>CM062818.1:1057774164-1058374164 GCA_031772625.1 Pinus tabuliformis
ACCTAAGCTAGATGCATTTCGGGATCTCGTTGCGGCATGCAATAAACAACCAGCATCTAAAAAGCAGCTAAATTTTGTTAAAAAAATGGAACCCATCCCCACAGTTGCTCTGTCGACTAAAGAATCCTGCAAAGTGGCATTAAACCTAGCAGAATGAGGGCTTATTGGACAGTTCACAAGCTTATGGCCCTCGCCTAAAGCTGTAGACGCCTAGGTGCAAAGGAACTGGCGATCATTGGTCAAGGAAGGAATAAAATCCATTTCGTTGGCAAAGGATAAATCCTTAGAAACCATAGGCAACAAACTTGGGAAATACATCAATCGAGTAGAAAGAAGAGATCAATACTTTTGTGTGAGAATTTGCGTAGAAGTAGACCTGGAGGAAGGTCTCCCTGAAGCTATTAAACTCACAGTGGCTGACTGGACACACATACAAGTGCTAGACTATGAACAACTCCCATTTAAATGTTGGCACTACCATGGCTATGGGCACTTTTCCAAGCACTATAAAAAGAAAACAGAGGATGGAGTCAAGAAGGAGAAAGGAGATCAATGGACTCAGGTACAGAAATCAGGAACAACTAAGCAGAACAACAGGAACAAAGGGAAAGCCTTGTC
This sequence comes from Pinus tabuliformis, assembly GCA_031772625.1. Taxonomy (NCBI): domain Eukaryota; kingdom Viridiplantae; phylum Streptophyta; class Pinopsida; order Pinales; family Pinaceae; genus Pinus; species Pinus tabuliformis. The sequence continues at coordinate 1,057,774,783 of CM062818.1, forward strand.
CACTGGGAGGGGTGCTCCCCCCGAAGCCCAAGCTGAAGGAAGCACAACCCCTCCAAGAGCAGACATACCCACAAATCCATTTGAAATACTCAGCACACCAAAAAAACTTCAAGATCCAGCAGACAAATAGGTTGAACAACATGCTAACAATATGGAGGAAAACAAAAGGCAAGAGGAAACAACCCCTCCCCAAACCGAAACCCCAAAAGGTGCCTCTTGCTCCCCATCCTATGCAGATATGAAAACAAAGAAGACCCCAGAGACACTGGGATCCTCGGAAGATGAAACAAATGAGAGGCCCTCAAAAAGAGTGGGGAGGAAATCTCACAGAGAGGCCAGAGAAGAGGAAGCAGAGAGACAAAAAATGCAAGGCAGTCAGGCCACTATAGAGATGTCTATCGGCAGAAATACCAGAACCAGGCCTCCCAAGGGAGGTGCTGCCCCAACCCATAACAATAAATAATGTGATTAGTCTCTTCGAACTGCAAAGGGTTGGGGAATCCATAAAAATCGGAAGCAGTTAAGAGCCTATTGAAATCAGAACTCCCCGAGATCCTCATGCTCCAGGAGACTAAAATAGAAGGTGAAGTCCTTTTGGAACTTAGCAAAGCAAAATGGAAAACAAATGCTGGAAAAGCGGTAAGTGCCAGAGGAACATGCGACGGGATAGCCACACTTTGGGATGCAGACAAGTGTCAACTTGAGAGCTCTTTCTAGACGCAGCACTAGATTTATACCAAACTCCGCCACCTCCCAAGTAAGATAAACTTTGTTCCCTTTAATCTCTATGTACCTATCCTCTATACAGAAAAGGAAGAATGTTGGCAAACACTGACTGAATTTCTGAAATCATACTCCCTCAAGAACATAATTATTGCAAGAGACTTCAATATAATCCTCGACCCAAAGGAAAAAAGAGGAGGAACTAGCAACAAGGACCGCTTTCTTCCCTTGGTGGAAAATCTGATTCAATAATGGGATTTACTGGATTTCAAGCCAAAAAAAGGGCTTTACACATGGACAAATAATAGAACAGGGGAGGAGCACATATCAGCCAGGTTGGATAGATTCCTACTCCAAAGCTCCTTCCTCTCTGAGAAGATGATCATTTCCACAAAAATTTTGCCAAAGTGGAAGTCAGATCATAAACCCATCCTCCTTCTGCTGGAAGAAGAAGAAAACCTGGGGCCAATCCCCTTTCGATTCTGCCCACTATGGGCAAATAGAGAAGGGTTTCTGGATACAGTGAAGAAGGCATGGTCCATCCATGTTCTTGGTTCGCCCAGCTATGTGTGGGAGCAAAAGATAAAAGCCACCAAAGCAGCCCTGAAACAATGGATAAAAAATCCCATAAATTCCCCCACTACCCAACGAAAACAAAGCACAAAGAAGCTGTTGGATCTACAAATGGGCCTGGAGAAGCAAGTCATAACCAGCGCAGAAATCCACAGCGAGCAAGAACATCAAACCAGAACCCTCTGGACATTCAAAGAGGAGGAAGAATACTTGAGACTCAAGTCTCGCAATCTCTGGCTTGTGTCTAGAGACAAAAACACAGCCTCCTTCCACAAGAAAATTTGAACACGTCTATCTAGAAACCACATTGTTGAAATCACCTCGCCAGACGGAGCTGTATTCAAAGGCACGAACTCAGATAAAAGAGGCGGCAACCTCTCATTTTCCGCTCTTGTTCAAAGAAGAAGGTGTGGTGGATGGTGAGGAAGCTCAAGACTTCCTCAAGCACGTCCAAAGGTTGGTAAATGAGGAGGATAATGCAACACTCCTTAAGCCATTCACTGAAGATGAAATTAGCAATGTAATATGGAAGATGGAACCAGACAAAGCCCCAGGACCAGACGGATTCTCCATTCACTTCTATAGAATCTGCTGGGATACTATCAAGGTTGATTTGTAACGAATGATAAAAGGCTTCCTCCAAAAAGCAAAAGTGGGAGGAAGCACAAATTCCACCTTCCTAGCTCTAATTCCCAAAGAAGCCAACCCAGAGGTGTTCGACAAATTCAGGCCAATCTCGCTTTGTAATGCATCCTACAATATTCTCACTAAGTTACTTGCAAATAGAATCAATCCTTTGCTGGAAAAACTCATCTCAACCAACCAAGGAGGGTTGGTTGAGATGAATGAATGAATACAAGAGTGCTTGGCTTCTCGGTGCTTCCCTACTATTTTTTGCCTTATAGTGATAATCACCCTCGCTTCTATACAGGAGGATCATACCTCACATGAAATAGCTTACTTCATAATCAGACATCACATTGCAAAGCAACTACTAGCTACTATCATCATTGCAGAGCAACTACTAGCTACTATCATGAGCATGGCAGAGCAACTACTTGTTATTATCATGAATGAGCTGCCTTTTCACAGACATTCTCAATAACTTGGTTCAAATTGATTTGAACTAACTAGTGATAAGGTTGTCTACAATAGATATGAACTTCTCACATTCTCTGTTTTATTTCTTTTGGCAAGTTTCACAAGTCGTAAAAAAAAATCGCATTGTTAGCCCCAAGCAAGTTTTTTCTTATATTGTAATAGGTCTCTGGTTAAACTTACTTATATTGTAATAGGTATCTGGTTGGGTATGAGTTGCAGTTGCAATAGCTTTGGATTTCTCACATTGTCAACCCATGCAAATTTGTTCCACATTCTTATGAAATCTTCTTGGACCAATGCAAGACAACCGATGGGATCAAGCCTCTGTTCAAGGCAGGCACTTGATGCTCTGCAACCTCCCTTGTTTAATGTTTTGAGCTAATAGAAGTATGTTCTTTTACTTTTTAAACAATTTAAAAGTATAGATGTATATTTATATCTAGATATACAAGTGTGTATTGATGTACGCATGTATACGCTCTTTTATTAGATTTCGATGTGAAAACATGTCTTTACCATATTTTGGAGGTGACATTCAATTTAGAAACCTTCATTTAAGAAGAAATGAAGTTTTAGTAGGAGGATCGCTAATTGGCTAAATTCATTGTAGACTTACTCCCCAGCTGAATGATAAGGAATGATTTTTTTTTCTTTTTCTTCTTTTTTATATAATGGAAAAATCTCACAATTTAGTTGTCAAACCAACAATAGAGCAACCATTGCTAGTTGTTATCTACGAATGTAGTCTAACTCATCACTATTATTCAAGGAAAACCATGCCACATGGAATTACCCACTGGTGGTTTGTACGGAGGCGGGTTTTTACTCCTGCCAAATGTCTTTAGGTCTTGGGCATTTAACCTATTTCCTTATGTCCAAGGAAGAAGAGTTCTTAGTCAAGTAGAAACAGTTTTAGAGCATACTCCATTCCCATTTGCAAGGAATGACTTGTCTACATAAATGCGATGAAATAAGAAAAGCAAAACATATTTTCAAAAATATTTAAATTATGGTAAAAAAATATCATAACCTTTATTTAACCATGAAATTAAAAATACAAATTATATATAAATAATAATAAAATTTATTATTGCCCCGAGAGGTGCATTCTATAGCCCATTATGGGGGAAATGTGTGATTTCGTCCATACTCAATATGGAGTTAACACGTGTCCCCTTTAAAATCAAATTAAAATATACTCTAAATAAAAAAACACAAGGTCGACCCTAATAAAAACATAAACATATACATATTTTGTTAGTTTTAATTAAAAGGATTATAAAACATCAATAATCTCACTCTCATTAGGATCACTAAGTTAGTTGCTAATATTACAATATAATATGAATGAGATGTAGTAAAAACATTTCATTGCTTGAATATGTGTATAAAACTTAAATAAATTGTTTGAATGTGTGTGTGTTTTTTTATCATAGTAAAATATTTCAATGTCCAAAGGGAAGAAGTAATTAAAAATAAAATAGCTAAGTTACTTTCTAATAAGAGGAAGATGTGTAATTCATTCAATTGTTATTGAATTCTTAATAGAAAATTGATATGTGGCATTCAAAAAATATTAATAATTATAAAAAAAATTCAATATTGATCATAAATAAAATATTTCACTATGCAAGGTTTAATAATATTGACATTTATTTAAAAATATATTAATAACATGCTCATGGGCATAAAATAGATGGCGATGGGGTGTACTATTAAGTTACTCTACGATGTGAAGGTCATTGGTTCGAAACTCCGTGGGCAAAAATCCAGTGATGTTAAGGGTTGGTGTGGCTCAGGCCGGGGGTGATCCCCGAGTGATTTTGACAACTTAGATGTCCCTAGGTCGTGGTTTCTCAAGCCATAGATCAAGCCTGATGTAATCTTTGATGAACTCATACCACACACACAATATAAAATCATTTTAATATGGACAATGTGATTCATAAATAAAATATTTTATCATACTAAATAAAATATTTTAATATCAACTATGCATATATCTATATATTATATTAAACAACTAAAATAAATAAATTATTATGGTTAAAATATTTTAAAACATTTCAAGTAGTCTCCCTATTTTATGTTTTGGTCATTTTTTAGTATATTTTTTAGTCAATTTTATGTGGAGAAAGAATACTAATGAAAAACATTTCATTTATTTAAATATCTTGTTAAGCAAAATATTAACAACATAGTTGATATTCTATGATTTCTTCTCACAACTAACACAAAACAAGAGATTTCAAAATTATAGATTTTGAAAGGTTTTATGTTGATTATATATAGAAAAAAGGGAAAGGTCAAAATAAAAAACTTAATACAAAATCCAGTTACAAATAGAATTTTAAAAGTAATTAACAATTTTTAATATGTTTCTTTAAAAAGATTTTTTTTTTCTTTTGTTTGTTAGGTTATGTGAGCCTTGAGATGACTAACACGCCTAACTTGCAACTTGAGTGGCCACAACTTAAGGCTATCAAAGGCATCAAAATCACTGAGGGATTGTACCTGATCTGGAACACACCAACCCTTAGCATGACTGAATTTTTACCCACAAAATTTCAAACTAGTATCCCTTACACCACTAAATGTCTTAACAAAACACCATGTCACTATCTATTTTATACCCTATAAACTTCCTAAAAAAATTAATAATATTCTATATATATATATATATTTCCTTATATATATATTTCCTTAATCTTATATATATAAGAAGTGATGCTTTATGAAACATAGCAATTGAGGAAATAACTTTTATTTTAACAATGGAGGAAATAAGCTTTCTGGAGAAGATTTAATCTTTATAACAATGTTCATTAGATATGAGGATAAAAGTTCATACTCATATCGATAAAGTTATGGTTTTTCTATCACTAACCTCTGGGTTGTTTTTTATTGTTTTACAATGTGCTTTTCAAATCCCAACATGTGCTGAAGAAAAATATAATATTAAACACTGATGGTCATGTCGGTTAGTTTGGAAGAAGCAAACAACCTATATTCGAGGAGCATTAAATAAACCTTTATATTTTAATTAAATATAGTGTCGATTAAACATGATCTATATCTTTCAATTAAATACATATATTTATAAAGTTCGAAAACCTCGAACATGTGTTGGAAGAATATATTCCCAATGTTAAACTTTTAAAATTGTACTAAAAGAATATAATACCAATATCAAACTTTTAGATATGAATTGACTTAAGAGCATTAATCTTTATTTTTTTAAAAGATAAACGAATATAATGCTAAAACCAGGATTGTAATGTCTCTTTCGACCACCCAAGGATGGAATAGATTGATGCGTATTATATATTGGCTTTAAAATGATTTATTAAGACATACATACATAGGTGGTCATGGTAGGAAATCCCTTTAAATGAATGGTTAGGCGTTCATATCTTGTTTGACCCGGAATCCAAACGAGTAAAATATTTGTGTTATTGGAAGAACGGTCGCTTTTTGCTTTACAACATATACCAAAATTCAACTAATATTTCCTCCACCTGTTAACCCTTGGAGGGTGACGGGTGACATCATAGGACACGTTTCGAACAGTTATGTATAGATTATTTGTCATTATAATATATAATTTTTTATTTATTAAAGAAAAGCATCGGAAATGAAGAACATGTTTTGAAGGAAGAGTGTTCATAAAGTTGCAGTGTAACTATTTTATGGTGATCGTATTTCCACACTTCCACTTTACCTAGCTTTGTTTTTCCTCCACGCACACAACACAGTTAACATATTCACTGTTCATGTAGTCTCTCCCCACGTGTGTTTGTTCTTTTCCTGACGCGTCTTTTGGCGGCAAGATTTAATTGCTATAGGTTCTCATGATAACTCGCATGGCTACTATGTGGCTAGCACGAACAAGCTACCTTCTCCCCCACTTCAGCCTATTAAATGTGGGAGTTGTCTATAATGCGATTTTTTGGAGATTCCGGTGACGGAATCCGGTGGAAGAAATTGGGACTAAATCATGATTTGTTGTAGTTAAAATGGTTTTTTAACTGTATATTCAGATTCAGCACCCTGAAAAACCCCTGGGACGCTTTGATTGCGCAGAAATTAGTTATCAAACTTGCGATTCCAATAAATTGCTGTCGGATTTTCACCAGAAAAACCCGCCAGAAAGGCTTTCAAAAAATCACGTTATAGACAACTGCATTAAATGCCCACCCTTAAGCACTTCATTCTCAATCATCCACAATCGTCACTCTACATAATTCTTTGTCTCTACGACAATGGCTTTCTACCTTGACGAAGGATTGGCTATTACTTGGGATTTCCATGACAAACGAATTTGCTCCATTTATGATTGCATCATGCGCTCATGATTTGAACTTTGGAGTCCTAGACATTTTAGGAACACTTGGCCAATGATCTACGGTTTTAACAACCCACGTTTCACTCCCCTCCTCAAGCATTCCATGCAGACGCAATTGTATAAAGGGCCCATGAAGTTCGCGGGGTATGAAACTGAAGAGTCTTGTATGTGAATGAACGAGGCATTTAGCATACGGGGATTTTGGGATAGCTCTGGAATGGTGGTTTATCCACGGGGTCGTGGCGCAATTTCCGGGTCTAGTTCAAATTTGGATGTTTCTGCCCCCTCTTTATAAATTATCACCTTCCTTTGTCCGGTCATAGTCGTTCAAATTTGTGTCATAGGTTTCAGGGTGGGTGTTATTAACTATGTTCTTTGTATTGTTTTTGCATAACACGGGGTCAAGCCCGGTTTTTGAGTTGGTCATCGTCCTTTCCCTAGTTTCACTACAAGGCTTCGACCCAATTGGGCTCTCGTTCAACTGCCCCATTTTGGTCGGTGGGGTTTGGTACTCATGCACCTTTTCAATCTAGTTCTGAAATAGTTTTGAAGGGTTTTTGGTTCCTGTTAATCTTCCCTGTTGTTCAGTGTTGTGTTAAATTTTTAATTTTCAGTCACTATGAACATGTTGAGGAATATATCATTTTAGAATGCAGTTATCCTGAATGTCTTGTGGTTTCTCACCTTATTTTGCATCTAGGGTTTCATTATCGCTCATCCTTTATAAAATCTCCTATGCGACTTAGGGTCTCCCTTAACATTTCCACCTTTCTAACATCCTTCAACATCAACCTATCACTGTCTGGTTGCATTTCAATGCACATTTGCTCCCACACTCCTTCAATCCTCCTTTTCGGTCGCAGACATTATCTGTGGTCAATCAAGGTCGAGTTTGTTGTGTCTTGTAGGAAATTAATGGCGCTTAGGTAGTGACAATCGGCTCGTCAAGGAGGTGTTGTTGGGCCTTCCTCTTCCAGGCATCGTCACCTCTTTGGCTGGAAGTCCATCGCCAAATTTTTCGATGTTGCTCCATTGGAAGTTGAAAAGGAAATTCTGAAGCTAGAAGCCAAAGAATTTGGTGATCGACAGTACTTCTCAAATTTTGAGATTGGTGGAGTTTGCCTCAAATGGGTTTCATATCCTAGCAAGTTTAGGAAGAGATGCCTTCACTTTTTACATTCCATCACCTTGCATCATCAACTGGAAACCTTGTTAAACATGGTCATCAAAGATAAACAAATTGATACTTACAAACTCTGACAGGAAGATATAAAACGCATTATGAGAGACATCAGTTACAATTTCGGTAATATAGCAGTTGGTCTGAACCAGTTGGAAAGGTATTGTTCTCTTGGAGAAACCCCTGGCTACGGGAAAAAACTCTAAGGTAACCTTGAGCCTCTTTGAGGTTGAAAGCTAGCCCTTCAACCTGGAGAGGGATCTCTCCCTAAACTCAACTACTCAAGGTCACTGTAGTAGAAGGTTTGTAATTGAGTCATATGGCCAGATTTATCAAAGAATGGTTGATGTTTGGTTGGGCTATGTGAGAATACTACCAATGGGCATGGAGTCTAATCCAATCAAGTTTTATACAAACACAGTTTTGATAAGCAAAACACAAAAGCAGAGTAGCAGTGATTCCTTTGGCACTTAAATGATTTAGAGGAAGATGAAGGAAATTAATGTAAGGGTTAAGCGAACAACAAATATTAATGCCTGAGAAATAAAGAAACAAGAGCATAAAATATGAATCCCAATCTCATACAGTCAGTTTTTCAGACATGAGGAAATATAAAACAAAGCAAAAAACAGACAGGGAAATACAACACAAGAATTTTTGTAAATGCTCATGAAGATTGTTTTCATTAATGATCTGCTAAAAAATACACAAGGATGTTATATCTCAAATAAACACCAACCCTTTTTCCTTCTTCAATCTTTGTTTATATAAGAATTACAATATCTGAAACATGTTTGTAGCTCAAAAATAATTACAGCAATCCAAAAATAGAAGTATAAATATCTTATGTATATGCATTTGAAAATATCTTTTTAAACATATCAAAATTCAAAATAAATTGCTGAAAATTATGTTGAAAATGGCGCTGAGAAAATGTATCATGATTGTGTTCCCCCTGTTGTAGATCAGTTGTGTCATCCTCCAAAAATGGGTTTTTGTTTTGTTGTTGCCTTCTCAGTCATCCCTGCTGCAATACGCTGATATCATCGTTGTCAATCCTTTATCGGCCTGAACTGATAGTTTTGTTGACAGATCGACTGTCAATGCCCTTTCCAAACTATTTCTTTTAGAATTCGCTGACAATGGAAATGTTAGCGCTTTCTATGCAAAATTCCTTGACAATGGGAATGTCAGCTCTCCTCTGTGTTGTTATGTATTTAAACGTTGATAGGTTCATGATAGATCAATAAAATGCACTTTAGCAATGAATAATCAAAAACCCAAAAGAAATGATTATCGACTTCCTAGCTGAGGGTACTGGCCGCCTCCAAAAGAACGTCCACCTTGTCCATTCTCTGCATCTTGCTATGTATGGTTTCCATAGGGATTTTCTTTTTAGTTTCCTTGGCCTTTGACCTTTTAAAACCTACAGTTTTCCCTTTGTTTACTATCAGGTCATTGAATTGGACATTGTCCACATCTATCACTTCCTTGGCGAGGTCAGGATTTTGTTTTAACTTTATTTTCAGCCTTAATTTGTTTAAAGGCTTGGTGTGAGGTCTTTTACCCCCTTTGAACATTTGAAACAGGGAGGATTCTTCTTCATCATGGGATTCAACTTCAACTTCTTTTCCCTTGGTCTGCTCTAATGGATGAGTTTCTACAGGGGAACTCTTAGTGAGTGGCTTCTCAACATGAGGGAAATTCACAATACGAGGCTTATTTTTAATGGGAGGGTTAGTAGTAGGTTGTGTCTTCTTAAGTCTGTCAATTCTTCTAACATAAACCTTAGGAATTGCAGGCCCAAAGGATGAGGGAATGTCTTTCACTTTTCAGTTTTGGGTTTCAGTGGAGGTGCCTTGAGAGGAGGTTTATGTCTGTGTTTTCTTACCCTGTTTAGTACCCTTCTACCTCCCTCGTTTGGCCTTGAACTCAGATCTCAGGAAAAATGGGACATCAATCTCAGCTAGAACGTAATTTTTGAAAACCTTTTCCCCATTCGTAGGCAGAGTTGTAACCTCTCCAATTAGTTCCTCTGTGACCAGGAACGAAAGCCCTCCTACCTCCACACAGTGACCGTCAAACCCCTAGACAAATGCTCGAGCCACAGTGGCATGGTAGCGGTGGAAAAATTCCTGCCACCCAACCCGTTGGAAATGTTATTGAATATCTGGGTAAATCTTTAGGAGGTCAGGACCTTTGGGTTCGTTTCTGTTAAGCTTTCCGCTCTTCCCCATTATCCCTATGGTTTGGTGATTATGCAGATGAGAAACCAGGATCAAATGTTGTATCTGATCCGAATAGAAAATAGCATCAACCCATGGTATTCATACACCCATGTTAGTCATCCACGCATGGAATTTACCCATGGTATTGTAAGTGGCATCCACCCATGGTATTCACTCACCCATGGTATTTGCCCATGGGTAGTTCGGATCAGTGGTATCAGAGAAAGTTACGATTCCGTGGGAATGAGGGTTTTATGCATATATCAGTTTCAATTTTTTGCAGAAATATTCAACAAACTTCATACACGTGTTATGACCTCCATAGAGCACTTTCTTGGGCCAAGCAAGAATACTTTTTATTTTTTCATTCTTTTGCAGGAATTTTTTTGGGCGGCGAGTTTTCAGATCATATCTGAAACATTTGGTACAAAATTTACAAAAAATAAATAATATATCTGGATTCCTTGCGAAAAATACCAAAATTCAAAAAAAAAATCGGCCGAATCAGAGTTCGGATGACAGAGATATCATTGATTTAAAATCAGTTATGTTGTAGATTTTTTTTCTGACGACAACTGGTGGACGACAACTCTCCTATCATTTTTTGCAGTTTTTGTGCAGAATTTTAGAACAAGGATTGCAGATTTGAACTTCCTCGAAAAATCACCCAATTTCCAAAAAAAAAAGGTTGAATTGGAGTTCGGATGTGGGAGATATCACTAATTTAAAATCAGTGATTTTTTCATAACTTTTGTGACAGCGGAACAATTGCAGCACGAATCTAAGATTCCAGAGTGTCTAGATAAGGATTTCTAACATATGAGAAGATGTAGAATGGTTATTCTATTTCCAAAAACATGTTATAATAAAGATTTTGAGTTATATTGACCAAGTTATGTCCATTTTAAATCTGGAGCAGCATTCGGAGCGGGTTCCCTTTGGAGACGTGCCCTCCCAACCCTCTTTAGTAGGCACCTGCTTCACATTCATCAGTTTCAGCATAGCAGTATCTGACTTAGGTTCTTTGGAGACGTGCCCTCCCACCCAAGGCTATGTAGGCACTTGCTACTTCATCAACAATCAACATCACGGTTATGGGTCAACCGCACAAAATCCTTGTCATCGAAATCCATTTGTTAGGCCACACACTGTTAGTATCACAGTTGGTCACAAGCATTGCAGGGTATCTCTATCCTCGGATCTTCGTTTGTCATGGTTATGGGTCATCCACAAACCCACACTTCATCGAAGTCCATTTGCTAGGCTGCACATTGTCAGTATCACAGTTGATCACAAGCATTACAGGGTATCTCTATCCTCTGATCTTCGTTCATCACAGTTATGGATTAACTACATAAAACCCTTCTTTTCAGTGGCTCTTCATATTCAACAAAGGTTTCGTAGGAGGGAACTTCACGCAATGGGGACCATTAGCTCTTAAGGAGAGAGAAATTATCCAAATAGAACATGGCATCAACCCATGGTATTCATCCACCCATGGAATTTACCCATGGTATTGTAAGTGGCACCCACCCATGGTATTCACTCACCCATGGTATTTGTCCATGGTATTGTGACGTCCACCCATATTTTTCATTCACCCATGGAATTTACCCATGGTATTGTAACCGAAAAAGCCTATTAGTAAAAAGTCACATTTTCTAAAAGGACAGATTGTTCACCACAATGTAGCTTTTATAGTTATTCTTCATTTTAATATAAAAAAAATCTTTGTGGTTTTGTTATTGTGTGTTCTCTCATTTTCTTTCTGGCATTACAATTTTTCAGATCTTGGGGGCCTCCCCCCAAGATCTGAATCAGTATCTCTGCTGATTAATTTGAAACGAATGGCTCTCTAACGCTAAACTAACAAAACTTACAAATGACAATGGTGAAAATACTATGCGAGAAAAACAATGAGGTTTTCAGGCACAATAACTGATTGACAAGTGAAATGATATTTTAACCCTTTGATAATCACAAAACCACATCAATACCTCTTCGGAGGCAGAAAACCTTCCTTTAAAACATACCTTTCACCTCTAGATTACTTGTAGCATGATCGGGCAATGATTATTATGTCACTAACGTGGAATGTGTCAACGCGATTCAAAAATCGAAATTCAAAATTCAATTTTGGCATTGATATTCTTTTTATTAGCCAATACCCGATAACGTTGACACTCTCATTGTCAACGTATTCCTGTTAAAAAAAATTCTAAAATTAAAAGGCGATGATAGTCCCATTATCAACATTTCTCCTGTTTATTACAAATTTTTTCGCTGACACTAAAATTATCAGAAGAAATTTCGGCGTAAATCACAATCAGAAAATCATTGCCAACGCGTTTCGAACCCACCAGTGTGGTTCATCGTCAGGACGAGTTGAAGAAAACAGATCCAGCTTTGCATGTTAAATAGTCTGCGCAAAGCCTCCAACGGCTAACTTGACCAACGGCTCTGCGCAAACTATTTAACATGCAAAGCTGGATCTGTTTTCTTCAACTCGTCCTGACGATGAACCACACTGGTGGGTTCGAAACGCGTCGGCAATGATTTTCTGATTGTGATTTACGCCGAAATTTCTTCTGATAATTGTTATGGATCACAGAAGCCTCAATTCAACCATTGATTCCCTGCACGGTAGAGCCAGACACTAAAATTGTCTGCGTTTCTTAAAAAAATTCAAAATCTAAATAAAATGTGATAATAGATACACTGCGTCAGATTTTGACACTGAATCAAAAGGACAGGACGAAGAGGAATTTTTTATTAAGGAAGTCCCACTAAATTCCATTCCTTCTAACTCTGCTCCACTGAAGAATCATTCTCACACAGTTGGCTCTCTAGGATTTGTGGTCATCATCCTTGACTAGTCTTCTAATATTCCTGTTCTACTACTTATGTGTCTATGGTATATATGTTGTTAACTATTTTGGTGATCTTTTCTAGTACTTGTCTTAGTTAATTTAATAGTAGGTTTTGTATAAGGGGAGATAGGAAGATGAACAGTTATAGGGCTTCCCTATTTTATGGGTCATATATGTCGAACATGGCCCAAATTTTGGTTTATAAAACCAGGGTCTTTTGTATCATTGTCACTTCCAGAGCTTTCACTGCTATAACTAGCATAACTTCACGTGATATCCTTGGCTTTTGATAGTAATACAAGAAAAAATTACAAACAAACAAAAACTATTTTATGGTTGGTGTTCATAAAGTTGGGGTTTAACTATTTAATTAGGTAATACATTTTTGGGGTTAAATTATGATTTTTTATTTTTTTTTAAATGCATAAATAGATTTTGTGCATAAAAACTCTTAGAACACTTGAATTGTGTATGTTATTAGCCTATTTTTCTCCCTAGGTTTAGTACTTTTGAGCCATTATGTTATTGACCATTTGCATCGGCTTTGACTCCTCTTTTGACCTAGTTTTCCCCCCAACCACACAGACCTAGGCTTTTTAGTGCAGCTATAGGCCTCCAGCCGCATGGAAGACCCTCCTTCCATGCAGCTACAACCGAAATTTCCTTGTTTTGCATGTGCAACCATAGTTTTTGTTCTAGGGACTTATGTTTCCTAGGAGATCAGTTTAAAGCCTCATCTTATCCCATCTTTTCGAGCTGGATTGGGTGCATTATTGGAGAAGCTTCCTAACTTCTCTTCACCCCAAGCAACCACATTCATCCTCCTTGGAGACTCCTGGTCATATATATATATATATATATATATATATATACACACACTAGAGAGGGGTAGAATTATAGGGTTATGGTATCATTTTGATTAAGAGATTGTGACTTACTTCTTCTTGAGGTCGTATTGCTCGGAGAGCGGGAGACTCTGCCGAAAATTGGAGAGGAGATCCTATGCATGAAGGTATACATGTACCATTTTGTTTCATGATCAATAAAAATATATGTTCCATCTCTTGTAGATCTGTGTTTCTATTCAATTATTCATGTTAATGATTCTTTCTTTGAGCTAACGATCTTTCGCGAAAGGCTATATGTGGTCTTTTTTTGGTGATGCTTGTGTGCAAGTAGTAGATCTATTGTAGAAGGAAATATCTCTTGGTTGGAGTGAAGACTTTCTGCATCGAACCAAACACTCTTCGCCAATCTACGACAATGACTTTCTACCCTGACGAAGGATTGTCTATTACTTGGGATTTCCATGACAAACAAATTTGCTCCATTTATGATTACGTCATGCACTCATGATTTGAATTGTGGAGTCCTGGACATTTCAGGAACACTTGGCCAACGATCTACAATTTTAACAACCCCCCTTTCACTCCCCTCCTCAAGCATTCCATGCAGACGCAACTATATAAAGAGCCCATGAAGTTCGCAGGGTGGTGAAACTCAAGAGTCTTGTATGTGAATGAACGAGGAATTTAGCATTAAGGGGATTCTGGGATAGCTCTGGAATGGTGGTTTATCCACGAGGTCGTGGCACAATCTCTAGGTCTAGTTCAAATTTTGATGTTTCCACCCCCTCTTTATAAATTATTACCTCCTTTTGTCTTGTCATAGTCGTTCAATTTTGTGTCATAGGTTTCAGGGTGGGTGTTATTAACTATGTTCTTTGTATTATTTTTGCATAACACGGGGTTAAGCCCGGTTTTTGAGTTGGTCGTCGTCATTTCCCTAGTTTCACTACAAGGCTCCGACCCAACTGGGGTCTCATTCAACTGCCCGGTTCTGGTCTGTGGGGTTTGGTACTCATGTACATTTTCAATATAGTTCTGAAATAGTTTCGAAGGGTTTTTGGTTCCTGTTAATCTTCCCTATTGTTCAGTGTTGTGTTAAATTTTTAATTTTCAGTCACTCTAAACGTGTTGAGGATTATATCATTTTAGAATGCAGTTATCCTGAATGTCTTGTGGTTTCTCACCTTATTTTGCATCTAGGGTTTCATTATCGCTCATCCTTTATAAAATCTCCTATGCGACTTAGGGTCTCCCTTAACATTTCCACCTTTCTAACATCCTTCAACATCAACCTCTCACTGCCTGGTTGCATTTCAGTTCACATTTTCTCCCACACTCCTTCAATCCTCCTTTTCGGTCGCAGACATTATCTGTGGTCAAGCAAGGTCGAGTTTGTTGTGTCTCGCAGGGAATTAATGGCGCTTAGGTAGCGACAATCGGCTCATCAAGGAGGTGTTGTTGGGCCTTCCTCTTCCAGGCATTGTTGCCTCTTTGGCTGGGAGTCCATCACTAATTTTTTGGATGTTGCTCCATTGAAGTTGGGAAGGAAATTCTGAAGCTAGAAGCCAAAGAATTTGGTGATCGATAATGCTTCTCAAATTCTGAGATTGGTGGAGGTTGCCTCAAATGGGTTTCAGATCCTAGCAAGTTTAGGAAGAGATGCCTTCACATTTTACATTCCATCACCTTGCATCATCAACCGGAAACCTTGTTAAACATGGTCATCAGAGATAAACAAATTGATAATTACAAACTCTTTGCAGGAAAGGAAGATATAAAGCGCATTATGAGAGACATCAGTTACAATTTCAGTAATATAGCAGTTAGTCTGAACCGGTTGGAAAGATATTGTTCTCTTAGAGAAACTCGTGACTACAGGAAAAAACTCTAAGGTAACCTTGAGCCTCTTTGAGGTTGAAAGCTAGCCCTTCAACCTGGAGAGGGATCTCTCCCTAAACTCAACTACTTAAGGTCCTTGTAGTAGAAGGTTTGCAATTGAGTCATATGGCCAGATTTATCAAAGAATGGTTGATGTTTGGTTGGGCTATGTGAAAATGCTACTAATGGGCATGGAGTCTAATCTAATCGGGTTTTATACAAACATAGTTTCGATGAGCAAAACACAAAAGCAAGGTAGCGGTAATTCCTTTGACACTTAAGTGATTTAGAGGAAGAAAAAGGAAATTAATGTAAGGGTTAAGCGAACAACAATTATTCATGCCTCAGAAATAAAGAAACAAGAGCATAAAATATGAATCACAATCTCATACAGTCAGTTTTTCAGACATGAGGAAATATAAAACAAAGCAAAAAACAGACAGGGAAATACATCACAATAATTTTTGTAAATTCTCAAGAAGATTGTTTTCATTAATGATCTAATAAAAAATACACAAGGATGTTATATCTCAAATAAACACCAACCCTTTTTCCTTCTTCAATCTTTGTTTATATAAGCATTACAATATCTGAAACATGTTTGTAGCTCAAAAATAATTACAGTAATCTAAAAATAGAAGTATAAATATCTTATGTATATGCATTTGAAAATATCTTTTTAAACATATCAAAATTCAAAATAAATTGCTGAAAATTATGTTGAAAATGGCGCTGAGAAAATGTATCATGATTGTGTTCCCCCTATTCTAGATCAGTTGTGTCATCCTCCAAAAATTGGTTTATGTTTTGTTGTTGCCTTCTCAGTCATCCCTGCTGCAATACGCTGATATCGTCATTGCCAGTCCTTTATCTACCTGAACCGATAGTTTTGTTGATGGGTCGACTATCAACTCCCTTTCCAAACTGTTTATTTTAGAATTCGCTGACAATGGAAATGTCGGCGCTTTCTGTGCAAAATTCGTTGACAATGGGAATGTCAGCGCTCCTCTGTGTTTTTATGTATTTAAACGTTGATAGGTTCATGATAGATCAATAAAATGCACTTTAGCAATGAATAATCAAAACCCAAAAAAAAATGATTATCGACTTCCTAGCTGAGGGTATCGATCGCCTCCAAAAGAACGTCCACCTTGTCCATTCTCTGCATCTTGCTATGTATGGTTTCCATAGGGATTTTCTTTTTAGTTTCCTTGGCCTTCGACCTTTTAAAACCTACAGTTTTCCCTTTGTTTACTATCAGGTCATTTAATTGGACATTGTCCACATCTATCACTTCCTTTTCAAGGTCATGATTTTGTTTTAACTCTATCTTCAGCCTTAATTTGTTTAAAGGCCCGGTGTGAGGTCTTTTACCCCCTTTGAACATTTGAAACAGGGAGGATTGTTCTTCATCATGGGGTTCAACTTCAACTTCTTTTCCCTTGGTCTGCGGTAATGGATGAGTTTCTGTAGGGGAACTCTCAATGAGTGGCTTCTCCACATGAGGGAAATTCACAATAGGAGGCTTATTTTCAATGGGAGGGTTAGTAGTAGGTTGTGTCTTCTTAAGTTTGTCACTTCTTCTGGAATCAACCTTAGGAATTGTAGGGCCCGAGGATGAGGGAATTTTTTTCTCTTTTCAGCGTTGGGTTTTAGTGGAGGTGCCTTGAGAGGAGGTTTATGCCTGTGTTTTCTTGCACTGTTTAGTACCCTTTTGCCTCCCTCGTTTGGCCTTGAACTATGTTCTCAGGAAAAATGAGACATCAATCCTGGCTAGAACGTGATTTCTGAAAACATTTACCCCATTCGTAGGCAGAGTTGTAACCTCTCCAATTAGTTCCTCTGTGACCGGGAACGAAAGCCCTTCTACCTCCACACAGTGACCATCAAACCCTAGGCGAATGCTCGAGCCACAATGTCATGGTAATTGGTGCATCGGTGGAAAAATTCTTGTCACCCAACCCATTGGAAATGTTGTTGAATATTTGGGTAAATCTCTAGGAGGTCAAGACCTTTGGGTTCGTTTCTGTTAAGCCTTACGCTCTTCCCCATTATCCCTACGGTTTGGTGATTATGCAGATGAGAAACCAGAATCAGACGTTGTATCTTATCCAAATAGAAAATAGCATCAACCCATGGTATTCATACACCCATGTTATTCATCCACCCATGGAATTTACCCATGGTATTGTAAGTGGCATCCACCCATGGTATTCGCTCACCCATTGTATTTCCCATGGGTAGTTCAGATCAGTGGTATAAAATTAAGTTACGATTCCATGGGAATGAGGGTTTAATGCATATTTCAATTTCAACATTTTGCAGAAATATTCAACAAACTTTGGACACGTGCTGCGACCTCCATAGAGCACTTTCTTGGGCCAAGCAAGAAGAATTTTTCTTTTTTTTGCAGGAATTTTTTTGGGCGGCAAGTTTTCAGATCATATCTGAAACATTTGGTACAAAATTTACAAAAAATAAATAAAATATCCGGATTCCTTGTGAAAAAATACCAAAATTCAAAAAAAAATCGGTTGAATCAGTGTCTGGATGAGGGAGATATCGTTGATTTAAAATCAGCGATGTTGTAGATTTTTTTTCTGACGACAACTGGTGGATGGCGACTCTCCTATCATTTTTTGCAGTTTTTGTGTAGAATTTGAGAACAAGGATTGTAGATATGAACTCCTCTCGAAAAATCACCCAATTTCAAAAAAAGATGGGTCGAATTGGAGTTCGGATGTAGGAGATATCGCTGATTTAAAATCAGCTATTTTTTTAGAACTTTTGTGACTGCGGAACAGTTTCAGCACGAATCTGGGATTCCAGAGTGTCTAGGTAAGGATTTCCAACACATGGGAAGATGCAGAATGGTTATTTTATTTCCAAAAACATGTTATAATAAATATTCTAAGTTATATTGACCAAGTTATGTCCATTTTAAATATGGAGCAACATTCGGAGCGGGTTCCCTTTGGAGACGTGCCCTCCCACCCCACTTTAATAGGTACCTGCTTCACATTCATTAGTTTCAGCATAGCAGTATCCGACTTGGGTTCTTTAGAGACGTGCCCTCCCAACCCAGGCTATGTAGGCACCTGCTACTTCATTAACAATCAAAATCATGGTTATGGGTCAACCGCACAAAATCCTTGTCATCGAAGTCCATTTGCTAGGCCACACACTATTAGTATCACAGTTGGTCACAAGCATTGCAGGGTATCTCTATCCTCGGATCTTAGTTTTTCATGGTTATGGGTCATCCACAAACCCACACTTCATTGAAGTCCATTTGCTAGGCCGCACACTGTAAGTCTCACAGTTGGTCACAAGCATTATAGGGTATCTCTATCCTCAGAGCTTCGTTCGTCATGGTTATGGATTAACTACATAAAACTCTTCTTTTCAATGGCTCTTCATATTCAACAAAGGCTTCGTAGGAGGGAACTTCACGCAATGGGGACCATTACTTCTTAAGGAGGGAGAAATGATCCAAATAGAAAATAGCATCAACCCATGGTATTCATCCACCATGGAATTTACCCATGGTATTGTAAGTGGCATCCACCCATGGCATTCACTCACTCATGGTATTTGTCCATGGTATTGTGGCATCCACCCATATTTTTCATTCACCCATGGAATTTACCCGTGGTATTGTAACCGAAAAATCCTATAAGTAACAAGTCACATTTTGTAAAAGGACAAATTGTTCACCACAATGTAGATTTTATAGTTATTCTCCATTTTAATAAAAAGTTTCTTTGTGGTTTTGTTATTGTGTGTTCTCTCATTTGCTTTCTAGCATTACAATTTTTCAGATCTTGGGCCCCCCCCCCCAAGATCCATTTCAATTTTTCTTAGATCTTTGGGGGCCTTCCCCCAAGATCCAAATCAGTATCTCCACCGATTAATTTGAAACGAATAGCTCTCTAGCGCTAAACTAACAAAACTTACAAATGACAATGGTGAAAATACTATGTTGGAAAAAAAATGAGGTTTTTAGGCTCATTAACTGATTTGCAGGTGAAATGATATTTTAACCCTTTGATAATTACAAAAACCACATCAATACCTCTTCGGAGGCAGAAAAACTTCCTTTCAAACATACCTTTCACCTCCAGATTATTTGTAGCATGATCGGGCAATGATTATTATGTCGCTGACATGGAAGGTGGCAACAGGATTCAAAAATCGAAATTCAAAATTCAATTTTGGCGTTGATATTCTCGTTATTAACTAATACCTGATAATGTTGACACTCTCCTTGTCAGCATATTCCTGTTTAAAAAAATCTGAAATTAAAAAGCGATGATAGTCCCATTATCAACATTTCTCCTGTTTATTACAATTTTTTTCGCTGACACTGAAATTGTCTGCGTTTCTTAAAAAAATTCAAACTCAAAATAAAATGTGATAACAGATACATTGCTTCAGATTTTGACACTGAATCAAAAGGACAGGACGAAGAGGAAGTTGTTATTAATGCAGTCCCTCTAAATTCCATTCCCTCTAACTTTGCTCCACCGGGGAATCATTTTCACACAATCGGCTCTCTAGGATTTGTGGTCATCATCCTTAACTAGTCTTCTAATATTCTTGAATACTACTTATGTGTCTATTGTATATATGTTGTTAACTATTTTGGTGATCTTTTCTAGTACTTGTCTTAGTTAATTTAACAGTAGGTTTTGTAAAAGGGGAGATAGGAAGATGAACAGTTATAGGGCTTCCCTATTTTATGGGTCACATATGTCGAACATGGCCCAAATTTTGGTTTATAAATACACAGTATTTTGTATCATTCTCACTTCCAGAGCTTTCACTGCTCTAACTAGCATAACTTCACGTGATCTCCTTGGTTTTTGATAGTAATACAAGAAAAAATTACAAACAAACAAACAAAAACTATTTTATGGTTGGTGTTCAAAGTTGGTGTTTAACTATTTAATTGGGTAATACTTTTTGGGGTTAAATTATGAATTTTTTTTGTTTTTTAAATGCATAAATAGATTTTGTGCATAAAAACTCTTAGAACACTTGAATTGTGTATGTTATTAGCCTATTTTTCTCCCTAGGTTTAGTACTTTTGAGCCATTATGTTATTGATCATTTGCATCGGCTTTGACTCCTCCTTTGACCTAGTCTTCCCCCAGCCAAACAAACCTAGGCTTGTTAGTGCAGCTATAGACCTCCAACCACGTAGAAGACCCTCCTTCCATGCAGCTACAACCGAAATTTCCTTGTTTTTCACGTGCGACCATGGTTTTTGTTCTAGGGACTTATGTTTCCTAGGAGATCAATTTAAAGCCTCATCTTATCCCATCTTTTCGAGCTGGCTTGGGTGCATGATTGGAGAAGCTTCCTAACTTATCTTCACCCCAAGCAACCACATTCATCCTCCTTGGAGACTATTTGGTCCTGTATCTATATATATATATATATATATATATATATATATATATATACACTAGAGAGGGGGAGAATTATAGAGTTATGGTATCATTTTGATCGAGAGACTGTGACTTATTTCTTCTTGAGGTCATATTGCTCGGAGAGGGGGAGACTCCGCCGAAAATTGGAGAGGAGATCCTATGCATGAAGGTATACATGTACCATTTTGTTTCATGATCAATAAAAATATGTGTTCCATCTCTTGTAGATCTGTGTTTCTATTCAATTATTCATGTTAATGATTATTTCTTTGAGCTAACGATCTTTCGCAAAAGGCTATATGTGGTCTTTGTTTCGTGATGCTTGTGTGCAAGTAGTAGATCTATTGTAGAAGGCAATATCTCTTGGTTGGAGTGAATACTTTCTACATCGAACCAAACACTCTTCTCCAATCTACGAGGGCCCCAAGTTCTAGCTCAAACCATCAGTCTAGGGATTGCAGGCATAATCAGTTATGATCATATGGTTGGGATTCATCTCTTTGATTGAGTTTGGTCATATATTTTGTTGTTTGGTAATCTGGCTAGGGCCAAAAGGCTACAAAGCAATATCTCCTTATGCATAATTTATCACAATTGTGTAAACTTCACATTTCAAATTTGTGATTTCAACAAATACTTGCCAAATTTTAGACCAAAAAATAAACCAAGAAAACTAAAACATAAAAGAGTTAAACTACCATGTAGATGATTTTTCATCATATTAAGAAAAAGGAAAGAACATTTAAAACATTTTAATATTGACATGTATTTAATTAATATGATTGTTATAGTTATTAAATTGAGCTTTTATGTATAGTGACAATTCTTTGTTTTGGTGCAAAGACATGAATAGATGGTGTGATATACAAATGTTTTCTACTCCTCCCACGTCGGTATAGTTTGTGTTTTATGAACTAAATTCATCCACCCTTCATATATTCTACTTTGCAAAACAATGCATCATTCATATATATAAGGAGAGAGAATTAAGTTGCAATAGATCACATATTATTTTTTAATTATTATTTATCTTTATGTTTAATATATCTAATATGGGTGTCAAATTCTGCTAACACAATTGGATTTTGAGGATTTCATTTTGTAAGGAAATCAAGGTTCATAACCTGTGGTAATCGAGAGGAGACATAAAAAAAATTCATCTATGTTAAGGGTTGGTTTGGCCTAGGCCGGGTGTGATCCTTGAGTGGCCTAGGCCAGGTGTGATCCTTGAGTGATTTTGACAAGTTAAATGCCCTTGGGTCACAGTTTCTTAGACCAAAAGATAGTCTTGCAAGTCATGGACACACGCTTTTAAAAAAGAAATAAAAATCTAATGTTGGTGGATTCAACAATTATATTATATATTTCCTTCTATAATGGATGTGAATGACGTCACCTTTGTACTTGGGGATTTGCATAAACACATAGATGATCATGTCAAAATCAAAGAGGTAAGTTGGTTCATCTATTGTCGTTGTTTGGTTTAGCATAGTTTAGTGGGAAGAAGTCAATGGTGGTGGTGATGTTAATGATGAAGATGTTGATTAGGCACCATCCATGGACCTTTCTTCTCTTGACATTGAATCTTGTCATACTCTTTACAATGTAATTGTTCATCTTGTACCATTGGTCATATTTGCATGCTCTTCCCTTCTTTATTTTCCATGTAACATATGTCAGGGGAAACTTCTCAAGCAATTCCCTTCATTTTGAGGATGGTAGCTAGGGTAAACCATAGATTCTTCAGGGCACAAGACCAAGACAAAAACTCCTGAATAGATCATATATAACTCATCAAAAATGAATTCAATAAAAGAAAACATGTCAGAAAATGGGATTTGAAACAAGGTGAGGAAGGTAATGGCTTTCACTCCAAACCACTCAATGTACACTTAATTGATATCCACACACTCCTCTTACATTAATAAACAAAGCAATTTTAAGCTTCTATAATGATAAAACTAGACAATAATGTTGTCATTAATAAAACTACATTGTAGGAAGCTAATAAAAATAACTAAAAGATTCCAAATGGCATTGCGACTCTGTGGTGCGAAGGCTAGGCTTTAGCCCTATACGACTGCTCCTTCCCTCTTCCTCAAGTGCAATGCAGATGGAGGCATCTCTAACCCTCTTGAATTCTGATTTTTCATGCTCCCTAACTTTCTCGCCTTTCTCTCTGGTTTTCAACCAGATTTTTCCTCATTCGATGGTTGAAAATTTATCAGTTCTTCCTGGACTAGACAGGAGCTTGCTTTCCCTTACAGCTAATTCCTCATCGCTTTCAGCTCATGTTGTTAGCACTACCAAAGGTGTCGCTAGTTTTTTAGTTGCTTTGTCAGATGGTCCCTATTTGACCTCTATTGTAATACAGTGGCTCGTATGATGCCCCTCCCTCAAGCCAGGTGGGCTCTCGATAATCGACGCCCCCCTCAGTCCTTCTGCAATGTTGTGAAATCTTACCTTCATAAAATGATGATTCTTGTTGTTGATTCCTCTTCTTCAGGAATGCCTATTAGTGAAGCCCCCTAAATTGAGGTTCCAGTTGGGGTTAATGCTCTTAGTGAACAATTTTTTTCTAAGGGGAAGGTTTGATCTGTAGATTTAATGACTTGTGGTTAAGGCTCATATACCTTCACTCTTGGATATCTAAACATTGGAGGTCGCTAATCACCAATTATTTGAATATATACCCTCTGGCAAGAAGCTTTTATATTATAGTATTCGATAAAGATAAATATCATGAGTGGATTATTGATTTTGGCCCATGGTTTTGGGGTTGTGCATGGCTCTCTTTGTAACCTTGGTTCCCCTCCTTTGATCCTTTGTCATCAATTTCGACAACTCCGGTATGGGAAAGGCTCCCCAATTTACCCTTGCATATGTGGAATTTAGCTACTCTGATTACAATTGGCAATGCTCATGATAGATTCTATTACAGACACAAACAATTATTTGAAGCCCGTATGCTCACATCTATTTGGAAATGGACTTTAACAAGGGATTTCCTACAGAAATTAAGTTAAACAAGCCTGGTTATTCATGGATGCAAAAACTAAACTATGAAAATATCTCTTTTCATTGTAGAGCCTGTTGTGAGACCGGGTACTCTCTCCAAAATTGTCCCAAATCTAGGAAGTTCAAATCATAGAACTCCAGTCGCAAGCCAAGATGGTGGGTGTGAGCTAACTTAGATCACTACTCAATCTCAAAGGTGAACCCTCCAGTTCACACTAATGAGGCCCCCCCGCAAAATGGTTTAGAACCTCCTTAGTTCAAGATCGATCCACAGAAAGATCTTCGAGCAGTAAATCAAGAAATGAAATGTAACAATGGGAAAGTCGTCACTTCCATAGTGAATACAAATACTTCATCGGATATCTCTCTTGGAAAAAATAGTAATGGGAAAGAACATAAAAACTTGGAGAAATGAAAGACCATATCTGCAAACCACAAATCAACTGGAACTGCCCTTTCAGAAGCCAGTAACGAGAAGTTCCCCACTTGAGTTGAACAAGTAGAAGCAAAATTCCCTTCTCCAGGCCAAAAGAAAGAAACAGATGGTAGAATTTCATCAAAGAAGGGTGAGAGACTAGACTCCACATAAGACTTGGGATGGATCCAAGTTGGAAAAGAGTTGAAAAGCAATTCCCTAAGGGTAATAAGAAGCCACACAAAACTAAAAAGTTAAGTTAGAATGGGTTGCAAATATATCTAGATTTTAGGGTTTTTTTGGAAAGTTTATAGGTGGAATGGGAATAGGTTTTTTGTTGCAAAGTGGTCTCTAGCAAAGTTTTGGATTGATCCTACATGTTCCAACCTAAATATTCAAGGAATTTTGGCATTTCAAATTCTCAAAAGAATTGTATTGATTTTGGGCCTGACTTCATTTTTATTAATATAACTCTCTTCATGTGTTTCTTTAAAAACAAAAAAACCTACATTGTAGGATGCATAAATGAACAAATGTAATATCTTGTCGGTATGAATTTGAATTGAACATGCATGGAGTTTTCTAGAGACATTTACTTCTCCATATAAAGTGGCAATTCCAAGTTTCAATTTTTTCCCCTCATGATCTCTACTAGTTACAAGAGCCAAATACACCAACTACACAACAACTTGAAGATGAATGATGACTTAACACCACAAGTAGTTCTTTTCGAATAATAAAACTTTGGGAAATTTTGTAGACATTTTCGTTCGTTCTAAAGATGGTGTTTAAAGTAAATCATAAATTCTTCAAGGCATAAGACCAAGTCAACAACTCATTAATAAATAAACAATCAACTCGTTAAAAATAAACATATCACAAAATAAAATTTGAATATAAATGAAAAGGGTAAAATTTATCCTTACAAATACTTAAACTACACCAAATAAACATGTCATCATAAATAAGTATTTCAATTACATCAAAATTTAACTTTAAAAAAATACTAGTATATCAATCAATAATACAAAATTAATTGACATTGAATAATCTTACCATCAATGAATGAATAATTAACTATAATCTAACGAAACACAAGAAATTGAAAAAAACTTCAAATTTGACGTGCAGTTTAACAAAGCAAGTTGCATGGATCACCAAACTTGCATTATAATGGTTTAACAAAATTATTGATTATTGATTATCAATGTGCTAAATCTCCAATTTATAAAAATATATCTTGCAACCTTATTAACATGATAAACATAACAAACACTAATAGTGATCATTTTACCACATGTTTTGTTATTAATAAATTTATATAATATTTTAACTAATTTTTCTAAAATATTTATTGTTTTTCATATAAATAAATTTAATTTAATTTATTTATTTTAATATAATAATAAAAATTAAGTCACAAAACAACTGAATTAGCATTAATCGTATTATAAAGTATGTTGTAAATTATAATATTTAATGTTCAATTAAAGTGGGTCAAACCACATATATATATATATATATAAGTAAAAAAGAAGCGTGAGTTATGGATATATTAATAAAATAAAAATAAATGAAATAACAAGATGATAAATAAAATGGAGTTATAATCATATTAATATATTAATATTTGTATAATAAAAATTGTATAGTGAAATGTTTTTATTAAAGTTACCATAATAATATATTTGACTTGGAGCATCTCTTCGGGTAAAGGTTTTTATAGTTGGTTAACCAAAATGAGGATCCCAAATTGCATGAGCAATAGAACTTAAATATATATTTGACTTGGAGCATCTCTTCGGGTAAAGGTTTTTATAGTTGGTTAACCAAAATGAGGATCCCAAATTGCATGAGCAATAGAACTTAAATATAGATGAATTATTTTCTCGATATAAATGAATTAAATAGGATATTACGTGACCGCGTCATCTCATCATTCGTTAATCCATCGCGAAAACCAACCTTTCGATTTATCTCATTAAGCGACATGAGCTGGTAAACTGATCCAACTAAGGGCCCTCGGGGTCCAAGTCAAGCTTTATCTATTAGTTGTGATATGGTGTTTATGAAAAGTGAATTTGAGTAAGAATGATAAAAGCCATTCTTCCCATTTACTTATATTAAATTTAAATATTATTTAGATAGTCGTAATGTATTAATTCTCATATATATATATATATATATATATATATATATGACTTTAGTTACAGTGGGAATCAAACCAATAGGATAAATAAAGAGTTTTAGTCAAAATGATCATATGAGTTTCTATCTAACTATAATGTAGCTAAAAAAGTCTTAATTGTTTGTAGAAACACTTAATTTTCTATCGTTATGCCTAGACAAAGGGGCAGAGAGGTTGTTCATGGAAAAATAGACAAATTTATAAAACCAAAATATTATTAGGAAGTAGAAGAGTCCACCAAGATGGGACTTGGGTAATCTTTCTCTCCATATGAGGGGGGAAACTCTGAGCCTACAATTCATTTTTCTAGGAGAGTGACCTTACTGTCCAACTTATTGACTTGATGTTGCAGAGTATCAATCCAAAGTAAGGTCTCTTATTGTACTTCATTGCTTTCCACAAGCAGCTTTTCCAATCATGGTCTTGATTTTCCACTAAAAGTTGATAATTTGATGATATTATATGGCACAACTGCAAGTATTTCCTATATCCGAGACCCAATGCTTCACGTCCTCTTCAATATCATCATTTTGAATGAAGTTGTGCTCCACGCGTTCCTTGAGCTATGTTGTTACACAACCCCTTAACTAAACCGAAGGTGGGTACTAGGTTACTCGACTCTCCATGTATGGTTATAAGAATGGGGTAATTACTTTTGTTTTTTTACGTACAGACAAGAACAATTTCTATGACCCCTATTGCAAGTAAGCATAATACATGTTCTCTGCAATTCAAGAAGATAGACATTGCCACTAGTTGAAATTATAGGTATTTTAGAATTTGAATTCTCTCACAATAATACTAGTTGAACTCGAGTCCTAAATCATATATGATATCTCTTTACTGTTTCCTTTATTCTAGTTATTTGACTACACATCTATCATGTTAAGCAACAATGTGATTATGGACTAATCAACTCAAAGAAAATTGTACAGTGCATGGATAAACAGTAAGAAAGTAATGCAAATTTTCATTATTATGAGGTTAATTATCCTCAGAGTTGGCCACAATTTAGGTGGTGTGAGAGAAGAGTAGGAAGCCATGCTTAATACCCTTGTACCACCAAACCAATAATTACATGAACTATTTCCAACCATATCCCTTAATTATGGTCGCAATTATGTTGCTGCAGAACCAAAGACATGGGTAATCCAATCCTTCAAAAACACTAAAAATAAGAACTACAATGTGACACATGGCATAAGATAACATGGTTCCATCTTGTAACAACATAGGCCTTGAAATAATCCTAGATACAATGTAATTTAACATATTTACCTAGTGTAAGATGCATTCTCCAACCACTCCTACCAAGAGAAGGAAGCCAGACAAAAAATAAAATAGCTCGAAAAGGAGTACAACCCTTCTACAAGTTTTCCTTGTCCTACAAAAACTTCAGCTTAAACACAGATAATGTTGTGTTCTAGCACGAGAACCGAAATTGTACTTGAGCTCAGTAATGCGAAGAGAAACAAGAAGGTGCATTAGCGAGAGATACAAAACACTCTCGAATCTATTATGACTCCAAACAAATCCAAGATACTACCCAAACTTGTCCCTAAATAGTCCACCCAAGGGAAAAAATTTCACTAGTCAAAAAGACATTATTTGTTGCTTAGTTGATAGTATCCTTGGAAGAAGGTAAAAGGCCACTATTCTTATTAAAGTGGAATATTGTGCATTTTCTCCTAAATTCCAACACCACCACATCGTTGCCAAACTTCTAATGTAAATAAAAGAGTATTTTATCAACTACTAAGTTTGACGATAATGAAGTCAAAGAATGAACATTCAACACATATCACATCTGAAGAAAACCATCATAAGTATCAATTGGTAAATAGTTAATTAATTATAACCAAAAGGTCCCATGGGATGATTAAATTGCAGGTTGGTCAAAACTTGTAAATACCATTACCACTGAATAAGGTGCATATTAGGTCCCCTTGTTGAATCACATGTCCTAGTTTGAGATTTGGGATGAACTAAAGTGACTTCCAAAATGTCAAGACGGACAACGAGTATCACATGTCTACAAATGTTTAATTCCAGAAGAAGAAAAAAGGGATGGAATTCATCAGTCTTTCTGATACACAAAGACAATAAGAAGTCATAAATAATATAGAGATATAGCATACATACCACAGTACAGGACTACTAGTCATGACATAATTTAGCGAAAACCGTTCTTACAGTTGTTTCCACAACCTGTCCAGGAACCCTATATTGGTAACCTAAGTCCTATATCCAACTCGATTGGTGTGACCAACCATTGTTAATGGAGTTTCATACAAAATTAAACAAAATTAGTTCACTTATACTTTGAGATGACTCTTACTAGCTATGAAGATAGAGCTACAATAATCTCCAACGCAATTACATACACAATCCATACACCATGCTAAAGATGACAAGGTACTTATCTATAGGGAGCAAAATACACATGGAAATCAACCATAGAGGAGAATTACAATGTACAACCAAAGGTATTCTCTAAAAATACCACAATTCAACCTATTATAGTACTGCAACTCTCAACCACAATTACACATACGATATTAATCCATTGATGCTTAATCAACCACTTACCTACATTTTTCTTGGACTTTCTAAATTTCAGGGTAGACAATTATTTCGCTTCCATATTTGGGGAAATTCATTCGTTTATACAATGGATCGAGCACAAACTTAACATGGCATAATATTTAGGGCTAGAAAGGATATTAAACCATGGTGTAATCCTCGGGGTTGGACAACTCGATGATATGACATGTTAGATATCCATGAGTCGTTCAAACTTCCCTTATTGTAGTAGGACAATAGTAAACCTTAAGGAATCAAATGAATTGTAAATGCCATAAATTGGCAAGATCGACAGGCGCATTCTTGATTAATAAGAAGAGACACATTCAAACTTATTAAAAAGGATTTAAAACTTATTAAGAAGGTTGTTCATCTCTCTATATTAAATAATGAGAACATAACTCTCAACGGGAACCTTTAGGTATATCCTTAAAGTGGAGGCTTGAAAATCTATTGTAGATATTGTAATGAGAATCCACCTATGCCGACTGACAATTCGTGCATTCTCAACTTTATCAAAATGGATCCAAGATACAAACCTCTTAAACTAGTCTTCAAGCACACTTGAGATATTATTATCGAATGGCACAATGTGGGAGGACATTGCAGGTAAAATAATTCCATCTCACAAGGTCGAAAATGTTTGGCACCAACGAAAAAAAGACATACTCTGAGCATCATATATGTAAGGCTCCAAGAGGCCTATGTCTTTTGTTTATCAAATCCCTTGATAAGGTCACATGTAAACCCCATATCTGCTCCATTTATGTTCTAGATTTTTTTTCTCAATGACTTGTTTTCCTATCAATTTGAACCGACGTACCTCACAAGAAGAATCTTGCTACCTGTGCTAAAATATGATATGGCACAATTATCGGTTCCAAATGAATTGATCAAGTCAATTCACACAGTTTTGAATACATGGTGCAGGCAACGTGAATTTATTCCATTACTTACATTTTGAATGAAAAGAAAGAATTACGGGACCATGGAGATTGTTATGACCTTAACTCACACAAATATGCCACATCTAAAAATCAAAACACAATTGAATCAATAACCATAAAGGACGTGTAAAATCTCCAGGAATTACACTCAATTAAGTCTCGGTGATCCAATTCCCCATATCAGTAATAATAATCCAAATTTTGTTTGATTCAATTTCATGAGAAGATTAAATTCTTCAAGAATAACGTTCTTGACTACTAGAGAGAAAATGTCACTTGTATCGTTGAGATTAAGCCATGGGATAGACATAACCCATTACGAGTATGTATAAATTGCAAATCAGTGGCCACGAGTTTAAATCTTAGGTATTGATAAATAATGGAACTCCCCTGCCAAGCAAAGAGCCTTGGGAGACGATAAAATAAATCATGAAAAACTATCCCATATTGTTGACAACTTATCTACCCATTATACACATTTTGTAAGTCAAAAAATATATATAACAACTTACCATAATGCAATGCAGAAATGAACTTTTATTTTGAACGTTGCACAACCAGACCAAATGTAGTCCAAATTCTAGCATAACAAGAGCAACACGAATACTATTTTAAAACATATTTTATCAATTCAACTAATAGTTAGACCATTTCAGGGTTACAATCAGGAGATCCCTTCCTTACAGAAATAGGATAGGCACTTACCTCAAAGTAAGACTAAGTGACTGAGTTGGGGACTACCACTTACTGCCTAACCATAGATTGGGATGCATTGTAATCTTTCTTGTATATTAATCACATCGATGCTAGACTCCAAAGCATGAGGAGGTTGCTCAAAGGACAAAACCAATCTAGAAGAAATTCTTTCCAGTTCTCCCCTTGCTCAACAGAGATACATCTATTTTTTCTGAGGGTTGTAAATGTATTGGACTACAATTACTTCAGTTATGTCTATCACAAGTCTCCAGAATTTGTTGCTTGACATCTAAAATTTACTGACACTTGATCTCCAAGAAAAACTACACCAACAACCATGAATTGCAGACACAAGTTCTTGGGGTTCAAAAAGGAATCTAGTGGAGAGGAATCTAATCACAAAAAATATCCTTGTAGTAATGGTGAGATAAAACTACCTAGTAAAGGAGGTATATGGGTGGTTGGTCACTACAAGGTGAATAGCTTATATAAATAGTGTTGAGAGTTGAAGTGATAACCATATAAGGTATGAGTGCGATGGATAGAGAGAATTTTTAGGAATTTCAACATGTGATTGGTGTATGTCGAACAAGGAACCCCGAAGGACACATTCGAAAGAGGTCAACGCTAATAAGATAATAGATGTCACTTCTATAGAAGAGTCTCAGGTTCCCTGAGGTTATAGTGAGGTCATAGAAACTTATACTAGATTGGAAGTTAAAGGAGTCGTCCCTAAAGGCGCCATCGTTTCCCAAGAAAAAATCCCCTTATGTGTGAATATGCGCCTAGAGAAGGTGTAGAGGAGGACATTGAGTTGCTCAATTGGAATGTTCCACCTCCCACCATGTGTTAGTCTTCCCCCTTCCAATTCCCATTTTGCCTCTACCCATATTTTTTTTCCTATCTGAATTCCACTTGTTGGTGGTTAGTTCGCTGAGATTTCCTGGACTAATCAAAAGTGTCCCATCTCTCCTATATTTCTAGATTTTGTGGTTATTGGCTTTGTCATCACTGGTTGGTTTTAGTTTCTTCCTACTAAGTCTTGCAGGCCAATCATTTGAGTGCATCGTCATATCTTGCCCCTTGCTTGTCATTTATTCCAAGCAGCATGTCCTCCTCATCTTTATAAGTTTGTGTTCCCAACTCAATTTTTTTTTTTTTGTAATTAAATTTATAATGCTTAAAGTAGGAGGGAAAGGTAACATGGTTATTACAAACCCCTCCCCCTTGGCGGAACATAATCCTCAATGTTTAATGATCGTATGTAATATACAGTAATAACTCCAAAATCATGACACAACTGATATAGAGTTTATACATACAACTTGTTTCATATTTTTACAATAAAATTTATATGCACATTGCCTCGCTTAGCCACTTAGTAACCTTTAGCCATTTTCCAATAGCCCTTTTTGCAGTGTTTTGGTACTTGATATTCAATCCATCTTGGATTTGTTTTGTTTCCTTGGAGTGTTGCCAGTCATTGACAAGGTTAATCCTCTCTGCAGACAGAGACGATCCCTCTATCCCAATGAGTGGTTCTAGCAACTGAAGTGACAATCAACTAGACATCCTCCTAGGTTATAATTGAAAAGAAGAACGAAAGAGATGACCTACCTTGTTCTGATGTTATTCTGATTTCCTTTGTTGAGGGCCTCGAATTGCTTATGTCACGGACTTGTTCTTGCTTCTCTCAATGTTTATGTACCTGCACAAGTGATCAAGAGACAACAAAGCGTGCCAAAAACAATAGAAAATCCAATAACAACCTACTTAACTTATCAAGGAATGTTAAGCTAAATAATACATGAACATATGTATTTTGGGAAGATGAACCAGCAGTTGTATATTATTAGAAAATAAAGGGAAGCTTACAACCAAAGCCTTGATGTTGAAAGGCTCTCCTTGAGTGGTAATCCAAGTTCAAGCCAAGAACTCTCCAAGCACTCCTTCTCCAAGTCAAATGAATATCCTTAGGCACAATCTCAGCGTAAGGGTGCAAATAGACATAGACCAACCATTTGGGAATGGGAGAGGATGAATTTATAGACTAGGAAAGGAAGTTATGACTTCTCTAAAGATAGGAGTAGGCCCTCATCTTAAGGAGGTAGCTCATAGGGATAAGACCAAGAGGCCAAGTTGGGAGGATTCGACCTCATCTATGTAAAAAAACCTCCATCTTGTCGCTCTGGAAGCTTCTAGATCATAAATCTTCTCATCTTCTTTGGGAAAATTACCTCTTTGGGATCATCGCGGGTATGCAAGGGAACAGAGCGATAACATCGCTGGTCAAGTACAGTGCAAAAGGCAACCATCGTGGTTTTAAGCTTCATAAGAGTGATGACTCTCATTTTAGGGTTTTAAGAGTTATTTCTTTAGGTAAAGCTCAATGTATTTTCCAATCAAAGTCTTAAGAGGGATCTGAGCGGTATACATGGATGAGGATACTGTATAATGGTCATGTTTCGGGCACTTTGGGGTATATCACAGGGAAGTGTAGGAGGCGTGACAAAACACTATGTAACAGATGCCCCCGAAAGCATGAAGGCAGAACTAGGAGTGATGGCTGAGATGCTTTACGAGCTCTTGCAAGGACAAGGACACATAGTGTCAGGAGACCTACAAATCAAGGATGCATATACATATACATATATGAGATCAAGATGTGAATCTATGGCATGGACGCAACCAGTCAGATGATGAAGACTATATGAAAAAGATCCATGGTAAAGGTGTAGCCATCCAAATGAGAAGGGTCATCTATGAATCTAAGATCCAAGGTATGGTTGCAGCCATCCAATGTAGAAGGATCATTATAAATGTAAAGTCTCACGGTATGGTCACAACCATCCATATAGCATAAACATGTGGACAATCATGAATAACATATAACTCCATGCAGCCTGAGTCATATCAAACAAGACTCAGGGTCTTGCGCTCCATCCTGAACCGATCAAAGTATGAATTCTAACATGTGAATAAATGTGTTGAAGTTGAACATGCTATAAAATCACCTGATTATCGGTCAATGACGTGGACTGTTAACAAGTACGAGAGAAACCTTCAATAATGACAATGGATCTCAAGGTACAATAGTACAATCCGTGAATGTGATAATGAAGTTGAAGTTGAGAACTCGTGGAATCATCCAATCAAAGGCCAATGATGAAGACATGTCATCGGATGCGAAGAACTTGCCATTAGGGCATGCAAGCTCTAAGGTACTGAAAGGGAGTTTCTAAGTCATCTTCCTAGATAATGAGTTGAAGTCGACAGGAAGTGACTCGTCGAAGGAGGGTAATGATGAGTCCCTCATCATCGACATGAAGCAAGGAATAAAGTTGAATGAAATGAATTAGATCCAAGACTATAACAATGGTTCAGACAACGTATAGGTAAATAACTGCAAATTGGACTTGTCTTGAACACTGGAGACACGACTCCGGAGTATGGCAGCATCTGACTCGACATAGGACTAAAGGTCATGATGACCGAAATGGAATAGTCAAATGAGAGGAAAAAATGGATCACCAAAACCCGGGAGGACAAGTGACTAAGTGAGGATATCTCAAACCCGACACGAGAGCAAAATAGTGTCATGTTCAAGAGCAACATGGTACCTATACAAAGCATGTTTCATCTTCATTTTGCCCCTGCTATTTCTAGTGAGTACCCCAATTATTTTTT
Source organism: Pinus tabuliformis (assembly GCA_031772625.1). Taxonomy (NCBI): domain Eukaryota; kingdom Viridiplantae; phylum Streptophyta; class Pinopsida; order Pinales; family Pinaceae; genus Pinus; species Pinus tabuliformis. The sequence continues at coordinate 1,057,809,498 of CM062818.1, forward strand.
ATCACAAGCTTGAAGGGATAGCATATGCTTGTTATGTAAGTTCATTCTTCGAATGAATCCATCCTAGTAAGTTTTATGAGCCCTAGGAAGGAGAAGCTCAGTCTCATCATGGTGACGAGTCTTTCGTCGTAAAATTTTAACGAGTCTAACATAAGAATAACCTGGTATCTTTTTCATCTTTAGAGAGTTTGAAAAAGAAACAAAAAATAAAACTCCATCATGTCCCTTTTCATAATTTGTCCCTCGAATCCAAAAAGATAGAAAACAATATTCGAGAGAACCTCTTGACCATGTCGATCAAGGTGTACCTTTTTCGTAAATAGTCAGTCTCAGCCTCAAAAAGGGGTAAACATATACGGAGGAGATGTTGATTCATTTAATTTAACGAGTTCAAAACAACAAGTACTGGGGAATATTTTCAATTTTCGAGAGTCAGAAAAGAGCTCAAATATGACTCCGGGGGGGTTCCTTTTTTGTTTATTTAACAAGTCTGAAAAAGAGATAAAATAAAACTCACAAGAATCAGTCAATAATGATCAATATCTACTAGAAGGTACCTGTAACTACACAAAAAACGCAACCATCACCGATATCGAGAGAAAATATTAAAATATTACGAAAATATTGACAAAAATGACTTGCAAAACTTATAAATAGCCAAAAGTATTTTTTATTTTTTACCATTTTACCATAGCAAGCTCTAAAATTGCATTTGTGCCCTAATTATCTCGATTTTCAAGTGGCCGTTACGGGAGATCTAGAGTGTCATTTCGTGAACCGTCTGCAATAGGTAAGAGGCTCATCCCTGCTCTTGCATTTTATCACTTTTTATGCATTTTGAACGATAATTTTATGTTATAAAGGAGGATTTTAATTTTTAGGGCATGAGCAACCATCGTGGGTATGGTCATCGGACCCGCGATGATCGCGCTCGAGCCCAAAGGCTCGCGCGATGACATCGCTTTGTTTCTAAAAAAGGCGTGATGGCGTCGAAGCAGATTTTTTGAAAGGAAAACCCTCTTTTCAAAAAAAATGATGATTTTAATCCATGAAAAAAGCATTAATTGGTGTTAAATGATGTTTTGCAGGAGATCGTGGTTTTAGAATGGAAGGAAAGAGGCCATGAGGCCGAAGACCATCAATCAGCTCAGAATCCTGAATGCATAAACGCTCTGAGGAATTGTGGGTTGCTAAAGTTCTTTAGGTCCACAGGGTTAAGGGCTCAGATGGAATTTTTTCCCTATTTGATCAGTCTTTAGGATGTAGATCGAGAGATCTTCATCATAAAAGGCCATGGACTAGAACTAAAGGAGATGGATATCTACTTAATCACAGGATTGTCCCGATGAGGGGAAGCAATCCAACTCTTTGGATCTCGCCAAGGAGGTGAAAGTACAAGGACTCTAATCTAGAGGCATTGTCCAGGTGTCGAAATGACCAATGGAGGGAAGGTGAATATAGTGACAATCACCAACAATCTTCCCTTGAGAACAATCTTGTTCATTATGGCGCGTGTATCTGGCATGCAAGCCTTGCATGAGGCTTCAAAATCCCAGTTCCAGTATGCTATTGCATGTTTGACCCCCACCATATTTAATTGGTGTGGAGGCCTCTTGGAAAATATGAAAAGACAACTGACCAAGGGGAAGCATGGACATCTGAAGCAATTCGGGTTCGGTTCAATACTGGTGAACTTATTTTTAGAGCAAGTGCCCTTATTCTGGTATCAGTGGGTAGAGGTACCAGATCCTGCCCCCCAAGGTCCAAGACTCATGAGATGGAGTCAACTCATGCCTTGAGGAGGAACAGGTCGACATATGCATTACCCACCACAATTTTTCACTTGGCTAGAACGACAGCTACTCGTGGCAGAAGACTATGCTTATGCTGGCACAGATTTTAGGTGGGATCCAAATCTACCACTGCCACCATGAGAACAGTGGATCGATGTAGGTAAAAACTTGTTTTTTGGAAATTTTCAAGTTTTATGATTTTTTGTGAAAGTGTAAACTGAGACTCAACTTGTGATAAATGTGCATATGTGGGACCAGAGAGACCACCTGGCATGTTGCCAATAGCACTATGATTTTCTCATCCAATAGTGGGCGCAAACTATGAAGAAGGGGCATACCCCTTAGCTGAGATGGAGCGCAACCTAGAGGCGATAACTCGAGGAGTCCCAGAGTATGCCACTATTAATGATGTTCCACTAGTTTGGCAGAGACACACAGTGGGGGTATCTGCGAGACTCCGTCGGCTATTAGGCCGAATGATCAAAGCAGTCTCATGTTATCATGAGCACCGTGCAAACTAGTCTTTCTAGCTCGTTTACACATTTTTTAGGCTTTGAAAGCCAAGTGTCCCAGAACACTCTATTTTTTGATATCTTGATGTAAACACTCCAACAGACGCGATATATATATATATATATATATATATATGCATGTTTCATTTCCACTTAAGTGTCCATAATATGATCAGTTTTATAAATTACACAAATGCCTATCAAGAACAAAATTTGATAATGCATCTCTTAATGTATTTAAATTACGTGGAACATGTTGATATGTGATGAAATCAAAATTGATTTCTAGTAATCTAACACGTAGATACATACGCAATATTTATGGATTTCTCACTGAGTAATGATTGTTTAAGTGTAACACAACGAGCTGTGAATCCAATTTGATAATTAAATCCCTAATTCCAAGAGCAACTACTTCTGACAAGAGTTTAATGACTGCACTGTATTCAGCAATATTATTAGTTATTCGACCAAGGCATATACCTTGTAAGTTAATCAGCTCGCCATTAGGGTCGTAGAGTACCCATGCTGTGGAAGACAGGTTCCGTGTGCAACGACAAGCACCATCAACAAAACCAATGTACTGGCTTGACGACATTTGCAAACCGAGTGGAACATAGGGTAAGCAGAAAAACACATGTCCACGAAGCAAAGAAACACACCAAAGCTCAAAGCGCACACTAATGAAAAAACACACTAATGTACAAAAGTCATTACATGAATTTCACATGTAATACTTCTTCAAATACAACCCATTACGGGGCTGTGACAATGCATTTCCCTCATAATCACATAGCTCGTAGGCACCTTTTTGTAAGACATGTTTAATGATGTAGGGCCCATGCCACATGGGTTCGAACTTTCCTGCTCCCAATTTATCGTTGGCTTGATCATAAAGAAGGACCAAGTCGCCTTCAGCAAAAGTGTGGGGAGAAACGATTTGGTCAAAATGAGATTTGACACATTTCTTTTGAGCTTCGATGACCATCGCAGAAATGCGATGAGTCTCGTCAAGCCTCTCAAGATACAATATTCGTTCCTCTTCAAGCGAGGTATCCGGAAGAAGTTCGATAGCTAATTTGAGCGATGGGATTTCGCATTCGATTGGAAGAGTTTCCTCTAAACCATACACCAATTGGAATGGAGTGAATCCAATGGTCGTCTTAGCGGAAGTTCTGTAAGCCCAGAGAGCTGAGAATAGCATCAAATGCCAATCCTTTTTGTTCTTCCCAATGGTACATTGAAGCATAGTAATCAAAATTTTATTACCTGCCTCAACTTGGCCATTGGCCTATGGATAATAAGGATTTGAGCTATCATGACGAAGGCTCAATTGAGTAGTTAGCTCTGCCATCATGTGCTGACAAAAATGTGATCCGTGGTCAGTGAAAATGGCTTGAGGAACACAAAAATGTGTTATGATGTGGTTAAAAATGAACTAAGCAGCAAAAATACTGTCAGCATTGTATGTAGGCATCGCCTCGACCCATTTAGTAAAATAGTCGACAACGACGATGATATAACCATGCCCCCAAACCGATCGAGGGTTACATGTCATGAAATCAATGCCCCATTTAGAAAATGGGCCAACATTAATTACTAGGTGTAAGGTGCAGGTGGGGCCTGTTGCTTGCGGTTGAAAATCTGGCATTCATGGTATTTTTGGACAGCAAGAATATAGTCTTTAAATATAAAAGGCCAGAAATAACTAGCGATGAGTATTTTCTGAGTAGTGGCATATCCTAACATATGACCACCACAAGCACTAGAGTGGCAATCATTTAAGACTCGTTTAGCCTCTTTTAGGGTGAGACACCTGCGAAGAACAAAGTCCACACTAACCTGATACAATGTATCACCAAGGATGCGATAGGGTTGGACTGATGCCGAATAGGGCGTCGGTCGGATCGAGATAACTCAGATCGAAAGGTTTGGTTTTGAAGATAAATGATAATATCTCCATACCATGGGTCGAGAGTGTTGATCAAAAACAGAGTTTCATCAGGAATTTTCTTAGTAAAATCAGTCGAAGTGCTTGCAGACGGAAGGGTATAGATCAACTTAGCAAAAACAAGTGATTTCTTTGATTTGGCAACAGTAAATTCAAAATCAAACTCCTACATGATAACAATCCATTTGAAGTATTTCCCCCCCAGTAACTAACGAATCAATATATAGGTCATGGGGTTGCAATCAGAAATCACTGTGGTTTTTCGTAAAAGGATATAGTGTCGAAATCTTTGGACAACATGGACTGTTGCCTGGGAAAGTTCCTTGACATCGGCATATCGAGACTTGGTATCGAGAAGATTTCAGCTTAAATAATAAACCACGTGCTCATTTCCATTGTCTTCGTCCTAAACTAATACCATAGCAATAGTAGTATCAGTTGCAGCCAAGTATAGGAAGTAATTGCATCGATAATCGGGGGGATGCAATAAAGGAGAACTGATAAGCGTGTCTTTCAAAGCATCGAAGGATTTCTGGGCAACTTCATCCCAAATGAAAGGGATCCCCTTCTTAAGTAAGCGAGTAAAACCCTTAGTGATTTCAGCGTAATTTGGACTGAATCGATGGAGAAAGTTAGCCTTTCCCTGCAGGCTTTGCAATTTCAGTAATGGGGGGGGGGGGTAAGTTGACAATGTCCTCAACTTTTAAAGGATCGATTCAGATACCTTCGTGGGACACCACAAAAGCCAAGTGTCGGCCAAACTCAACACAAAACACACACTTGTGTGGATTGAGATGAATGTTGTAATGCTGACATCGCAAAATGATAGATCTTAAGTGATCTATATGGTCATGACGCTTAGCAGAATGAGTTGGTAAGTCGTCAAGGTAAGGTTGAACAATGTGTCGAATGTCCTAAAATGCATAAGACATTGCTCTTTGGAAGGTAGCGCCATCATTCTTTAAATCAAAAGGAATCTTTTAATAAGCAAAAGTTCCCCAAGGACAGATAAAGGTAGTTTTATGTTGATCTGGTTGTAGCGAGAAAAATCGTCCATGAACAAGAAAATCTCACTCCCAGTGCATTCGTCGATGATCTAATTGATAAAAGGAGTGGGATAATTGTCCTTGGGACATGCGTGATTGATATCGCGATAATCAACACAGACATGGATTGTGCCCTACTTTTTGGCAAAAGGGACAATGTTGGACACCCAATCTGTCAATGGAATAGGATAAATAAAATCCGCTTTAAAAGCTTCTCCAATTCTACTTTGATAGAAACAACCTTTCGAGGGTGCACGGGGCGAATCAAGTTGGTGAACAAGCTTGGCACCAATATAAGTAGGAATCTCATACACCACTATTGTTGGATCAATACCAGGCATTTCCTCGTATGACCATGTGAAGACGTCTCAAAATTCTTTAAAAATTTCAGTGTAAACCTTGATCTCATCTTGAGAACAAGAAACCCCAATATGAATGTCCTCGACAATTCTAGGTTTAATGGAAATGTCAAGAGGAATAGTAGCAGTGATGTTTCCCAAGTTACCCTCCGAAAAGACTTCATGCACCAGGACAGGCATATGAAGTGGAAAAGTTGGGCAATGTGAAACAAACGCTTCAAGACATGAAGGCATCTCACCGAGGCTGGGAAGAAATGAAAAACGATGATGGATACCATTCCAAGGAGCTTCGTCCAGAGACATGACCTTAATGATAATCTCGTCGGTGGGGAATGTCTTGTTCAAAGGATCCGGAGAATCCCAAGAACCAAGCCAAGGAGATGGGACATAAGTGTCCAGGTTCATATTGAAAACAACATGACTTTCTGAAGCAGCCATCGAAGCCAAGATGATTTCTTGATAATTTTGCTCCAATGAACTTAAAGGCATAGAATCGCCAAAAGAATCAATTTGATATGGGGGACGGATAATCCAAGGATCCTTAGAAACCAAGATCATATTGATTGAGTTAACATGTGGAGGTGGGAGAGTAAAAGTACCCATTAAAGTAGATTCTTTGAAGAGATCTGCCCCCACACTCTCATAAGGAATCTCAATATTTCCCACGTAAGGGACGTTTTTGTTGGATGAACTAGAAGAAAATAAAGACAGTTGATCAATGGTGACAATTTTTCCTTCGTGAGGAAAACGAAGCACCTAGAACAAAGAAGAAACCACACAAAACATAGCATGGGTCCAAGTTCGCTCGAGAAGAAGGTTGTAGTTGAGATGTGCATCGACAACTTATACTTCTAATTCAACAGCCTTGCCTGCTAATGTAATCGGGAAGTTCATGAGAATACCGTATGGACGTAAGCCTCTACCATCAAAGGCTTCCAAGGTGTTCGGGGACTAGTTAAAAGAAGGAGAGCCAGTGGCCTTCCAACACGAAATAGACATGATGCAGGTAGAAGCACCTTCATCAATAACAGTCTGATGGATCATTTTTCTGAGGGTTTTAAATGTATTGGACTACAATGATTTCAATTACGTCTAACACAAGTCTCCAGAATGTGTTGCTTGACATCTAAAATTTACTAACACCTGATCTCCAAGAACAACTACACCAACAATCATGAATTACAGGCACAAGTTCTTAGGGTTCCAAAAGGAATCTAGTGGAGAGGAATCTAATCACAAAAAATGTTCTTGTAGTAATGGCGACATAAAACTACCTAATAAAGGAGGTATATGGGTGGTTGGTCGCTACAAGGTGAATAATTGATATAAATAGTGTTGAGAGTTGAAGTGATAATCCTATAAGGTATGAGTGCGATGGATAGAGAGACTTTTTAGGAATTTCAACATGAGATTGGGGTAGGTCGAATGGGGAACCCCGAAGGACACATTCGAAAGAGGTCAATGCTAAGAAGATAATGGATGTCACTTCTATAGCAGACTCTCTGGTTCCCTGAGGTTACAGTGAGGTCGTAGAAATTTATAGTAGATTGGAAGTTAAAGGAGCCATCCCTAAAGGCGCCATCATTTCCCAAGAAAAAATCCCCTTATGTGTGAATATGCGCCTAGAGAAGGTGTAGAGGAGGATGTTGAGTTTTTTGAATGGAATGTTCCACCTCCCACCTTGTGCTAGTCTGACCCCTTCCAATTCCCATTCTACCTCTACCCATATTTTTTTTCCTATCTGAATTCTACTTGTTTATGGTTAGTGTCTAGTCTGGCCGAGATTCCCTGGACTAATCAAAAGTGTCCCATCTCTCCTATATCTCCAGATTTTGTGGTTATTAGCTTTGTCATCACTAGTTGGTTTTAGTTTCTTCCTACTAAGTCTTGCAGGCCAATCATTAGAGTGCATCATCATCTCTTCCCCCTTGCTTGTCATTTATTCCAAGCAGCATGTCCTCCTCATCTTTAGAAGTTTGTGTTCCCAACTCAATTTTTCTTCTCTAATTAAATTTACAATGCTTAAAATAGGAGGGAAAGGTGACAGGGTTATTACAAACCCCCCCACCCCCTTGGCGAAACATAATCCTCAATGTTTAATGATCGTATGTAATATACAATAATTTCTCCAAAGGCATGACACAATTGATATGGAGTTTATACATACAACTTGTTTCATATTTTTACACTAAAATTTATATGCACATTGCCTCGCTTAGCCAATTAGTAACCTTTAGCCATTTTCCAATAGCCCTTTTTGCAGTGTTTTGGTACTTGATATATTCAATCCATCTTGGATTTGTTTTGTTTCTTTGGAGTGTTTCCTGTTGTTGACAAGGTTAATCCTCTCCGTGGACAGAGACAATCCCTTTAGCCCAATGAGTGGGTCTAGCAACTGAAGTGATAATCAACTAGACATCTTCCTAGGTTATAATTGAAAAGAAGAACGAAAGATATGACCTACCTCGTTCTGATGCTATTCTGATTTCCTTTGTTGAGGACCTCGAACCGCTTGTGTCACGGACTTGTTCCTGCTTCTCTCAATTTTTATGTACCTGCACAAGTAATCAAGAGACAACAAAGTGTGCCAAAAACAATAGCAAATCCAATAACAACCTACTTAACTTATCAAGGAATGTCAAGCTAAATAATACATGAACATATGTATTTTGGGAAGATGAACCAGCAGTTGTATATTATTAGAAAATAAAGGGTAGCTTACAACCAAATCCTTGATGTTGAAAGGTTCTCCTTGAGTGGTAATCCAAGTCCAAGCCAAAAACTCCCCAAGCACTCCTTCTCCAAGTCAAATGAATAGCCTTATGCACAATCTCAGCGTAAGGGTGCAAATAGACATAGACCAACCATTTTGGAATGGAAGAGGATGAATTTATAGACTAGGGAAGGGAGTTAGGACTTCTCCAAAGATAGGATTAGACCCTCACCTCAAGGAGGTATCTCATAGGGATAAGACCAAGAGGCCAAGTTGGGAGGATTCGACCTCATCTATGCAAAACAACCTCCATCTCGTCGCTTTGGAAGCTTCTAAATCATGAAGCTTATCATATTCCTTGGGAAAATTACCTCTTTGGGATCATTGCAGGTATGCAAGGGAACAAATCAATGCCATCACTGGTCAAGTACAATGCAACATGCAACCATCGCGGTTTTAAGCTTCATAAGAGTGATGACTCTCATTTTAGGGTTTTAAGAGCTATTTCTTTAGGGAAAGCTCAACATATTTTCCAATCAAAGTCTTCAGAGGATCTGAGCAGTATACATGGATGAGTATACTGTATAATGGTCATGCTTTTGGCACTTTGGGGTATATCACAGGGAAGTGCAAGAGGCGTGATAAAATACTATGTAACAGATGCCCCCTAAAGCATGAAGGTAGAACTAGAGTGATAGCTGAGATGCTTTGCGAGCTCTTGCAAGGACGAGGACACACACTGTCAGGAGACCTGCAAATCAAGGACGCATATACATATACATATCTGAGATCAAGACATGAATCTACAGCATGGACGCAGCCATCCGGATGATGAAGACTATATGAAAAAAATATGTGGTAAGGGCGCAGCCATCCAAATGAGAAGGGTCATCTGTGAATCTAAGATCCAAGTTATGGTTGCAGCCATCCAATGTAGAAGGATCATTATAAATGTAAAGTCTCATGGTATGGTCACAAGTATAGCAGCAACATGTGGATGATCATGATTAACATATAACTCCATGCAATTGGAGTCATATCGGACAAGACTCGCGGTCTTGCGCTCCATCCCGACCCAATCAAAGTACGAATTCTAGCATGCGAATAAATGTGTTGAAGTCGAACATGCTAGAAAACCACCTGATTACTAGCCAATGATGTGGACCATTAACAGGTACGAGAGAAACCACCAATAATGACAATGGCTCTCAAGGTACAACAGTACGATCCGTGAATGTGATAATGAAGTTGAAGTCGAACACTCATGGAATCATCCAATCAAAGGCCAATGATGAATACTTGTCGTCGGATGTGAAGAACTTGCCATTAGGGCATGCAAGCTCCAAGGTACTGAAAGGGAATTTTTAAGTCACCTTCCTCGATAATGAGCTGAAGTCGACAGGAAGTGACGCGTCAAAGGAGGGAAATGTTGAGTCCCTCATCATCGACATGAAACAAGGAACAAAGTGGAATGAAATGAATGAGGTCCAAGACTGTAACAATGGGTCAGACAACGTATAGGTAAATAACTGCATAGTAGACTTCTCTTGAACACTGGCGACACAACTCTGGAGTGTGGAAGCATCTTACTCGACATAGGACTAAAGGTCATGATGACGAAAATGGAATAGTCAAATGAGAGGAAAAAATGGATCACCCAAACCCGGGAGGACAAGTGACTAAGTGAGGATATCCCAAACCTGACACGAGAGCATAATAGTGTCATGTTCAAGAGCGACACGCGGCCTATACAAAGGATGTTTCATCTTCATTTTCCCCCACTATTTCTAGCGAGTACCCCAATTATTTTTTATCGCAAGCTTGAAGGGATATCATATGCTTGTCATGTAAGTTCATTCTCCAAATGAATCCATCCTAGTAATTTTTACGAGCCCTAGGAAATAGAAGCTCAGCCTCATATGGTGACGAGTCTTTCGTCGTAAAATTTTAACGAGTCCGACATAAGAATAACTCGGTATCTTTTTCATGTTTAGAGAGTTTGAAAAAGAAACAAAAAATAAAACTCCATCATGTCCCTTTTCGTAATTTGTCCCTCGAATCCAAAAAGGTACAAAATAGTATTCGATAGAACCTCTTGAGCATGTCGATCAAGGTGTACCATTTTCGTAAATAGTCAGTCTCATCCCGAAAAAGGGGTAAATGTATACTAAGGAGACGTTGACTTATTTACTTTAATGAGTTTAAAACGAAAAGTACTCGGCAATCTTTTCAATTTTCGAGAGTCAGAAAAGAGCTCAAATATGACTCCAGGGGGGTTCCTTTTTCATTTATTTAATGGGTCCAAAAAAGAGATAAAATAAAACTCACAAGAATCAGTCAATAATGATCATTGTTCACCAAAAGGTACCTGTAACTGCACAAGAAATGCATCCATCATTGATATCGAGAGAAAATATTAAAATATTATGAAAATATTGACAAAAATGACTTGCAAAACTTATAAATAGCCAAAAGTAATTTTTATTTTTTACCATTTTACCATAGCAAGCTCTCAAAGTGCATTTGTGGTCTAATTCTCTCGATTTTCAAGTGGCCGTTATGAGAGATCCAGAGTGCCATTTCGCGAACCGTCTGCAACAGGTAAGAGGCCCATCCCTACTCTTGCATTTTATCACTTTTTTATGTGTTTTAAATGGTAATTTTATGCTATAAAGGAGGATTTTAATTTTTTAGGGCATCAGCGACCATCGCGGTTATGGTCGTCGAACCTGCGATGATCGCACTCGAGCCCAAGGCTCGCGTGATGACATCGCTCTGTTTGTAAAAATAAGCGTGATGGCTTCGAAGCGGATTTTTTGAAAGGAAAACCCTCTTTTCAAGCAAAAAATTATGATTTTAATCCATGAAAAAAGAATTAATTGGTGTTAAATGATGTTTTGCAGGAAATCATGGTTCTAGAATGGAAGGAAAGAGGACATGAGGTTGAAGACCATCAAGCAGCTCAAAATCATAAATGCATAAACACTCTAAGGAATTGCGGGTTGCTAAAGTTCTTTAGGACCACAGAGTTAAGGGCTGAGATGGAATTGTTGCCCTATTTGATCAGTCTCTGGGATGTAGATCAAGAGATCTTCATCATAAAAGGCCAGGAACTAGAACTAGAGGAGATGGATATCTACTTCATCACAGGATTGTCCCGACGAGGGGAAGAAATCCAACTCTTTGGATCTCGCCAAGGAGGTGAAAGTACAAGGAATCTAATCCAAAGGCATTGTCCAGGTGTCGAAATGACTAATGGATGGAAGGTGAAGATAACGACAATCACCAACAATCTTCCCTTGAGAACAATCTTGTTCACTATGGTGCATGTATCTGGCACGTAAACCTTGCATGAGGCTTCAAAATCCCAGTTCCAGTATGCTATCGCATGTTTGACCCCCACCATATTTAACTAGTGTGGAGGCCTCTTGGAAAATATGAAAGAAAACTGACCAAGGGGAAGCATGGACATCTAAAGCAATTCGAGTTCCGCTCAATACTGGAGATGTTCTTTTTAGAGCAAGTGCCCTCAGTGGGTAGAGGTACCAGATCCTGCCCCCCAAGATCTGAGACTCGTGAGATGGAGTCAACTCATGCCTTGAGGAGGAACGGGTCAACACATGCATTACCCACCACAATTTTTCGCTTGGCTATAATGACATCTACTCGTCATAGACGACTATGCTTATGTTTGCATGGATTTCAGGTGGGATCCAGATCTACCACTGCCACCAGGAGAATAGTGGACCGATGCAGGTAAAAACTGGTTTTTCGGATTTTTTCAAGTTTTATGATTTTTTGTGAAAGCGTAAACTGAGACTCAACTTGTGATAAATGTGCATATGTGGGACCAGAGAGACCACCTGGCATGTCGCCAATAGCATGGCAAGTTTCTCATCAGATATTTAGCGTAAACTATAAAGAAGGGGCAAACCCCTTAGCTTAGATGGAGTGCAACCTAGAGGCGATAACTTGAGGAGTCCCAGAGTATGCCACTATTAATGATGTTCCATTGGTTTGGCAGAGATACACAGTGGGGGTATCTGCGAGACTGCGTCGACTATTAGGCCGAGTGATCAGAGCAGTCTCATGTTATCATGAGCACCGTGCAGACTGATAGTCTTTCTATCTCTTTACACATTTTGTAGGCTTTGAAAGCCAAGTGTAACAGAACACTCTATTTTTTGATATCTTGATATAAACACTCCAACAGACGCGATATATATATATATATATATATATATATATATATATATATATATATGTATGTATGTATTTATATATATATATATGCATTTTTATTTCTACTTATGTGTCCATAATATGATCAGTTTTATAAATGACACAAATGCCTATCAAGAACAAAATTTGCTAATGCATCTGTTAATGTATTTAAATTACGTGGAATATGTTGATATGTGATGAAATAAAAATTTATTTCTAGTAATCTAACTCATAGATACATAAGCGATATTTATGGATTTCTCACTGAGTAATTCCAAGAGAAACTACTTCTGACAAGAGTTCAGTGACTGCACTGTATTCAACAATATTATTAGTTGTTCGACCAAGGCATATACCTTGTAAGTTAATCAGCCCGCCATTATGGTCGTAGAGTACCCATGTTGTGGAAGACAGGTTTTGTGTGCTACGACAAGCACCATCAGCAAAACCAATGTAATGGCTTGATGACATCTGCAAATCGAATGGAACATAGGGTAAGCAGAAAAACACATGTCCACAAAGCAAAAAAACACACCAAAACTCAAAACGCACACTAATGTACAAAATTCATTACACGAATTTCACGCATAATACTTCTTCAAATACAACCCATTACGAGGCTGTGACAATGCATTTCCATCATAATCACATAGATCGTAGGCACCTTTTTGTAAGACATGTTTAACGATGTAGGGCCCGTGCCACATGGGTTCAAACTTTCTTGCTCCCAATTTAGCATTAGCTTGATCATAAAGAAGGACCAAGTCGCCTTCAGCAAAAGTGTGGGGAGAAACGGTTTGGTCAAACTGAGCTTTGACACGTTTCTTTTGAGCTTCAATGACCATCACAGCAATGCGACAAGTCTCGTCAAGCCTCTCAAGATACAATAGTTGTTCCTCTTAAGGCGAGGTTTCCGTAACAAGTTCGATAGCTAATATGAGTGAAGCGATCTCGCATTAGATTAGAAGAGTTTCCTCTAAACCATACACCAGTTGGAATGGAGTGAATCCAGTGGTCGTCTTAGCAGAAGTTCTGTAAGCCCAGAGAGCTGAGAATAGCATCAAATGCCAATCTTTTTTGTGCTTCCCAATGGTACGTCGAAGCATAGTAATGAAAACTCTATTAACTGCCTCAACTTGGCCATTGACCTATGGATAATAAGGATTTGAGCTATCATGACGAAGGCCCAACTGATCAGTTAGCTCTGTCATCATGTGCTAAAAAAAATGTGATCCATGGTCAGTGAAAATGGCTTGAGGAACACCAAATTGTGCTATGATGTGGTTAAAAAGGAACTAAACAACAGTAATACCGTCAACATTGTATATAGGCATCGCCTTGTCCCATTTAGTAAAATAGTCGACATCGGTGATGATATAACCATGCACCGCAATCGAGAGAGGGTCACATGTCATGAAATCAATGCCCCATTTAGCAAATGGGCCAACGCTAATTACTGGGTGTAAGGGTGCGGGTGGGGTGTGCTACTTGTGGTTGAAAATATGGCATTCATGGCATTTTTGGATAGCAAGAATACAATATTTAAATATAGAAGGCCAAAAATAACTGGCGAGGAGTATTTTCTTAGCAGTGGCATATCCTGACATATGACCACCATAGGCGCTAGAGTGGCAATCATTTAAGATCCTTTCAGCCTCTTCTAGGGTGAGACACCTGCGAAGAACAGAGTCCACATCAACCCGATACAATCTATCACCAAGGATTCGATAGGGTTGGTACTGATGTCGGATACAACATCAGTCAGATCGAGATAACTTAGATCAGAAGGTTTGCGTTTGAAGATAAATGATAATATCTCCATACCATGGGTGAGAGTGCTGATCAGAAATAGAGTTTCATCGGGAATTTTCTCAGTAAAATCAGTCGAAGTGCTTACAAACGGAAGGGCACAGATCAACTCAGCAAAAACGAGTGATTTCTTTGATTTGGCAGTAGTAAATTCCAAATCAAACTCCTACAGGATAACAATCCATTTGGAGTATTTTCCCCCTAGTAACTAATGAGTCAGTATATAGGTCATGGGGTTGCAATCGGAAATCACTGTGGTTTTTTGTAAAAGGATATAGTGTGGAAATATTTGGACAACATGGACTGATGCCAGTGCAAGTTTCTCAACATGGGCATATCGAGACTTGGTATCGAGAAGAATTCGGCTTAAATAATAAACCACGTGCTCATTTTCATTGTCGTCATCATGAACTAATACCATAGCAATAGTAGTATCAGTTACAACCAATTATAGGAAGTAATCACGTCGATAATCGGGGGGATGCAGTAAAGGAGCAGTGATAAGCGTGTCTTTCAAAGCATCGAAGGATTTATGGGCAACTTCATCCCAAATTAAAGGGATCCCTTTCTTAAGTAAGCGAGTAAAACCCTTAGCGAGTTCAGCGTAATTCAGAACGAATTGATGGAGAAAGTTAGCCTTTCCCTATAGACTCTGCAATTGCAGCAATGAGATAGGGGGGTTGGGGGGGGGGAGGTAAGTTGACAATGGCCTCAAATTTTAAAGGATCGATTCAGATACCTTCGCGAGACACCACAAAACCCAAGAGTCGGCCAGACTCAACACAAAACACACACTTGTGCGGATTGAGACGGATGTTGTAATGCCAACATCGCAAAAAGATAGATCTTAAGTGATGTGGATGGTCATGATGCTTAGCAGAATGAGCTGGTAAGTTGTCAAGGTAAAGCTGAAAAATGTGTCGAATGTCATGAAATGCATAAGACATTGCTCTTTGGAAGGTAGCGCTAGCATTCTTTAAATCGAAAGGAAGCTTTTTATAAGAAAAAGTGCCCCAAGGACAGATAAAGGTCGTTTTATGTTGATCAGTAGGTGAAATGTTGATCTGGTTGTAGCCAGAAAAAACCATCCATGAACAAGAAAATCTCACTCCCAGTGCATTTGTCGATGATCTGATCAATAAAAGGAGTGGGATAATTATCCTTGGGACATGCACGATTGATATCGTGATAATCAACACAGACATAGATTGTGCCCTACTTTTTGGAAAAAAAAAAATATATATATATATATATATATATATATTGTTGGACACCCAATCTGTCAATGGAATAAGATAAATAAAACCCGCTTTTAAAAGCTTCTCCACTTCTGCTTTGATAGCAGCAACCTTTTGAGGGTGCACGGGGCGAAGCCGCTGGCGAACAGGGTTGGCACCAGGATAAGTAGGAATCTCATGCACCATAATTTTTGGATCAATACCAGGCATTTCCCCGTATGACCATGCGAAGACATCTCGAAATTCTTTAAAAATTTGAGTGTAAATCTTGATCTCATCTTGAGAACAAGAGACCCCAATATGAATGTCCTTGACAATTCTAGGTTTAACGGAAATGTCAAGAGGCATAGTAGCAGTGATGTTTCCCAAGTTACCTTCCGACAGGACTTCATGCACCAGGATAGGCGTCTGAAGTGGAAACGTTGGGAAATGAGAAACAAATTATTCAAGACACAAAGGCATCTCACCAAGGCTGGAAAGAAATGGACAACGATGATGGACATTGTTCCAAGGAGTTTTTTCCAGAGATATGACCTCAACGATACTCTCGTCAGTGGGGAATGTCTCGTTCAAAGGATCCGGAGAATCCCAAGAACCAAGCCAAGGAGATGGGACATAAGTGTCCAGGTTCATACTGAAAACAACATGACTTTCTGAAGCAGCCATCGAAGCCAAGACAATTTCTTGATAATTTTGCTCCAATGGACTTAAAGGCATAGAATCGCCAAAAGAATCAATTTGATCTGGGGTAGGGATAATCCAAGGATCCGTAGAAACCAAGATCATATTGATTGAGTTAACATGTGGAGGTGGGAGAGTAAAAGTACCCATTAAAGTAGAGTCTTTGAAGAGACCTACCCCCACACTCTCATAAGGAACCTCATTATTTCCCACGTAAGGGACGTTGTCGTTGGATGAACCAGAAGAAAAGAAAGACAGTTGATCAACAGTGACAATTTTTCCTTCGTGAGGAAAAGAAGCACCCAGAACAAAGAAGAAACCACACAAAACATAGCGTGGGTCCAGCTTCACCCGAGAAGAAGGTTGTAGTTGAGATTTGCATCTACAACTTCTACTTCTAATTCAACAGCCTTACCTTCTAATGTAATCAGCAAATTCATGAGAATATCGTATGGACGTGAGCCTCTATTGTCAAAGGCTTCCAAGGTGTTCGAGGACTAGTTAAAAGAAGGAGAGCCAATGGCCTTCCAACACGAAATAGACATGATGCAGGTAGAAGCACCTTCATCAATAACAGTTCGATGGATCGTTTTTCCTTTGATAAGAACTTGTATCAGAAAAGAAATCTGATGAGGAAGATGAGGCAAGTGGTTTTCAAGATCAAAGGTAATAAGACTCAAATCAGAAGGTTCAATAACACCTATAGTAAACAACAGTGACTTCTGCTTCGTTGAACAGGTTTGGAGAACCACCAGGGCAGACATCATTGAAGGTGCTTGAGCTAAATACTCAACAATATTGTAGTGTTGCGCGGCTCTAGCATTCGGATTATAAGATGATTTTTGAAGTACACCATTGGGAGGTGGTCGGATTACGGATTCGTTGTTAGGTGCTCAATATGGAGTGGACCAAAATTGGACGGAGTGGAAGTAGAAGGAATATCAGTGACTTCTTTCTCCACTATCTACTTATGCATGGTTTGATAGTCCTTTGCTCAAGTCACAATCGAAATAGGTGATGAATCTTGCATCATGAAAACCTAGGAACCAGAGGAGGCAAAGGACTGCAGTTGGTCTACCAACTTCATCTGTTGAGATGGAAAAGGTTCTTTTGAAATAACTAGATTCTTTTTCAATAAGCGATTAACTTCAGAGCGTCGAGGACAATCCTTGGTGTAATGATCTTCCTCACAGATGAGGCAATGATATTTCAGCTTTCTCTTAGAAGCGTCATCATCATATGATTTAGGTGGGTCCTGTTTTGGGGCATCGGCTTTTCCTTTACCTTTTCCCTTTTTCTTACCTTTAGAGGCCTTATCTGCTGTAGTAAACTGAATGACATGTACCTCAGAGGTTTTACCAGGACTGGATGAATTCTTCGAAGGATTATTGGAACCAGTACTTGAAACAAATTTCTACTTCGAAGAAGCTTTCATGGAAGTCTAAGACATATAACCAATCACACTGTCCACAGGTGGTACATCAGTAGACTTTGATGTTGTCAGATCTGAAGATGGTCTCGAAGCATCAGGAAACATCTCATATAACGTGTCAGATTGTAAATATACTAAGTCTATATATTGGGCATAGGCGATATCTTGCTCTTCAATAACACATCCACCCATAGCTAAATCCTTAACAATTTTGTTAACGAATGATTTTGTGAACCATTCAGTCAACATCTCATCGACAATCTCAAATTTGATGAGGCGACGTCGACGTCTCCATTCACGGATATGATCGAAAATGTGGGTCACGGTATCTTGCCCAAGGGATGTGAGCAAATGAGTGTTAGTTTCATATTGAACCAGAAATTGGAAGTGGGTGAGAAAGGCCATAGCCAGAGAGTTGAAGTCAGCATAGGTACCTCGAGGCAACTCAATATACCATTTTGTGGCAGCACCTATGAGGGTTCTCTGAAAGAGGCGAAGACGGATAGAATCATCGACATAAGAATTAGAGGAGCACCATAGGTGATATGTCATCACATGGGCTTTTAGGTCCTCATTAGCCTTTCCTTCAAATTTGGGGCAATCGCTTAGAATTTTAGTTGGGACTGGAGGCCAGTAAAGCGAATGAAGAATGGGATCATTCGTGAGCCTCAAGACATCGGGAAACTCCAACATAGCCAAGAAAAGCAATTGCGTATTGAACGACATATAATGTCTTTGAGGAGACCCAAAATAAGGGTTCCATCCTTGCTGGTAAGGATTTTTCCCCCATAATGGAGGATTTTTTCCATACGGGACTTTATTTTGTCCCCACTAAGGGTTACCTTGACCATAAGGTGGATTGGGTCCAAGGTAGGTTTAATATTGTCCTACCAAAGGTCGTTGATAAGCATTGTACATAACATATGGGTTATAAGGTTGTTGAACATGTTGACCCTACTGTTGCAGGGGTTGACCTTGTGCTTGCAAGGGCTGACCTTGTGGATATAATATTGAGCTTGTTGCAGAGGTTGACTTTGTTGTTGTAAAGGCTGACCTTGCTGCTACAAAGGTTGGCCTTACGAGTACAAAGGCTGGGTAGACTTCTGAACAAACTGAGTTTGCAGCTGTAAAGGCTGCTGAGACTGCGGCGAAGGTTGCCCCTGCTGATGTAACAATTGCCTTTGCTGCTGCAATGTTTTCCCTTGCTGCTGCAAAGGTTTCCCTTGCTACTGCGAAGGTTGCCCTTGCTGCTGCAAAGGTTGCCCTTATTGTTGAAAGGGATGTTGGACAGTTCCTTGGGATATGCCTTTCGAGTATTGATAATTCCCAAATTGTATTTGACCCTATCCACTAGGAATGAAAGATTGACCAGGCTGGACATAAGCCCCTGCTTGAGGAATGTAAGATGAATTAACCAAGGATTGTGAGCCATATGGGACATAACCCTGTTGGAGTGGAACCTGAGCCATATAAGGCTGTTGATATTGGATGTTTCCTGACTCAGCTGGACCAACAGGGTTAGGAATACTACCATAATAAGACTGATTAACTCCAACCATGTGAGTTTTTAATCCACTCACATTGGTCTCACTCGACATAAGAGGAGTATTCAGATCTTACCCTCCAGGAGGTGGCACATTTTTTCCACTCGACAAAGGGGTAGAAGAACTAACTGAAACCTGACCTGAAACAGTCGACTGTACCAGAAGGGCTGGTTGAAACAATGAGACAGATTGTGATGGAATCGTAGGTTGAACAGGAACTGAAGTGACAACATTTTGTACAGAAGTGCGAGAGGTCACATTCAGAATGAATGGACCAGAAGTGGGCATGGCATTAGATGACCAAAAAGGATTTTGGTATAATGATGAAGCACTGGGCGTTCCTAAAACCAATTGCGCTAAGGTGGTATAACCATGTGCAAGCAAAGGTCCACTGGTTTCAGGGAACATACGATATGGGGTTCTTCCTACAAAAGGAAAACCTTCAAGAGGAAATTCATAGTCTTTCTCCTCATGCACCTGAGGAGTGTGAGTTGTGGAGACTTTCGGATGACCCTGAGGAGAGTTTGGTATTTCACCCTCTGACTCCGTAGATGGAAACTCCAAAGGAATACTAGGCCGATTGTACGGATTGTAAGGACGCTGAGGAGACATCACAACAGAATCGAATAGCGGATTTGGCAGATGAATAACAAGCCTCTGCAGACTCTCAGGGGTCTAAATAGGATTATCAGGGGTATCAGGATCATATTATTGAGGTGACCAGGAACCCAATGGAGGTGGATGAGAAGATAGAGGTTGGATACTTGGAATAGTCCCAAGTTCAAAACCTTGATCTTCAAGTGACTGAGGAAGTTCCGTATGAACTCCTTGGGAGGACCCTTCAGTATCAGAAAATGAAGGGGAACTATGAGATGAACTCAATGGTTTAGCCACGATGAATTCCTCTCAAGCGCAGAAAAGGAAAGGATATTCGTTGAGGGCTTATTAATCTTGAAATTAACAAGGAAATACTCAATATGGGTCCAAGAAGCAACTACTTGGGTTCAAAATCTTGATTGTGTGGGCAGTTATTTTTAGAAACAAAAACTTTGCTTTTTCATCTTTTAAGAGTCAAGAAAAGGATGAAAAAGTGACTCTAGTCACTTTTGATGGTTTAGTGAGCTTTAAATGATAAGCTGCTCGATGATCTTTTCAAATTTAAAGAGTCAGAAAAGATCGAAATGACTACATAGGTGACTCTAGGTAAAAAGGAGTACCAATTAACCGTGAACTACAATATACACCTCAGCAAATAAATTTACCATGGACTTGACGTATGTGCAGGCAATCTCCCTGAATGTTGTGTTCGGTGTATCACATTTATAGGGCGGCAGACTCGACCTCCTATGGATAAAGGTTTGTAACCTATGGGGGTCTCCCTTTATATACGCGACGGTACAAGGAGCACAAGTCCGTGCTAGCGTTGTCTAATGCTGAAGCGAGCAATAGCTGCTAAGTTTTAAATACACAGGACACATCTCTATCATAGACCACTAAGTATGAATGTTAATGTTTCAAATGGTCCTTAGATTAATTGATAGATTTTAAAGTTGATCTTGGAATTATGTTTCGATTTCAAGGCCTTAACGATGTTACCTGTTCCTAAAATGCAACTACATGACGAAATGAAATCCTTCAATTCGATGAAAGCTATCTATGTAAGGAAGAAGATCACCCAAATCATGCATCAAACAATCAAACATGCATTGATGACAATTTCCAATGCTAAATGCAAAACATGAAATCTAATCTTTCACTTCACAACAAATGCAATGCCCAAAAATGATTTTAAAGTAAACTACCTTAAAATGCAATGATGAATTTTTCTTTTTTCACTTTAGTGCAATCAATGTAATCTAGTGCAAAAAGTAAAAGAGAATGCAAGCAAGCCAACAAACATGAAAATATTTTTCATAGTAATGATTTGAATGCAACAAAAATGCTTGGAAAACTATGAAAAGATAAACACTTTCACTTTCGCTTTTTGAAACACAAACTCAAAGAAAACACTTCCTTTCGATTCAAATGAGACAATCAATTTGTAATCTATTGCTTGTCAAATGAAACTTAAGCTACTTTCACATTATCTACTCAATCTGACACTAATGAAACCAACTTAAGACACAAGAACCAAAAGTGATTTGCAAAGGATGACCAATCACACAAAAGACTCTTTAACACTGTGGTGAAGTAAAATTATAAGTGCGGACACGAATGAATTCCTCTAGCCTGATGATGGTTCTAGCCACAACAAATACATTCTATGGAAGATTTCCTTAGGTTAGAATCAATCAAGAGGGCCTACATCTTGGTCTACTTATCCTGCTTGATGATGTCCTCGCTTGCTCGCTCCAGCAATCTCTCGCTTCCTTCTTCAAGCTCCTGAAACAAGTAAACAACAATAGACCACAAACATAATAATAGACAAATTGCAATTAAACCTACTTAACAAGTCAAGAAACATTAAGCCATGAATATGTAATATTACAAAACATGTAGGAAATCAATGGATAGTTGCATATATTAATATCAAAGAGAGATTACAACCATTTGCCTTGACGTCGCAGTCTTCCTCTGACAAGACTAGGTTCCCACACACTTGTGCTAGCATTCCATGATGGCTTCAAACAACAATAGTTTAAAGGCTCTTCCCTTTGGGCTTCACTCCAAACCAAAACGCACTTCTAGGTAGCTACAACTAGTAATAGTTTGCTTGTCTACTCCAAAATAGTATCAACACTCAACAATAACTCTGCCAAAACTATCAACTACGAATATAACATTCACACTCAACCAAAACTATCAACTGTGACTAGGACTAGTTTGTGCTTGGGAATAAGGGAGGTTTATACAGGAAATATGGATTGGAGATGGATCCTCTTCTAATGGGAGAAGGACTTATCCCTTGAGGTAGTTCCATCATTATAGGGGAAAGGAGCCCAAATTGTCATCCTTGACCCCATTCGGAAAAACCATTTACCAAACTTCTGTTACGAAGCTTCTAGAGCTGGAAGCTTCGGCTCTAATTTAAAAAACTTTCCATAACAGGATCGACATGACTAGAACACAGCTCAGTTGCTTCGATCAGCGCGAGGAGTAGTGTTAATCTCTGCACATCGGCACCGGGGAGACAAAGGCCATTAATGTCGGTCTTGTAAACTAGGAAAAACAAAATCTTTAGGGGAAATGGTGCAAAAGGGAAATGCTCTGCTCATGAAAAAGGACATAATGGGAGTTTCTTCATGAAGGCAAAGCATGTGGGGCTCACTGCGGGGAGTACAGGGACAATGACAAAATGTTGTGTAACAAACACGGGTAATTGATCTCTGATGAGGAGATCAACGAGTGGATGAAGGATGACCTAGAAGACCTAGAAACCTTAAAAGGTTAATCAAACTTCAAACACACTTAAACCAAGTTAAAAGGCGATTGCAATCAGACAATAAAATAGTCAACTAAGATCACATTGGTAAATCACTGGGAGAAGGCAAAAAGAATTGAAAACAAGAATACAAACCCTAAATTTCTTTAACTTTTGCAATCATCGCACCTGTGAAGAGAAAAGCAGCGATCATCACTACTGTAATCAACAAATCTAAATAATACATGAGCATATGTATTTTGGGAAGATTAACCAGCAATTTTATATTATTAGAAAATAAAGGGAAGCTTACAACCAAAGCCTTGATGTTGAAAGGCTCTCCTTGAGTGGTAATCCAAGTCCAAGACAAGAACTCTCCAAGCACTCCTTCTCCAAGTCAAATGAATAGCCTTAGGCACAATCTCAGCATAAGGGTGCAAATAGACATAGACCAACCATTTGGGAATGGGAGAGGATGAATTTATATACTGGGAAAGGGAGTTAGGACTTCTCCAAAGATAGTATTAGGCCCTCATCTGAAGGAGGTAGCTCATAGGGAAAAGACCAAGAGGCCAAGTTGGGAGGATTCAACCTCATCTATGCAAAACAACCTCTATCTCATTGCTCTGGAAGCTTCTAGATCACGAAGCTTCTCATTTTATTTGGGAAAACTACCTCTTTGGGATCATCATGA
This sequence comes from Pinus tabuliformis, assembly GCA_031772625.1. Taxonomy (NCBI): domain Eukaryota; kingdom Viridiplantae; phylum Streptophyta; class Pinopsida; order Pinales; family Pinaceae; genus Pinus; species Pinus tabuliformis. The sequence continues at coordinate 1,057,832,855 of CM062818.1, forward strand.
GTATGCAAGGGAACAAAGCGATGCCATCACTAGTCAAGTACAATGCAACAGGCAACCATCGTGGTTTTAAGCTTCATAAGAGCGATGATTCTCATTTTAGGGTTTTAAGAGCTATTTCTTTAGGGAAATCTCAATGTATTTTCCAATCAAAGTCTTAGGAGGGATCTAAGCGGTATACATGGATGAGTATATTGTATAATGGTCATGTTTCGGGCACTTCGGGGTATATCACAGGGAAGTGTAGGACACGTGATAAAATATTGTGTAACACCTGCCTCCAATGTCCAACATTGTTATCCTTTCACTCCTTGTTCCTTCAACAAACAATTCCCAACTCATTGTTTCCAGGCACACCCCAAATGTGCTTTTTATTCCAACCAAATATGCTAATGACCAAAACAAATTTATTTTTTGGACTTCCCTTCACTACTTCCTAGTCCCTTAGGAAATCTGGTCACCCCCCCTTCCATGCATCAGAGGGGTCTCAAAACCAAGGTATATCCAAACCTCAAATTATCATAATGGTCATAGAATGCCTTATTGCAATCAATTGGAACCATTGGTGCTAGTGTCCCGCAATGGCCCCGTTTCTGAAATATTTGGATTTTGCACACTAATGGTGTTCCATCTTGTGGCCAACTTTGTTCATCTAAGGTGATAAGTCTCATGTTTATTCCTGCATCATAGACACATAGATCCCATGATACTCATCATAAAGAAAAATGTAATGAATATAAATTATACCTCATTAGTATTCTATGTTTGTAGTGAACTCGGGATTTCCCACAATTTCTACAACATACCAAGTTAGTGCATAAATAAGATAATCATAAACTAGAACATCTCATGGGGTTGGTTCAAATATCCCATCTATCAATAATCATGCTCATAGTTTAAAAGTTTGGAATATCCATAAAGCAGTGGTACTTGTCTTGATTTGATGACTTCTTCTTTTCTTGTACACACATGGGGTCGATTTCCTATCCTGACAAGCACCCAGACGATATCCTGTCCTCCAAAACCAAAGTGTCGATTCAAAGTAGTTTCTCCAATTCTCTAGGTACCCTCCAGACTATTCGTCAAGGTACCATCTCAACAACCATGTTGATTTAGGGCTCCAGGTACCCACCCCACGGTCATGTTGGATCAAAATCATGCTGCTACAGGGCTCTAGATACCCTCCAAGCTAACTCCCTGAGTATGTACCCCACAGTCATGCTATATAAGTCCACTCGCGACTATGGGCACTACCAAACCAGGTAATGTTATGTTGACAAAAATATTGGGAATCCAGAGGCTATCCCACCTACACCCAGAAAAAATACATAGTACACAGGCCTAGATAAGTAACAAACATGTGTACATATACATGTGGTGTTATATCACGTAAACATAACATGATTCCACGTACACATATCACAAACACGCATATGAGATGATACAATGTATACACATTTATACATATACAACACATACACATATACACAAGGGTAGGGGCATCCAAAGGCTTATACCTCCACCCTCAAATCAATAAACGAATCCAAAACTTTGTTCGAGCTCCCCCTAATACACAATAGGAGTCTAGAGTACTTGCTCCACCTGCATGTCTTTTTCCTTGTTGTATTGCGTGCATCGATCATTCTTCCACAAGAATGACTCCCGACAAGACCTGTCAGTCAAAATGGCATCTTCATATCAATGTAATCATGCATACATTATATAAGCACATGTGCAATTAAATCTAGGGTTAAGGGAACTCCCTTTTTCCATTTTGTTGTCCATCATTTCTTATGGACTCAACCATCCTACTTGGTTGTCGTGTCACATTCCACTTACCCTTTTTCTTTTGCATATGCTTGTTACCATGTTCATGCCAATTTGCCTCATGATTTTCCATATTACCTTTTCTTCAGCATGTTCATATCCATGCAAAATTATACATTTCCTCTTCCCCATAAATTTGTGGCTTCCTACCACCCAACTATATTGCCCCAAGATCCCCAAGTATGTAAATCAAGGGAAGTTATAAAATCAGCATGCCATGCAAGAGGCAAAATCAAAGGCAACATTGCAAAAGAAAAATAAAATCCACAATCACAATCATATAGGAAAATCGCACACAAAAGAAGCATGGCCATGCATGTCCATAAATGAAATCGCACAAATAAAGGTTAAAATAATAGCACATAAATCATCAAATAAAAAAAAATTTCCCAAACTAGACTAAGTGCCCCGAGTCCGGCATTCATGGGACTCCCCGCCATCATGCCATGCATACATACGTGTAAAAAAATCAACTTCCTTTCCCTGTCTTTGTCACTGAGTCTTCCATATGCTAGTAGACTCAACCTATTTCCCTATAGTCGTTCACGCATCCATGGAATTGTTAACAACTATATATCGCAAACCAAAGACAACATCTACGTAAGTTTTCTTCCAAATTCACGAACGCTTATGCATATTGATCATAACTATTATATTTCATTTTCAAAGGTTATATCCATGCTAACGAGGAAATTATAATCAGTCTCTTTGTTGAAATCACTATTTAAAAACCAATTGTTTAAACGCATCACAAACACCTGTAACCTCATCACATCAGCCATCATGCATCAATTCTTCGATTTTTCACAGCCGAAGACCCACAAGAATTTCAAATTAACACAATAACTAATGAATTTATCAAGCTTAGGATGATGTAGAATACTAAGCATAAGAACTTCTAGAAGAAATTCCCTAATTCCTTGTAGCCCATTTTTTTCAAATTGTTTAAAAACCATAACTGGTGAGAACATTTCAAAACTAGTGGGATAATAGATATTGCAGTAGGTAAAAGTTTAGTTGAAAATTGAATAACAAGAGTGTGACCCTTTTTCTATGTCCCCAAAATCAGACCATGATAACTCAAGTTCCCATAGGTGAAGGTCCAAAATTCCAAAGGCAAGGTAACAATGGTACCCTTTCGTGAATGAAGACCAAAATGCCAATGGCAGGTTCCACACTATGTGTGTGTAGGTGTTTGTCTCCATAATAAGTCTTTCATGATTGTTAAACACTTTTGGCCCTAGAGTGAGTTATACCTCTATCTAATACCATGTAGATGAAGAAGGAAAGTAAGGGCTTCCCATTGTTTGAGGGTAAAAATTCTGCAAATTTTGTCCACCAATTCTTGGTTTCCAAGGTTCTATTCATCTAAGCTTCCATTGGAGAATTTTGGTCATTTTTATTGATCTTAAGATAAATAAGGAATGAGGAATATGAATGGAAGAAGGGTTGGGGGGTACCTAATGCCATTTTGGCTGATAAAATGCATTGTTGGTTTGTTTTTTTTAAACATCTCATTGAAGCAATAAGAAAAGCCCATGGAGATCAATTTGCCAAAAATGCGAGAGGCTTAATGTCTCCTTTGAAGGTGATATTTAAGATAAGGTGCCCCTTAATAACACCCTAAAATTGCCACAAATTTTAAAGAAGCATCAAGCTTTAAAAATGTAAAGCTCTTGGCTCTTTCAGTTCCTGGAGATGATCTATATTGATAATTGAACTAAAAAAAAAAAACATCCTCGTCATGGTCATCTTTAGGACTTAAATTTGGAGACACGTTGCCATGTTCTCTAGTAGTTTTGGTCCCAAAGGATAATCTTCACTTTAATAATATAGTTAAAATAAAATCTCTAATAAAAGCAAATTGTGTGTATCTTCAAAACTGGGTTTATCTTCAACTCAAAATTCCAATTTATATTGGGATGGGAACTTGCTTTTGTTGTGAAGACAATCCCTTCTACGAACATAAGTGATATCTCTAGTACTATGAGAGGATCTAGCAACAAACTAGATGAAAAAGTGTAGGCTTTCCTAGTTTATGTTGGAAAATGCAAAGTAAGACAGATAACCTACTTCACTCTAATGCTAAGAGCTCGTTGATGTTTTCCTCGACCTTCTCACTTCCAGGTTCTATCCTCTTTACACCATCACGGATGAGTACCTCAAGGAAGATCAAACAAGAGAGACAAAAGCATACATATCATACTTCATTCTAACATGAACTACATGACAGATCAAGGAACATCATGCTAAATGAATAATGATTTATACACTTATGGAAAGTAAACACTTGATGTATTTATTAATAGAAATGAGGGAAGCATACAACCATAGGTGCCTTAATATTGGAAGCCTCCTTTGTGGTGGATTGCCGAGTCCAGACCAAGACCTTCAAGCACTCCTTCTCCTTAGTTAGATGGGCAGCATTTAGGCATAATTTCAACATAGGAATACAACCAAGCAATGACCAACCAGTTGGTGATAGAAGAGATTTCATTTATAGGAAAGGAGAGGGAGTTAGGGATCCACAAAAGAGGGAAGAAGGTCCAAATATCAAGGGGAATATCCCTAAAGGTAGGATCAAGGAATCAAAATGGGAGGACTTGACCATATCCTCATTCAACAATATCCAACTCGCCATTCTCGAGGCTTCCAGTAAGAGAAGCTTCTCCTCCACTTTAGGAAAAACTACCATAAGAGGTTCAACGTGGGCTTTCCTATCAAAAGTCACGCTGGAAGCACTAGGTCAACATGCTGCAACAAGCCATCAACACGGGCCAACAATAGTGCAAAACGCGTTGATCCACAAAACTAGGGTTTCATGGAAACTTCTTCAAAATTCTATCAAGGCAGCTTTTCTTCTCTTCTTCGGGGATATTTCTGTATGTGTTTCATTGTTAATACACTGACATCTTTTGTCATTTTGACACTTCAGGATATGGGATGGGAAGTGTGACAAAATACTGTGTAACAGATGCCCCCTAAAGCATGAAGGCAGAACAAGGAGTGATGGGTGAAATGCTTTACAATTCAAGGCAAGGACCCAGAGAAACACCGTCAGGAGACCTGCAAATCAATCATGATACAATACATACATACATATATATATATATATATATATATATATATATATATATATATATATATATATATATATATATATCTGACATCTCTGATGTAAATATACCTAATAATACATCTCTAAATAAGAATCTAACAATACATGAATCCATGGCATGGATACAGCCATCCAAATAGAAGGGATCATGTGTAAGGATCCACAACATGGACATAGTCATCCAAAAAAAGGATCATATTTATGGACCTGCGGTATGGTCACAGTCATTTGTATAGAGGGAATCATGTGTACAATCATGAATAGCTCATAGCTCCACGCAACCTGGATTTATCAGATGAAACCCAGGGTCTTCATCTTTGTCTCAGACCAATCAATGTATGAATTCTACTATGTGAATAGATGTGTATGGGTAAAACATGATAGAAAACCACCTGATTACCAGTCAATGATGTAAACTATTAACAGGCACAAGAGAAACCACCAACAATGACAATGGCTCTCAAGGTACAACATCACAATCCACGAGAGCGAACAATGAAGTTGAATTCAAACACCCTCAGCATCATCGATCGAAGGCCAATGGTGTGAATCTATCATCGAATGCGAAGAACTTGCCATTGCGGCATGCAAGATCCAAGGTACTGAAAGGGAGTTTCTAGATCATCTTCCAGGATAATGAGTTGAAGTCAACAGGAAGTGATCCGTTGAAGGAGGACCATAATGTATCCCACATCATCGACACGAAACAAGGGATGTAGGAGAGTAAATAAGAGTGATCCATGATTATTGCAAAAAGGTCTGACAGGATATAAGTGGTAATAATTGTAGATAGGACTCCTCTTGAACATACCCGTGACACGACTCTAGAGTTTGGAAACATTGGACTCGGTATAGGATCAAAGGTCATGATGGCAATATGGTATAATTAGAAGAGAGGTAAATGGATTCCCAAAACCTAGAAAGGCAAGAGATGAAGTGAGGATAACCCAAACCCGACACGAGTGACAGATAAGTGTTGTGTTCAAGAGCGACATGTTTCCTTTACACAAAATATAGGACGTGTTCACTTTCATTTTTCCCCACTATTTCTAGCGAGTACCTCATTATTTTTTATCACAAGCTTGAAGAGGATAGCATATTCTTGTCGTATAAGTTCATCCTCAGGATGAATCCATCCTAGTAAGTTTAACGAGTCCTAAGAAGGAGAAACTCGGTCTCGTCATGGTGACAACTCCTGCGTCGTTTAAGTTTTACGAGTCTGACGGATGGATAAATTGACATCTTTTTCATGTTTAGAGAGTTTTAAAAAGAGCAAAAAGGAAAATCCAAAGGTCCATTTTTGTATATAGTCTCTTGAATCCGAAAAGGTAGAAAATGATATCCAAAAGAACCTCTTAGCCATGTGTGACTAAGGTATTCCTTTTTCATACAATAGTCTATCTTAGTTTGTAAAAGGGTTAAACTTATATTGAGTAGACATCATTTCATTTACTTTGACAAGTTCAAAAAGACAAGTACTCGACAATCTTTTCATATTTTGAGAGTTAGAAAAGAGTTGAAAGATGACTCCAGAGGATTCCTTTTTCGTTTATTTTTTACGTGTCCGAAAAAGTGATAAAATAAAACTCATTGATTCAGTCAAAATTAAAAATTGTCACCATTTATCCATGACCTGTCGTTGCACAAGTGAACGCACATTACCCATTTCGAGAAAATGTATTAAAATATAAGAAAAATGTTCCCTAAATGGTAAAAATATCTCATAAAACCTGTAAAAACTCAAAAAGTAAAAACATTTTTACCATTTGACATTTGGTAAGCTGGAGAGCACTTTTTACCCTAATTTTCCTTGATCTTCAGGCAAGGAGTGTGACCAATACAGGACACCATTCGACGATCAGTTTGCTGCAGGTAAGAGATTTATCCTTCCTCTACATTTTAGTTTTGATTTTAAGTGTTTTCATCTATAGAATATATGGTAAGAAGGACTGGTAAAATTTTTACGTCGAGGGAAATCAGTGTGGATTTTACCCATCGAACCTGTGCTGCTAACCCTAGGATAAATTGTGCAAGCACGGTGGAAGCATGGAAAAAAATACGGAAACAGATGCGTTAGTGTAGAAACATAAATTTTTTGAAAAATACTCCATGGTTAATGATTGTTTCTTGAATTTCTTTCCATAAGATCTCATAAAATCTTGGTTTATGGATGTTCCACAGGTTAATAAGTGAAAAATGGTGATCAAATGGAAATAAAGAGGGCATGAAGCAGAAGATCATTAGGCAACCCAAGACCCAAATTTCATAGTAGCCCTTCGGGCATGTGGGTTACTGAAATTATTTCGTATTCCTGGGATTAAGACCCAGATTGAGCATCATTTGGTCGATTGGTGGGATGTAGACTGCCAATTATTTATTATTGGGAACCAAGAACTTGAGATATATATCACAGACATCTATTTCATTACGGGTTTGTCCAGAAGGGGACAATGGATTCAGTTGTCCGGTTCTCATGCTAAAGGGGAGAGTACAGATATGTTGATCGTGAGACATTGCCCAGGCTCTTGGAAAACTAAGAATGGGAAGATAGATATAAAAACTATCAGGAATCTCCCGTTAAGAACAATTTCCATACCATGGCTCAAATGGTTGGAGCTCAGGCCTTGCATAAAGTGACTAAATCTATTTTTTAGTATGCCATAGATCGTCTAAGTCCCACAATTTTTAATTGGTGTGAAGGATTGTTGGTCAACATGAAGGACTAACTCATGAAATGCAAGATAGGAAAGTTGAAACAGTTCGATTATGGATCTATCTTGGTGATGTTCTTCTTAGAACATGTACCATTATTCAGATATCAATGGATAGAGGTGGAGGCTCCAGGGCCTAGGGATCCACGATTGCTGAGGTGGGGTGAGTTGATGCCTCGTCATGGAGGTGTTCAACAAATGTCTTTTCCTCCACATTCTTTAGATGATTGCGTCAGCAGCTAATCATGGTAGATGATTGGGCATACACTGGTACATATTTCTAGGAATATCCTGACCTTCCACTTCTACTTGGTACACAGTGGATTGATGCGGGTAAAAAACTATTTTTTAAGTTTTTCAAGTTTTTGATGTTTTTGTTTTATGTGAACTGAGATTTGAAACTTATTATTTTTTCCAGATGTTGGACCAAAGAGACCTCCAGGGGTTTCTCTGATAGCTAGGAGGGTGGAACGACAGATTGAGGATGCACGCTATGAAGAGGGAGCTGACCCGATAGTAGAGGTAGAATGCAACCTGGATGCCTTGACAAGAGGTATTCCAGCGTATGCGTTTATTAATGAGGTTCCACTATGGTATCAGAGGCATACTGTAGGAGTGATAGCCAGACTGCGTCGGTTATTGAACCGAGTCATAAAAGTTGTTTCGTGCTACCTTGAGAACCATGTTCGTGAATAACTATCTCTACTTTTCATTTTTCTGCACCTTTGTAGGCTCGAGAATCCATGTGTCTCAGAACAAAAATTTTGATATTTTGATGTAACATACATTTTGCAAACTCTCTCTCTATATATATACATATACATGTTTTACTTGTTATGTTTATTATTCCTACTATGTGATGGTTTTTATTTTACATGTCACAGATGCCTATCTAATACATGATTTTCCAATGTCTCTATTAATGCATTTAGATGTCTTGGAATATGTTGATAAGTAATGTAATTAAAAGTTCTTTCCAAGAGACGAACACGTAAATACGTCCTTATAATATTAGGGTTTTTAAAACAATAATGCACGTTTAACTGTAATACAAGGAGTTGCGAGACAATTTTAAAAACTAACGCCCTAACACCAAGGGAAATAACTTCCGACAATAGTTCGATAACCACACTATATTCTTCAATATTGTTAGTTGTACGACCTAGACACATGCCCTTTAAACTCACTAACTCGCCATCGGGAGCATAGAGTGCCCATGCAGCGGAAGAGAGATTTCGTGTACTACAGCAAGCACCATCAGCGAAACCGATATGAGGAAGAAGGTTCGTCGACATTTGCAAACCAAGTGTAACACACGGTAAGCAGGGAAAACATGTTCGTAAAAATGCAAACATTCACACCAAAAGCAGCACACTAAAAAAACACACTAATGTACAAGGTATCTATGCAAAATCTAGGCATAATATTTTTTGAGGTAGAGCCCATTGTTGGGCTCAAAAAACTGATTTCCATCACATTCAACTAAATCGTATGTACCCTTTTGCAATACATGTTTAACGATGTAGGGTCCATGCCACATAGGATCGAATTTACCGGCTCCTAATTTGTCATTAGCCTGATCATATAACAGGACTAAGTCACCTTCTGCATATGCACGAGGGGTCATAGTTTTGTCATACTGAATTTTAAATCGTTTTTTTTAGACTTGGTTGCTAATGTAGCAATTCGACGAGTCTTGTCAAGACATTCTAAATAAAGTAACCACTCTTCCTCAGGTGAAGTATCAGGAAGTAATTCGACAGCTAGTTTTAAAGATGGGATTTTGCATTCGATAAGTAGGGTGGCTTCTAGAACATGAACCAATTTAAAAAGTTTGAATCTAGTCGTAATTTTGGTAGCTATTTGATATGCCCATAATGCTGAAAAAAGAATGAGATGTCAATTCTTTTTGTGCATCCCAATGGTTCGCTGAAGCATTGAAACCAAAACTTTGTTAACAACCTTAACTTGGCCATTGGCCCATGGGTAGTAAGGAGTTGAGCTATCATGACGTAAGCCCAACTGGAAAGTGAGTTTTGTCATTGTGCGATTTCGGAAATGGGAGCCATGGTCGGTGACTATGGCCTGTGGTACACCAAACTGAGCTATGACATGGTTGAATAAAAACAAAGCTGTAGTTTCACCGTCAACCGAGTAGGTAGGCATCACCTCGACGCATTTTGTAAAATAATTAACAACAACGATGATGTATCTATGCCCACTGGCTGAGTGAGGGTTACATGTCATAAAATCAATGCCCCATTTGGAAAATGGGCCAACAATGATAACTGGGTGTAAAGGAGCAGGTGGGGTTCGCAACTTCTAGTTGTAAATTTGGTAAGCATGGCATTTTTAGACTGAAAGAATGTAATCTTAGAAAATAGATGGCCAAAAATAACCAGCGTTAAGGATTTTGAGTGGTAACATATCCTGACATATGACTGCCACAGGCTCTAGAGTAGCAGTCATTCAAATCTTTCTTAGCTTCCTCATGCGTTAGACACCGTCGAAGGACTGAATTGACGCCAAGTCGGTATAAGGCATCCCCAATAATGTGGTAGGGTTGGGACTGGTACCTAATTCGACGCCTCTCAAAGTGAGATAACTCTGATCGAAAGGTCTGAGTCCAGAGATATATGATGATATCCCCATGGATCATGGGTGCTAATAAGGAAGAGAGACTTGTCAAGAGTAAGCTCATTAGATTCATAAGTTGTGTTTGCAGAGGGAAGGTCACAAATTAATTCGGCAAAAACAAGTGATATTTTGGACTTAGCTTTGGTGAATTCTAATTCAAAATCATGCAGGATAACAATCCATTTGGATTATTTTCCCCTAAGCAACTGACGAGACAAAATATAAGTCATGGGGTTGAAATTAGATACCACTACAGTTTTGCGTAGAAGAATATAGTGACGAAAATGTTGGAAAGCATGAATTGTTGCCAACGCCAACTTTTCTACATGATCATATCGAGTCTCGGCATAGAAAAGGTTCAACTCAAGTAATACATAACATACTCATTTCCACCATCACCATCCTGAACCAACACCATAACAATGGTATTGTCAGCGGCGCCCAAGTACAGGAGATAATCGTGATGATAATTCAAAGGATGCAACAAAGGTGCACTAATGAGGGTAGCCTTCAAAGCATCAAATTACTTATTAGAAATGTCATCCCAAATGAATGGGACTCCTTTCTTCAGAAGGTGAGTAAAACCCTTGGCAAGCTCGACATAATTAGGGATGGAACGATGAAGAAAGTTTTCTTTACCTTGCAAACTTTGGAGTTGATGTAAGGAAGATGGAGGTGGAAAATTGACGATGGCGTCCACCTTGAGAGGATCAATGCAGATGCCCTCTTTATAGACTACGAAGCCTAGGAGATGACCTGATTCCACGCAAAAGACACACTTATGAGGATTCAATCGAATATTATAGCGTTGATAGTGAAGAAAAATTTCTCGAAGGTGAGTTGGATGGTCTTGATGTTTAAGCGAATGTGCAGGTAAGTCATCAAGATATGGCTGAATGATATTTTTAATATCGTGGAAGGCATAAGACATAGCCCGTTGGAAGGTTGCACCAACGTTTTTCAAACCAAAAGGAAGTTTTTTGTAGGTGAAATTCCCCCAAGGGCAGATAAAGGTAGTTTTGTGTTGATCTGCAGGAAGGATTTTAATCTGATTATATCCTGAGAATCTATCCATGAAGGAGAAAATTTCACTCCCAGCACATTCATCGATAATCTGGTCAATGAAGGGAGTAGGATAATTGTCCTTAGGACAGGCTCGATTGATATCTCGATAGTCAACACAAACTTGTATGGTTCCTTATTTCTTAGTTATCGAAACGATGTTGGAGACACGATCTATCAATGAAATAGGATAAATAAAGCCAACTTTTACAAGTTTTCCAACTTCTCCCTTAATCGCAACTACCTTCTGCAGGTGCACCAGATGAAGAAATTTTCATACAAGTTTCATGTCCGTATAGGTGGGAATCTCATGTACCATGATACTAGGATCAATGCCAGGCATCTCTTCGTAAGACCGGGCGAAGACATCACAGAAATCATTGAATAGGGTTATGTAAATTTTAATCTCATTAGGAGAACAGGCAGGCCCTATGTGAATATTTTTGACAACCTCGAGTTTAATCAAGATGTTAATGGGCATGGTTGTCGAAATGTTGCCTAAATTACCTTCATACAAGACTTCATGAACCAAGATAGGTGTCTGAAACGGAGTAGTTGTTTAAGGAAAAAGTAAAGTACCTAAACAAGTAGAATTGACCCAAGGCTAGGAAGAAAAGAGGAACGATGATGAATATCATTCCAAGGGGTTTCTTCTAGATACATGACTTCAACAATGCTTTCGTCAGTCAGGAATGTCTCGTTCAAAGGATCTTCAAAATTAGAAGAACCAAGCCAAGGAACTTGTAGATACAAGTCTAGGGAAAATCTCAATTGATCATGAGTTGTGGAGGCAGCCACAGAAGCCAAAAGGACAATTTGATAAGCTTGCTCAACTAGGCTAAGCGGCATGGCGTCGCCAAAATCATCGATCTGGTTAGGACGGGGAATAATCCATGGGTGATAAGTAGATGAGATCATGTTAATTGAGGTAAAATTGGAAGGAGGAGGAAGGGGAAAAGTTCCCATTAAGGCAAGATCATTGAAAAGGCTTGATCCGACACTTTCGTAAGGGATATTGGTTTTCCCAACATAAGTCACATTACCTGTTGCATAATTAGAGGAAAAGAAATCTAATTGATCAATAGTGACAATTTTCCCTTGATGGGGAAAATGAAGTGCACGGAAGAGAGATGAGACCACACAAAACATTGCATGAGTCCAGCTCCGACCAAGCAAAAGGTTGTAATTGAGATTGGCATCAACCAACTCGACTTCTAAATTGATTGTCTTTCCCTCCAATTGAATGGGTAAGGAGTTGATAATACCATATGGACAAAAACCTTGACCATCGAAAGCTTCTAAAGTGTTCAGAGACTGGTTGAGAGGAAGGGAACCAATGGTTTTCCAACATGAAATGGACACGATGCATGTGGATGCTCCTTCATCAATGATAGTCTCATGGATAGTCTTGCCCATAACAACAACTTGTATAAGGAAAGCAAGTTGAGGTGGTAGGCGAGGTACATGGTTTTCAAGATCAAAAGTAATCAGACTAGAATCTGTGGGATCAATTCCTCCAATAGTGGATAGCAGAGCCTTCCTTTGTGACAGACACATGTGAAGGACTTCCAAATCCAACATCGTCGAGGGTGCTTGAGATAAATCTTCTACAATGTTGTAGTTTTGGGCAGCTCACACATTGACATTATAGGACAATTTTCGAAGAACACCTTTAGGGGGTGGCCAGATGATGGAATTAGCGCTAGGTTTCTCGATGTGGATAGGACCAGAATTGGATGGAGTGGAGGAAGACGGTACATCAACGGTATCTTTCTCCACTACAGGTTTCTCAGGAGGTGGATAATCTTTTGATCTCGTGACTACAAAATTCTATTCTAAGCCACTCATAAACACTTGAGAGCTTCCAGAGGTTTGGGCATGTGGTTCGTCTACCAATTATGTCTATTGAGATGGGAAAGTTTCTTTAAGCACGACCGATGTTCCTGTAGTGCCTTTCAAAAGACAACTTACTTCTGCATGATAGGGGCAATCCTTAGTGTAATGACCTTCATCACAAATAAGGCAAGGATACTTAGGATTTTATTTGGGTGTGTCATCAACTAACAATTTTTAGGAATCCTATTTAGGGGTATCTTGTTTAGTTTTTCCTTTACCCTTCTTTTCTTTCGAGGATTTATCTGTTGTGGTAGACTGAACAACATTTACCTTCGAGGCTTTACCAAGATTCTTAGGAGTATCAACAGTTTTCGAAGATGCAATGACCATATTAGATTTAGGTTTTAAAGAGGTAGTCGAAGTACTACTAGACCGCTGAGCCACAGATCCAATTATGCCATCGATGGGTGGTGAATTTGCGGGATGAGAAGAGGCAAGGCCAGTCGAATGTCGTTGGGCACCAAGTAAGATTTCATATAATGTGTGAGATTATGAATAAACCAAATCTAGATATTGAGCACGGGCGATGCTTGTTCCTCAGTCACACAACCACCTATGGCTATGTGTTTAAAAATAGGAGGTATGAATAGTTTTTTGAACCATTCAGTCAAGAGTTGATTCGGGATATCCAATTTGATAAGACGACGCCTACGTCTCCATTTGTAGGTTTTAACCCCGTACATAAATTACCTGCATACGAATTCTAAAACACAGAAAATAAACAATGCGAGAGCATAACACATATACACAAAGATTTTCCCCTGGATCCCAAAACCGGGACTACCAGCTTGATTTTTCATTATGTTCCTTTCAATGTTACAATACATATTTATACATGCCGAAGCATCCAATACCATGGACTGAAAACCATCGCGTCCAAAACCATGGACCGAAAACCATAGGTAGGTTCGCCCAACCTAATATAGGGTCCAAAAAAAAAAAATCCTGAGGCACTACCCCCAACCCCATAGAGGGGGGCTATCCGCCCCCCTCAAACCCCCTGGACAGGGGGGGCTACTGCCCCCCCTGTGACCCCCCCGCTACGCAATCGACGCAACGAAGGGGGGGCTCCGCCCCCCCTCTAACCCCCTGGTTCACTACGTACGTTAGTCGTGGAAAGAATATAACACAACCCAACAATCTCCCACTTGGTGTCTTCTTTCCACAGGGGGCCACAGGAGAGCTTAGTCATTTTTCCAGCCCTAAAACACCCATTGTCTCTCTACACCAGGATAACTTCTCAGAGCTCACAGATTTTGTCAATGCATCTGCAGTATTCTTCAAAGTGTCCACCTTTACTAGCAACACCTTTTTTTCTTCTATCATATCCCTCACAAAGTGATATTGAACATCAATGTGCTTTGTCTTTGAATGATAAGCAGGGTTCTTTGCCAAGAAAATTGCACTTTGGCTGTCACAGTCTATCCTTATAGCTTCCTACACTAACCCCATACTTGAACATAATCTCTGCAACCAAACTGCTTCCTTGCTTGCATGAGTGGCTCCCATGTATTCTGCCTCTATAGTTGATAGCGCCACTACAGATTGTTTCTTACTCATCCAACTGACTGCACCTCCAAATAGGTTAAACACATACCCACTTGTAGATCTTCTCTGATCCAAATCTCCAGCCCAGTCTACATCAACAAAGCCACGGATATCCAAAACTCTGTCCAATCCTGGTCTTCCTTGGTAGCACAAACCATAATCACTAGTGCCATGCAAATACATGAAAACCCGCTTCACTGTTGTCCAATGCTCCTTCCCTGGTTTTGACATAAACTTGCTCAATACTCCCACTGCATGTGCAATGTCTGGTCTAGTACAAACCATTGCATACATCAGGCTACCGACTGCACTTGCATATGGAACACGGGACATATCCTCTTCCTCTTCTTGTGTCTCGGGACACTTTTCAGCAGATAACTTTACACCTACAGGAATAGGAACCTTCACCGGTTTACTATCATGCATATTAAACCTCTACAATATTGTCTCGGCATACTTCCTCTGGTTTAACCAGAGCTTCCTCTTTGCCCTATCTCTTTTAATTTCCATGCCCAAAATATAGTTTGCAGCACCAAGATATTTCATGTCGAATTTGGAGGACAATTGGGTCTTCAAATCCTAGATAATTTCTTTGTCATTTCCAACCAGCAACATATCATCCACATACAGGACCAAATAAATAACACGGTCACCAATTAATTTAAAATACACACAATGATCTGCTCTACTTCTGGTGAAGCCAAGTCCCCGTATAAATGTATCAAATTTCTGATACCACATCCTTGGTGACTGTTTTAACCCATACAAAGACTTCTTTAACTTGCATACCAGTTCTTTCTTACCCTTCACTGCAAGCCTTCAGGTTGCTTCATGTAGATTTCCTCTTCCAGATCCCCGTGAAGAAATGTTTTCTTCACATCCATCTGTTTTAACTCAAAATCAAAAGCAGCAGCAATAGATAAAAGTAATCTAATAGAAGTTACCTTGGCAATAGGAGAAAAAATATCACCAAAATCAATTACCGACACCTGGGAATAACCTTTTGCTACCAACCGAGCTTTGTATTTCTCCACCTTTCCTTCTGCATTTATCTTCTTCTTGAACACCCATTTGCTGCCAATGGGTTTCCTTCCAGCCGGCAACTCCACCAGATCGCAAGCCTCATTTTTGTGCAAAGATGCTATTTCATCAACCATGGCCCTTTCCATTAATGTCTTGTTCATTCTTTCTGCAACTCCATTTTGCTGAGGTGTATATGGAGTAGTCTTCTGTCGTGCTATACCACACTTCTTACAGAATTCTTCAAATTCCTTACTGCAAAACCCTCCACTATTATCTGTCCTCAGCACCTTTATCTTCTTCTCTATCTGGTTTTCCACCAGAGCTTTAAATTCTTTAAACCTATCAAAGACTTCAAATTTCTTCTTAAGGAAATATATCCATGTATTCCTTGAGAAGTCATCTATAAATGATACATAGTACACAGACTTACCCAGTGATGGAACCTTCAGAGGTCCAAACACATCACTGTCCACAAGCTCTAATATCTATTTCACCCTCTTACCACCAAAGGGGAAACTCACCCGATTCTGCTTCCCATATACACAATTTTCACAGAAATCAAAATCCAGAGAGCTATTACTCATATCTTCCACCATACCTTTACCATGAAGTATTTGAAGGCCCTTCTATCCTATATGTCCAAGCCTTTGATGCCACAGCATGGTCTTCTCTCTAGAGACCACTATATTTTCTGCTTCACTTTCAGAAACCACAAAACTGTTGCACCCATCAACAACAGTGCTACCTTGTAGCTTGTACAGAGTTCCAATTCAAACTCTCCGCATCAATACCAGTGCTCCCCAAACCATTTTGCAGGTATGCTTCTCGAACACTATTTTTACACCTGCATCATCTAGCTTGCTTACAGAAATCAGATTTCTGGCCAATGCAGGAATATGCAGAACACCCAGAAGTGTTCTAATCCTTCCACCATGCAACTTCAACTTTACTTTTCCATGACCAATGATTCTAGCCTTCTTATCATCTCCTAAGAAGACATCACCACCATCGTATTTCTCATACTCGCAGAACCACTCTCTATGGGGAGTGAAGTGAAAGGATGCACCTGAGTCAATCAACCATGCCTCATGATCTACATGTGTACTTGAAGAAGCCAAGTACACATCCCCACCTTCATCCGAGGTGGTTTTTGCCTCTACATAAGGAGCCTCATTAGATCCCTTTCCTTTGTCAGGAGCTTTAGATTTATAGTCCCTTTTAAAGTGGCCTTCCTTTCCACATTTCCAGTACACCACCTTTACAGGTTTTCTTGGAGATTTAGATCTCCCTCTAAATTTAGATTTCCCACTCGATGACTTATTTTTGTTTCTATTCTGGGACAATCCTCGTACAGACAAGGCATCACCATTCTAGCTCTCCATATTTTTCTGTCTCATCTCCTCTGTCAGAAAGGCTGAGACTATTTCATCAAACTGCAAGGCAGTTGCATTGCTACCTATTGCAATAACCAGACTATCCCACGAATCTGGTAGAGAACACAACAAACTGATGCACTTATCTTCATCTGAAATTTTAATATCAATAGATGCTAACTGACTTACCACAGTATTAAATGCATTCAGATGCTCTGTCACTGAGTCTCCATCTTTCATCCTCAGGTTATATAGTTTTTTCTGTAGAAACAGTTTATTCACCAGAGACTTAGATTGGTACAAAGTCCCTAACTTGTCCCACTAAAACTTCGTTGTAGCTTCCCCTGATACATTCAACAACACTGAATCTGAGACACACAATCGTATTGTGCTCTTTTCCTTCTGATCCAACTTCTTCCATTATTCATCAGACACTCCCGTTGGTTTAGTACCCGAATCTACCATGATCCACTAATCTTTATCCACCAACAGGTCCTCCATCTTGAGTTTCCATAACTTAAAACTCTGACCATTAAATTTCTCGATCTCTATCTTTCCACTGCTTGCCATCTTCTTTCACCACCAGAATTGATCATGCAGATCTCCCACTGAACAGGGTCTACCACAGGCCCGAGCGAAACCCCTCAGCAACAAAGGCGTCCCCTTGAAGCCAAAACAGCTCTGATACCAAATGTAGGTTTTAACCCTGTACAGAAATTACCTGCATACGAATTCTAAAACACAGAAAATAAACAATGCGAGAGCATAACACATAAAACACATATACATAGAGATTTTCCCCTGGATCCCAAAACTGGGACTACCAGCTTGATTTTTCATTATGTTCCTTTCAATGTTACAATACATAATTATACATGCTGAAGCATCCAATACCATGGACCGAAAACCATAGGTAGGTTCGCCCAACTTAATATAGGGTCCAAAAAAAAAAATTCTCGGGGCGCTGCCCCGAACCCCGTACAGGGGGGCTACCCGCCCCTCTATGACCCCCCCGCTACACAATCGGCGCAACGAAGGGGGGCTCCGCCCCCCCTCTAGCCCCCCAGTTCACTACGTAGGTTAGTCGTGGAAAGAAATAACACAACAACACCATTCATGGATATGATCAGAGATGTGAGTAGAAGTTGTTTGTTGCAAAGACATTAGGAGATGGGTTCCAGTTTCATTCCAGACAAGCAATTTAAAGTAAGTGAGGAAAGCCATGGCTAAAGTATTGAAGCGTTGAAAAGCACCATGAGGGAGCTCTATGTACCATTTGGCAGCAACACCCGTTAAGTGTGCTGGAAAAGATGTAGTTGAATAGAATCATCGACCCAAGAATTAGAACAATACCATAGAAACATAAGTCATAACGTGTGCTTGGGGGTCTTCTCCAGATTTACCTTCGAATTTGGGGCAATCACTAGGAATTTTGGTTGGTACTGGAGGGCCAATAAGATGAGTAAAGTATTGGGTCATTCGTGAGCCTTGACACATCCAGTAATTCCAACGTTGCAAAAAATGGCAGTTGTGGGTTGTATGGAGTATAGGGTCTCTGATATGTGCCAAACTGAGCATTCTAGTAGGGCTGAGTTAGGGCATGCCCCCATTGTTTTGGATTTTGTCCATAAGGTGTTTGACCATAAGGATTTTGACCATATGGAGGTTGACCATGTGGAGTTTGACCATAAAGAGGTTGACCATGAAGAGGTTGGTCATACTGAATCTGGCGAGCATATTGGATGTATGGAGTTTGCGAAGCAAATTGACCATATTGTTGTTGGTAAGGTCCTTGTTGCATTTGTTGTGATTGTTGCAACGGTTTTTGGTAAGATCCTTGTTGGAATTGGTAAGGAATCTGTTGTTGCAGTTGTGAGTAAGGTCCTTGTGGGGTTGAATAAGAATTTGTTGTTGGGGTTTCTGATAAGGTCCCTGTTGAGTTTGTAAGAAACCTGTTGTTGTAGTTGTGGGTAAGACACCTGCGGTTGTGGCTGCGAGTAGCACACCTGCGGCTGTGGATGCAAGTAAGACACTTGCGGTTGTGGTTGCGGGTACGGTCCCTGCTGCAGCTGAATAGGAATTTGTGGCCGCAAAGGAGGATTACCAGTCCCATAAACATATTGCATTTGAGGACCTGCTTACTGATACGAAGTTTGGAGATATTGTGAGCCTATAGGAGTATAAGGTTTTTGATAGGAAGGTTGAGTGAAAGGGATTTTCTAACCTTGTAAAGGTGTCCTTCCAATGTTTCCAGATACAGATGGAATTGATGTTCCACTTGGGTTAGAAACAACACCAATGGGTTGCCCCCTGGGGTGGGGGGGTGTGTAGCTTCCACCAAAAGTAGCAGGTGTGTAGGGTGGAGGATATTGCCCCCTAAACATTGGTACATATGAATTTGTATGTTGTCCACTCACATTAGGAACTACAGTTACTGTGGCTACAACAAGAGGAGCCAAAAGATTGAAAGGAACGTTAGTTTCACTTACCGATATTGTAAGTTGGATAGGGGTCTGTGCAGTTACCGACATGTTTGGGACAAACGAGCTAGTAGTAGGCGCAACACCAGAAGACCAAATGGGATTTTGAAACAGTGAACTTGGGCCAGAATTATCTGAAAAAGCATTGCCGACAGAATTATAACCCGACGGAACAAAGGGAATACTACTATAAGGAGGAGGTGTACTTGGCCCTGTTGTCATGTAGGAAGCAAAAACATAAGGAAAGCCTTCAGGAGGAATCAGTGACAAAGGATCAACCTCTGTATTGGGAATGTGAGTTCTAGAAGTTTCCACTAGAATACCTTGGGTTGTTGACACTACAGGTGGGTTATCACCTTTTGTTGCCATGATCAGGAACAACTCCCGATTGGGAACCCAAGTTGGTCTAGGAGAAGGACTCAGCGGTACGTCGGGAGTATCAAATGGACTACACTGATGTGGAGGTGATAAATACATAGAAGAATTCGATTCAAAGAGTGGATTAGGAGGAAAAAGTAAGTAATCTAAAATAGAGTGAGGACTAGCTGGAGGAGAGTCCTGGGACAAGCCTACCGACTCTATAGGTGATCAGGAATCAAGAGGTTGGATGCTTAGGACAATACAAGTTCAAATCCTTGGTTTTCAAGAGATTCAAGCTCAATGTTATCGATACTTACAACTCTAGGTGAATTGGGTGCATTAGTACTTCCATGGATATCCAAGGTCTCGTTTGGGACTCTAGGTGGTTTTGCCACAATGTCTTTTCAGAAATGAATCAGAAATGTGTGTTGGCGAATGATTTGGGCTTAAAACCAATTTTACAATTAACCATTAATGTTGAGGACAAAAGGAGGTTTTCATGTCATGGGTAATTGATGATTTCGTTGTCGATTAATTTTATTATCAAAAAAGAAATAAATCAAAAAGCGGTAAAACTAGGCATAAAGGATTACCAAGCAACCATGAACTGCTATATACACCTTGTTGAAACCAAGGACTTAACGTACGACCGTCAATATCCCCGAATGTTGTGTTTGGTGTATCATGGTATTCAAGGCAGCAGACTCGGTTACCTATGGCTTGATAACAACCTATAGGGGGCTACCAAAATATACGCGACAATATGTGGGAGTGCTAGTTTGTAGTAGTGTTGTCTAATGCATAACTATTCAATGAGAGTGTTCCCATATACTTACCATGTGTGGAGCGTCTCTGATATACCCAAAAACACTGAGGAATGGTCCTATACACTTCCGTATGTGGAACGAGATTTCACCCTCGGGATACAATGCTCGCAAACAACGACAGATGCTACATTTTACGACGTTGGAACACGTCTCCAGCCTAAACCTCTAAATGTTTTAGTTAATGACAAATGCTCCTTAGGTTAATTGAAGTAAATTTTAAGTTGATATTCAATTAAGTTTCAGTTTTAAGTCTCAGAAAACGATGTCACTTGAAAACCTATGATGTAATCTAGCATGAAGAAAATGATTCTTTTCAATTCGATGAAAGCTATCTAACATAAGGAAGAGGTTCACACACTGATGCAATAATCAATTATGCATCACACAAATCCTCCTATCTTTCACTTTCACTTTCACTATTTCAATAAACCCAACAAAAGAAAAATGAAATTCAACTCGTTAACATGCAACTACATGTTTCTTTCACTTTCCTTTTCAATGCACTCACCAAAGTAAAAATGGAATTTGATTCAAATGCACCTACGTGAAGATGTTTTTCACTTCTCTTTTGAATGAAGGATAATGCATTTCTTTCAGCTTTTAGAATCAAGCAAGGTGACCTATCCTTAATTATAAACCAAAATGACTTTTCAATGCAAATTAACCTAATGCAATTTGGAAAGCAAATTTTGAATTAAAATGAAAATGTGGTTCCTTAATGATTCCCAAAAGAACAAGCAATGCTCAATCAACAACAAAATCAATATCCCAATGACACAAAAAATTAGAAAGCGATGAATGCAATTGACCTAAAACCCTAAGAACTCAATCAGACTTCACTTCTAATACTTCAAAGTAATAGGATGAATTTCACAAATTAATAAGACAATCATCCAAAACACTAACAAATCCAAGCACACAGGACAGGGAAAGACCTAAGAGGTCAAGAAACATTGGACCCTACTGACAGAAACCCTAAAATTTCACAAAATTCAGGGATCATCACGACTGTTATAGTCAAACTCATGTTGACAGGGCTTTCAGCACGATTGTTATTGAGAAAACCGTGCTGGCAGCGCAACTGTTCCAGGAAAACACGCATTGGACGAGAAAGACTAGGAAAAATAAAAAGAATTTCAAAGAAAAGTCTAGACTCAACACTCTAAAGGACTGATCACTCAAAGTGTAGACCTGTATAGAATCCAAATGACAGATGACTAAACAGTTGGCCAAACTGATCAAATAGACCAAACACAAGAAATAGGTTGGAAGGGTTATAGGATTCCCCAGTGGAGTCGTCATTTTGTTATGAAGACAATCCCTTCTACGAACAAAAGTTATCTCTCTAGTACTATGAGAGGATCTAGCAATAAACCAAACAAACAAGTGTAGGCTTTCCTAGTTTATGTTGGAAAGTGCAACGTAAGACAGATAACCTACCTCACTCTGATGCTAAGTGCTCATTGATGTTTTCCTCAGCCTTCTCGCTTCCATGTTCAATCCTCTTTACACCGTCATGGATGAGCACCTGTAAGGAAGATCAAGCAAGAGAGACAAAAGCATACATATCATAATTCATTCTAACATGAACGACATGATAGATCAAGGAACATCATGCTAAATGAATAGTGATTTATACACTTATGGAAAGTAAACACTTGATGTATTTATTAATAGAAATGATGGAAGCATACAACCATAAGTGCCTTGATGTTGGAAGCCTCCTTTGTGGTGGATTTCCAAGTCCAAGCCAAGACCTTCAATAACTCCTTCTCATTAGTTAGATGGGCAACATTTAGGCATAGTTTCAACATAGGAATGCAACCAAGTAACAACCAACCAGTTGGGGATAGAAGGGATTTCATTTATAGGAAAGGAGAGGGAGTTAGGAATCCACAAAATAGGGAAGAAGGTCCACATCTCAAGGGGAATATCCATAAATGTGGGATCAATGACTCAAAATGGGAGAACTCGACCATATCCTCATTCAAAAATATCCAACTCATCATTCTCAAGGCTTCTAGTAAGAGAAGCTTCTCCTTCACTTTAGGAAAAAGTGCTAAAAGAGGTTCAACGTGGGTTTTCCTATCAAAAGCCACGCTAGTAGTGCTAGGTCAACATGTTGCAACAAGCCATCAGCACGGGCCAACAGTAGTGCAAAACACGTTCATCCTGAAAACTAGGGTTTCAAGCAAACTTCTTCAAAATTCTCTTAGGGCATATTTTCTTCTCTTCTTCAGGGATATTTTTGTATGTGTTTCATGGTTAGTACACTGACATGTTTCGCCATTTTGATGCTTCAGGATATGGGATGGGAAGTGTGACAAAATACTGTGTAACAACTTTCTTTTCTTAGCACATGTTTACAAGGTTAAGTTATACCTGTAAAGAATTTTGATCATCCACAGTTGTTATTGCAAAGAAATTGACCTGGTTAAGGGGATCCTTTGGCGGACAATGCCAATTATTAACACATATCAAGAAACATTGTAAACACCATAGACAAATTCTGAATCATAAGTCACTTTGGATGTTGTCTCAACTCTTGTTCATCACTTGGAAATATCAAGAAAGATTTTTTTCATATCGAAAGGGCTCCCATTGCTTTATTCCATGTTCCTATTTTAGTCCTCCTTGACATAGGAGAGTAAGTAATATTATAATAACTATTAGAATCCATATTTGTGTTGTTTCTTTTGTCACTATGCAAGCTGAGATCTCGGTTGCTCTTATGACATCAAAGAATGAACTTAATGCTCATTAACATATTCATCTCATCAATCTATCATATGAGCCACACTACAGAACATACAAATTTCTATTCATATTGTTTATTACCTTTACACATTTGTAATATATATCAACAAGTGCACTTCCACAAGGGCATAAACTAAAAGTTAAAATGGATAATTTTGCAATGAATTCCTATGCCTAGTTTCAAAGTTAGTAGGCCAACACATAACCTTAAAAAGAAACTCACATAGGTGAGCTAGTATACCTGAACCCTTTCAATTGATTTGTTTACTTTGTTGAACAATAGCAAGGATGAACCCTTTCAATTTATTTTTTCCTTTGTTGAATAATAACACAGAGATTCTTAAGCATAGCCCTAACGAGTGTATCCTACCAGAAGTGCATTCATCACATTAATCATTTTCCTTTCACGATAGAGCCCATTAGGTCAAAGTGTTCAACCCAAGAGCTCTAATACCACTTGTAACACACCCCCTTGACTGACCACAGGTGGTTACTAGGTTACCTAACTCTCAATGTATGGTTATAAAAATGGGCTAATTTTATTTATTTATTTACTAGTATATATATATATATATATATATATATATATATATATATATATATATATATAGACAAGAACAAGTTCTATGACCCCTAGTGCAAGTAAGCATAATCTTTGTTCTCTGCAATTCAAGAACATAGACATTGTCACCAGTTGAAATTATAAGTATTTTAGCATTTAAATTCTCTCACAATGATACTAGATGAAATCGAGTCTTAAATCATATATGGTATCTCCTGACTCTTCCCTCTATTCTACTTATTTGACTACACATCTATCACACTAAGCAAAAATATGGCTATGGACTAGTCCACTTAAAGAAAATTATACAGGGCATGGATAAACAATAATAAAGTAATTTCAAATTTTCATTATTATGATATACATTATCCTCAAAGTTGGCCACAATTTAGATGGCATGCGAGAAGAGTAGGAAGCCATGCTTAATACCCTTGTATCACCAAACCAATAATAACATGAACTATTTGCAACCATACACCTTAATTATGGTCACAATTATGTTGTTGCATAACCAAAGGCATGGGTAATCCAACCCTTCCCAAGCACTAAAAATAAGAACTACAATGTGTCACATGGCATACGATAACAAGGTTCCACCTTGTAACAACATGGGCCGTGAATTAATCTTGGATACAATGTAGTTTAACATATTCACCTTAAACACGGATAATGTTATGTTCTAGCACAAGAAATGAAATCTAACTTGAGCTCACTAATGTGAAGAGAAACAAGAAGGTACATTAATCAAAGATAGAAAACACTCTTGGTTCTATTATAACTCTAAACAAGTCCAAGATACTACCCCAACTTGTCTCCAAATAGTCCACCCAATGGAAAAAAATTCACCAGTAAAAAAGGTATTTTTTGTTTATTAGTTGATAGTAACCTTGGAAGAAGGTAAAAACCCACTATTATTATTGAAGTGGAATATAATGTGTTTGCTCCTAAATTCCAACACCACCAGGTTGTTGCCGAACTTCTAATGTAAATATAAGAGTATTCTATCAATTGCTAAGTTTGAGGATAAGGTAATCGAAGAATGAACAACCAACACATATCACATCTGAAGAAAACCATCACAAGTATAAATTGGTAAAGAGTAGATTAACTATAACCAAAAGGTCCCATGGGATGATCAAATTGCAGGCTGGTCAAAACTTGGAGATACCATTACCACTAAAGAAAGGTGCATATTAGGTCCCCTTTTTGAATCACGTGACCTAGACTAATATTTGGGATGAACTAAAGTGACTTCCAAAATGTCAAGATGCACAAAAAGTATCATATGTCTGCTAATATTTAATTTCCAGAAGAAAAAATGGATGACATTCACCAGTCTTTCTGATACACAAAGACTATAAGAAGTCATAAATAAGCTAGAGATATAACATACATACCACAATAATGGAGTACTAGTCATGACATAATTTGGCCAAAATAGTTCTTACAATTGTTTCCGCAACCAGTCTAGACACCCTATATTGGTAACCTAAGTCCTATCTACAACTAGATTGGTGTGACCAACATTTGTTAATGGAATTTTATACAACAGAAAAAAGAATTAGTTCACCTATACTTTGAGATGACTCTTAATAGCTAAGAAGATAGAGTTACAATCATCTCCAATGCAATTACATAGAAAATCCATACACCGTGTTGAAGATGATGAGGTACTTATCTATAGAGAGAAAAATATACATGGAAATCAACCATAGAGTAGAATTACAATGTACAACCAGAGGTATTCTCTAAGAATACCACAATTCAACTTATCATAGTAGTGCAACTGTCCACCACAATTCAACTTATCATAGTACTACAACTCTCCACCACAATTACACATTCGTTATTAATCCATTGATTCTTGCACTCACACTTAATCGACCACTTACCTACATTTTTCTTAGCCTTTCTCAATTTTAGAGTAGACAATTCTTTCGCTTCCATATTTGAGGAAATTCCTTCATTTATACAATGGATCGAGCAGAAAGGTAACATGGAATATTTTTTAGGGTTAGAAAGGCTATTGAACCATGGTGTAATCTTGAGGGTTGGACAACTTGATGACATGTCCTGTTGAACAACACCCATGAGTCATTAAAATTTCCTTTATTGTAGTAGGACCACAGTAAACCTTAAGGAATCAAATGAACTGTAAATGCCATAAATTGGCAAGCTTGACAAGCACATTATAGCTTAATAAGAAGAGACACATCTCAACATAACTCTCAATAGGAACCTTTAGGAATATCCTTAAAGTGGAGTCTTGAAAATCTATTGCAATGACAATCCACCTACTTTGAGTGAAAACTCATGCATTCTCAACTTTATCAAAATTGATCCAAGATACAAACCATTTAACTAGTCTTTAATCACACTTGAGATATTACTCTCAAATGGCACAACATGGGAGAACATTTCAGGTAAAATAGTTCCATCTCACAAGGTTGATAGTATTTGGCAACAATGAATAACGACATAATCTGAGCATCATATATGTAAGGCTCCAATAGGCCTATGTGTTTTGTTTATCAAATCCCTTGATAAGGTCACATGTAAACCTTGTATATGCTACTGTATAATCAATTCTTCTTGTTCATCTCCCTGTTCCATTAATTTTCTATATATTTTTTTCTTAGTGACTCATTTGACTATTAATATGAACCGACGTACGTCTTGCTACCTATGCTAAAATATGATACGACACGATTATGAGTTCCAAATTAATTGATCAAGTCAACTCACATAGTTTTCAATGTATGGTGCAGGCATCGTGAATTCCCCCATTGCCTCTATATTGAATGAAAAGAAAGAATTACATGCAGCAGAGACTACTATGACCTTAACTGACACAAATATGCCACGACTAAAAAAATACAATTGAATCAATAACCATAAAGGATGTGGCAAACCTTCAGGAATTACGCTCAATTAAGTCTCGGTGATCCAATTATGCATACTAGTAATAATAATCCAAATTTTGTTTGATTCAATTTCGTGAGAAGATGAAATTCTTCAACATGAATAACTTTTTTTACTATTAGAGAGAAAATGGCATTCATATTGTTGAGATTTAGCCATGGGATAGATATAACCCATTACGAGTAGGTAGAAATTGCAAGTCAATGGTCACGAGTTCAAATCTTAGGTATTGATAATTAATGGAACTCCCCTGCCAAGAAGAGAGACTTGCGAGAGGATAAAATAAATCATGCTGTTAGCACCTAAATCTGCCCTAGGCTGAAGGAAGGCAAAATTCAGGGTAACCACAAACCACGCTCAGTCTGGTAGCTAGCCCTACTAGAATAGGAGAGGGCTCTCTCCGAGTCACGCTCAGTGAATAGATAAGCAAAAATGGTCTGAGGTGACTTACCGTGGAATATTGATCTTAGGCTAGTAAGTGAATATGGATACAAGAAACAATTTTTATGAATGATCGAGCTTCTGGGATGTTATGGGACCAACGGTCAGCAAAGAACAGAGAATTTAATACAAAGGCACAGATTACTTCGTGAGGCAAGGCAAGCGGAAAGTGTAGCAATTTAGTTTGGAATAACGCGGAATGGACAGATTGCCGAGGAGTGTGAAAAGGGCATAGGAACATGAATCCTTTTCAACAGAAGAAGAACACTGAACATGAAATTTTCCCACAGGCAGAGCAATAAAATTGAATTCTACCTAATCTCACTCAGAAAATTTCACTAGAAATGAACATGAATTGAATTATGAAACATAACGAAATACATATGAAAACATAAGAGACACATTTTCTACACTCACAACCACAAGAATCTCATGAAACAGAGCCGTTGCCTTTCATTAATTCTCTATCAAAAATATACAGTGAAGAAACAGAGTTTCTTTCCCACAGTGTCCCAGAATTTACAAGCCAACCAACCCTTTGTAAATAGCTTGCATACAATATATAGAATGTGCCATGAAGAGATAGAACGCCCAAGGGTTGGGGAGTTACTTGAATCATTGCAAAATGGAGGTGAAGAGCCAACCATCAGCTACAGGTGCAGCGTTACAAACATGACAAATGGCTTGGGTGACCGTTTTCCTTCCTTCGCCACTTGGATAGAAGCCAATATGGAGAGAAAATAATTTAAATGCCACCTTAGGTGCCAAAAAACCGAAATGTAGATGAGCGGGCCCACTTGGAGAAGTCGCGAATCGAAATTTCGCGAAACGGAAGCAAATTTGGCAATTTTTCCTGTGTGCGCCACGCCATTTTCTCTGTGCACCGTGCTACTTTGGGGCCTGTTTTGGGGAACTTGCAGGTGTCCAAAATGTTCCCAAGTGGGCTTGTTGGAAAGCACGTCCTGTCTACTTTCTAAACCAACTGGAATTTTTGAATTTGGTGCTCATTTGCCCCTCCAAATCTTCATTCTCCCAAGACTGCTTCTTGTGTGTCAAAAAAAGGGGCAGAGAGGCCATTTTTTGGGCGTTTTTGACCTCTAGGAGACTCATATCTTGCCCAAATTTCTTGTCCGGGCACCAGTAGTCGTGATTTTCCATGCTGAATCCAAAAATGCAAACCATTCCTCATTTGGAGCTCTAGATTTTTAGCGCCACGCCACAGGGAGAAAAAACCTGTGTTTTGCCCAAAAATTTGTCATGTGACCAAAAATTCCCAAATTCCTTGAAATTTGGGTTGGAGGCTCTCTATGGAGTGCTATGATGTGCCAAGGAAGCCTCAACCAAGATTCGAAGCCGATATTGCTCTTTTGCCTCTTTTGCTTTTCTTGTTGCTTTCCTCAATTTCGCCTTCAAACTCCTTATCCGGGCCTTTGCACTCATATTTCGTGTCCTGTAATGATAAGCCATGTGTCTCAGCAAGGAAAGGTCCTGATCGGCCTTGTCCAGCAGCCTCTCCAAGTGCATGTTGACCCTCTCGAGGTTGGCCTCCCGATCCTCATTGATTTCTTGCTCCAATGATGTGAGCTCAGCTCTTCTCCTTTGAGCAGCTTGGCGATGCTCACGAATGTTTTGTAGCTCCATAATCGCCCATTGGTCCTCAAGCTGCTTGTTTCTCTACTCCAGGTACTTCATGTTCCACTTGGCCCTCTCCAATTCAAGGGATAAGGCCTCAATCACTAATTGCTGCTCCTGGATGATCTTTGTAAGCTCTGCATTTGTTGGTTCTGTATCTGTCTCATCATCATTGAGGAGAACGAATTCGGTCTCTCGTTCACCTGATGGCCCTTCCTCCTGCACTGGCTCCTTACCTCTACCCTGCTCATGTGATGCCGATGTCAGAAGTGAGGCCCCTTCCACCCCGGGTGGAGATAACACTCGCTTTGCTGCTGCAAACAAAGGTCTACTGCCTTTCTGATAGGTGATGTATACTGGCATAGTAGCAGTCTCATGTCGCTCATACTAATGAGATGGGCCACCTATCTCATGCTCTACCTCTAATACTACCTGTGGAGTGCTGAAGAAGTCACGGGAGATGAAGTCCTCCCAAGCAATACCCTGCAATCCCAACTGATGATCCACCAAAATCCGGATAAGAGCAAAGTGATAAACACTGTTGAGCTGCTGTTGAGGGGTCTTGTGTTGCATGAAATTTTTCATCCTCTCTATGTTCCCGCAAATGAAAAATGGGAGGTTCATCATCCGCACCGTGGTAAAGTGCATGAGAAACCTGATGTGATAGGCATAAAGGCGAGAAAACCTCCCCTCACAACTGAAGTACTTCATGATCAATTTCATGAGCGGAGCATACTCATCTCTCAAAAATCTGAATGGGAAAACTCTCGTGAGCTGACTCAAACAACTGGCCTTAATGTAAGGCTCATAATGATGCCTCTCCACCTTCTTCTTCTTATGCCATTGTTCTCCAATGTTTGGTATTTTGCCACTGATACGGTTTCGGGTGTCAATGTGAAAGTGACCCCAGCCAAGATAGACTGACCTCCATGTAGGTGAAGTGCAAAAAGACGGGCCAACTCATGATGAACTCTGACATTTGCCACCCTTTGACAAAATTCAAGACATGCTAAATGCTGGAAACATGACATAGCAAGAGGGCATGCCTGCAACTCGGTGAGGGTGTTTGGCTCATCTCTAACATGTTTGCCACTCCGGTGATGTCTCCTGGGGGCTTGTTCTCCTGAAGCTGTATCACTGTGGGTTTCCTCCTCATACTCTGATGAAACCTCGGATGCCATGACTGCTGTTTTATAAACTGAATTTAGGCTGCCCCTTTGATGATGATGAAAGCTATGTTGTTTTGATAATCTGCCACCAAGGGGACAATGAAACAAGGGAGTATTAGGAGGGGGATAATATAATGGGAATAGGGGTTATAGGAGAATTTTGTTTAGGGATGTGTAGGGGACTTTGGGGTATTTTGATAGGGTAGGGTTTGGTTTTTTGGTAAGGTAGGGTTTTAGGGTTTGTATTGAGTGATAGGAGGAGGGGTAAGGGAATAAGGAATTTGGTAGTGTTTAGGGTAGTGATAGTAGGAAGAATGCAATAGGGGAATAAGGAACAGGGGTAGGGTAGGAAAAATAACCTTGGCAGCAACAAAACTGTGGCACAAACCCTAGCAGAATAGTTTTTCTTTGATGTCTTCTTGTGTTTGCTTTATGAAAATTTTTTGCATTTAATTACAGGCATAAAAACCCTTATATCACCCATAAAATTTTGATGCACAAGTTATGTTTTGAGCCTACCTTGCAAATAGATGAGCTCCACAAAAGATTTGAGGTGATTTGGTAAAGTTCTGGGCATTTTGTCCCTGTGCGTCGCGCGCAAAGCCCAGTGCGCCGCGCTGGTTATGATTTAACACTGCGGGCGGGCTCTGTGTGCGCCGTGCCCCTGCCTGTGTGCGCCGCGCACCCTGAAACTCCCTCCAATTGCTCCAAATCGCTCAATTGCTCACCTCACTACCTTGCAACGTTCTCCCAATGCCTTGATTGCACAATGAGTTTGTTTTGTGATGGAAACTTGTGTATATAAGCTTGGAGGTCATGTTTTAAATTTACTTTTTCAAAAAACCCACTTTCTAATGTCCTGTTTGGCACCCTTTTCACTGATTTTAATATAACCCTGATTTTCACTTTTCCTCTGAAATTTTGGCTCAAACGATGAAATTTTCAACACTTTTTGCAGGGATTGCATGACAGAGCATCTGGTCATGGGAACCATGACTGCACCTGAAGAAATCAACTGTCGACTTTTTTTTGAAAATTTTGTCACAAATGACACTATTTGACTTTTCTTCAAAACAGAGTTTTGAAGAATAGTCGAAGTCTATCAATATGATGGTGAAACTCTGCGGATCATTACTTTGCAAGAGCATCCCTCTGGCCTGCATGGCTTTATTGGACATATTAAAGACCAAATTGTTTAATTCCTAGACCAAATGACCAAAAATTACCTTTGTCCGTTGAAGGACCAGAACTTGACTGTCATGGAATTTTTTATTATTTGACACAAAGACATAAGCCAGCAGGAGCCAGACATGAGGGGAAATGACTAGCATGACTTTCTCCGTCAGATCATGGCATGCCCCTAGCGGAATGCAGCTGAATGAATGGAGCGGGACACCTAAAAATGAAATGCATAAAGAGTTTTGATCTCTGACGGAGGACTGACCAGACCGACTCTAACACATGCAACACTCTCCCATACCGTTACAAACTTATCTACCTATCATACACATTTTGTAAGTCAAAATATATATAACAACTTACCAGAATGCAATGCAAAAATGAACTTATCTTTTGAATGTTGCAGGCCCAGACCAAGTGTAGTCCAAATGCCAGCATAACAGGAGCAACACTAGTACTATTTTAAAACATATTTTATCAAGTCAACTAACATTTAGACCATCTCAAGGTTACAATAAGGAAATATCTTCCTTATAAAAATAGAATAGGCACTTACCTCGAAGTAAGGCTAAGCAACTAAGTTGGGGACTACGACTTACTACCCAACCATAGATTGGGCTGCATTGTAAGATTTCTTGTAGCCCAATCACCCCCGTTCCAGACTCCAAAGCATGAAGAGGTTGCTTAAGGGAGAAAACCAATTTGAAAGAAATTCTTTCCATTTCTCCCCTTGCTCAACAAAGATACATCTACTTTTTCTGAGGGTTATAAATGTACTAGACTACGATGACTTCAGTTATCTTTAACATAAGTCTCCAGAATCTGTTACCTGACATTTAAAATTTACTGACACCTGCTCCAAGAAAAACTACACCAACGACCACGAATTGTAGGCACAAGTTCTTCGAGTTCCAAAAGGAATCCATTGGAGAGGAATCTAATCACATAAAAGGTTTTTGTAGTGGGGGTGAGATAAAACTACCTAGTAAAGGAGGTATATGGGTAGGATGTCATTACAAGGTGAATAACTGATATAAATAACATTGAGAGTTGAAGTGACAAGAATCTAAGGTATGAGTATGAGAGAGAGAGAGATTTTTGAGGCCTTTCAACATGAGATTGTTATAGTTCAAATGGGGAACCCTGAAGGACATATTTTGTTATGCAACCAACTCATAAAATAGAAAAAAAAGATAGATCAACGACTTCAAAAATATCCTCTTTGAGGGGGAAACCTCCTTTACATGACATAAATGAGCAATTCTTGGATGATACAAAATGACAAGACCTCCTTTGTATATATATGAGTCTAAGGGGTCACAATATAATCAGAGCCTACATTGTAGGAATTTACAGGGTAAGTTCCTCAGAAAGAACACCAAAAGGACACCGCTCACAACCAGATCACAGATCAATACACCAGTATTTTTGACGTGGTTAAAACCCTCAAAGAGGGAAACAGTCCACGGCCTGTGCCAACGTGGCTACTACAGGCAATTTATTAATCAAAGAATGAAAATTTACATAAGCTTCTCTCATGCACGGATTACCCGAACAATGACCCTCCATGCGCTTTAAATAGAACTCATGGACCAATCGGGTGTCAAGCCACGGATCAAGTGTCGGTAATACCGAGGAGAGAGTGAACCATCGGATCACTACATATTGTGACCGTCGGATTGTAAGTTACAAAATGTACAACGGTAAAGAAACACACTTTACCTAACTCTATACCTAACTCTATACTAGACCAAGTTGAACTTAACTATTTCCTATGTGTCGGAATATCCTAACATCCCCCCTTAAGAACAACTTGGGATAGGATTGAAGGATTTACAAATATGACACAATAGGAGAAGGAAGGAGGCACTAGAGCCTATCCCCCCTTAGTGACAACTTCCTGAACTCCAAGCATATATCGAAGTTTAGTGAACTTCGCCTCTGTGAGAGCCTTTGTGAAGATGTCTGCAACCTGATCATCTGTTGAACAATATTGCACTTCAAGAACATGGTCATGAATGAGCTTTCTGATGAAGTGCATGTGTAGTTCAATGTGTTTGCTGCGCTGATGCTGGACTGGATCTTTGCATAGCTGAATGGCACTTTGATTATCACACCAAAGTGTGGTTGGATGCTGCTGCTCAAAGCCAAACTCTGATAGGATCTGACGAAGCCACAAGGCTTCCTTACTGGCTTCCACGGCACCACGATACTCTGCTTCTGCTGACGAAAGAGAAATGGCAGCCTGTTTCTTACAAGCCCATGTAATAGGTCCTGAACCAAGAGTGAAGACATAACCGGCAGTAGACTTCCGATCATCAGGGTCACCAGCCCAATCAGAATCAGTGAAACCAACTAATAGAGGAGCTGCTTTGGCACTGTAATGAATCCCAAACTGTACTGTACCTCGAACATAACGAAGTATTCTTTTAGCTGCTTTCCAATGACTTTCACGGGGGTTTTGCATAAAACGAGCAACAAGGCCAACAGCAAAGGAAAGGTCAGGATGAGTATGGGTTAAATACAAGAGTTTTCCTACAAGTTGACGGTATAAGGTAGCATCAACTTCAGGAGAAGTACAAGAGACTGAAAGTTTGACTCCAGACTGAAAGGGAGAAGGGGTTGGCTTACATTCTTCCATGTGAAAATGACGAAGAATATCACAAGCATACTTGGACTGGGAAAGGGAAATACCCTCCTTGGATTGCAAGACTTGAAGACCGAGAAAATAGTGTAAGTGTCCTAAGTCTGTCATTTCAAATTTCTTTTTAAGGCTGGACTTCACATGGTTTATAAGGTTGGGATCACTACCAGTAAGAATAAGATCATCAACATAAAGAACAAGGATGATAAGAGAGTTGCCCACTTTCTTGGTGTAGACAGTATTGTCAGAATAACACCTAGAAAAGCCAGATTCTAAAAGAAAGCTATCCATTTTGGCATACCAAGCCCGAGGAGCTTGCTTGAGACCATAAAGGGATTTCTTAAGTCGACATACAAGGCTGGAGTCTGTTTGGATGAAGCCAATGGGTTGTTCCATATAGATTTCTTCATGCAAGTCCCCATGCAAGAAGGCAGATTTAACATCCATCTGATGGACTTCCCATTTTAAAGAGGCAGCAAGGGAAAGAACAAGGCGGATAGAGTTCATTTTGGCAACAGGGGAGAAGGTTTCAGTGTAGTCAATGCCTTCAACCTGTGAAAAGCCCTTAGCAACAAGACAAGCTTTATGTTTATCAACTTTCCCATCTGGTCCATACTTGGTTCTGTAAACCCATTTACATCTAACAAGTTTGCGTCCCTTTGGTAGAGGAACAAGATCCCATGTATCATTCGCCAACAATGAATGATATTCTTCATTCATAGCTGCTTCCCAATGTGGATGGCCTGAAGCTTCTGCAAATGTGTCAGGATCATGATTTACTGGAGCTTGAGCCAGTAAGGAAGAGGCTCTTTCAAACTGAGAACGTGTACGTCGCTGATCTGTAGGATCACCGGCAAGATCACCTGCTGCATCCCGAGTAGCACGGACCCATCTTGGAAGTTGAGGATCCTGAGAAGGTGGGGGAGGATTGTCATCCTCACTTTCATCATCTGAAGAAGAAATGTTTTCAAAAGTAGAAGAGATAGGAAGAGGTGGCACATCCGCCAGACTAGGCTCGCAGGCCGATTTATTTTCATCAAATTTTACATCTCTTCAAATGATAACATTTTTGGACTTAAATGGAATAAGTCTATAACCTTTTACATCTTCAGAATATCCAACAAAAGTACATTTCTCACTCTTAGGTTCTAAAGCTTTATGCTTTTCATTTGGAATATGGGCCCATGCTTCACTTCCAAAAACACGAAAGTGACTTACATCTGGTTTAATGGAACTCCAAGCTTCTTCTAGAGTGATATTCTTTAGAACCTTAGTAGGAGTGCGATTGATTATATAATTTGCACAATTAATTGCTTCGGCCCAAAAACTAAGACTGAGTCCTTTAGATTGCAGCATACAATTAGCCATTTCCTTTAAGGTGCGATTTTTCCTTTCATATACACCATTTTGTTGTGGAGTGTATGGAACAGTATGTTGCATTTGAATTCCATTTTCGGTGCAAAAGTTGATGAATGTGTTTTTAACATATTCTCCACCATTATCAGTTCTTAGCTTAAGAATTTGATGTCCAGATTGTTTTTCAACAAAGGCTTTGAAGGCAAAAAATGTGTTAAATACTTCGCTCTTGAGTTTTAAGAAGTATACCCAAGTGCGTCTGGAGAAATCATCAATGAAAGTTAAGAAATACTTGCAGCCAGAGAATGAAGCAACAGGAAGTGGACCACATAAATCACTGTGCACAAGCTGTAAAGGGGCTGAGGCGTGCCAAGAGGGACGTTTTTCAAAACTGTCCCGATGATGTTTTCCGAGTACACATCCGGAACAAACACCATCTCTGCAAGATACCATAGGAAGACCTGTCACCATATTTTCTTTACATAGATGCTGAAGGGAGCGATAGTTTAAGTGACCAAATCGCTCATGCCAAAGTTTGCTCACTTCATCATTATGAGCAACAAATACTGAGGGAAGATTTGATGACCCAAAGTTGTGAAACTTATACAACCTTGTGGAATCATCAGCAATACCAGTAGCTAGAATCTGTTTAGGATCTCTTAGATCCTTGATTACAACATCATGAGGTGAAAATTCAACAATTTTACCTTCACCTGAATGAGTTATCTGATATACAGATAGAAGGTTGCAGGATAAGGTTGGAACACATAATACATCATTAAACTGACCATTGTCTAGATGAACAGTTCCAGTCCCTACAACATTAAGAGATCTATCATCACCAACATATATATTTTTGGTGTTACAATCATTTAAAGAAGAAAACATGGCTTTGTTTTTGGCCATGTGATAAGAGGCTCCAGAATCAATGAGCCACTCATGAGAATGAGAAGAAGAAGATACATTTAATGCATAACCAGACTGAGATGATTGACAACGACATGCAGAAAGTGCCATTCCTGAAGATGAAGTTGAAGTTGAAGTTGAAGAATGCTCCACATGGATGTTATGTTTCTTCATTGCGGCTTCCAAGGCTTCCATCTTCTTAAAGCATTTAGATTCTAAGTGGCCATCTCGATTACAAAAGTTACAATGTCTATCAGTCTTCTTCCATTTGTTTTTATTGGTCCTATCATTTTGCTGAAATGATCTTTCATTTTGAGGCTGAGTTTGCTTAGGACCCTTGTTTGGTTTAGGACCATTCTTTTTAGGATATGACTTCTTAGGATTCTTTGAATTTGGTTGTTGCTGGGCGGCTAACGCTTTCTTGGAAGAGTTTCCAAGATTAAGAAGACCAAGGTGTAAGAGTTTTTCTTGTTCTCTTATTAAAGAATCACAAAAAGAGTCAAAGGAAGGGGCCTTGTAGTCTTTTCCTTGACAAATGAAAGCTTCCCTTGTAGAATGGAAGGTGGAAACAAATACAGAGTAGGCTGGTCCCAACTTAGTAAGGATGGAATAAATAAGGTTACTATCTTCTTTCTTAACCTTAACACCTTCCAAGAGATATCTAAGGGTCTTGAATTTGGACAAGAAATCTTCAATGCAAGAAAATTTATTAGGATCCAATGTAAGCAACTCATTTTCAAGTTGATGGGCTCTAATTTCATTTTTAATCCCAAAAACTTTAGTGATTTGTTCCAATGCTTCATGAGGAGTCTCAAGTTCTGCAATATGGAATCTAAGATCAGGAGAAATAGACATCCCTATCAAACCACGTGCTTGATCTTGTCTATTTTCCCATTTTGCAGCCTTGTCTTCATCTTTTGGTTTCTTCTCTTGGCCTGTGGCTATTCTATAGAGACCTTTACTTCTAAGTAAATCTTCCATGTAGGCTATCCATTGGAAGTAGTTAGTGCTGTCAAGAATGACTTGGCATGGACTTTCCATTTTTTTAAAAAAACTGAAGCTGAAGATGCTGAAAGTAAGTGTTCCAATGGATAGATCTCGAAAAATTAGGTTGTTTTAAAAAAAACGGCTCTGAAAAAGGCTTCCGGATGAAGAAGTTATGGCTTTTTGAAAAAAATTTGTTGAAGTTGCCGGCAAAGTGCGCGAATGTGCGGGAATGAAATAATCCGCCCCCACAAAATGGAGACTTGAACCCAAGACCTCTACTCTCTTAAAATAGCTTTGAACCAATTGATCTATACAAAAAATTTGAGAGAGAGAGAGAGAGGGGGGGGGGGGGCCTTGGTTTGCGTGCTTGCCTTGAGAAAGCTCTTTTTCCCTACAAAACACAAAACACAAAACCCAACACGGACATGCAAAGAAAACGAACCTTATGGCTCGAAGTTAGCTTTAGCCAAAAAACTAGATATTTTCAAAAATGAACCTTGCGGTTCAAAGTTAGCTTTAGCCGAAAAACTAAATATTTTTCTCAATGTTTCTGATTTTCCGAGATCACACTAAGGTGCAGGGAAAAGAGCATACGCATGAGAAAAATCCTTCATTTCTGTTTCTGATTTGCCCAGATCGCACAGAGTCGCAGGGCAAAGAGCATACGCAGAAATGAAAGGTATAGATCCAGTTAAAAAAAAGCTAAATAAACCGAAACCGAAATAAGCAGAGAGAAAATAACAGTAAACTGCAAATAAAGACTGTATACCTCCAGATCTTAAAAATGACGCAGCTAGGGCTACCGGAAACCTTTTCGCGTGAAACGAAAGGGGTTCCTCACTGGAACAGATGCTCCGAACACAACAGAGCAGTCCTCTCGGCCCGAAAGCAGTCAGAAACAGCAGATCTAGGAAATGGCAGTCGGATGCAGTTCTACCGGCTTCAGATTTGGATCACCAACGGACGCGGCCCTCAAATAGCTCTGATACCATGTAGGAATTTACAGGGTAAGTTCCTCAGAAAGAACACCAAAAGGACACCGCTCACAACCAGATCACAGATCAATACACTAGTATTTTTGACGTGGTTAAAACCCTCAAAGAGGGAAACAGTCCACGGCCTGTGCCAACGTGGCTACTATAGGCAATTTATTAATCAAAGAATGAAAATTTACATAAGCTTCTCTCATGCACGGATTACCCGAACAATGACCCTCCATGCACTTTAAATAGAACTCATGGACCAATCGGGTGTCAAGCCACGGATCAAGTGTCGGTAATACCGAGGAGAGAGTGAACCGTCGGATCACTACATATTGTGACCGTCGGATTGTAAGTTACAAAATGTACAACGGTAAAGAAACACACTTTACCTAACTCTATACTAGACCAAGTTGAACTTAACTATTTCCTATGTGTCGGAATATCCTAACATACATAACAATAATAATGTAAGGGCACAACAATAACAATAACAATAAGGGGGCTACACTAGTATTATAGGGACCTAACTTGCCCCTCTCCTTCAAAAAAGTGTTGTCCTCAATGCTTGAGTAGTTTTGGATGCTTCTGTGTAAAATTATCATCCTCTCATGTGGAATCTTCAGCGGGTAAGTTATTCCACTTAATGAGATACTCTGAAATTGATTGATTTCGTAGTTGTCAGGTTCTTGTTTCCATGACTGCTTCAGGCTCAAATATGATTTTTCCTTCTTCGTCAAGTTCTAGCAACACTGTTTAAACTGCAAGCTTGTCAGCGGTAACCTTCTTTAAGCATGAAACATGGAAAATTGGGTGTACTTAGGAAGATGCAGGCAACTCCAATTTGTATGGGATAGTACCAATCTTTTGCAACACCTTGTAAGGATCGTAGTACTTGGGTGATAATTTATTATCCTTCTTAGCTTGCTTGAGAGACATTAGTTTGTATGGTTATAGTCATAAAAATATTCAGTCACCTATATCAAAACTTCTTTCATTGTGATGCTGATTTTCCTGTAGTTTCATTCAGTTCCTGTGCCAGAGTGAGGTTATCCTTCAAGAGTTGGAGAACTTCTTGTTGATGCTCGATATGATCTTCCACTGCTTGAACCTTAGAATTTTCTCTTAAATATGATGTGATTGATGGTGGATGATATCAATAAAGTGCCATAAATGGGGTCATTTTTGCTGCAGTATGGAAGGAAGTGTTATACCACCATTCAGCTAGAGGTAACCACTTTACCCATTATGTTTTTTTATCAGATACAAAGTAACTAAGACATCCTTCCAAACATTTGTTCACTATCTCAATTTGCCCATCAGATTGAGGATGATAAAATGCATTATGAGCTAATTGAGTACCAAGACAAGAAAATAATTCCGTCCAAAATTTCTAGTGAAAATGGGGTCTCTGTCACTTGCTATAATATTTGGGTTTCCATGAAGCTTTTGAATTGTTTCCATAAATGTAGTAGTAATTGTACTAGCTTTAAAAGGATGAGATAATGCACAAAAGTGTGGATGCTTGGTAAGTATATTAATTACAACCATGATGACACTCTTTCCTTCAGACTTGGGTAAATATGTGATAAAATCAATTGAGACCTCCTCCTAATGTTGGCTTGGAATGGCTAAAGGTTGTAATAGACCCAAGGTCTTAATTGTCTCAACTTTATTTTGTTGGAAAACCAAACATTCTTCCATAAAATTATGCATATTATATTAAGGCCATCCCCAAAAAATTCCTTCTTGGCCCTATGGTAAGTTTTTAAAAATCTTGAGTGCCCTCCTAAGGGAGAGGTGTGCAATTCCAAAAGAATATTTTGTTTGAGTTGAGAATTCTTACAAAGATATAAGTGATCTTTGTACCATAATGAATCATTTTTCCAGCTAAATGTATTAGATGTACTAGGATCTTGTTGCAACTTTTGAATGAGTGATCACACCTCTTCATCATTCTTCCATTCATCCCTTGCTTTGGTTATCCACTCAGGTTGGATAATAGAAATGGCACAAGCAATGCTTCCACATCCTCATCCTTTCTTGAGAGTGCATTTGCAACAACATTTTGCTTCCCTTTTTTGTAGATGATTTCAAAGTCATAACCCAACATCTTTGTCACCCATTTTTGTTGCTCTTCTAAAGATAATATTTGTTCCAAAAAGTATTTAAGGCTATCATGATATGTTTTTACCTTGAAGTGTCTTCCCATTAGGTAAGGTCTCCATTTCTTTAGTGCATGTAGTATTGCCAACATTTCCTTCTCATAAATAGGTTTGTGTAAATATTTTCCTTTGATTGGAAGACTTTCAAAAGAAATGGGTCTTCCTTCTTGCATTAAAACAACACCAATTCCATTTCCTAAGGCATCACATTCCATAATAAAAGTTTTTGTGAAGTCTGGAATAGCTAAGACCAGTGCTTTACACATTGCCTCTTTAAGATGTTCAATGGCCTCTGTTGCTTCTGGAGTCCAAGAAAATGCATCTTTCTTCAGTAATGATGTTAGAGGTGCCACTATTCTCCCATAATTTTTAACAAACTTGTGATAATACCCTATCAACCTGAGAAGTCCTTGAAGATGCTTTATGGTTGTGGCAATTTTCCATTCCTTAATGGCTTTAATTTTGTTAGGGTCTACCTTAACACCCTCATGAGATACAACATGACCCAAATATTCCACCTCAAGTACTCCAAAGAAACATTTGGAGTTTTTGTAGGTTTTAATCCCATACAGAAATTACCTGCATACAAATTCTAAGAACAAAAAACAAACAATGTGAGAGCATAACACATAAAACACATATACACAGAGATTTTCCCCTGGATCGCAAAACCAGGACTACTAGCTTGATTTTTCATTATGTTCCTTTTAATGTTACAATACATATTTATACATGTCGAAGCATCCAATACCATGGACCGAAAACCATCACGTCCAAAACCATGTGTGAAAACCATGCACAAAACCATAGGTAGGTCCGCTTACCTAATATAGGGTCCAAAAAAATTTCCCTGGGGCACTGCCCCAGACCCCGTAGAGGGGGGCTACCTACCCCCCTCAAACCCCCTATGACCCCCCCCATTGCGCAATCGACGCAACAAAGGGGGGGCTCCACCCCCCCTCTAACCCCGCGGTTAACTAGGGCAACTAGTCGTGGAAAGAATATAACACAACCCAACAATTTTTTTTGCATATAATTGTTTCTCCTCTAATAGTTTGAGCACCCTGTCAACATGATCCTTCCAAGACTTGTTGTAGATTAGTATATCATCAAAAAATACTTACACAAAAATTCTAAGTAAGGGTTTAAAAATGGAATTCACCAAACCTTGAAATGTGGAAGGTGCATTAGTAAGGCCAAAAGGCATGACCAAAAATTCATAATGACCCTCATGAGTTCTGAATGTTGTTTTCGAAATGTCTTCAGAGTTCATTCTAATATGATGATATCTTGAACAAAGTTCCATCTTGGTGACGTAAAATTCCCCATGTAATTCATCTAACGATTCATCAATGACAAGAATGGGAAATTTATCTTTAATAGTGAGCTTGTTGAGCTCCCTATAATCCGGATACATACACCATGATCCACCCTTCTTGTGTACCAATACTACTGGACCAAAGAAAGAACTTTGAATAGGTTGAATTATACCAACCTCTAACATTTTTGCAACCATACGTTCAATTTCACTCTTTTGGGCATAAGGATATCTGTAAGCCTTGATGTTTGGAGGAACACTTCCCGGAATCAAATGAATAACATTATCATGATCATGAATAGGTGGGAGGCCTTTGGGAGTCTCAAACACCTTGGAATGATTGTCCAAGACTTTTTGGAGACCTAACATATTCAAAAGAGGCAAATACTAATAAGATAGCAAAGGTCACTTTTGTAGAAGACTCTTTGGTTCCCCTAGGTAACAGTGGGGTCGCAGAAAGGTATAGTAGATTGGAAGTTAAAGGAT
This sequence comes from Pinus tabuliformis, assembly GCA_031772625.1. NCBI lineage: Eukaryota > Viridiplantae > Streptophyta > Pinopsida > Pinales > Pinaceae > Pinus > Pinus tabuliformis. The sequence continues at coordinate 1,057,875,218 of CM062818.1, forward strand.
TCATCCCCAAAGGCGCCACCACTCCCCAATAAAAATACCCCCCTTTGTGTGAATATGTGCTTAGAGAAGGTGTAGAGGAGGATGTTGAGCCATTTGATTGGCATGTTTTGCCTCCCACCATGTGCTAGTTTTCCCCCTTCCAAGTCCCTTTCTGACTTTGCCCATATTTTTTTTTCCTGTGTGAATTCTACTTGTTGGTGGTTAGTGTCTAGTTTGGCCTAGTTTCCCCAAACCAATCAAAAGTGTCCCATATATCCTCTATCTCCAGATTTTGTGGTGATTGGCCTTGTCATCACTAGTTCGTTTTGGTGTCCGCCTGCTAAGTCTTCCAGGCCAAACATCTAATGCCACATCATCTCTTGCCCCTTTGTTTGCCATCTATTCCAAGCAGCATCTCCTCATCATTTCTAGAAGTTTGTGTCCCCAACTCAACCTTATTTTTATTTAATTAAATTTATAATGCTTAAAATAAGCAGGAAAGATAACAGGGTTATTACATCTGCATATTATTATGGACATGAACATATAGAGAGCTCCCAATATCTAGTTGTTGCAACCTCATCATCACTATGGGCACATGACACAAACTAGCCATGGTGCCCATGGCCATGGTGGTTTCAATCATGACTAGAATTAGCACGAGAGTGAGGCATTCTAGGAAGGTAGATTGGGGAGAAGACAAGGAATTAAGCCAAATATGAGGGAGGGCTATGAAAACTCCAATGGAAGCCCATGGGAGCGAGTAAATGAAACTACAAAGGAACTAGAAGGGCATATTGGAGGGATAAACATAAATAGAAGAGAGGCTAAGGAGAAGAGGGGGTGGGGAAGGCCCCAACCTCACAATTGAGGAAAACCTTAACTAGAGAGCAGAGAAATTCAAATTAAATAGACAGAGCTAGATAAGAAAGCACACTAAAAAAATATGCAAGTCTTATGGCTAGGTTGAAGAGCCTCAGTCCTTATAACCTACAAGCCAAGTCGCCTTATGTATAACTATCATGGGAGGACAATACTCATAAGCTGACTTACAATAAAAATTAGGTGTGGAATGAAACTTCACTACAGAAAACTAAAGTGTCAACTTAAAACCACCTCCCATCACAATGTCTACATATTACAACTATAACTTGGAGGATCTAGATGTCCAACGATTTGGGTGGGGGGTATTTGTGACAATTCTTTTTTAGAGAAACGTGACATAGAGGTTCGCATGAAAGTTTACCTAACATGGAGAAGTATGATTAGTATTTTAACATACTAATTAAAATAATGAAAAGAACCCATAACCAATTAAAAAAAAACACTTTTGAAATACAAATAAATGTAAAGTTTTTTTACCAAAAAAAGAAGAAGAAAAAACTTAGGTTTCATATTCGAAATATACATAATGTGGTCCATAATGATTGTCTTGATATATTGATCTAAACTTGAGAGGCATTTACTGTACATGAAGTTTTCAATTGAGGAAGACCTTAACTAGAGCGCAGAGAAATTCAAATTAAATAGACAGAGTTAGATAAGAAAGCACACTAAAAAAATATGCAAGTCTTATGGCTAGGTTGAAGAGCCTCAGTCCTTATAACCTACAAGCCAAGTCGCCTTATGTATAACTATCATGGGAGGACAATACTCATAAGCTGACTTATAATAAAAATTAGGTGTGGAATGAAACTTCACTACAGAAAACTAAAGTGTCAACTTAAAACCAGCTCCCATCACAATGTCTACATATTACAACTATAACCTGGAGGATCTAGATGTCCAACGATTTGGGTGGGGGGTATTTGTGACAATTTTTTTTTAGAGAAACATGACATAGAGGTTCACATGAAAGTTTACCTAACATGGAGAAGTATGATTAGTATTTTAACATGCTAATTAAAATAATGAAAAGAACCCATAACCAATTAAAAAGGACACTATTGAAATACAAATAAATGTAAAGTTTTTTACCAAAAAAAAAGAAAAAACTTAGGTTTCATATTCGAGATATACATAATGTGGTCCATAATGATTGTCTTGATATATTGATCTATACTTGAGAGGCATTCACTGTACATGAATTTTGCAACAAACGAAACATGAAATCCTCCAAAGTATAGGAATAAAACAGACTTTGTGTAAAAAAAATTATCCATGAAACTAAAAATGGAATTCCATTCCAATGATCTCCTGGTCATCCCAAACCTCGTATTGTCCAAAAGGTTTAGCTGGAAATTGTAATGCTTCTTTAGAAAGTTTCTTAGCTTGTTCATTTAATTCTCCATAGATATGCACATAACAAGCCCTTTCAAAATTCTCCATCTCAAGAGTGATTTCCCAAAGGATATGATTAATATCTACAACATAACCTCAATGTTTTTGTTAGCCCAATCAATCACAAGTTTAGAGTCACTCAAAACCTATGTATTTTTTAATCCTAGACGACGAGATATGTATAATAGGATCCATAAACTTGTAAAATCAACCTTAGTATTGATACCTCGTTTAGGAGCATATCTGAGGAGGTAATGATGATTTGCTCCAACACCACAATGCGGGGGATCTCCTTAGCTGGCACCATCAAAGAAACCCCACGAAATATCTTTGTTTATCTCTGACATTACAATAGCTCAAATTTTCCTCTTTCTGGGATCTATTTAAACCTCCTTGACCTATTTTTCAATGAGACAACCTGTAACTTTTGGTGGAATAAGCTTGTTACGAAAAATTGCTTGTTTCTGGGCCCAACATATATTATTGACAAGTATAGTTGGAAATAATTGGAAATTTTGCACAAATTGGTCTGACACCCAGTACTGTGTGCACTCTTCAAGGGATGATTTGTTCCACTGAGCTTAAGAAGGAGAAAAATATGATATAAAATACTTTAAATTTTACATGCATATGGACAAGTAACAAAGATGTGAAAGATGAATTCTTCCTCAAACTAACAAAGTGCATAGTGGTTAGGCCCATTCCATCATTTTTTCAATAAGTTGTCCCATGTCAATAATTTATTGGATAAATACAACCACATAAATAGTTTATTCTTGAGAGGACTGTTGTGTTTCTGTAAGTACTGCCACCACCATCTAGGTGGTTGGGCTAATAAATTATCTAGATGCAACTTATAGCCCATTTTTGTTGTGTATTACCCATTGCTGGGGTTTTTGGACCAAATTAGATGATGTGGATCGTCTTCAACCAATATGATGAGTGAGGAGAGCAACATTCTTATGTATCCATTCCATTATCTTGCTTCTGGTTCAGGGAGTAGTAGTTCCTTGGTTGATTTCTTGACCTGTCTACCTAAAGGAATACCATACTAAGACTTCACATCGGCTAGCACATTTATCTCAACTAGTCACAATAAACGAACACAATTGGGTGAAAGTCTAAAATTGTCACTAGCCCGAACCCAAGGGTCAACTCCGATGTTCACGAAGAGCTCTTCCCAATCCACTAAGACACCCAATCACTGATAAAGGGGAAAGACTTAGTGAGGGATCTCCATATAATGGAGGTGTTTTTACATGGTTTATTTGGATCTTGATACCATTTCAATTGGGATTTATTTCCAATATATTTAGACTTCAATGATCCACTCGAAAGGGAGGAATTGTTAGCGAATCTCCAAAGGTTGCGAACAACCCGAGAATTGTTGAATATATGGACGTTCTTGATATCCCACCCTCCCATAGATTTAGGTTTAGTAATAGATATCCAAGACACCAGAGGAAAACCATTTGAGTCAATCTTGCCTAACCATAGGAAACTAAAACTAAGATTCTTGATTTTATTGAATATGCCTTTGGGGACTAGTGAAATAGAAATCTAGTAGACAAGTACACTTTAAAGAACTGCTTTAACCAATATCAAGTGTCCACCACTAGATAAGAGTTGATTTGTCCAAACTCCAATGCACTTTTACACCTTCTTATAAATCCATAGCTAATCTTCAAATCTATAATTGTTTTCTTTTAACATGAAGCCTAAGTATTTAACCCCCTCATTAATGGATTTATCTGAAACTGGAAGAGCTCTTATATGCATCTTGAATAAAAAGAAGAAAGCTATGGAGGATCATGCAAATTTTTTGTATATTAATGCCAACCCTATGATCATGGTGAAATGATCTAGAACGTGCTTTGAAAATTGAAAGTAGGGACAATTTCTCGAAATAAAAAGAAAAACATCACCCACAACATAAGGTGAGAAATGTTGACAATGTTAGATATGATGATCCCCTTTATCTCTTTTTTATAAAAGGTATCGTGAATGATTTTACTGAGGGGTTCCATGACCAAAAGGAAGAGGAGGGAGAGAGAGGGCATCCCTATCTAAACCCTCTGAAAGCACTGAAGAAAGGGGAAGGAGGTCCATTAATTAGCATTACAAAACTGGCCAACTAGATGTAACCCATTGTCTAGTTTACCAATTTTATATCCATTCCAATATAATGCATTACTATCCTAAGAAAGGTCTAGTTAACTCTATCATAAGCTTTTAATATATCAATCTTTATGGACGCTCCATTGATGTTCTTGATCTTCATATACTGAGGGGTTTCCTGGGCTATGCGAAGTACAACATAAATTTGACAATTTTTAAGAAAACCAAACTGCTCTTCTGAGATGATCTCACTGAGAATTGGCTTTAGTTTGGTTGATATGATTTTGGTAATAATTTTGTAGATAAAATGCAGTGTGAAATTGGGAAAAAAATCATCAAAAGAGGCAACATTTTGAGTTTTTGGTATAAGTGCAATGGAAGTAGAGTTAAAGATCCCAATACTCGACCAGAAGATTGTTATTCTTTGGTGACCTTTAGTAGGTCCTCTTTAATGAGATCGTAGAAACCGAAGAAAAATTCAACAGTCAATCCATCAGGGCCATGACACTTTCCTTTTTGAATACATGATAAGGCTTCCAAAAGTTTGCTCTTAGTTACCTCCGCATCCAAAGATTCATTCATTTCCTCTGAGATTGAATGAGGAAATAGAGATAATGTCTCCAACAATTCCTGGATAGGGAAACCTTTGAATTTGGAGAGCAATGTTTCGAAATGATGAGTTTTAATTCTGGAAATGTCCTAGAAAGAAGAGAAAGATGAACCATTTTGATCCTTAATTGAACATAGTGTTGAGATTTGCAGCTTGGGAGGTACTTGAAAACCTAGGGTACAGGTTTGTGGAGGAATTAGGTCACTTGTGGGCTAAGAACACAAGGTTGGGGATTTTGCACCCAAAGGAGTTGGGCCAAAACCAAGAAGAAAATTGATGACATGACACTTGGAGATGGAAGAGCACCCTTAGAGGAACAAGGGGTTGCTTCAAGAACTAAGAAAGTTCATGTGGAAGTTAAGATATTAATTATATATGTTTATATGGGTGAATTTTTCTAAAAGATCAAGTCAACCTTAGTTAAGGAGATCCTTGATGAAGGGTTAGACGTCACCCTAAGAAAATATATAAATAGGAGTGAGGAGGAGCCTCATTCCTCAATCAATCAATTCAATTATCTCTCATGTTAAGACAAAATAGGGAGGCCGAGTACACCTCAGGGAGCCATAGCCCTAGATGACCAAGCAAATGAGAGAATAGGGTATTCTTGCGATTGCTTTGGTGGGAAGTACATCAACGCAAAAAGGAGGGTACATCAACGCATAAAGGAGGAGACTAGGCCGAGACTGGGGGGAAAAATATGGGAGAAAAACATGAGTATACCTTCTCCAACAAACTAAGAATCTTAGAAGTGTTGTAGGTGGACGGAATAGAGGCCTTTCGAAGGGTGAGTAGCTTATTAGACTTCCTATGCTAGGACATATTCATTAAGAGCAACAACGAGTAGATACAGGTATGTTAGAGTGGGTTTGAAGGTGGTTTTAGGTTGCGTTAGATTTCCCTAGACAGGGTTGAGTTCCTCATAGTAGTCCTACTCAAATCCAATGCATTTTTGGAGAGATGGAAGGACATCTTCTAGGAGAATAAGTGGGGGATTAGGGTCCAAGTATTGAACAATTGTTGGCATAGTCAAAAGAACATATTTGGGAGGGGTGTAGTGACTTGTTCCAAGCCCTAAGTATAGTCACTTGAGAAGTAATTTGAGGATTTTCATAATGGCATAATTAGTTTGAAGCTCAAGGTTTGTCTCTTGAAGGAATAAGGACTACCAAGGGCCTATTTATCCATCCCTAGTCTATTGTTGAAGAAGGAATTTCTACAGTTAAAGTAGTCTATTGTTGAAGAAGGAATTTCTACAGTTAAAGTGGGAAGCCCTCCATGCCCTAATTTTGCCTCATTGGAGCAGAGCAGGAAGGAAATAGAGGGAAGAAGTCCCTAAGACTTGTGTTCTTGAAGGATTAAGGAGCAGCTAGTGGGAAATAAGTCCTAAAGAAGTTGAGGAACAACAATGGGCAGTATAGAGTTGTTCACAAATGGAGTTGTGAACAACTCAGTTCTTCACAAATGGAGTTGTGAACAACTAAGTTCTTCACAAATGGAGTTGTGAACACCCCAGTTCTTCACAAATGGAGTTGTGAACAACTCAATTCTTCACAAATGGAGTTGTGAACAACTCAGTTCTTCACAAATGGAGTTGTGAACAACTCAATAGAAGACCATGTGTGTTGGTTGTTGATGGACTAATGATCAACCATAGGGCGGATTAGAGAGTCGTGTTCAGTGACCTAAAGGAGAAAGATCCTTTAATAGAGGTAAAGCTACATATCAGAGCTAAATGACCAGACATATGTGTTCAAGATAGGGCTAGTGGAGCTGTGAAGTGCACTAGATCAACTAGTAGGTCAGTTGTATATTGTTCAGGGTATATTGGTGGTTAAAGTTGTTGACACCAAACCTTAGTTGCATTCCTTGTATCAATGATTATATAGGGCCATGATCCTTGGTATGGCAACCCTAGACCATTGTGTTATAGATTGATAATATAACGAAGTAGGGTTGTTAAAAATTGTAAAAAGTTGTATATTTGTGCATGTTTTGATTTATTGCTATTTACATTTTGCTGTGCATTCAAGATGGTTACGTCAGAGATTCGAAGACTCTAACCTAGATTCTCCATTGTCATGGAAAAAAAACACATAGTGTTTATGTTTTTCCTCATGTTTGCGTATTTATGGAAAAACTTTGTATTGTTATCTCCCTCCTTAATCAATATTGCATGACTCCTTAAACGCCAAGTTTCTTCCTCTCTAGCTAATATCTCCCTCTTTCTACATTCCAAATTGTACATATTTTTAATAACTTATGAGGTCCAGGAATTTGCAAGATTAGAGGATTATATGTCATGGATATGTTGTTTGATTCCTTTTAATTCGACCTCAACTTTAGCAGTGTAATTTTTAGCCCACTATCTTCATTTATTTTCAATTTATTTTAAATTATTTGCCTTTTGGAACATAAAGGAGTCGTTGTGCGTAGTGCTAAGAGGAATCCGCGATTGTTCTATCAGTTTAATGTATTCTTCCTCACAAAGCCAAACATGATTGAAGATAAATGGGATTGGAGATTTCATATTGTCTATGGCCATCTCAAAGGGGATAAGACAATCGTGTAGAAGTCCTCCATCCTCCACACAAGGTTCGATTTTGAGGGACAAGGAGATTAAGGATTATGAAAGTAGAAATCGATCCATTGTTTTGGTGATAACGTCTTCATTAACTCTAGAATTTCTCCATGTGGGAGTGATATTAATTGGTTCCGAATCGACAAGGTAGGAAGAGTTGATGAGACGTATGAAATAGTCTACCAAGGGGTCCTTTCTTGTGTTAACACCCCACACTTCCCTATATGACATTGTGAAGTTTAAATATCCCCTTGGAATTAGAATATGGACACCGAGCACTCCAAAATTGATCATACTATCCCAAAAGGATCAACTATTGATGTAAGGGCCATAAACATTCAAAAGTATGAACTTTAGATTGAGCTCACGAGACTCCAGATCAATGAGGATGTATCATTAAGAAAAATACGTAGAATGGATGATCAATGATTGATTCCATGCAGTAATAAGGCCATTCGATTGGCCTTGAGAACCAACGGTTAAAAAAGACCATGAACATAACCAAGGAGTCATAATTTCTTTGGCTTTGGTTATGTCAGACATAGATTCCTGAATCATGATGACAACCAAATTATTATTCTGAATAAGCCACTTGAGGGCTAGTCGTTTTGGGGAGTCCCCGAACGCCCTTAAATTTAGTAACATGACCTTCATTTGGAGCCCCTAGAGGGGCCTCGCGCTCTAAGAGCCCTATCTATAGTGACCTATCTACATTGTTGGATGTTCTCCCGAGCCTTATTTTGTGCTTTTGTTATGTTGGATTTCCTACCAGCATGGCCTACAAAAGGAGAATCCATAACAATACCTCCATGGGTCAGAGCATCTTTGGTATGTCTAATGCGACAACAAAGAAGGTAAGACTTGTTTTCTATATGAGAATATTCTGAGGAGGATTCATAAGATCCAGGCTTGAGACAATTTGCCTTAGAAGAGCGATTAATATAATTTGACATCGGAGAGGAAGAAGCCAGATAATTTACCAAAGGAGTAGGATTCTTATTAGATGGATAAATGATCAAAGAGGGTTCATGCAAAGACGAAGGGCACATCAAGTCATTCATATTTTCTTTGATTTCACAAACATTTTTGATTTTATTCGTCTCGATTAAATAATTTTCATTGTCAATAATACATGAGTCTTTGGGGGGAAGCTTACCCTAGGTATAAAGCTTGTAGATCCAAATTTTGGGTTATCCCAACATCGTGTAGCAAAATGTCTTGAGGGGAAGTGTTCATCTTTGGAGATTCCTGCGAATGAGTCATTGTCGATTTTTTAACCCATTTTTCTTAGGATGTTGCATTTTTCGAACATTGAATTCACAAGTATCGATTATATGACTTACCTTATGACATGCATAACACTTGAAGGATAGTCTCTAGTAGTCGATAATTTGAAGCCATGTGTGCCCTTGGAAAACATAATTCGATTTCCTCAAGAAGATCTCCTTTTAAATTAACTACATAACTCTGAGATCAATTTTCGAAAAGTAGTCTTCCTTTACACCCACAAGCTGAACAATTTTATCACTGATTTCCCTCAGAATGGCCAGGTTCCAAAAAATCAAATGTAGTCCTAGTAGAAGTACCAATAACTTTAGGGTTCGCATTGACTAATGGGTAACATCAAAATCCAAATGCCATCATTGTAGGGTAAGACCGAAAAGACCCCAAGCCTAGTCCTTTGATATGAATTTTTCGACCTCTGCCTTTGAAGAAAGAATAACTGTGGAGTGGTTCCTAGGATTTGAACCCAGTTCTCCTGAAACCATCGTTCGAGGGTGGGTGGACAAACCGCTTTACTAGCAAATCTCCCCAAAGAGCTCGCTTTTGTAGCTCTGGGATATCAAAAAGTGGGAAGTCCTTGCTAACCACCATATTTTCCTTTTCCTTTCGAGATTTCAAAGGATGGTTCGAGGAATGTTGAGATTCTCATCTATGACTAGAATCTTTAGAACATTGTCTGGTCTAGAAGGCATTGAAAGTGGGGTTTCTGTCAATGGAATGGAATTACCATCTTCAGACCGATTCAACATGTTGCTACAACGAATTCTGGGAAACCTGATTGTAAAGCGAGATCAACAGAGTAAAACTAGTGGCATTTACTTCTTTCTTTGGATACAAAAAATGAGTTGTTACATGGGCTATCTAGGTCGTAATCCAATGACTATTCATCCATTGTGGAAATTGAAGAAATGTGCAATATCTCCTACATGTGTGATGGACCCAAAAAACTAACTCTAATGACTGTCAGAAGTAATAGCCACAATTCTCAATACACTAAAAAAAATACAAGTGTACCTTAGAAACAAGAACCCAAGACAAAAAGGAAATTCAATGATAAAAAAGACATTAACCAAAAAATAATTCTAGAAACAACAATCCACAATACATCTACCACTCAAAAAAATGATACCATCTCAAAAAAATATAAATCATAAATATTTATAAATAAAAAAATAAAAACATAATAAATGAAATGGAAATAAAGTTGTAATCCCATTTATTTTCTTACTATCTTTATATACAAAATTGTAAATTTTGTAGTGAAGTTTTTATTATACCAAATAGGTATTGAAATGTATCTTATAATTTAATATTTTAATGAGACGAATATATCTTTAACGAGACGAATTGAAGATATATGAGTAATATATGTGAGGTTGAGGATCTTTGTTTTACATGTATATGTGATATAATGTTTGTTCTAATTTAAGTTAATTTATGTTAATTTTATAATTATTTTATAAAATAGAAAAAGGTTAAATATTTTAATCTTTCCGATTTTATTATTATTATTATTATTATTTTTAAATGAATAAATAAATATATATATTTTTAAAATATTGTTATTAAGATTTTAATTAAAATTAAAATTGTTAATTAATTAAGAGTGAATTAAAGTATATTTAATAACTCATTATAATATTAAGAGTATATCTTTTTTTAGTAAGAATATTAAGAGTATATCTAACAACATCACGAGTATATTTAACAACTTACTATAACAAAAGTATATTCAAAAACTGGTAACCTCTCACGATAACTAGCACATAATTATCTTTACTTAAACTCAAAACATTTACAACAATATTCATCAAGTCATCAAAACTCATCATATTATTAATTACTATTTAAACCTAGATAAAAAATAATGATCTTATCCCATTACCTAAAATAGCAGTGAATTGAAAAATTAATAAAATTATTATTTTCTTTATTCATATTTTTTTTTAAATATTTTGGTAAAAATCATATAAAATTTTATTCATATTTTTTTTAAAATATTTTAGTAGAAATCATATAATATATATATATATATTTATTTATTTTTTTTATAGATTTTTGAACCCACTAAAATTTCTCAACTTTTCTTAAATTTTTTTTATTATAAACCAAATTAATTTTTTTTTTTTTTTATTATAAACCAAATTAAAAAAAAAACAATGTATACCCCATTTAAACTACAAGAAAATGCCAAACGACCAAATACGTACCAGTCAACATCCTCACGGGTTACAGCGGAGAGAAATGACATTTATCCTAATTATCCCTAGTTTTAACTAAACCATGAGTTTCTTGATCATTCTTCATGTTCGTACTCCTTAGATAAAGAAAACTACTTCAACTTCCTCACGCACATACAATGTATACCATATTTAAACTACAAGAAATGCCAAACGACCAAATACATACTATATTTAAACTACAAGAAATGCCAAACGACCAAAGACATACTAGTCAACATCCTCACTGGTTACAGCGGAGAGAAATGACATTTATCCTAATTATCCCTAGTTTTAACTAAACCATGAGTTTCTTGATAATTCTTCATGTTCGTACTCTTTAGATAAAGAAAACTACTTCAACTTCCTCATGCGCATGTCTATCATGCATTAGCGCATATAAGGAAATGGAAGTAAAGTCTGGTTGGGCATACAAAACAATGGGTCAGCTTTCTTTGCCCGCCCGCAAGTTGGGCAATATGACCGAACTGCCCAAGCTGCCCGCTGCCCTCACGGAAGCAGCGCTGCTCACCCAGTTCCCCGCAGTGCGATTCGCGACGAAGAATTGAGTGTTTACGGGTTTGGAGTAGAATATCTCGTGGGTTGCTGGATCATCAGTCAATCCACTCATCAAATTGAGGGGCATTAAGCAAAGCAGACATGGAACGATACAGTAGAAGTGGTGGAGAGAACCGGGGGAATACTGGGGCAAGAGAACAATCCTCATCTAGGTGGGTCGATGGGAATGATGGACAGGGAGGAGATCAGGAGGAGGAGGTTGAGGTGGAGGTGGAGGCGGAGTCCTCCTCTTCCTCTTCCTCATATAATCTATGGTGCAATGGGGATGAAGATGGGGCTATGGAACAGCATAGGCTAATCAGAACAGAGCCTATATTGGATTCATTTGACGTCGAAGCCATGGACGTACCCAGTGCCCATAAATTCAATTCCAAGGTAATCTCCTCAGATGAACCTCCTTTATCCTGCTTTTCACCTTCACACTATTACCAAAATTTCGCATTTCCAGTTCACAAAAATTCCTTTCTTTCATCAAAAAGAAAAATTATATTGTGGGGTGCAGATCAGAATTTCATGGACATATTCTTCTTCCTTCTCTTCTTGGAATGCTATACGGGATTTGCAAGTGAAATACACACTTGCAGTGATCGAAACCACCAACATTTATTGTGTGGCTGTTCATTTGAAGGGAACGCCATTAGGAGTCCCTCCAGGGGAGTAAAATCAGCCCTAGAAAGGGCATCGAACTTTCGGAATTCGGTCATTATTTCTAATTGTCACCACCCCGATCTCAATTTGTAAATGCTGTGATCTCGTAAGCACTGCTAAGACAATGCACATTTTAATTGTATTGGAGAGGATTATCTTTCCTATCGAGAGCAAATGTGTTTCGGGCCATTTCTGGCAGAGCTATATCTCGAAGTAAATTGCATTAGTTATTTAAAAATTTAGAGAAATGAACTGTAAAAATCTTTGAAGCAGGTGATCACCTTGTTTAAGAGAAGAAAGTGGAATGAAATAAGAATTTCACTCAAATTTAGTTCGACTTATGACAGAATCCACTACAAAGCAATAGGTAAAAATATAAAATATATGAATCTACGAGGCAGTGGGAATGGTCCTCATCAGAACTTTGCTTTGAATGTGAAAGAGAAAATTCTTCAACAATAATGTTTTTCATAAATATTGTACAAGCGGAAAATAGAATATCCACAATCCAAACCTAATAACTGAAGATTTTGAGATACACTGCCTAAACCCTAATAACTGAAGATTTTGAGGCGCAATGCTTTTCTACCTAAACGATGCAACAGTCCATTTCCTTATCAACTAAACGTGATTTCTCTAATCAGGAATATTACTTTTTTCAAAGGAAACACATTGTGGGAAAATTCCTAGCGATTTCTCTTCATTCATGGATGGCACCGAGTACAAATCCATTATTATTGCTGATTATGACACCTAATTCGGTAGGGACATCAAGTGAGGCATACAACAGACGCAGCCAACCTGGGAATCGACACACAGACCTCCTAAGTTCAAAGCACATAAAAACTGGAGCTAGCCCTAATCAACAATATTATGCATGCCGAAGTTATAGTAATAGCACTTTAAACTCCAATACCAAGCCAGCCTAAAAATTGAAGGGCCAATACGTCTTTCGTGTAAATGGCTATTTAGAATACTCCTTTCTGAAACTGTTCAAAGTTAATCAGTTGGACTATAAGAGCAGATTTCTTGCAGATATACCTTTATTTTGACGTGTATAATTTTATGCCTCTTTTTGGAAGGGAAGAATATTTGAAGGATTAAATTATCATCCAAGGCATGCAGGTGCTACATATTTACAAAAAGTATTGTAGAGATGCAGGTCTTGATTAAAAGAAGAAAACAATGGAGCATGCCTGTTTTGCTTCCAATGAACGAAGTTATAAACTGACTAGACATGCAATCTTGGCTTAAGTCACAAAAGTTTGAATTAAAGGTCATAACATTTAACGACAATGGACATGTTACATATTTTTGTTTTAAATTGCAGGAACTAACCATGGGACACACTCTCCGACTGGCCTTCCAGACTCTTGGAGTGGTATATAGCGATGTGGGCACCAGTCCATTGTATGTTTTTAGTGGAGTGTTCAGCAAGGCTCCCATTCGTGGAGAGAAAGATGTTCTGGGTGCACTGTCACTAATTTTGTACACTCTAACGCTTATTCCGTTGATTAAATATGCATTCATTGTTCTGCAAGCCAATGATAATGGTGAAGGTTAGTTGTACGATCGAGATGAAAGCTGTAAATTAAGAAGGTGTTTTCAGTTCTTGGGAGATTTCAAAATTTGAGTGAAATTTTTTAATTAAATTCTAAATCAAATTTTACTGTTAAAATACTCAATTTCCACATCTGCTTTCACTACAGGAATAATCACTTTTTTTGGGGTGGAAATCCTATTTTTATTTCTTTCATAAATTCCATTAGGTATATGTTGATTAAAAACAATATCCAAAAAACTTTGTGATTTCTTTTTAAAAAAAGATAGACAAGTCTAAAACAGCCATTTGCCACAGTTCTTGTTCATTTTCAAGTGTCAGACACTTATGTGACATAGTTCCAACTTCCCACTGGTTCCTTTCAAATATTTAGCATGATGCTTCAACTTACAAAACAAAAGATGTAGGCCTAAAAGCTTAATTCTGATAGATGCTTTGACATTGGTACTGCAGGTGGCACGTTTGCATTATATTCTCTAATCTGCAGGTATGCAAAGGTCAGTTTGTTCCCTAACCAGCAGCCATCGGATGCACATATTTCAAGTTTTAGGCTCAAGTTGCCTACCCCAGAGCTGGAAAGATCCCTGAAAATCAAGGAGTGCTTAGAGAAACATTCAGTACTGAAAACTCTGTTGCTACTTTTAGTTCAGGTTGGAGCTTCTATGCTGATAGTAGATGGCATCCTTACCCCTGCAATTTCAGGTTTCACATCGTTGACACAATTTCCCTTTGATATTTATTGCAAATAGTTTGTTGTATTTTTTTTACACGAGGAGGAAGACATTTTCCCTTCTTCCTTTTGCATTATTTTGACTCTCATGTTGGTGGTGTCAAGAATGGTTTCTGCTGCACCATAGTTTTGAAATTTATTGCCTGATCTATGAAGCATTTTTCAATGGTAATTTAATGTAGTTGTTGGTATCGTTTCTCAGATATTTCTTAACAAGACTTCTCATGTATTGATGTTTGTTGCAGTCACATCAGCTATGAGTGGGCTGACAGAGCCTGTTCCCGGTTTTAGCAAAGGTGATGTTATGGCATTTTTTTCTCAACTGTTTTGCTTTAGTTTTGAATTTGTACCATTTTTATGATTATGGCGAGTATTGCAAAACTCTCAAATTTCACCCATTTTTATGAGTTTTTCAGGTTGCCCAATGTCACTGAGTTTATGTTTGCTGGGTAGCTGATCCCTGATGAACTTTTGTCCATTCTGATTTTTTTCTAAACCAATGATAAAATTCCTACATTTTTTATTAATAATATATATTATAGAGCAAGTACATCAAAGGCAACTGCCATTCTAAGGGATACTGTTACATAACCGAGAAAAGCATACATATTTTTCATATTTGTATATGGGCTTCTAGTCCCTACCAACTAGTAATTATATGTAACACAGAACATTCAGGTAGTCTACAATAAAACATGCATCGCTGAAATTTTTATGAAGAGAGACCATTCCATTCCAGCCACTGACCATCTGCCATGATAGATCAAGCCTCAAATGAGAGAGTCAGCATTGTAATATTTTAAGCCCTAGATGACTGCTGTCCTATGTTTCTCTTAATTAAATAAATCAGATCTGAACTTATTTAATCACAGAAATGAATATTTTTGAACATGCAACAATCACACATTTGGCCTAAAAATGAACAGTGGAAGTAGTAATGAATAACACACATGCACAGTGATTTTCCCCTTCAAATCAGTTTATCATTCTAATGATCAAAGCTTACAAGGCACCTCCACAGTTTAAACTTTACTGTAACTTAGCAGCTATATGGCAAACAAAATACTATAGAACAGAGACTTATAACCTGCTGAAATAGGAGTATGGCTTTGCAGAAGAAAGAAGGCATCAGCTACTGCTGTACGACTATACGATTCTGCTTCTGTACATATTCCCTCTTGTTATTTGTTATAGGGGATCTACACTTTTTCCTCTCAAATGCACTCTCCTTCCCTTCATTTATGCCTCTTTCAAGTGTTCTCGTGTGTGTTTGATCTTCTCCCATCTTTTCCTATTTATGCTTTGAGAGAGTTAATTAATTTCTTCAATGCTAGCAACTAATTTTTCATATCTTTGCAACTAATTTCCTTAATCCTAGCAATCACCTTATTTTGACAATGAGGTGTATGGTTAAGATTAGAGGTCGAACAAATCTAATTCACTAATATTCTAAAATCTCTATAATGTTTTAAGACTAGAAGAATATAGAAAAATGGACTTTCACTTTTATTTATTTAAGTGAAATTATAAGATGGTATTATTTCCATTTTTACGAAGTTGTCACTAGATGTTGTTTCGAACTACTAATTGCATGTTTACACGTAACTTGTGCAAGAAACTCCTGCTCGAGCTATATTTCTCAACAACCACCGACGCCCTGAATTTGGCTAACTGATTGGCCTCCAAGTTGAGTTGACGAAAAATCTGCCCTACCTGAATACTGCAAAAGGCCCCAACCAATTCAGTAGCCTCCTGGATCAGTGCCAACAAATTTGGATTGTTTAGTGCAATGCTGCAATTCAATGGTCTGAGGATAATTTTTGAATCACCTAAGATCTGGATCTCTGAGATTCCATCTTCATTGGAAATACACATAAGCAATATGACAGCAATCAATTTTGCTTCATTATTGGTCCTTCGTCCTGCTTTGAAATGAATGACTCCAATCATCTTGATCACCCCTCCCAGCACCAGCAATCCGAGGGTTCCCCTCGTCGCCTCATCAACGATTCCATATTCCTTAGCTGCTACTAGTACCATTGTGCATATGACCCTCGGACTACTGACCTTTATCCCATGCCTCTCCTTGGTAAGAGTGTCATTCAATCTCATAAAAACCTGAAATGAAGTAGATAAATGCTCTTGCAAAATCACCCTATTACATGCTAGCCAAAACATCAAGGCACAGCCAGTGGGAGGCTGTCAAATCTCTTGTTCCTCCTCATCCTATTCTGTGAATTTAACAATGCTTCTCTGAAATTCCCCCTCCCTCATCTAGGCAATCTCTGCTCCATGTTTGGAACAAGAGACCAAACTTTGTGACTCAAAGCACATTTTATAAGCAAATGTTCAATACACTCCTTCAGATTTACAAAGGAAGTACATCCCTGACACAATCCATCTGTGGCTGAGAAGATTATACCATATGAGGATTTTCTGATGCAATGTGAGTACTAAAAAGAACTCTAGCTGATCCGGATTTTTAAACTGAGGATTATTTGGATCAGGAAATTCTATTCATTTTGGGAATGTTTTTTATTTTTTATTTTACCAAAACAGAATTTATATCATATTAAAAGGGGTTGCACCAAAGCTAACTGTATTACATTCACGCCAGTTTCAGATTTAATAAAGCAAACATACTTCTAAGTAATCTGATACATACCCTAGTATCCTATCCAAGTGAGAGTTCCATGTTTTCTTGCAGGTAGTTAAGTTCAAAAATTTACACAGAATACATACTATTCAGAAAAACATACACTAGGGTCATGGTTGGGTTCTGTCCTGGACTTCCCCTCTGATTGAGGGGAGCCGTGTTCCTCAATCTCTATTAGATCTCTGTTTTATTGAATGGAGTTGTCTTTTGCAAGCCTGCTTGAAAAGAGTGTCCAGACTCAGTGTTGTTCGAAAGAAGAGAAAGAGCATCCATATGTTAAGTAAGAAGCAAAGATCTATGGCTGTTGCAATCAGCCTCAAGGGAGTCTGTTCGTTGGTTCTGGATGTGAAGAATATTCATGACATTGGCATTGTGAGTAATGCTGGACTGCTGCAACATTAACAGCTTGGCAGAAATTGCCATCAAAGTGCTGCTGTTGGTTTGAATTGCTTCTTCTTGCCTACAGAGAACTTTGCAGACCTTCTTCTCTTCTGGTTTATCCATATAATCTTGCCAGAAAACATTAACCCAAAGCACATAGAGCTGGAGAAACAAACAACAAGAGAACTTAAAACATGTGGAGCACAAACTGAAACAATAATTATTCCTCTCACCCAGTACCTAGGGGGCCTCAAACGGATAACAAGAGTTTATGACAAGTACACCATCAGAAAGAGCCACAGATAGGAGCCAAGAATTGAGGGGATGCCTGACCAAGAGGAAAGCAGAGACCCACATAACGAGCCTGGCTAAACTCATACACAGCTCTTCAAGCCAGGGATGTGGCCCAAATTTCTTTGCCCTTCCAACAAAATTCATCCTTGCACCTTTGAGAATTGCATCCCCTGGATTCAAACTCAGTGATAACCATATTGCCTTTGCCAGTGAATGAGACTAGATGCTTTATGAAAAATCGAAGACACCACATTGAATAACCCTGCACGAGCTTGCTTGAGGCAATTGAAGGGTGTAGGGAATCAACATCTCACCTTCCAGTCTGTAATGTATTGAGCTGTTGAATTGGTAAGTGTGCCTCATGAAGTATGTGGGGGATGATGATCTGTTTTCCATTTAATCAAGGGATTGGATCATTGGACTATGTCTAATATCCCCATTTTCAACCAACACCCCAGGCACATGGGTGGAGGTAACCTTGGCCCAATGGTCAGCCTCACCATTCAGATAGTGTTTGATGTGAAAAAACAAAACTTGATCAATTTGACTGGCTAGATTCATGATCTTGAGTATGAGGGAATTGAGTTGGTTTCCTCAGTGATTGCTTTGTCCACCATAGATTTAATTATGAGCATCGAATCCCCTAGCCCTATCAAGGAGTGAATGCTGCCTTCTTTTGCAATGGAAAGTCCCTACTAGAGTGAATAAGCTTCTATAAGGTTATTGGAAATAGTGTTGCGAACATCTTGATAACATCTTGATTTTATCTCGAAATCATGATTTTTTGGCCTAGCTGATGTTTGCCAATTTTAAAGATATTTTTATGGTATCTTAATTTTGCCAATGTTTGCCGATTTTTACCGATATTTTCCCAATTTTCCTGATTTTTTGGTTTTTCGGACCCTCACCGATTTTATCCCGATGCCAATGTTCACAACATTGACTGGAAACACTTCCCAATCCCCAAGCGTAATGAGCCACGCTTTCACTGGGATTATGAAGATTCCCTCTCCCAGGATTATTTTTAGAGGCCCAGTCAAAGAAGAGGAAATAGGAAGATTGCTAAACTTTCCAATCAATGAATTCAGAGGGAATTTTCCTGATTAGCCATGCAAGGCTGAAATAAATTCTATTATAGGTGATAGGTTTTCCCAATTGGTTTAACTTGGATTGAGCCATCTAGGCTTCCTCCATTCTTTCTAGATTAGCATCCCATTTGTGAGATCTAAGCTACATATATTGAGAAAGGAGAGATGGCCTTTGTGGTAGTTTGCAATGGAGTAGTTACCTTATTTCTAAAAATTTGTTTTTCTAGCAAGCCATATTTTCCAATAGATGAATTTTGGCAGAACCTCCCATACTCTTTTAAAGGTTCGCTTGTCCTTAAATGTCCCCAAATATAATTTGCTCCATTGCCAAAAGAAGTTGTCCCATGAATGGGGCCACCATACCCCTGTGGAAAAGGCCCACTGTTGCATAGGACCAAACCTTCTTGGAGAAATTGTAATGTAGGAACAAATGTGGTATTAGTTCCTCATGTTTTTTGCACAAAACACAATGAGAAGGACCTAAAACTCCTTTTTTTGCTAAGTTCTCCGCTATCAGAGTTTTCCCGTAAGCTAGGATCAGTTAGTTTTTGGATATTGTGGTAGCATCAAAGATGTGTGCTAAGATGCTAAGGAACATAGAATCTCCAATACCCATAATGGTTTCGCGAGATATGACTTTGAAACACCTTAATTAAATTAATTAGCTAATAATTAAATTATTTCCTAAGTTTAGGGAAGTTGGTTAATTAATTAAAGATGTTCGAGATTTCTCTAGAGACCTCTATTGATGAAGTCTAATTGATCTTAGGCGTTGATGGAGATTTAATCGTGGCCATTGAAGACTCAATGAAAGATTATAAGAGCAACTCAATGGGATGAAGATAGACACAGTTGTGAGAGCATCAATTATTTTGGTAGATCGAGCTACCCAGTTCACAACTTCAGTAAGGGCATAGTTCGAGCCAGAGGGAGAGCATCAGAGAGAGGGAGCAGTAGAAAATTTAGGAGGATTTCAGAGAGTTTTCCAGTGTTTCTCCAGTGTCGGATTGGAAAAAGATAGGAGGTTGAATTATTTGCAGAGAGGGGGCCACAGAAGCCAGTGCAAATAGCCATAAACCCTTGAGCGAATTGCCAGAAGAGAGAGGATTTAGTTGCCAGAGGTCGGATCAACTTCTAGGAGGAAGAGCGAGTCACTTCTAGAGGCAGAAGGAGGTAGGATGTCTCACTTAGAGCCTCTTTTCAAGCAGTGCGAGTTTCCCAGGGCCAGTAGTGTGAATTCCAGGCTGCAATGTGAGTAACCAGTGTGGGGTTCAAGCAGGATAGAGGAGGCCAATTTATATAACATAGGAGATTTGGGATCTACAGATTGTTTTGGCCAAATATTTGCCGAAGGATTGCTAGTTGGGCATCCAGATTATTGTACTCTCATATTTGCTGCATAATAAAACTAAACCCTCATTTGTTGCACTGTTTTTCCCTTCAGAGTTTTTCTGGGGACTTTTAGTCCAAAATAACTGTGTTGATTTTTATGTGTGTGAATCTATTTCTCAGTTCCTGATTTTACTTTAGCAACATATTTTATTTGTGAAGAATTGCAGTGTGATTTATTTGTTATTTGATGTAAACAAATAAACAACTAACCAGTTAGAAGAATAAACTCCAGTTGCTACAATTTAAGGAAATTTCACATGGTATCAGAGCGTTATTGATCAAATCAGCGGCTTAAAGGCGAAAGATCGCGCAGTTTTAGAGGGAGATCTAAAGCACAAAGTTCAGATCTGCGCAGGCCAAGCCCAGGGTGCGAATTGCAGAGGTAAGAAATTTGATTCCAAATCTAGTTCAGAGGAAAAGTGCGATTTGCCTCGGAGCAAAGTTTGCAGGCAGTGGATTTGTCGAGAAGCAATTCTAGTGAGAAGACCAATTGATTCGTTGAGTAGATCTGGGCACAGAAGATTTGCAGCAAGGGTTGCAGTTGCAGATCTGCGTAGCGCGAGAAGAGAAAAGCACACGGAAGAGATTTCCGAATTTATCAGAGGGTTTCCAGTTTCCAGGAGGAGATCTGTGATTTCTAGTAGCAGAAGGCCACAACAGACTTGCTAGTTCAGCTAATGCGTGCTTTAGGAGTAGCAGTACGTATGTCAGAATCTAGAGAAGGATTTCTAGAAGGTATAGCGATTTGCCTAGTGGAGGAGTAGCAGGCAGTGCGAGTTCCGTAGAAGGATTTGCGGAGGTAGGGTAGAGCAGATCTGTGCATTCTAGAGGGAGTGCAAGTAGCAAAGAGAAGGCTGAGTTGCCTAAAGGAGAAGGAGATTTCCAACGTATGATTCTCCAGTTTATTTGAGTATCGTCGATTTCCATAACTTTCCACAAATGGCCACACGAGATTGCCAGAAGAGACCATGCGAGTTAGCCAAAATGCCGATTTGGGCAACAGATCGACTTCCAGTTGTTGGAGGAAGTGTGAGTTGTCCAGTGCGAGTTGCAAAGCAAAAAAGGGTCCCAACAAGGGATAAGACTCAAAAGGAGAAAAGGAAAAGGTCAAGTGTACAACACCAAACCCAGGTGGAGGAGTATGAGGCTCTAGTATGCTAGTATGGGTAGGATCTGTTACCCACCACTAGTGGGTGACCCTTATAGGAGAAATTTTCTCCTAGCCTTGTCTTCAACTGAAAACCAACAACCCCTTGCAACCATCAAATAGCTTGATGTGTTACTATTCTTCGTTGCCTGAGCCAACCATTGTGTGACCTCACTCATCTGTCATGATCATATGTTTGAAGGTGGACTTTCCAACCTCGAAGGTATGATTTTTCATTATGTAATTGGGTGTTTATGCTTGATTTTCTTGGGCACATTTGGGCATGGATTAGTGGGGGGATTCGACGGAAATAATGGGCCTTGGACTGCACTCTTTTTCCTTATCTTAGCTTTGGGGTTAGTCTTGTATCCTAGTCCCATGGGATCTCCTTTATTGGCTACTAGCTTTAGGAGTGGCACTACATGGGAAACCTTGATTTTGGTTGTGTGGTCCCGCTTCCTGACACCACATAACTCCCTCCCCTCCTCTCATTACAAGCCCTTTTCACATTTTCCCTATTTGGGTCCACATTTTTCCATTGGATCCACAAGGTGTTAGCCTTCCCTAACCTTACCCACACCTTGGGTTGGGCCTGGAATGATGCCCCTGAGGTTGATGCAGATAAAAAGAAAGATAAAAGCATAATATGGCCACATACAATAGGAAATGTACCACAAAATGCAAAAGATGGCTAGGACATTAAAATTTAGCACGTGGGAAAAAGCCAAACATGAGTTCTACCCCTTATCAGTATGGCCATCACCCTGGTTCCTAGGGCTCATATGTGTGCCCCTTGCATCCTTAAGGAACCATAATTGTCCCAACCCCTGTTGGGTGATGAATTGCCCCACTTTAAGGTGGAAATCACTGCTACATCTTACACATCATGCTCTCATACCCTTTGAGCCCCGAGCAGTAAAATAAGGAAAAATCGATAATATGCAAAAGGCAAATGAAGAAGGCGTGAAAATTCCAAAACTGAAATCCTATTGCAGCAATTGGAATTTATTTTTCTAAATGTTAATTATTTTAACAATTTATCTTTTACGACAAATATTAAATAAATCACACTGCAACCTTCACAAATAAAATATTGCGGAAATAATAGTGTTGGAATCTGAGAAAATACTAGCACACACATAATAAAAATGACATTCTTATTTTTGGACAAATGTCCCCAGGAAAACCCAATGTGGGAAAACCAGTGCAATAGTGAGGGTTTTATTATTATGCAACAATGAAAATTTGAGTACAATCTATGGATGCCCAACTGGTAATCCAAATAGCAAGAAAATATGGGCAAAATTATTTTAAGGAAAATGCCCTTCTTCCACAAGCAATCCCGGCACAACTTCCTTCAGAAAACTCGGTCTCCTAGACCCTTTGCATCAGCCTCTGTGTTGCTCTGTGTAGACCCTATGATGTCAAGCCTCCAACCTGCCTCTGATGAAGTCATTATGCCTGTCTTTGCTGAGGAAATCGCCTCTCTGGCACTCTGGACCCTATGCCTGGCCTTTGGAACTGAGAACGAATTTCTCTCCAACAAATCGAACTTCTTCTCGGAAGCAACTGCGCAGTGCGTTGCCTCATTGGGAATAACTCGACCCTCTTGCTGCTGCCTCTCCAGATCTGGAAAACTTCCTCTGGATCACTGTCCTTGCCCCTCACTATCTCTATTTCCTCACTGAAGCTCGAACTCTCCAGCAACTGATTGCTGCTACTTTGGAAAATCGAATTCTCTAGGTGACTCTGGTGCATTCTCCATCACCACATCAATCCCTTATATCTTCCTGTTGGGACTCCAGTGGCCAAGATTAATCTTAACTAATGGCTCAAATCATTTCTGGATCCATCTATGTGAGTTTCTAGAGAATTCTCACTTTGACTTAATTAGTTTTGATTAATTAACCTGTTTTCCTAAGTTTAGACTTATGAAATATTAAAAAATTGGTTAATAATCTAATTAAGTCATTTCTAGGTGGAATTTCCAGAAACGATTTATGGGTTTTGGAGATCTCATGTATTCAAGCCTCTCCACCAAAGTTCGCGGCTAGAACACATCCGATGCTACAGAAACTAACTCTCCCTCTTAGCGAGGACTGTGTTCTTCTAGTGCTGCACATGCTGCCATAATACCTTGTCTCTGTATCACCTCTTGTCACGTTGCTGATGTCTGGACAAACTGCCCACCAACCACTGCACAACTCTGATGCTATGTCCGTGCAGCTGTTGACACTGCCATATTGCTGCCAACTCTGCATCTGCACTGTAACTCCCTCTCATTTGTTGCTGCTGCAACTACAACCACTGCAACTGAGAAGCATCCAAAGTACTGAATCATCTATGTTTAGTATAATGCATCTGTCTCCTGAGCATTTGAGTGCTACTAGCATTTGCACTATCACTGAAGAATTTGCAATGTTGCCAACTCTGCACTGAGCCGCCTGCTCTACTGTTAACACTGCAATGCTCCTCAGCATCTCACTGTTACTAGTCTGCAATTGTCTCTCTGGTACTGACTGCATCAATTGCTACTGATCCATCTTGCTATTGAATACTGTGGGCCCTCATAGCTAGATAATGATCCATTAGGTGGACTCCTCAAGGACCTTGCATAATCTTTGAAGCACTCTGGGGCTACAACTCCAAGTCAACCCACCTCACTCCTAGAGGTATATCTGCGAACATCACGAAATCTGTTCTACTCATACTACTGCTGTTGCTGCTTTGTTGATGCTTTTGCACTACTATTGCAACTACTGCAATAATGAGTCTGATCTCCCCAGATCCTGAATCACTAGCTTCCATAAGGATACTCCCTCTAAAACTAGACTCCCTCTGAGTCTCGATCTCCCTATGGGAAATCTCTATGCTCCCTTCTGGCAACCTGCACTGGAAACTGGACTGCGTAGCTTTGCGCTGGTAATCTCTTGGCTGAAACTGCACCTGCATACTTGCAACTGGTCAATTCACACTGCTTGTGTCACTGCGTCTAGTTCTACAATTGTCTTCTGGGTACTGACTGCAACTAGCTTTGCCACTGTCTAATGTTAGATTGCATTTGCTGACACTGAACCTGCTGCAACAATCTGGAACTAATCTGACTGATCTCCTTGTTGCAACTACACTGGACCCTGCCCATCTGGCACACTGGAGTCTCATACTCCTCCACTTGGATCTGGTGCCCCACTATCTCCTATCGAGCCTAGTCCCTAGCTGGGACACTTCCTTTCTTTGCAACTCGCACTTCTTTTGGTATCTACCTCCGACAACTAGAAGTCAATCTGTTGCCCAGATCTACATTCTGGCTAACTTGGACGACCTCCTCCGAAAATCTCATACGACCATCCCCACAGAGCTACGAAATCTAGAAACTCAAAACTAGAGAAATAAACCTCGAAAATCTCCTTCTTTCCCTCTGCTCGATTGTTGAATTTGCTACTCACACTCCCTTTTGGAGTGAGAAAATCTGCTCACAACTACTACTAATTTGCAACTGGAAAAACTAGATCTCTAAAACTCGAGATCCCCTGAGAGGAATTTTCCCTCTGCCGTGTGTGCTTTTCTCTTCCACCCAATGTGGATTTTGCTTCTGCAACTTGCAGCAAAACCCTTTGCGTCCAACCAGGAATCTGCTCAGTGAAAATTTGAGCTACAACTGCTCCCTCTTATGGTTGGAATCACTCTCCTCGGCAATTTGAGTTTTCTGCCAACCTGCAACTGAAAAAACGAACCCTTGCCTAAGCAACTTGGCCTGCCTGTCATGGAACTGTGCTGCCTCTAAGAATCTCGGCCTGTTGCTCCCATTGAGCAGCAAAATTCTCTTCTCTGCTTCTGACTTTCCCGGCTGATCATTCACGCTCTAATACCATGTGAAAATTCCAAAACTAAAATCCTATTGCAACAACTGGAATTTATTTTTCTAATTGTTAATTATTTTAACAATTTATTTGTTACGACAAATACGAAATAAATCACACTGCAACCTTCACAAGGAAAATAAAATAATAGCGTTGGAATTTGAGAAAATACTAGCACACACAAAATAAAAATGACACTGTTATTTTTGGACAATTGTCCTCGAAAAAACCCAATGTGGGAAAATCAGTGCAGTAGTGAGGGTTTTGTTATTATGCAGTAGTGAAAATCTGAGTACAATCTATGGATGCCCAACTGGCAATCCAAACAACAAGAAAATCTGGGCAAAATTATTTTAAGGGAAATACCCTTCTTCCACAAGCAATCCCGACACAACTTCCTTCAAAAAACTCAGCCTCCTAGACCCTCTGCATCAGCCTCTGCGCTGCCTCGCGTAGACCCTATGACGTCAAGCCTCCAACCTGCCTCTGATGAAGTCATTATGCTTGTCTCTGCTGAGGAAATCGCCTCTTCGACACTTTAGACCCTCTGCCCGGTCTTTAGAACTGAGAACATATTTCTCTCCTGCAAATCAAATTGCTTCTCTGAAGCAACTACGCAGTCCTCTGTGACGCCTCACTAGGAATAACTCGACCCTCTTTCTGCTGCCTCTTCGGATCTGGAAAACTTCCTTCGGATCACTGTCCCTGCCCCTCACTATCTCTGCTGCCTCACTAACTTCCCCTTTCATATGCTTTGCAAGGCTTGAGCATCTTCTTTCGCTGGTTTGATGATAGATCCTTTGACATGATCCATGACCTCATTTTCAATGAGATTTAGATCTGTTCTCTTCTTCCATGCAAGATAGTTTGAAGTCCCAACCAATTTGTTTCTTTCCTTGCAAAAAGACATTTTGACAGATTCAGATGTGGACATGAATATACTTGTTAAGATGCTTCTTCCACTTGCTTGTTCCTGGAATTTGATGATGATGTAGATAATATAATACTGTTCCTCGATTAAGATAGTTTTCTTCAAGAAGGATCCTTCACAGAGAGGGAGATTGCTTCTGGTGATGATTGATGATGACTCCTTTATGATGTATTGATACCCCTTGGATGATTTTTTTCAAGGGTAAGGATTTTCCTTGCTTCAACGAGAGTGCCTTGGAACCTTTTGAAGATTATGACAACATCCTTTGCTTCCCTTGAATGAATAAACTTCAAGCTATCTTGATTTGTATCTTGACTTTGCTGATGATCTTCTTAGGTTTGATTTGATGTCTTGCTTGAGATTTTATCCTTGAGTGTCTCTTGATAAGATGCCCTTCCTTGACTTTATCACCTTAGCTTTGAAACGATGTTGAGAAATCTAGAGCATCAAGATAAGTTGATTTCTCTATTAATGACAACTGTTTGCGAATGCTTTTTACTTCAATAGATTAGGATCTTCTCTTTTGTTAGATTATTATAGTGTTCTTCTTCATCAAACAACTTACCAAAGCATAAACAATAAATAGACAAGAGACACAAAATGCAGGCTCTCAGCCAGGGCCAAAACCTCTCCCACTTGAGAGGAAAACCCAAACGAATTCTTCTTCTTATGGAGACTTCAATTGATGAATACCAAGACCAAGACTCTTGACCTATTTGCCTCTCCAAGACCAAGTCACAAGGCTTCCTTGATGAGTTTCTTCTTCCTTGAGTCAACGATAGTCAAATTCCATACTTCTTCCTCCTCGGTTATCGTTCAGAGTTTTGGCCGCTTGATTCAAGCCTGCAACTTTCGGCCCTAATTTAGAAACCCTAGTTGCAACTCTTGGAAAGTGTTACCTTCTAGATAATGCCCTTGACTCCTTCGCTTAGGATAGAGTCTCCTTCTAGCTTAACTTGACTTCTCTTTTGACTTGTCCTTCTCCAAATTTGGTTACCCAAGATGACTGCAAGTTTTCTTGGCTTCTTCTGCAATAAATGATCCCTCTCTTCACACGTGTGATATCAAAGTGGCCCTAAGCAAATCCAAAATAAACTCGGCTCCTAATCCCTTCTTCTTCGCTTGGATGAGAGTTCTTCTTGAGTGTATTTTGCACTTCTTCTTATTTCAGACCATGACCGAATTACATGCTTTCAAATGAGAGTCGAGCTACCTGTTACCACTCAAACCAACAGGGGACCTAAAAGGGGTTCCTAAGAGGGCAACTGCTAGGTTAAGGGCAATGGTGGAGGCTTAGTCCACTGTCACCATAGTTAAGTCTCCCTGCTCTTTACAGACTTTCACTAATGGGAGGAGTCCTGGTATTGTAGGGATCACTTGTAAAGTATATGTCAATGAATAGGTGGAATGAACCCTTTCCCGAGGATGGAGTGAAGAATGGAACTTGCTTGCTCTTTAAGCAAGGGACTTAGTCTTCTAAGGGTAAGGGGTGAGAATTGGAGGTTTGAGGGAGAAGGAATAGACTTATGGATGAGGTTCTCACTTCCTATAATCCTTGGGAAACTTGGATTCCCAAATGGTCCTTGACAAATTATCTTTATTGAGAAGTGGGACCACACGGGGCTAAGTGGAGCTTAGGGATGGAATGCAACAACCAATGATGTTCCTATCCTGGACAAGGTGAAGGGAAAGGACCAAACAATAATATTTACCTGTTAAGGTCTAGCCTTGGGGATGCCTAGGTAAAATTTGATCCTAGAGCTAGGGCTTGGGATTCTCGGAGATTCCACCGTAGGAATTGCCTCAAATTTGGAGGCGTGGGCAGGGACCCACAAACACAGTAGCTTGTAGGATATCGAAGTTTTTCCTTGGGTCAATCCCTGGGAAATTGATGCCCTAGGTGAACTTTGAGGGATAGACCTGGGAAAAAGTGATAAAAGGTGAAAAAGGGGAAGGGGATGACCACCCTTTTTAAGGGATTAGTGCCTAATTCACTTGGGGATATCGAGTCAACGATGATGATGAGTAAGAACTCGGGTTCTTGATCAAGGAGGCCTAGAAAGTCAACTTCATCCAATGTTGAGAGAAAGAAAAGAAAAGTGACCTTCAAGCATTTATACTTCAAAGCAAACGATGCGAGCTCATTGAGACAAATAACCTCTAGGACATTTCATTGATATAACATTGGGCCATACATTAAATTAGCTAAAACATGCTCAATTCCACATTTCAATCATACAACAACTAGCCCTAATTTTCGCAATATGCAACAACAAGAATAATAACATCAAAATTTACTTACAACGTTATAGAGTATATCCAACCAACATTTCGTTTATAAGACAAAGCTCCAAGACAAGATAAATAGCTCAAATCCATACATCAAGATTCATCCTTCTCCAAAAATTATCCTCCAAGGAAAAAAATGCAAAGTTCTCTATATTAGAGAGATGCCAAGTCAAGTGATGATCCAAATGAATGTATCTAACATCAATATATAGCCTCCTAAGGAGTTCGAATTAGCCTATGGGCCTACATTAGCCCCTAATGATAAAATAATGTGCAAATAAAACCCCTATTGGTGACAAGCCCACCAAACTAGCTAACAAGTGTAAAAATAGGCCTCACAAGGGGCCAAATAACAATATGTACATGTCATAGGGCCCTCCAAAGGCATATTAATATCTAGAAGTGCCATATTGAGGAATAAATTCCTCGTAATATGATGGACAAGGGGGTGGCCCCTTGTTCTCCAAGTAGTAGACCTGTGGTGCTCCCAGTGGGTCTGAGGGCACATAAATGACCCCATGGGTCTCTATATGAATCAGAGATGCCTGTAGATCCTTTGCAAGGGTCCAAGTGGTGGAATGAATGCTGCCATGACAACGTACAAGTCTTGGGACACTTGCCAAGAGTGTGGGGTTCCTATGGGGGCCTGCTGGGCATAATGTACCAAGCATATCACCATCATCCCAAAAGTGGATTGCTAGTAATCTCTGAGCATCCATGAAGATCCATGGAGTGCTGTCTATTGCTGTGGAGGCCAATGACTCTCTATGCATACTCTACATGTGCCAATGTATATCTCTGGGGGTTAGGATGCCGTATAGGGAGACCAAAACCAAATGGAAACCACATGTAATCCTGCATAAGATCCAATGCATCCCCTAGGCTTCCAGTACAACTAGTGATTAAAATAATCGGGTAAAAGAGTTTACAAATCATGGATAACAACGTGGGCACTTCATAATGGCATGCCGTTCTGTAGTGGGCTTTGGCATGTACTAGTGTCTCCAAGCTCCAAAGGGGGTTAACCAAGTACCTTATTAGGTGGTTTCAGCTTTTAAAGGGGCTAGTATGTCCAAGGTACAACCCTCTAATGGGGGTGGCAAGTGATAAACAAGTGGAATGGAATAGGGAATGAGAGGGGCAATCCCGGGCCACATATTGGGGCATAGGGGTAGCTAGATAAGGGAAAGCCCGCACCTAGGTATGTAATGTGTAGGAGGGAGCAATCATGGTACATGAGGTGATTTGAATTTGATTTTTCCACCCTTCTTTATATGCATTTTGCCTTTTATGAATTTTCTTTAATTGACTGCTCGGGGCTCAAAGGACAAGAGAATGATGTATAAGATATAGTAGTGATTATCCTTTTTAGGTAGGGCGATTCATTGCCCTCCAGGGGTTGGGATAGTCATGGGTTCCTGAATGATAAAGGAGGCTCATCTAGGGCCTATGGAACCAGGGTGATGGCCATGGATTCGGGTAGAGCTCATGCATCGACTTTTGCCCAGGTGTTAATTATTTTGTCCCGGCCATCTTTTGCATTTTGTGGTACAATTTCCTATTAAATGTGGCCAATTATGCTTTTTCTTTTCTTTTAACTGCTTCAACCTCCAGGGCATCATTCTAGCCCTGACCCAAGGTGGGGGCAAAGGGATAGGGAGGGGACCCAGAATGGAAATGTAGACCCAGGTGGGATAAATGATGAATGGGGTATAGTGAGTGGAAATGGAGTAATATATGCGGATAAAGGAGCGGGACCACACACCCAAAGTCGGGGTTTCCCAAATAGTACCACCCTAGAACCAAATGATCAATAAAGGAGATCCCACAGGACAAGATCCAAGGGTAACAACCAAAAGAGGTCAAGGGGACAAGAGCACAAACTAAACCCACCCTTTTCGCCAAATCCCCCCATCAATCCATACCCAGAAGTATCCATGATAAGTAAACCCAATACTCAATTACCAAATGACAAGACATACCTTTAGATTCGGGAGGCTGACCTTCAAACATATGATTAATACAGGTGGGTGAGGGACCACATGGCCGGCTCAGGTGGCAGAGAAATTGTAAGATCATTCTCAAGTTGAAGCTGGGACCACAAAGATGTAGAAGTGTGAAGGCGTGACTCCCTACCTTACCAAAATTCAGAATGTCCGAGATAAGCTAGCAACTATAGGACAAAAACCAGAGCATAGTGAACTTGTGCAAATTGCTCTAAATGGGTTTACCAGAGAATGGGCAACGTTTGTATAGGGAATTGTTGGACGAGACAAATTGCCTGATTGGGAATGTCTTTGGAGTGACTTCACACAGGAGGAGCTTAGGTTTAGTTTTGTCCAGGGCACCGACAACAATAGTAGCAAAGAGTTGAAGGTTGAGAAAGAGGAGAATGTAGCCCTTGCCAATAAGGGCAATGCAAAGAAGGGTCCCAGTCAGGAACAAATCTCAAAGGGAGGCGAAAAGAAGAAGAACCTGTCGAAGATCAAATGCTTCAGATGTGGTGAGTTTGGTTACTACAACACCCAGAGTCCCATGAAAAAGAAGGAGAAGAAGGGGGAGTAGCAGACTACAACTTCGACAGAGATAGATGAGTTGACCTGTAGGTTGGATGAGTTTGCATTGATAGCAACTATACCTCCAAATGGGGGAGGAGGATGATGTCTCTGAGTTGCAGGATGGGAAGGTCTAAAGAGGACAACATCAGACAGTGCAGAATTAGTGGCAGTTAGAAACTAGAGGGGTGCAGAGATAGTTGGGCGTAGACAAATACTCAGTAGACAAAGCAGAGCTAGTTGCAGTTAGAGACTCAAAGGATAGTTGCAAAAGCCAGTTGTAGGGACAATAGATTAGTTCTCAGTTGTAGTAGTTGCAACAACAATAACATGAGATCAGATGCAACGCAAACAATGTTGGCAACAATGTAGG
This sequence comes from Pinus tabuliformis, assembly GCA_031772625.1. NCBI lineage: Eukaryota > Viridiplantae > Streptophyta > Pinopsida > Pinales > Pinaceae > Pinus > Pinus tabuliformis. Next base: position 1,057,906,773 of record CM062818.1, read on the forward strand.
GTGGCATAGTGCAATGTCAACAACAACACAGATGCAGAGTGATTCAACTACAGGGTTAGCAGGTGAATCAAAATATGCGCAGTAGCTTGGTAGATAGTGACATCATGTTATAGATGTCAGACACTAGCAACGTGGTCCGACTAAAGAGGAGAGAGATATTGGAGTGGAGAGAGAACACCTTCCTCGCTAAGAGCGAGTGTTAGTTTTTGTTGTTTTGGTAGCATTGGGTAGGTGTTCTAGTCTCGATTTGTGTTTAAGAGGCTAAGGAACACGAGATCTCCAAAACCCAGAAAAGGTTTCGCGAGATAAGCTTGTGAAATGCCTTAATTAAATTAATTAGCCATCATTTAAATTTTTCTTAAGTCTAACTTAGGAAAACTGGCTAATTAATGGGAATTAATTAAGGAAGATCGAGAATGCTCTAGGGACACACATGGATCAAGTCTAAGATGATCTTCGTTGTTGATGAGAATTTGATCATGGCCAATGAAGCTCCAATGAGAGATTATAAGAGCAAGTCGATGGGATGGAGACAAACATAAGAGAGGAGCGCGTTCCTTGGCAGATTGAGCTATCTAGTTCCAAAGATTCAGCGAGGAAGTGAGTTTGAGCCAGAGAAGGTGAGCATCAGTGGTTGAAGGAGCAACGACAAAGAGTTTCAAAGGATTTTCCAGTTCCAGAGAGTTAGCAGAAGGGAGGCTGAAATATTCTGCAGCGAAAGCCGTCTAGGTGGTGCGAGTTAGCCAATCCTGTTGAGTGAATTGCTGGGGAGGGTTTAGATCAATTGTCGGAGGTCGGAAAGACATTTCGGAAGGTAGAGTGATTTTTTTCAATGGCAGGAGGCTAGATGGCTCAATTTAGAGCAGTTCCAGAGGTCGTATGAATTGCCCAGGCCAACAATGCGAGCAACTAGGGGGCATTGCGAGCAGGACAGAGGGAGGCAATGTTTTTTTGCGGAGGGTGAACTTTTCTCCAAATTATTTTGGCGAGATTATTTGCTGGAGGATTGCCAGTTGGGCATCCAAATATTGTACTCAGATTTTTACTGCTGCATAATAATAAAATAAACCCTCATCTGCTACACTGATTTTCCCTTTGGGGTTTTTCCGGGGACTATTAGTCCAAAAATATTGGTGTCTATTTTATTGTGTGTGCATTATTTTCTCAGCTTCCAATTTATTTTCTGCAGCGTATTTTATTTTTGGTGAAGATTGCAATTGTGAGTTTATCGATATTTGTCGTAATAACAAATAAACTGCATAATAGTTAGGAGATAAATTTCCAGTAATTACAATCAAGGAATTTTCACAACCTTGACAAGCTAGCTCAAGGAAAAGGAAAAGCCAAATAAATGGAACAAGCAGGATAAAGAACTTGGCAAGCAAATCACCACCTTGAAGAGGGAACTTGAAGAAGCCAAAAGGATTGAGGAAGTTGTAAGGAGTCAAATGAAGCAGAAGGAAGAAGATTGCATGAAACATGAACAAGAAATTGTCACATTGAGAGCGGAAGTGGACAAGCTGAAACAAAAATTGAGGAGTTCACAGGTCTTGGATGACATTCTCAATTGCCAAAGATCACCACTTATCAAGATAGGTCTTGGATATGTTGGTGAGTCTTCATGTTGCAAGGATGAAGATGCCAAAGGTGAAGAGAAACCACATGTCAAGGAAGAAAAGAAGATTCAAGAGAATCCCAAAGTCAAAGTTTTGCACAAGTCAACCAACACCGGAATCTGGAAGACCAATACCTCAAGAAATCAAGATAATGCATTAAAAACACCAAATCAGAGAAGATCATTCAGAAGCGAAGAGCAACAAAGCCTTGGATACTCTCAAAGGCGAGACACCTTTAGGAGATCATTACCTTATACACCCAGGTATACAAGCAAATTTCATGATTTTTATTACACATGTTCCAATTATGGACATAGAGCTCGAGATTGCAGGGGATATAGTAGAAGTATTGATAACGAGTTTCATCAAAACCCTAGAGGTAGATTTACTGGAAGACAAGACAAAGTCTTATATGCCTATGATAGCAGAAACTACAACACCTTTGCTCCATTATCCAAACCAGATGTTGAGTACTACCTATGTCACAACTTTGGCCACTTTGCACGAGATTGTAGAAGTAGCTTGACGTGGACCCGATAGAACTTAGAAGGAAGGACATTCACTGGGTAGGAAGACAAGACCACCAAAGTTTGTCAAAGAAAATAGGTTTCACGATGAATTCTCACACATTTGGAATAGTAGAAATATGGAGAAGGGGGAGCTACATCACAAGATCAAATGATGCCTCAAGAGAGCATATTGTCAGGGGAGTCTATGTAATAGATGATGTCGGAGAACACATTTTCAAAGGGAGAAAATTAGTCAAAAGATGATTGGTGATATGGAAATTTTCTTTGGTCGCTGTGGCTTAATCACCGGTTTGGGAAATGATTCTTTTGTTGGGAATTCTGAGGGTGCTTTACTGAGGTTGTTAAGGACACTCTAATAAGAAACAACACTTAGATTACAACAAATCTCATGTTCTTGATGCCTACCTTGAGCAATGTTGTGAAAAGGATCTGAGCCCTAAATCTGAAGTTTCTGTGCTTTTGCAAAAACTGAGTCTATTTTAGAACATCACAGATCTGAAGGTTGACAGTTCGATAGTTGTAAATTTTGAAAGTTGAAGCAAGTCAATTGTTGAACTGGATTTGTTTTCCAAGTGGTTAGAGTGAAGACTTCATTGTTCCAAGTGGCCATACCATTTGTGAAGAGTGTAGTTTGTTCAACAACTACCAAGAATGAAAAGCAAGATAGTTTAGGCATGCAGATCCTAGCAAATTGTAGAAGAAAAGTGTAGAGACCGAGACATTAAAGGAACCAAAAGATGTTTATGGTTGCAGAGGACAATTTGTGATCAAAAGTTGTGGATTGATACACCATTCTACAGTAGCAGAGGGAGCCTTGAAACTTATAGAAGAAGCTTGGTCAATTCTGCCTAGTAAATCTGAAAAGTACAAATATGATCGTAAGAGAAAAAGCTTGATCAGCTAGCAACATCAAGGTTCAAAGCTCAAGCCTTCTTACCCCTAATGTGGTTTCCTCTAACTGAGGGGATAATGTCTCGCCTACAAATATGGCTTTTGGGAAGCCCAAATCTAGGAATTCAAAATTTTGGACTGCATGTTCATTTTCATACAGTGTGCTGGATTGTCCACCAGTCTTGAAGAGGCAAATACTCATATGATCAGTTTGTAATAGTACCTTCCAGGCTCTCAAGGGCAGTAACGAAAAATTGTGGTGTTATGATAGAGAATGTTGGTGCTATTACCTTGTGAGGATAACAAAGCACATGATGTTAGAAGAAAACCAATAGTAGACCAACCTCAGAAGGATAAAAGCAAGACTAAGAAATCTAAAAATGAGGTCATGAAGCAAAACAAATTTTGCCTCAAACCCCTTCTGTTGATCAGCTATTGGACATATCACTCTCATTGTTCTAAATGCAAATCTTCTACAAGAGAGGACAAAGTAGGTTATGCTCTAGAGAAGAAGTCTTTGATTAGGGTTTCATATCCTCTGTGTATATTCCGTAGTGGCAGATGGTTTTGTATATCCCATGATGGTCTCATAGTAGTGGCAAAGTTTCATCATTATCTTGTAGTAGTTGAGTAGTTCAACAGTAAGAAGATATGTTATTTGTAGTAAGGGTTTTAGCGCCATAAGGGTCTTATTATTTCCAGCAGCAAGGCGAGCCACCCTTTGCCATTGATCTCAAAGGGGGAGGGAGAAATTTGAAAGAAACAAGGGAGAGAAAAGAGAAGAAGCATGAAGTCAAGGGAAGCTTATCCAGCATGTCGAATCGATGTGTTGAGATCAATGATAAAGGTGGAGATTGTTGAGTATGTTGTCATTGATGCAAAGTGAGTGCAGTAGGTGCAACATGTCGTCATTGATGTCCTTGGTATGTTGGTTGTCATGGATGAGAGGATGCAGTGATGAAACCCTAGCTTTAGTTTTTGGATTCTTTGAATGATGTTAAAATCTTCCAATTGCTGGAGTTTTTGTAGCAGCGAACCAATGAGTTTTCCTTAGTGACCCTTGCCATCGGATTATCCTTGTCATGTTGATTCCATTTATCTGTGGAGCATTTTGTGGGCCCTCATGGTTTGTAGATATGCCCATTCAACGTGCAAACTCCATCAAGTGGGAAAAAGCCACAAAGGTTGCTAGTGTGGCACTTCAAATTGACTATGGCCCCAAAGGTGTGATGATGTGGTATTTTGTTATTGGTTGGAAAATCATGGAGTCTAGAAGTCTTCCTATTGATATCAAATTAATTATGTGTGACTAAAGTAATTTGTTGAGGGCATTTCGTTTGGCTCCAAGTCAAATTTAAAATTTCAATTTAATGGTGGGAATTCTTAGCCCCAAAATTTGAAATTTGAATTTTTCCCACCACTTATTCAAGTTGGCTCCCTTATGAAGCCTCTTTAATGACTATATAAGGACACCACTCGTGTGCATTATACATGAATAAAATGTGTGAAATGCTTTGAATTTTCCAGCGGCCTTGTGGAGGATAACAGGTGCAACCACCAACGGTTCTCAAGTTTTTTTTTTGGTTTTGATTTTGGGTGATGGGATTCGTTGAGTTTCATGTTCCATTTGCAGGCAATTCATGTAGTATTGAAGGATGAACCCACTCTAAAAGAACGTCCCATTTGAAGAAGATTTTTTTATATATCTTTACGCCCTATACAACTGTGCACAAGGAGATCACACGCATCTGAAGGAAATATTTTGTTGAAGGATTGCCCGGGCTATTCATATGGGTTTCTTGTCTTGGTTGACCACTTTAAGCAAACCTAAGGAGATCAAAATTTGAGACTCGCATCACTCTAAAATCATTCTCAGTCTTGCACCCAGGAAGGGTTCGTTTTTCTGGCAATGAGCATCCAGGTAGACCCAGGGCGTTGTGGAAGAAAATCAACGTTATTCTAGAAATGGCACAAATCATTTTGTAATGCCTAGTCTCCACGACCTTTAATTGATCTTTTCTATGTGATGAACAAAATGGGACAGATGGATCGAACCCTCTGAAATCAGAGCAACAGATTTCAAAACGAAGGTGAAAAAGACCACTGAAGATACTTCACAACCATATAAGGGTGTTGTCAATGCTCGTGAATAAAAAAGCAGCCACTGGGAATAGGGGAAGCCCACACTACCATCAGAGAAGAATAACTCGTTTTACCATCTCTGTAGCTGTAATACCCAACTTTTACAGTTAACCAGACAATCAATTTAACATAAATTTACTATTAAATTGAAGATACATACTTGGATATCCCGTTTGGAGTTGATCCCAGACTGTCATTGCTCCCTCTCCTACTACCAAACTGACTGTTTCCTCCCAACCTATCTGGGATCAACCTATTGTTGGAAATACTGAGAGGGGGGTGAATCAATATTTCTTTTCAATTGTGACTTTTACCAGTTAGATCACTTATATTTAGAACACAAAATGAACAATAAGAATAAATGCTTTTATTAATTTCTTTAATAAATCAAGTACAATGTATATAGGGCTCCAACCCTAGATGAAGACACCGATCTTCAATCACCCAGGCTCCAACCTGTTGACAAGCACCAACTTGGACTTTTGTGAGGCTTTGATCTCTAGGGCACCAACCTTGCATTTAGAGGTTCCAATCCCTAGGGCACCAACCCTTCTTTGGTATAGGCTCTGACCTGGTTTCTTGAGGACATCGATCCTCTAGGGCTCCAACCCTATCCTCCAAGGCACCAACCTTGTCTTTTCGAGGCTCCAACCCACTGCAATACTTCGTCAAGATATGTTTGGTAGTAACTCACGGCTCCCAAAATCTTCTTCACCGAGCCCTATCAATCTTCAGCTTCACTGTAGTCTTCCACTTTACATCATCAATGACAACCTTGTCATATAGAAGGTGTCACCACTGTTCTTCATGGTACCCAATCAAATCCTCCAAGTTTACTTCATGATGACTTCAGCACAGCATCATGTTTCCAAGGATGTTTACAAGGCTTCTTCAAGTCTTACACATCCACACATCATAGGTTCCAGGTGACTTTTTTTGCATAGGTCAATAAACTTCACACCCAAGCTTTAATCTTCTTATGGGAAATAATCCTTCACTACATTAGACCACTGTTCAAAATATCACACTGCCCAATGCATCATGTTGCACCAAGACTTCAGCAATGACAATCCTTGCACCACACTACACCACTGTCCAACGCACCATGCTGCACCAAGACTTCAGCAATGACAATCCTTGCACCACACTACACCACTGTCCAATGCACCACGCTGCACCAAGACTTCAGCACTAGATTGTGACAATTCTTCTTTACAAATGTCCTTGCACCACACTGCACCAGACCACTGTTCAAATTGTTCCAATACTTCACTTTACCAATTTGCCTTATTCTGCACCATCACCCTTCTTCATAAACACTTTACTGTAGCATCAAAATTCTTGCACCATGTTAACTGTATTAAGATGTTCACACCATACTGCACCAACTATCCAAAGAAGATCACACTGCACCAGGACTTTTCCCTATACATACCAAATGAAGACTCTCACAGGTCTGAAGTTCTCTCCAGTACTTCAAGGGATATCTTGTCACTGATCTGGGGTTAATTCATCACAGATTGAACCATAGAAGCCTGCCACAGCACCAAGGGAATTTTGACACCAAGCAAGGTTTGTCACAACACCAAGAGAGTGGTCTGTCACACCACAAAAAAAGCCTCTGCCACAGCTTGATAGGAGCTTTCACACAATCCGAGCTTGAAAGAAGCTTCCCAAAAGACTGCCTTTCCTAAGGTTCGAGCCTTCCACAGTAAGCCTTCACCGATCAATACAATACCCACAATTCTGGGCTCCACTGAGATCACAACACCCACTGTTATGTTTTCCAGGCACAGTATCATCAGGTTACTTCATTAGATCATCATCTCCACTCAAGCACTGAACTGTACAATGTCTTCACTGCACTGTCTGCACTATAAGAGAGGCACAGTACTTCTGTCTACATGTAGGGAGAGGCACCGCTGCTCAGACCACCATACAAACTCTGTCCCAAGATAATAACTCTGTCCGCAGTCAAGTATATAGCAGACTTATAGATACACGCAGCAAAAAAGGTTAAGACTTCAGTTCACAACAAATGTACCAGTCCGAGGGTTAATTACTTAGCCCGCAGTCAAGTTTGGGGACCCTTTCCGCAGCTTGGAGATGAGGACTGGAATAGTCTACAAAACAGTCTTCAACCACCCTAAAACAGTCTGCAATCCACCATAAAAATAGTCTGCAATTCACCATAAAACAATCTGCAATCTGTGCTTTAAGGTGGCTGGTTCTGTTCTTTAGTTCAAGAGATGTGAACTATATGTTTCTTATTTTCTCTACTAAATTGCTTAATCTTAAAACGACACCATATCCTATATATAAACACCTTTTTGTGCGTGAACAATGAAGAGATGTGTCTCCTAGCTGAGCCGACATGAGTTTGACTAGGTAAGGTTGGCTCACTCGCAGATTCATGACTCAAATTTGTAAAATCTCGTTCTCTCTCGTTATTTGGAATTTCAAGGCACATAATAGCTCATTAGAAAGATAAAATTATGCTGTTTAAGATGGTCCAGGTCTCATGATGAGATTCTTCCTCTAAGATGGAGAAAAGCATTATTTAAAGTGACTGATCATTTATTAGTGTAGAAAGATTCGTTTATGGAATTTTGACCCTATTTCAACATCCAAGCCTCCTTTAGGGTTTCCTATGGTTTTAAGCCTTCATTAAGGCCAATGCCCTCTTCATCCTTTTGTTTTGCTTCAATATCACGTAGTAGATTTTCAGAAAATGCTATTACTTTTATTTTCTTGGGTCTATAAAGGGTGATTTGAATCTCATGTACTCATCATAAATACACCTCTAGTAGTGCACTTTGAATATTGGTCATCTTCCATTTCATAGGAATGGATTGTTGACTCTAAAGGTACAAGGCCTGTGATCAAACATCAACTATTCCTCTTTGATTATCAACAACAACAAAGTGGAGAGAAGTGGAGAGAAAGTGATCATTGGTGATAACTCAATCCATTAATTTCAAGATATCCCACTAATTTCAAGATATGGAGATGTCATGAATGACTACTAAGTTCGGAGAAGTCCTTCATGTTGGAAGAGTTGGATCCAAACTTTTATTTATTTATTGCATCAATCGCAACAATAAAAAAGGTGGAATTTTGGCTAGATCAACATGTTTTAAAGGACATAGATGAGGTTTAAAGTTGTATCCTCAAGTTATTGTGATGAATTCGATCATATGTACAAGCTAGGATAGCCTCCTACTACTTTAGTATGGAAATGATTTGGTGCTATGATAGCCAATACAAAGAACACGATCATGTTATGACACCAATGTTTGGCATCTACAAAGTTTGGCCTTTGTGACATGTGAGTTGTTTGTAGATGGTTGATGATCTTCCATAGATTGAACCACCTAATGGTCTCTGTGAAGAGTTTATATTAGGGGGAAACCATCCAGAGTTTTTCGCTACGGATTTAGAAATACAAGCCTCTTAGTCTACATCTGTGGGCCTATGACCACTTCTCTTAAGGGATCTAAATACTTCCTCAGCTTCGTTGATGAGTTATGTTGCTTGCTTTTGATATAAAGCATTCAACTCAATAATGAAGTTGTTGGGAAGTTAAAAGAATTTAAATTGTTTGTCAAAAATCAATGCTAGAAAAATATCAAGTGTATAAATTTTGATCGTGGAGGAAAATGTATCAAGGATAATATCCAAACATTTCTCAAAATTCCTTGCACCTTTTCACGAAGGACTATTCCACGACAACACTGAAGTAGTAGATTGAAAGCATAGAGCTATTATGGCAATGATCTAATGTATGCTTCACTTTATGTTGATGGAGCTTAACCTTTTTGGAGGAAGAAGTTTTATTTATGCAACCAACATCATCAATTGGATACCTAGTTGTGTTTTTGAATGTATGGTTTTCTATGAGCAATAGTATGGAAACAAACCTTTAGTGTTGCATTTCTTTGGGAATATGGGTCTGTTGACCACTCCGCGTCAACTACCTTATGGCAGTATACATTTTTGCAAGATGATTCCATCATAATCGAGCAGCGAGATCATCCGGATTTCATCATCATCATCATTGATCATTTTGCAGAAGTTGTAAAGCCATTCTGCATGTTTATAATGTAAATGATCCTAGTAAGACCATCTGTTTATGTAATAACTTAGGTAAGCCAATTTTTTTGGTGACGATCTTTATCCTAGGAGGTTTTTCGTCACACCGATTCATCTGTGTTTCTTGACACAAATGATTGGCAAAGTTTTTCCCTCCAAGTTTACCCCAAAGCTAGGGTGGATTTTGTCGTCAAGATCTTAGGCGAGTCTTAGTGTTTTTAGATGGAGTCTTTGTAAAGGTGATTTGGGAAAATTTTTAGCTAATTGGCTAAATTATTTTATTGCAAATCGCTTGATCAATTGGATTATATTTGCGTCGCAGAATTGAGTAGAATAAATGAGGTTTATAACGAATGAGTTTCCCATCTTTGAGGGTTTAAATTGTAATATCGTGATGTAAAAAATATTTTAGTGCATGGTCCCTCATATTTAGACACCATGGCTAATTTATTTGAGGGTTGAAAAAATTATTAATCCCCTTATTAGTCAATTAATTAAATTTTCTGGCAAAAATAAATTAAAATCCTAAGCCAGAAATTTAATTAATTGTTAATTGTGTCCTAGGAAAAATTAATTCTCTGAAAGGTAAAATTCGTGGGTCCTAGAGAAATTAATTTTTGGAGGTCACCGATCAAGGGAATATTGAAAATTTCAAGAGATTTTGGACCCTTGGGCCTTGGTAGTTAAGTCAAAGTCAATCTTTTGAGGAATCAACTCAAAATAATTAATTTTGAGTTGATTAAAATTCAACTAAATGAAAATTTCGAATTTCCTCAAAAAATAAAATAATTTTGATCGAGGAAATTAAAAGATAGTTAAATCTTTATCAACTGTCGAGATTATTTTGAAGGGGATCAAGCCAACTAGCCATTGGAGAAATAATCTATAAATTAGAGGTTATTTGTCATTCAAATCATCTAATTATTGAGTTGTGTACTAGCCTTTGAAGCTCTCTTGCAATTTTTTTCTAGAATAATACAACACAAAGTCTTTGGGGTTTTATTTGATGGCAGTGTTCCTCTCCGGTGTTTTATGGTAACATTGTTCTTTATATTCTGCTGATTTTATTTGATAAGTTGCTAGTTAATAACTTTCATAGAGTAATCTATTGCACAGGTATCTTGCTTAGATTATTGGGTTGAGGTAGCATTATAATTTGATTTGATTAACATGTATCTCTAATCTTTGAAAATTTAATCGCTATTTTGTATCTCTATTGATTTAACAACTTAAATTCTAAGTGTATAGAAACCATTCATATTCAGAAACATGTATCTCTAATCTTTGAAAATTTAATCGCTATTTTGTATCTCTATTGATTTAACAACTTAAATTCTAAGTGTGCAGAAACCATTCGTATTCAGAAATTGGGCGTTTGGGGAAGTCCTTGGTTGGACTAGCCGACTCCCAAGACATAAGATCTGGAGAGCCTTACTGATTAAAATCTTAAGATTATCTAACGAATTTTTTCTTGCAGGGATTTTCTGGGCTAGTACCTCAAATTTTATTTTATTTATTTATTTATATTTATTTATTATTATTTTTTTTTAATTTGTGCTAAATAGCTAGATTTGGCTAGAAAGAACTTGAAATCTATAGATCTGGGAGCGGAGTCAGACTCATACTCCTCAAATCTAGTAGATTTGTATTTTAGTTGTAAATATTTTTCTCTCTGTTTCATTATAAATTTTGTAAATAAAAGTGCTCATAGATCTAATTTTGTACATAGTTTTTCATATATTGTGTATATTTCTCTTGGTTTCCTTGGATATTTTCTTGCGAAACGACGAGGGTTTCGATCTATATTACTTGATCCATTTTTTTTCTTTTTAAGATGGATTTAAGCCAAATTTGACAAGAAAAATCGAATCCTCCAAGGATAAAGCTTCTCTTATTAAAGCAGCTAAGGTTTTGCATTATTTTAATTGTGAAGGTCTTTGCAAGAGGAATTATTTTGCTATTTGAGAAATCAAATATATGTTCTTTTTTGAGCCAAATCTTTTCCTTTGACCACATGGCTGTGAATTTTTTTGAGCATATATCGAAAATTTGATTGCCGTATAGTCTAAGGCCTAAGTTCTAAAGGGGCTCGAATTTTATCTGTGTTTATTTGACTTCGAGCACGTTTTTTTTTTACAGAGATTTTTTTAATAGGATTGGTATTGTCTCTTGCTAGATCAAAATTTTTATTTTGGCGTTTGATTTAGTTGCAGCTCAAAGTAAATTTTTATGCACTTGATCTCATCATCATCTAAATTTTTTTTTGTGGCCTATTTACAAATTTTCTTGAGGGTCACAAGCATTGGGGTAAATTCCTTTTCTTTTGCTAGGTTGCAGGGGTTTAAGGGTTTATTCTTTGACTCTTGTTTCAGATTTTCTAAACCTTTGATTTTGCAGTAATAAGTGTCTGTCTTGAAAACATAAAGTCGCTTTCATTTTGAGCCATTTCCCTAAGGCGAGTGCTCCCAAGGGAATCACCTTTTACCTGAAGCGAATATCATCCTGAGGAGATTAAACGACTTTGTTGGGAGTTTTGAGCTTTGAAGTCTAAGATTTTTTCCCATTAAAATTTAATAAAACTGAACATAAATTTGTGGCTTGGTCGAGGGTTTGGTTGACCCTTTTCCTCAACAGACCATGAGCATTTCTGGGCACTTTCCCTCCTCTTTCCATGATCGAAAACCTTGTTGCAGAGAAAAAGAAAGAAAATCGAAATTTTCTGAAGATTTTCGAATTTAAATCGCCTTAACCTTAGCTCTGCAGGGATTTTCGCTTAATTGAAGAGGGTTTCGACTTGTATTCTCCATCAAAATTGAAAAAAGAAATTAATTATTAGTTTTTATCTTGAATTACATTGAGCCGTAAGGGTTTGGAACCTTCTTTTACCAGTGTTGTAAGGAATTGAGGGCTTCTCTTATGATTCAAATCGATTTTTTCTTAAGGGCTTTCATTCATAGAATTTTCAAAGAGAAATCAATTTTTTTTGGGCATTTCTGAGCCATCTTCTTGGCCGCAAAGCTTTAAAAGACTTTCTTCTTTGGTGCACGATTTCCTCTTGGTCATGGCGGCTTGAAGTTTGTGAGGGGTTTGACGATTTTTTTTACAAATCTTGCAAGTCGATTCAAATCCGAAATTCTGGAAACCGTCTTCAAAGAACATTATCCCAACTGCGAGTAATTCCATGAGCAAATTTTCTTTTAAAAGATTTGAGCACATAGTTTTTTTAAGAATTGACAAGTTCAATGTTGCTTGGGAGCGGGAGCGAAAATGGGAGTGGGAGCGACCATTTTCAGAAGCTCCCGGTTTGGGAGTGAATCCGGGAGCGATTTTTTAAAAATATATATATTTTTTTGTATTTTTAAAATTTTGATACATATATGTCAACAAAAACATGTAGAATGATGAATTAGACATAAAAAACATAAAAAGCATAGATTGATCATTGAACCATATCACATCAATCATCTAGAAATTATAATCGTCATCAACCATGTCCACAAGTTAGTAAAATACATATTACAACTTCAACATATTGAGTCTCATCATCATGAATCATGATTCATCAAATTCAATCTTAAAGTTTCAACTTCAAGCTTTCAAAATTGAAAATTCAATAACATTTATCATCATTGATCACCAAAGTTGTACTTGTAAGCTAAGTTTAACCATTACAAGAAGTAATATCTAAGACATTTCTAAATCCTAACTTCTAACTGTTAACATGATATGAAATGTTATAAATTTATAAAATGAAACATGAATAATGAAATGAAATGAAACAGCTTTAGTCTTTCACGAAACATCATATTCATAATTCACATCATTACCAATGAGTTATAATTGCCAAGGCCCAACTTCAAACTTCAAATTTTCATTGTCACAGTGATATATTGTTTACAAAAAATATCATTATGATATGAAAGAGTCAAGAGTCAAGAGTCAAGGACTCAAAACTCAATAGTTATGAAAACTAAAGTCTAATAGAAACTAAAAAAGACAAGTAAACTGTAAATCAGAATCTACATGTGGCCCTTGCCACGAGAGTCTCCAGGAGTATAAGCAGGTCGTGGTGGTCTTCTAGGAGTCTCCCGCATAGACCGACGACCAGAACTAGAACCTCCACGTGAGGGTGTAGATGGAGGTGGCGACAACAAAGGAACAAGACTCGGACCTCGAGCACTGCTACTGGATGGTGGAGGTGGAGGTGGAGGTGGCATGGCTGCTGCCGTTGCTTCATCTTCATCCCTTACAAGTTCCTCTTCCAGTTCTTCAATATGTACAATGCCATCCTCCAAATTGTCATCCTCTGGGTGATTGTCCCAAACTTTATATGTGGGATCCTCATAAGCCCGATCACAGTAATGACTCAACAACCTCAAGTTGTAGTGCACATAAACCAGGCTTTCTGCTCGGTTTTCATTGAGTCTATTTCTTTTCACATTATGTATGTAGCTGTAGGTGCTCCAACACCTCTCTGCAGAAGAAGTATTTACAACCCGTGAAAGAACTTTTTTTGCCAATTTTGGCAAAAGTCCATGCCCGCCATATGTTTCCCACCATGTGAGAGTATCAAATCTATCTCTGTCGTCCATTGCATGGAAGTTACCATACAAACCAGTGCCACTGAAGTATCTGCCTATTTCAAGGCGCACAGCTGCACATTCCTCCCTGTCAGGTACCAACTTTTCTAATGCTTCCAAATATCCTTTAGTTACCTCTGGATCTAAATGGGGTTTGGTCCTAACCCCACCCCCTGCTGCAGGTTGGCCCAACCAAGATGTAGAGTAGTATTTTGGCTTAAGGATATACGCCAAGCAATGTAGTGGAAGATTAAGCCTATTCCACCGTTCACACACACAATCATGAATCAGTTTGTAAAAGTTGGGATCTCTATTATAAACAATGTCTTTTATTTCCCCCAACATGGTATCCATTTGCTCATACACCTCGCCAGTCACTGGTTTGTCTGTATCTGCAAACCGAATCATGTGATAAATTGGCTTGGTGAAATCCAATACCTGCCTCACAGTTGTCCAAAACTGCCCATCAAGAGTGGCCTCCTCCACCATTTCAAAACCTGCCATGTCAGCTACATTTGTAGCCCTTTCCTTTAATACCTGCCAATGTGGACTTGATACCATGCTAGCTAATGCCTCTCTTACCTTCAAAAGGCGCCTGAAGGTGAGGTAATAGCTACTAAATCTGGTCTTCGCAATCTTCAACAACTCCAATCTCGAGTGACTGCGGAAAAGGCCATGGGTATTGGTATGATTTGTAATAAATTTTATCATTTGTTTGCCTTTCTTATACAAATCACCAATCCATTGGTATTGTTCATTTTTGTTCTTGACAATATCATGCAACAGAAGGTTCAATGTGTGAACCAAACATCCAGACCAAAATATGTTCGGGTATTTATCCTCAATAATTGCTCCCGCTGCCTTACAATTAGGAGCATTATCAGTGATGACTTGGATGACATTGTATGGGCCAATATGCTCAATTGTTTCAAGTGATGCTTCTGCAATGTTGATGGCGGTCTTGAACTTGTCTGAGTAATCATGTGCAGCTAGAAAGATGGGACCACTAACAGACACAGCAAGAACACTTATCAATGGCTTGCTTTTTACATTTGTCCATCCATCAGATACAATGGACACCCCATGGTCAGTCCAAGAACTTGTCATTCTATTCAAAGAATGTGATATTTTTGCTTTTTCATGATCAAGGCCAACGGTTCTTGCCATGTCATACCCAGGGCTCTTGTATCCTTTAGGGGCATCATTTACGGCAGAAACCATTTCGTGCCAATAAGGTGAGCGAAGAACATTGAATGGTATCCCACATGCATAGAGAAACCTGTAAACCTTTGAATCCACATCATTCCTACACCCCTCATCAAGGAAATCTGATATGGTTCTACGCCTTAAAGATGATGACCCTGTGCCTCCATATCCACTGCCTTGGGAGGATGCTGAAGGAGTTCTTTGTGAGTGTGAGCTTGGTTCAAAGAAACCCCTTGATTTTTTTGATCTGTATTGGGCTTCCTCCTCTTCTCTTATGTATTTGGCTCTATCCGCCGCTGACACCGCTGTACAAGTTTTGATTCCTATTTGTTTGTCTCCATCCCATGGCCTTTTCCCGCAGAGGTGTCTTCTAGCACGGGTGTATGAACCTGTGTAATTAGTGTTGCAATGGGGGCAATGAAATTTAGTGGTTCCACCCCCTCTCCCTGTTTCAGCCCTGTTAACATATTTCCACAATGGAGTTTGGTCTTGTTTAGTTTTTTGAGGGTCATGTTCACCCCCCTCCAGCTCCTCCTCACCGCGGTTTTCACCAATTTGACTTTCTCCAGCTTCTTCATCCCCCTCTTCAGTTTGGCCCCTCCGTTTCCTACTCTTCAGCACCATAATAACCATAAAAGGGACCAGGAAGAGGAAAATGCCAAGAAATATAGCCAGGTCCATGGTGTTTGATGTTTGTAGGGTTTTGATTCTTGAATCTGCAAATTAATTTAATTTATTGGGATTAATTAATTTAATTTATTAATTTAATTTAAATACATGATTTTTAAACTCAATAAGCTAAATTAAATTAACTAAATTACTACCTAACCAGCTAAACTAACTAAATTACTAAGTTACTTACCTCTGCAGGCTTGCTCCTCGCTCCTTGGCACTTGCTCCTCGCTCCTCAGCACTTGCTCCTCGCTCCTTTGCTCTTGCTCCAGCTCCAAACTCAAGCTCAATGAAGTAACAATGAATATTTTTTTGGCCCATTGGCCTTTTAAAACCAATTTTTTTTTTTTTTTAATTTATTTTTTTCGGGTCCGCAGAATTTTTTTCCGCCGGATTGCTCCTGGAGCGCCGGAGCGATCGCTCCCTATGGCGATTCCTAACAGACCAGGGAGCGTAATTTTTTTTGAGGGAGCGCGATTCGGGAGCGGGTTCGGGGGGGGGGGGGCGCTCCCCCACAACCATGGCCAAGTTCATTCTTTTGGAAAAATTAAATATTCAAGATTTGAGATTTCAACGTTTAATCAATACTTTGTTTAATTTTTCCTTGGACGTCAGTTTATTATATCTTTGGAGCATGTTTTATTTGGGGGAATTTTTTTACTTACAAAGTTTTGTGAAAACTTTTATCAAAATTTCCCCTCATTATTAATTTCAAAGAGGGGCATTTTAAATTTTAAAAGGTTTCATCACCCTCATCAACTTTTTGGGCATACTTATTTTGGAGTGGATTTTGGGAAAATCATTTCCCTT
Source organism: Pinus tabuliformis (assembly GCA_031772625.1). Classification (NCBI taxonomy): domain Eukaryota; kingdom Viridiplantae; phylum Streptophyta; class Pinopsida; order Pinales; family Pinaceae; genus Pinus; species Pinus tabuliformis. The sequence continues at coordinate 1,057,923,312 of CM062818.1, forward strand.
CTAAATTATAAAAAAATGTTTTCTCATTGATATCGTAGGCAAAAGTGGAATTCATTGGTAAGGGAAACTTCATGATATATTATTATTATATCATTTTAAATTTCCTCTTTCCCATATTAACATAGGGTATTTTTTTTGAAGATTATTATTTTGTAAGCTTTCCTTGGGGATATTAAACCCCTTCATTTGTTTAAGGGAGCCTTCTTATAAATTTCTAGAGGGAGTTTGGGGCCTCTACCCCTTGGTATCCCTATCTCTTGACTTGCACTATTTTGGTTCTAATTTAATTTGCATTTGCCTAAGTACTTCAATTAATTCATTATTTGATCTAATTAGCTTTGGTTTATATTGAACAACGTTTATTTGGCTAATAGATTTAAGTTTTTTTTTTTCTAAGTAAAGACTAGTTCTATATTAAAGAAATAAAAATATGTACATGGATTTCAGACCTTCCGAGGAGGTCGAGGCCAGTCCTCATACAATAAAACCTGGACCATACTGTCTATTCGTTCAAGCTGATTTACAAAAAACCCTCCATAGTTCTGATGTGTCTTGACATTCTGACTGACTGGACTTAGACTGCAATTAGCATAACCATCAGGGATCATAACTAGACAAAACCAGTTAACATAACAGACTCTAGTACAGAGAAGGACAACTGTAATAGATTGAAACAGACAGGAAGAAATAGACTGAGACATTAGACTGAAACAAACAGGATGAAATAGCTGCATTAACACCGACACAAGTTCAAAAAAGCTTGGCAAATGCACCTGTTGAAGATTAGGTTGCATGGTTGGGCGACGCTTGCTGCTCCTCTTTCTCCGGACTGGGCGAGGCCAACCAAGTGACAAACCCTTCCTCATCTAGAATCGGTTCTCCACGCGAGTCAGTGACCAGGTGAAGGCAGCCAAAGCCATGCTGAGAGTGGTCGCTGATCGTTTCCTTCTCCATAGCAGGATTGGATGGCGGTGGGTCTCCCTGAACCGGGGCTTCCTGAACCGGGGTATCCTCGAGACAATCCGCTTTGTAGACTAAACCGTTCATATCCCCCAGTAGAATGCCACTTTCCTGAGCGCTTGCTGAAGCAGGGGAAGTCGAAATGGGGGCGCTGGGCTCCTCCTCAGAAATATACACAGTGAGATTAACCACCACCTCTGGTCTGATGAGCCGGCTCGGGAACCTGAGACGGAAGGCTTGATAAGTGCCTTGCGGAACAAGGCTCTCCTGCTCCGAACTCGGGGAAGAGGGGGGAACAGAAGCAATTGGGGCAACAGGCAGCAGATCCTCATGAGCAGGGCCGGCTCTAATACCCGACCTACCTCCACGTCTCGGAACGCCCCTACTGCGTGGCATGGTGCTCAGAGCCAGAGACCCGAAAAGCCGTTCAAGCTCGTGAACACTGGATGCGAGAGTATCCCTGCTCATTCCCCAAGCATCGACAGAGGAGCATTGTCCATGAATTGGCACAGAATTCACAATATAAAGAACAGAGACGGTAACCTCCGCGGGAGTATGACGCTCCTCCATTAAACTGGTTCGCATCGAGGTCAGAGCTGCCATGCTCGCCTTGAATGCAAAATCCTCTCGAGACTGATCCAAAGTGCAGTCACTTACCTTGAGCATTAACTGTAAACCGCCCTCCCAGATCGCCAGGTACACATGCCTGCCATCCGTCAGCATCGAAGGTGTCGTGGCGCGCGGCATTCTTAATGACTAGTATAGGCACCCGCATCCGGGTGGCTAATAGATTTAAGTTAATTGAAGTTGCTTATGTCTTTAAATTATCACTTGTGAAGTGATATCTTTAAATCTGATCCTTAACTCATTTCACATTAAAAGCAACTTCTAAATTAAAGGCACTTATATTAGCATTTCTCTATAAGCACTTTGTTTCATTGAGTTATCTTTACATGCTACATTGAATCATTGTTATAAGTTGATTTCATTGTGATTTTGCTTTAAGTGTTTATCATAATTTGTTCACAAGTAGATTATTGTTTCTCATTGAAACATTGTGTTTTGCATTCTCATCTTGTATTTGATCATTATAACTGGAATTGTGGGCTTACTTTATAATTGCAAGATTGTTCTACTTTGTAAATCATAATTACTTGCAAGCCGTTCTTGAATTGTTTACTGCTCATATTTTTGGTTATTTTGATCTATCTTACTAACATTTCCTTGTAACATTACTTATCTTGTGGCTTGAGGTATATTGCATCATTGAACAAGCTCTTTAATTTATTTGAGCATTGTATCCTGGCACTGGTCTCTTATGATTCCATCTTAAGTGTCAAATTAGTTTAACTGAAGTTATCTATATCACATTGCCCAATTTAATAACTTGCCCTCTAATGTTAATTCAAGCTACCTAATGAAGTAATTTCCCCACCTCAAATCTCCTAGAACTTGTTGTCCCAACAAGTTTCCCCTTTCGATCTATCCTTAGGGACTACCCCCCTTGACTTAGGAGAGAGTCTAAACAAAGTGAGTAGGGATTGGAGTGACAACCCTTGCTCTGAGCGTTGCGCCTTAAGTGTACACTTTGGGCGAAAACAGGGTCCATCAACTTGATGCGCTTGATCCAAAAATTATATAGGAATATGCATTCATGCTTTTGATCCAAAAACTATATAGGAATATGCACTCATGCACTTGATCCAAAAATTATATAGGAATATAATCACATGCACTTTTCCAAAAGTTATATAGGCATATGGGCTCATGCACTTGATCCAAAAATTATAAATGAGAAACTAAAGGTTTGATTCCATGACATTTTTATCCAAAGTGGATCAATATATCATTTATCATGTATTTTGGTATTTTTTGAGTGCGAAATTTGAAGATATTGACTTGTAGGTTCCATTTCAAGGGTGGCTCCCATTTTGGTTTTTTGGGGTCCTAAAACTTTCAGGGCTTGTGTGGGGCATTAAGCAACTATTGTTGTGGTAATAGCTTTGCAAACATAGTTTTCATCGTCTTGGTGTTGTTGTTCTAAATGTCAAGAGCTTTCTAATGGTGCAAAGATCACCTTAATTGGATTTTGTATGAGGAAGTTATGCCTTGCGCAAGTTGACCTATACTAATTACAATGGTATTGAGTGGATGCTACATCATTTGACATTACTCACTCATGTGGATTTTCAAGAAGATTCTGGAGGGTATGATACCTCCCAAACTTGCACTTCAAATGTTACAAAGCCTAGTAACCAAGTTTAGGCCTAGTGGAACTTAGGAAGATTGCTTAATGAGATCATTGTGATACTTTCTGTCACTTTAGGCTAATTATTTTTTGGCACGAGGGTGGAAACCCTGGGAAAGATGATTTAAGATTTTCTTAAATAAGAAAAAGAAGGAACTATTGTCAACCCAATTGGGCAATGGAGGCATGATCCAAATCAAGAGGGTTCAAATAATATGGATGGGGGCATAATTAGGTTGTTTTTAACATGCAATTTCAAATGTTATAAAGCCCAGTAACCAAGTGTAGGCGTAGTTGAACTTAGGAAGTTTGCTTAATGACATCATTGTGATATTTCTTGTCAATTTAAGCTAATTATATTTTGGCACAAGGGTGGAAACCCTAGGAAAGATGATTCAAGATTGTTATGAACATAAATTATGTAAAAATAGATAAAAATAGATAATAAATAATAATCATAATAATATAAATATAATAATAAATAATAAGTAAATTAACTAATGGTTAGTTAGTTAATAATGAAAAGGCATGTCTTAGAGATATGCCTATTCATGAAAGGGTACTTACCTGGCTATATATACAAGACCCTCATTCTCATTTGTACTCATCTTACATCCTTTTTTAATACAATATACAATTTACAATTACTATCCTACCATGGATGTCTTTGTCTACGAAGTATTTTAATATTTCCGTTGCGTATACGACTTTTGGTCCTTACATTGGTATGAGAGCCACGTCTGATCCAGGCCCTTGGCCATCAAGGTCTCGTCAACATTATTGTCGTCAAGATTCAAGCGTTTCGCTACAATTTGGAGTTTCTTTGTCTCGCCATCAGGCCTTTGGCCATTTAAAAAAAAAGAAAGTAAAAAGAATGTACAAAAAAAATAAAAATAAAAAAATTGAAAGAAAATTAGAAAAAAAAAATTATATAAGAAAAAAAGGAAAGAGTCTATAAAAGAAAGAAAATACAAGACGATAAAACAATAAATATTAGAGAAAAAACAAATTGCTGACATTAAAAAAAACTATTAGAAGGTTATAAAAAAAAATTATATATAAAAATAAATCAATAAATAAATTAAAATTCAAATTGTTCCTGTGAGCGTCTGCACCTGTTGAGCCCCTCTAACAGTGCCGCCGAATTTCCCATGACCGCTACCTGAATGCCTTAACACGCTAGTACCACTGTCTAGATCACTGGTTCTCTTGTGGAACGGAACTCCTTGAAGGCCACTTCTTCGCCGCTATAGTAGCTGCTTCCTTTGCCGGCTTCAATCAACACTGTCACTGCATCGTAGGTCCCCCGCCACAATTCTTGTTTGAATCGTTGTACGTGTTTTCCACTTCTATTGAACCACCGATAGACGCAATCCTCTGCCATCCTCACTGTGTTTGCCTGACCATTCTTCACCACTATCTCCCTTCCCTACCGCCTTCTTCCTGACTGTCTTCTACTCGTTCCTTATTGCCCAGTTCACTCACGCACTACCTGTTTCCCTATCTTCTTGCGCTAAGTTAGTCATGTCCTTCTGTTGTTTAATTGTGTCCGACTCGTTCCTTGCCCTTTACCTCCGCCAACCGCTAACACCCTTCGAATCGAGCTGTCGTTTCACCTGTTGCCTCCCACCGATCATCTCTGGGCCACAGGTCAACGCCCTGATTCAACCTTTGTTTAATATAACTATATATTGTATATATAGTTACACTATATCTTATATATATAGCTACACTATATCTTATAAAAAAAATCATTATAAAATTTAATTATTTAAAAAATATTAAAAATATATATATAAAAAAAAAATAAAAAATAATTATTTAATTAAAAAAAGCTTAAGGTTATTTAAAAAACAAAACGAGAGAGGATAATAATATTTATTATAAGAAGTTAGGAAGGGGTTACCTTAAAAACCCTAAAGCTCATTTCAAGATGAAAAATGGAGACTAGTAATGAAGGAAAATTTCCAGAAACTTCACGTAATTATGTTTCAGTGCTATTTACAATTAAAGGGTCTATTGCGGAAAAATATGTCACTATTGCTATCTCCCCTGCCGAAGATAAAAATTATATAATGCATGAAATCACAAACTTGTTAGTGATTCTAGAGTCGAATATAATCGAAAAATTAGACTATTTTGGCAACAAAAAATATGACATAACCAATTTATAGTTAAACATTGAAGATTATACATTTATTTCGCAATTCTCAGTTCAAACACTATGGAGCAATCAAGGTGACATTATTCTGGGTTCGCCATGGATGGAAACCCTAGGTTCGTTCACCCTGAATATGAAAAAAATGTTTTTAACATTTTCCTACATGAAGAAGAAAATAACACTCCAAGATGTTACTCTGAAACCAAATTCAGTAACACCAGAAGACATACAAGATATTTCAAAAATAAATTTTCAAGAAGGTAAAAAGGTATTACAAAATTTGCAAGGAGAAATAGACAAGATCACCACTGACAAAAATGAAGAAGTTTCTCGGCTTAAAGACCATAGTGAAAAATTACTGACGCAAATTAAAAAGCTTAAGAAGGACAAGAAGTCATTAGAAAACAAGGTACAACAACTTATCGAGAAGGAAGCATCAAATGTAGAAATTCTGGTTGACGAAAAGGCAACAAATACCGATCCCGTCAATATCACAACTCTAGAAAAGGACAAGTTAGTTGAAGTAAAGATGTGCTTAGAAAGTGTAGTTCCAACAACAAAAGATTCAGGTGAAGATCCAAAAATTAACCATGCAACTTCCATAGCTAAAGGAAATCAGGTACTTCAAATAAAGCAAGAAAACAACACAAACAAGATAAGGGAAAATCAAATCGCTAGAATTCCTTACATTTGTAACGACCAAAAGTCGTATACACAACGGGAATATTAAAATACTTCGTAGACAAAGACATCAATTGTAGGATAGAAATTGTAAATTGTATAAAAGATTTAATGTAGGATGATACAAATGAGAATGAGGGTCTTGTATATATAGCCAGTTAAGTACCCTTTCACTAACGATTATGTCCTTATGGACATACCTTTTCATTAATTGCTAACTAATTAATCATCAATCTTATTTGTCGTCTTTTACATTATTTGTGTTTATTTTTATTTAACTTTTGTTTGTTACATTGCCTTCCCCTTCAAAAAGCTTTGTCCTCAAATTTTACTGATGAAGGATCGGTTCTCTTCTGTTGATCGGCATATTTTCTTACTTATGAGCTTTCATCTTTGTTGATACAAGACGATATGATGTTTTGAGCAATAGACAGAATTGTTGTACTGAAAACAGATCAGACCATCCTAGATTAATCTGCTGGGAAATCTTCTGACCCTTGGAGTTGTGTGGTGAATAGTTATCGTATGAATGGATTGAGCTTACTACAGTATTCCTCAGAACATAAGTTTGTTGTTTATGTTCTGCGTGATATAGATTTGTAGATTTATTAAGGCGTCTACTCTTGTGATTCGGATGTACATAAGGAATTTTTCTAGTTTGAACTTCCTTAAACGTTTTTATGGCAGTTTCCTGATTTCCATCAGGCATTGTTGTTGTTGACTTAAATAATGAATCCTTATTTGCGGTGTCCTCTATTTGAACGACAACCTTTGAGTACATTTTTACTTCAATAGGGTTTGGATTTGCCTGAACTGCGGGATTAGTGGTATTGATGTTTGTTTCTTCAGTTTGGACTGCTACATCTGGAGATTTTGGTGTTTCCTTTGCGACAAGTTCTTTGAACTTATTCGTCAATGATTTATTTTCGTCCTTAAGTTTTTTAATCTGTTTGAGCAGATTTTGATTATGATTTTTGAGACGTACGCATTCCTCATTCTTTGTTAACTTTATTTTTGCCTTCAGGCTTCTCGTTTTTTAAACACTTGATTTGTTCTACTAATGTTTGGTTAAGGCTCTTTAAACGTAAATTTTTTTCTTGTTGTTCCAATAAAAGCTCCTTGAGTTCCTTCTTTGATGCTTTAGCTTTCTTGACTTGTTCGAGTAGTTTTTCTTGGTGATCTCTGAGGCGCGAAATTTCTTTGTCTTTGCTGTAGATAACTTCTTCAAGCTCTTTTTGCTTCTTTGATATTGTTTTTTCGTTATCTTGAAACATAAAGTCTGAGATATCCTTAAGGTCTTCTAATAAAGATTTTATTGATTTTGATTTACTTGTTATGTCTCGAAACATGATCATTGTCCCTTTATAAGGAAACGTCAAAACTTGTTTCCCTATGTTTAACATGAATGTACCCAAATCCTTAAACCAGGGTTGACTGAGTATGATGCCAGTCTTTTTATCCATTCTTACAACATGAAATTGTGATATGTACTCATAATGACCTATTGTCACTTGTAGATCACTAATTTTATACTCTTTTTGGTCAAAAATATTTTTCTTAACACCAATGCTTAGCTCTGGAATTAATAGTTGATTTTCCAATTTGATGTTGATATAATTTTTATCGTTACTTGGGTTGATAGTGACGTTAACTTCTCTTCCTTGGATACATCCTTTAATGTAATTACTCTGTGATCTGTAACTGAAAGACTATTATAGGAAAACCTTTCTTCCTTTGTCATTTTAGAATTGAACTCCATCATTTTTTTTCAATGATTGATCCCATTTTGTTTTGTCGAGATGACTTAGGTATATATTTAAAGTTCCTTTGGACTTTGTACTTCAAGCCTCCTTTAAAACTTAAAAGTGCCTTTTTAATATTTTTTTTTAATAATTCTTCAAAACTTTTTTAATCGAATTTCCTATTATCCTTAATATTTCAAAACTCCTTTGTATTCTTTTTATATATTTCTACTTGCGCTTTTTTCCTTTTGTACTTTATAAATATTATTTAAATATTGTTTCAATTGGTTTCTTTTAAGTAACCTTCTATAATAATACCCGCTTGTACTTACATATATTTTCAATAATTTTATGACTAGAATTTTTCTTTAAATACCCCTTTATAATATAAAACTCATTTCTACATATCTTTTATTTATAATAATTTTTTTTTTTTTTGAAAAGTTACAACCCTAGTGAAACATGGCTATTCACCTCTTTGGGGTATAATATAAAATATATCTCCACTTATGTGCTTTTGACTCAGTTAATGTTCTCTACGTAAAAAGTAAAACTTATTATTCATATAAAGAGTTTTGTATTCCTTTTGTTTTTATTTTACCTTGAAAATACCATGGGAAATTACCATGGGTTGCTAAAACCATGGGCTTGTAAACTACTTAATGAAGAATCAAGATAATATTATCTACTTTTCCTTCTCTTACGTATAGTTTTAAATACATTTGGAAATATTCCCTCTTAACTTTATCATCCTTTTTTTATCAATAATGTAGAACCTTTTTATGAATGTTCTGCTTCAAAATTTACATCAGACTATATTTATTTATTTTTTATTTTTTTAATCTTTATATGTTTGTTTGTTTGTTTGTTTTTTTTTTTGACTATCTTATTTTTTCTTTTTCTTTTTTTTGTTTAATGGTCAAAGCCCTGAATGACGAAACCGGTGGAATGGAAAATCTCCAAGACTAGTGTAGCGAAACGATTAAATCACGACAACAACAACGATGACGATAGGTTGATGGCCAAAGGCTGGATCAGACGTAACGACCAAAATTCGTATACGCAGCGGAAATATTAAAATACTTCGTATACAAAGACATCCATTGTAGGATAGAAATTGTAAATTGTATAAAAGAATGAATGTAGGATGATACAAATGAGAATGAAGGTCCTGTATATATAGCAAGTAAGTACTCTTTCATTAACGGTTATGTCCTGAGGGACATAACTTTTCATTAATTGTTAACTAATTAATCATTAATCTTATTTGTTGTCTTTTACATTATTTGTGTTTATTTTTATATAAATTTAGTTTGTTACAACATCCGAATCACGAGAGTAGACAAATCGATAAAGCTACGTTTTTTGAACATAAACAACAACCTTTTTGAACATAAACAACAACCTGATGTTCTGAAGAATACTAATGTCAGTGCAATCCATTCATGTGATAGCAATTCATCACAAGTTTCCAGTCACTTAAAGATTCGACGAAAGATTAATTTAGGATGGTCCGGACTCCGATCCCTTCTCAGTGCGGCAGTTTTATTTGTCACTTAGAGGATCATATCAACTTGTATCGACAAAGATGATTGTTCTGAGACGAGAAGACATTCGTAGCAAAAAAAGAGATCAGGTAGAAGACATTTGTAACAGAAAAAGAGATCAAGCCCTTTCATCAACAAGCTTTGAGGACAAAGCTTTTTGAAGGGGAAGGCAATGTTATGAACATAAATTATGTAAAAATAGATAATAAATAATAATCATAATAATATAAATATAATAATAAATAATAAGTAAATTAACTAATGGTTAGTTAGTTAATAATGAAAAGGCGTGTCTTAGAGATATGCCTGTTCATGAAAGGGTACTTACCTGGCTATATGTACAAGACCCTCATTCTCATTTGTACTCATTCTACATCAATTTTTTATACAATATACAATTTACAATTACTATCTTACCATGGATGTCTTTGTCTACGAATTATTTTAATATTTCCGCCTCGTATACGACTTTTGGTCATTACAAAGATTTTCTTCAATGAGGAAAAGAATGAACCATTTTCAATCCAATTGGGAAATGGAGTCAAGATCCAAATCAAGAGGGTTCAATTAATATGGATGGGTGCATAATTAGGCTGTTTTTGACATGCAACTTCAAATGTTATAAATCCCAGTAACCAAGTGTTGGCCTAATGAAACTTAGGAAGATTGCTTAGTGACATCACTGTGATACTTCCTGTCACTTTAGGCTAATTATTTTTGGCACAAGGGTGGAAACCTTAGGAAAGATGATTTATGATTTTCTTAAATGAGTAAAAGAAGGAACCATTGTCAACCCAATTGGGCAATGGAGTCAGGATCCAAATCAGGAGGGTTCAAATAATATGGATGGGGCATAACTAGGCTGTTTTTAACATGCAGTAATCAACTACTTGTACCTCATTAATATCTAAAATTTCAAGAGGGCCCTTTCAAAGGTGCACCTCTTTAATAATTACAAATCGATAGTAAGAATGTGCAACCATGAACAATAAAGAGATAGTAGAAGCCTCTTACAGTACAAAAATGACAGCAGCAAACCCAATATTGAACATTGATAAACAAGAAGACATAAGGAGGGTTTCACCTCAACATTAGTCCTTGGAGCAGAATTTCCTTTCTTTAAAAGATCATTACAACAGATTTATAAACATAAGCTATCAAATTCAAATATGAAAAGATAAAAGAAAATGATGAAGCACACATAGAAAATGGCCTTAAAATTCCTTGCTCCAACTAGATATTCGACTATGACTTGGGGTATTCTTCACACTTCTTTCCCCTCTTTGGTCCTCGAGTCTATGGCAGCGTTTAAGTTTGCAATGCACATCTCAATGCTTCGAAATAACGCTAGCACAATCTCTTTCTTCATCCATGCACTCTCTCAATAATGAATCTATTCTTTCACTGAGTTTCAACTTATACTTAATTATGTGCATTAGTTTAAGTCTAACAGCCTCATAACTTGAAGTTACATTTATTAGTTGACATTTTGCATTTGGAGCTCCTCCTACTTGGGCTGATCCCTCCATAACTTAGCTGCCAAGCCTAATATGTTGACAAGTGTATTTGGCCTCTTTCTTTCTTGAGCACACCTCGATAAAGGTCATTTATTGACCCCTTTTGTAGCCACAATACTGATTAAGCACCCTTTAACCATGTCAAAGTATTTTTTAGGATCATTCCCACAAGGTTGTTCTCCAAATCTGTACATTAAAGACTCAAAGCAGTAACAATTGGCTCCATATGGGGACTACACTCCTCTACATTAGTGTAAGAGATCTCCAAAATCTCTGGCTTCTTGTTGAGCTTGTATCTGCAATGTTGAGCAATAGTTGCGGGCAGGGAGGAGGGAGGAGGGCTGTTGTGGATCCAAACTTCACATCTCGTAATCCCACATCATATTTACTTATTCAAAGATAACTCAATTTATTCAAAACCGTCTACAGATAGGGTATAAGCGAAATGCTAAAGGAGACAACATGCAAAATGAAAACTACTACCCAAATGCTCATATAAGCTTATTATTTCTATTCTAGTTTGGCATTACATACCATTAGAATAGTAATTTCGAGTGTTGCATATTTACAGGCAGCTGCAATTTTTCATTATCTAGGTGGCTTATGTAGAAAGTATTTTTAACCAACAACTTCTTCAATCTTGTATTGAGCAAGCCACCGACTACTGAACTTCCTATGCTTACCTGCCTCATCATTACTTTTATCCCATGTGAGAACTACGCTTGTTTTAAAAAAAAATCCTCAGTTGGGCCTTCCTATCAACTTTCCTTTGGCTTTGCCTTGATTTTCTTCCAAGTGGTTAAAATCCTCCCTATTATTTTCTTCTAGTTCCCCCAACTTATCAATCTTTGTTTAGACTGCATTCTTGTCAAAACTGAAATGTTGCAACAACCCATATACTAGTATCTTCAAGTGGATTGTCAAAGTTACATTTATTCCATACACCAACTCAAATGGACCCTTCCTTATAACTTCTTTCTTCGTAATCCATTCCACCCAGAAAGCAAACTTTAGCTTGTTGTCCCAACACTTCTTGTTATCCTCCAAAGTCTTCTTTATTATGCTGATCAAATTTTTAATACTCGACTTGACCAATCCATTTTCTTGTGGATAGTAATTTGATTAGTGTTCCAAAGCAATGTCATAATCAAAGAAAAACTTTTCTAACTGAATAGGCCTGAACACATTGGCATCATCGGTGGTGATTTTTGCTGGGCTTTCAAATTTGTTGATGATTCTTTATGGAGTTGTGTCATCATCTCTCTTCTTCCAGCTATGACTGACTCTTCATTGAGTTGGGTATTGTAGATGGAGAGATCAAAGATCATATCCCCCCCAGAGGATGAGCAGTTCAGTGGTGGTATTTCTTCAAGAGTTGAACAGTTCTAGGTTGATGATGATTGGGTATCCATAGACCCTTCCATGTTTGTATTGAGTTGGGTCATCACAAACCCACTCTATCTTGTTATGACTGCAATTGCCCCTCTATTGAGTTGGCATGCCCACTCCTTTTGTACTTTATTATCTTTCTACATTACCCCATGAATATATTAAACGGTGGCATTGAAATGATGGTAATTTTCACTCTTGGTTATTTGACATTATGGCTAAGTTCCCTCATTTATTGTATTATTGGGTGATGGTTTAATAGTTGACTTTGTCAACCTTATTTTATATTATTCTAGGTGGCTAAGGTGGACCTAGGCACTTATGTGGGTGTATAACCCCTTTATGGGGGAAGGTGCCCCACCTTGTAAATTTGCACATTGCCTCATGAATCATTTCTAACATGTTCTTGGATTTATTAGTGATTGATTCTTTTGCATAAGGGTACAATATCTCTTGTTTTGTTGTCTATGCATTTATATTTGTTTATGTGATATTTCTGTTCAAGGTTTATGTTGGATTATGGTTTGCTGAAGTGTTCACCATAGATCCATGATCTTTCTATCATCCCAACAGGATGAAGTAGAAGGGATGTCGGGGGGGATTGGAGGAGGGACGTGAACAGAAAATACAAAAGAGCTGAGAAATGATCAAATGAGATGGGGGAGGATGATTTTGAGGGACAAGAGGAGGAGGGTGTTGAGGAAGACAATGAAGGGGAAGTTAGGGATGCATAGGAGGAAATGGCTCCCACAGGAGATATTGTGGAAGGTGCAAAAATTACAGAAAGGGAAAAGGAGAGAGATGCTTGATAGGTTGGGGGAGGTGTGAAGATGGTCGAAGAGTGTAGGGAAATGCCTGCAATAGATGAGGAGAGGGCCATGAGGTGCCTGGTTGAGCACATCTCCACTCGCAGGTCACGATGGGGGACAATGATAAAAATGATCTCATATTTATGATGTAATATGTAAATCTAGTGTTAAAAAAAAAAACTTTAGAAGCAGAAAGTTGTGGTCTCCGTCATGTCTCAGAAACTAATGATGCAAAATTTAGCACACATATTGGTTAAACCACAATGTGTGTGCTTCGAAGAGGAATATATTATTTGCTTAAGCTATGGAGGGTTGGTGTGAACCTTTCCTTCCTACTTCACCACTATTAGGGTTCCTGCTTGGCTGTTAATGTTGTTGTGATCAGATTTTGGCATCTAGAACAGAATCAAATTGGAGGAATGTTAGAGCTGTTTTTCACAGTGTTTTGTTGGTTGGAAATAAGTTTTCTAAGCTGTTGGAGCCTGTTTTATGCATTAATTACAGAGATCTTGTCCATTGATTTGAGTGCCCAACGTTAGGGTTTACTTGCTGATTCATCTAAGTATTTTTATTAGCAGTTGTTCTGGGGCTATGAGTAAGTAGCATCACTTCTTTTGTGACTTAAGAACCAAGATTTTGGACCTGACATTTTTTTGTATAGGTGATCCAAAGATTTTTGGCTAGAGGCATTGCCCTAAAGGTTGCAGATTTAAGGTTTCCCAGACCATCTCTTGTTTATGGTGTACTAGGGTTTTATCCTAGGGTTTTTAAAAAATTCAAGGGCTCACTACATTACCTGATCTTGAAATTTGTTTGGATCATCTCCTTCAGGGTTCACTTTTAGTAGTTGGTCTAACGTTTTCTTGTCATCACCTACGGGATTGTGGGTTTGAATATCTTATTTGTAATAGCCCCAATTTTGTGAGCATGGGAGTCACTAAGGAATTTTGCCCAATTTTAGTAATATTAATTAAAAAGGGGCAAATATTATTGGAGAAAGGTGGCTAGTATTATTTTATTGAAGAATAGTGGCAAATTATTATTATATTAAATGACGACAAAAGTAACTTTGTGGAAAATGGCCCCAACTAATAAAATAATATTAAAAAAGGAGTCTAGAGGCACGAGCAGAAATTATAAAAGGAGCATAGAATCATTTTGTGGATTATCTTTTGGCTATTACACTTCATATTCCATCTTCTCCTGGAGCTATTTAGCACAAGGACCAGAGTGTTGTTTAGCACTAGGAATTCCAAGCGGAATTCCACCCTCATTTCAAAGAACTTCGAGTGTCTCCCTAGTGAGGTAATTTGGGAGTCCAATTCAGGGCTTCCCTTGAGTTTATTGCAGGAAGATCAACTTTTCACATTTCATGGGTGCAGGAGGAGTTCCTGCTACAAATTTTGGAGCAACAACTGTGGGTTAGAGATTCCAGGGTTTTGGAGAGAGATTTCACTTAGTTGTAGTAGGAGTTTGTTGGCATTTTGAAGCGCTGAGTTTGAGAGAATTCTTGGGGCCAAAATTCTACATTTCTGGAAGTGTGCAAGGGTCTCCAGGCAGGCTTGCATAGGGGTTGGAGGAATAGATGTTGAGGAGAGATAGGGGCCAAAGATTGGAGGTATACCTCAAGGGAGAATTTAATCAAAGTTGGGAGAGATTTCTAGTGGTATATTTGGGCTTGATTCAACAGTATCAAGACTGTGGGGCGTTTTCTAGCCAAATTGGGCAATTTGCACTTGTTGGGGGTCACCGGGGGTCGGTGGATTCAACCCAAACTCTTTTTAGATTTTTGTGGGATTATGGAGAGGAGTATTCAACTAATTTTATAGAATTTTTCGAGCGATATTCGGGCTTGAAATCCTCATTCTTATAGCAGGGCGCATTGCTAGTTAGCTGGGGAATTTGCATCACTTTGTGGGTTCGATTTTGTCTTGGAGAAGGCCAGAACTTTTTGGATATTTTCGGGTTTGAGGAGAGGAACTAGTGGCCGCAATATCAGAGCATTATTTTGAGTAGAACTTCTAGTTCCATTTGGCAGCCTATGACATATTTTCTGGGTAGTTTGCATTATCAATTTGGAGCCATTTCAGTAGTTGGGTTAGTGAGATTTCACCTAGGGTTTGCATTGCTTGCTATAGCAAGCCCAAGTTCTATGGATTTCATCTTATTGTACTTGATTTTCCATGCATAATTAATAAAATGGCTCAAGTTTATGCCCAAATTTTGGGGTTTTCTGTTTTGTGCTCTTGTTCAAATTTTTATTGCTATAGATTAGTTCATGCAACTGTGTTTTGCTGTATTTTCCTGGTTTGGAATATCACAGTGGTATCAGAGCATGATCTTGGCCAGCTGTGGGAAGCTAGCAAGATCATGAAGCTATTGGGCATGTGTTAATTTTAGGTATGTTCTATGCTTAGAGCAATTTGTTTCAATTTTCACAGTTAGCTCAATATCTTTTCCTGGTTAGCAATCACATCAGCATTGAAGTAAACTGCAGATAGAACATAAACATAAATCACAGAAGACAAGCCAAGACAAGAGGACACAAGATGTGGCGCTAGCTAGGGACAAACCCCAATATGGGGAAACCCTTGATCAATTCTTCTTCTATGTTCTTCAATAGTTCAGCAGAGAGAGAGAGAGAGATAGTACATTTACAACAGAAGTCAACATGTTGACTTTCTAGATAAGAGAATAGATCATCTCTACATGAGATCAGTTGAAGACATGTTGCTTCAACTGATTCTCCAAGGTGACTCCTTCACCTATCATTGTGCTGCATTTCGTCCATGTGTTGTAGCTCACAGTGTTGCACCATGCTGCACCCATCATCACAATTCGGGACCTCATGCAACTGCTATCCCAGTGTTTATCATTGTTGTACATCGTGCCACTGCTGCACAATGCTCACTGTTGTCCCAATGTACTTGCTACTATCCATGCTTTACCATGCTGTTGCTGTCCATGATTCTTCATGCTTGCAGCTGACCCATGTATGAGCTTGCTGATCTGATGAGGATATCTGAGGTTGTCCAATGCTTCCTATATGATCTTCAAAACAGACTTAAGAGAGAACAACCCCAAAGAAACCTTTGCTATGGTGCTATGGCCTGTGGCCTAGCACATAGCAACACAAAAGTACAATACCTCAAAATAGTTATAAATGCATCAGTATATCAGTACCCAATTTGCATATGAAATTAGTCCTACTAGGTTTGATCTAAGTCTGCGGGCATAGTTCATCATCACATAGTTTCCTCTTATGACTGTGGCTTTCACTTCTACAAACAATCTCATACCTGGAACAACCTCTATCACATTATTGTTATCTACAACAATGAGCTATCACCTACAACAATCTGATCATGCTTCTTCTTGATGTGTTGGGGCTTCCTTAGTTGACCTCTTTTGCAGCGTATTGATGCTCCTTTGGACAACTAATAGATCATACATCAAACTGCAGTTAGATACCTCCTTTTTCTGCAGCTAGATATCTCTATCCTTGCTGCGTTTGAGGGTTCCTTTTAATGTTGTGATAAGGGATCTTCTAACTATGGTTTGAGGGCTTCTTTCACAGCATATTAATGCTCCTCCTGGACAACATATAAGTGCTTCTTGGACAACAGATTTAGGACCTTTCCTAACTGCGTATTAGGGCCAGATAGAAGCCTCTTGTGGCAACGGTTTTAGGCCTTCATTTGCTGTTGATTAGGGCCTCCCCAACTGCGGCTAAGAGACCTCCTTTCTGTGAGTAAGTGTCACCCTCAACTGAGGATTAAGGTCTTCCCTTTACTGCGTATAAGTGCCTCCTTTTGCTGCATAAAAACCCTCATTGACTGCGGCCTCGGGCACCCTTAAATGGTGTGGCTAGAAGCCTCCTCTAGTTGCTCCTTAGATCTGCGTAGAGCCTTCTCTTTTGACTGCGTCTAGATGTTCTTCCTTTAACTGCGTTTAGACTACTGCTAGGGCATCCTCCTTACTGCGGCTAGGGCATTCTCCTTACTGCGGCTAGGGCATCATAAGACTTAGGTCGGCGTATACTCTTAGTATCTCTCCTTCCACCAAAACCCAAAGACATGTGGAGAGGCAGAGATCACAAGAAGAGTGTGTGTGCAAATGAATTGAAGACCTCCTTCTTTTATAGTAAAACGTTGAGCACAAGTGGGGTATATTTGGTTGCTGGCCGACCTTGACGAATTGTCCCATAACACAAATAAATTCATATCTCCATGAATACTTATCAGAATCGGATTATCTTTAGATCAATCCTACACCTCTTGATGAGAGGGATCCAAAAAAAATATCAGCTTCCATTAATAAGATGACTCACATGGAGTTTGGCCCTAGTTGCCAATTTTAACACTCCCTCTCAACTAGGGAGAACTCCATCCGCTGATCCATATGTTCGACTGTACTATCTCTGCCTTCAGTGCCCTGCACTGCTCTGCTCTGCTGAACCATGAAGAAGAAGAATTGATCGAGAATGTCTCATACCATTCTCTACTGACCCGAAGTCAGTTTCATCTGAAGAGAGTGTGTCACATCACTCTTACTGACACGAAGTTAGTTTTATTGATTACAGATCAATATCACAAGAGAGTGTCTTAAACCACTCATACTGATCCCAGATCAGTTTCATTGATCCCAGATCAATGGAGGTCATCCTAGCATAGGGAGTACGGTAGATACAACGATGCATCCATCAATAGTACTACTATGGTCCCTAACTTCATTTCCTTGCTCATTGATCAGATGAAAGGTACTTCCCATGAGTCCCAGACTGCATGGGTAGGATGCCTCGACAGGAGAACTAATCATCCTGTCCACAGGAGATCGAATCATCCTGTGCAATGGATTCCACGGAGAACTAATCATCCTGGCCCACAGGAGAACTAATCATCCTGTTCCACAGTCCCCACGGAGAACTAATCATCCTGGCCCACAGGAGAACTAATCATCCTATTCCACAGTCGCCACTGGGTGTCACAGGGGAAGGTTGAACCTTTTACCCCGCACATAGTGCACCACCAGGGGATAGTGAGCTGCCCTGTGGTCACATGTCGCTCCAAGAAGTACCCCGTGCCCCCTTGGGCTCCCAGAGCTCAATACATCATACTCGACCCTCATAAGAGGGTCTCTCAACGACTCCAAGTAGTTTGGGAAAGTCACAGATTTGACCTTTCCCTGGGGCTTCGACAAAATGTTTGCGACCTGTACATTAGTCTCAATGCGATGGAGCCTCCTCGCTCATCGACTTACCATATCTTAGATAAGGCAATATCTGATGTCTATCTGCTGGAGCAATCATCGAATACGGGATTCCTTAATAATCGAATCCCCCCTGGTTGTCACAAAGAATCACAGTGGTATTCATCATGTGTACAAATAGCTCATTGATGAGCTTCCACAACCAGGCAACTTCACACGAGATCATACTCGTAGCTATGTATTCGGTCTCGGCGGTGCTTATGGCAACCGACTTCTGCGTCCTGCTCATCCATGATATCGAGGCAGAATATAGAGAGAACCAACATTGAGAAGTGCTCTAGTGATCTTCCACACTGCCTGCCCAGTCAGCATTCGAATAATCATGCAGTTTCATATTTCCTAACTGCGTATTAGGGCCAGATAGTAGCCTCTTGTGGCAACGGTTTTAGGCCTTCATTTGCTGTTGATTATGGCCTCTCCAACTGCGGCTAAGGGACCTCCTTTCTGTGAGTAAGTGTCACCCTCAACTGCGGATTCAGGTCTTCCCTTTACTGCGTATAAGTGCCTCCACTTATTGCATAAAAACCGTCATTGACTGCGGCCTAGTGCACCCTTAAATGGTGTCACTAGAAGCCTCCTCTAGTTGCTCCTTAGATCTGCATAGAGCCTTCTCTTTTGACTGCGTCTAGATGTTCCTCCTTTAACTGCGTCTAGACTACTGCTAGGGCATTCTCCTTACTGCGGCTAGGGCATCATAAGACTTAGGCCGACGTATACTCAGAGTATCTCTCCTCCCATCAAAACCCAAAGACATGTGGAGAGGAAGAGATCACAAGAAGAGTCTGTGTGCAAATGACTTGAAGACCTCCTCCTTTTATAGTAAAACATTGAGCACAAGTGGGGTATATTTGGTTGCTGGCCTACCTTGACGAATTGTCCCATAACACAAATAAATTCATATCTCCATGAATACTTATCAGAATCGGATGATCTTTAGATTAATTCTACACCTCTCGATGAGAGGGATCTAAGAAAAATATTAGCTTCCATTAATAAGATGACCTGCATGGAGTTTGGCCTTAGTTGCCAATTTTAACACTCCCTCTCAACTAGGGAGAACTCCATCCGCTGATCCATATGTTCGACTATATTATCTCTGCCATCAGTGCCCTACACTGCTCTGCTCTGCTGAACCATGAAGAAGAAGAATTGATCGAGAATGTCTCATACCATTCTCTACTGACCCGAAGTCAGTTTCATCTGAAGAGAGTGTGTCACATCACTCTTATTGACCCGAAGTCAGTTTTATTGATCACAGATCAATATCACAAGAGAGTGTCTCAAACCACTCATACTGATCGCAGATCAATGGGGGTCATCCTAGCATAGGGAGTACGGTAGATACAATGTAGTACTACTATGGTCCCTAACCTCATTTCCCTGCTCATTGATTGATGAGAGGTACTTCCTATGAGTCCCAGACTGCATGGGTAGGATGCCTCAACAGGAGAACTAATCATCCTGTCCACAGGAGAACGAATCATCTTGTCCAATGGATGCCACGGAGAACTAATCATACTGGCCCACAGGAGAACTAATCATCCTGTTCCTCAGTCACCATGGAGAACGAATCATCTTGGCCCACAGGAGAACTAATCATCCTGTTCCACAGTCACCACGGAGAACTAATCATCCTGGCCCACAAGAGAACTAATCGTCTTGTTCCACAGTCGCCACTAGGTGTCACAGGGGAAGGTTGAACCTTTTACCTTGTACATAGTGCACCACCAGGGGATAGTGAGTTGCCTTGTGGTCACATGTCGCTCCAAGAAGTACCCCGCGCCCCCCTGGAGCTCCCAGAGCTCAATACATCATACTCGACCCTCATATGAGGGTCTCTCAATGACTCCAAGTCGTTTGGGAAAGTCACAAATTTGACCTTTCCCCGGGGCTTCGAAAAAATGTCTGCAACCTGTACATCAGTCTCAATGCGATGGAGCCTCCTCACTCATCGAATTACTATATCTCAGATAAGGCAGTATCTGATGTCTATCTGCTGGAGCAATCATCGAATACAAGATTCCTTAATAATCAAAT
The DNA here is from genome assembly GCA_031772625.1 of Pinus tabuliformis. Classification (NCBI taxonomy): domain Eukaryota; kingdom Viridiplantae; phylum Streptophyta; class Pinopsida; order Pinales; family Pinaceae; genus Pinus; species Pinus tabuliformis. The sequence continues at coordinate 1,057,943,671 of CM062818.1, forward strand.
CCCCCCTGGTTGTCACAAAGAATCACAGTGGTATTAATCATGTGTACAAACAGCTCATTGATGAGCTTCCACAACCAGGCAACTTCACACGAGATCATACTCGTAGCTATGTATTCGCTATCGGCGGTGCTTATGACAACCAACTTCTGCTTCCTGCTCATCCATGATATCGAGTCAGAATCTAGAGAGAACCAGCACTGAGAAGTGCTTTAGTGATCTTCCACACTGCCTGCCCAGTTAGCATTCGAATAATCATGCAGTTTCATATTTCCGACAGTGTATCTCAATCCATGAGAGATTGTGCCCCGAAGATATCTCAGAAGATTCTTGGCACCAATCCAGTGAGGCTCAACCAAATATGAGCTCACCATGCTAACTGCAAAATATATGTCCGTACGGAAGTTCACCAAGAACATCAACGCGAATGAGTTTATGGGACTCAGAGGCATTTCCCAAATCTGGTCCGGCATCATCACCATATAACTTCTGAAAGTTAAGATCCTCGAGGTAGTCACGGGCTTGCAGTTTACCATTCCACATCCGGAATCCAACTCCCTCTTACTTCTGCAAGTGAGAGGGTCTGCACCTGTTTGAAATAGGTCGTCCTCAGAAGGTGCTGGTATGAGAGGTCTATCATCCATAACCTTCAAACAATGGTTTGGATTGGCTTCACTCTTAGTGAATCTCAACTTCATCTGACAGCTATCAATCCTCTTATACTACGCCCGAGGTGTTTTGCTTCAAGCCATAGAGGGCTTTCTTCCACCTGTATACATGAGATTCCTGATCATGAATCTCAAACCCCTTGAGTTGTTCCAAACCTATGGACCTGCTACATGTGGGGAATGGTCCCCTTGTAAGATTTTCCTTTGGTACATCTCAGACATGTACTTTCATGCTCGTCTTGAATTCAGGCATCCCTATCACCATCTGACTCACATCGAGTAGGGCCCCATAGGTAGACCTCCGTGTTATAGATGCGATATGTCAATTGATATGATCCCCAGTGGACCATCCTGTAACTTGATACAAATTGCCAACCCTGAACCCATGAGAAAAAGCATCTTTGAAAACTCTATTTTTTAACACGTACCTTTCCATCGATGAATACCACCCTAAAACCTTTGACTTCCATTTCCGAGATGGACACCAGGTTCTTCTTGTGATTAGGTACATAAAAGAGATTCTTGTAAATGAATAGAGTTACCCTCATTCAATTGAGGGGTAACATTCCCTACACCCTTTCCGGGATAGGTGGCATCGGCTCCAAGTATAATCCCACGGTTGTTTCCGTCTCTACCAAATTCGAGAGAGCACCCTTCTATTCGATGAGGTGCCTTGAAGCACTGGGGTTCCTTGCTTTCTTTGAAGAGTCGACCATTTCCTTGATGACCTGCATTACCTATCATTCCTTTGATCATTGAAGATGTCCCTGGAATGATTGTTATCTTCATCAAGAGATGTGTCTCTGACATTTGGACACTTCTTCGCATAATGGGCGAACTAGTTATCTGCCTTAACTTTCATCTTGAGATCCGGTCTTCCCAATGAAGTGTTCTTAAGGCCATCAGAAGCTTCCGCTGCGCCATTTTGATAATTGTCTTTGCTTCGACTTCACCCTTGGTGAATTTGAAGAGAGATGAGGAATCCATTGATCCTTTTGTCCTTTCCCAACTGTCTTTGGTGATTTCTCTTTCACTCTTTCTTGGGCACTGTCTTTGCCTCAGCTTTGATACTATGTTAATTTTAGGTATGTTCTATGCTTAGAGAAATTTATTTCAATTTTCACAGTTAGCTCAATATATTTTCCTGGTTAGCAATCACATCAGCATTAAACTGCAGATAGAACATAAACATAAATCGCAGAAGACAAGCCAAGAAAAGAGGACACAAGATGTGGCGCTAGCCAGGGACAAACCCCAATGTGGGGAAACCCTTGATCAATTCTTCTTCTATGTTCTTCAATAGTTCAGCAGAGAGAGAGAGAGAGAGATAGTACATTTACAACAGAAGTCAACACTTTGACTTTCTAGATAAGAGAATAGATCATCTCTACATGAGATCAGTTGAAGACATGTTGCTTCAACTGATTCTCCAAGGTGACTCCTTCACCTATCATTGTGCTGCATCTCGTCCATGTGTTGTAGCTCACTGTGTTGCACCATGCTGCACCCATCATCACAATTCGGGACCTCATGCAGCTGCTATCCCAATGTTTATCATTGTTGTACATAGTGCCACTGCTGCACCATGCTTACTGCAGTCCCAATGTACTTGCTGCTGTCCATGCTTTACCATGCTGTTGCTGTCCATGATTCTTCATGCTTGCAGCTGACCCATGTATAAGCTTGCTGATCTGATGAGGATATCTGAGGTTGTCCAACGCTTCCTATATGATCTTCAAAACAGACTTAAGAGAGAGCAGCGCCAAAGAAACCTTTGCTATGGTGCTATGGCCTGTGGCCTAGCACATAGCAACACAGAAGTACAAGACCTCAAAACAGTTATAAATGCATCAGTATATCAGTACCCAATCTGCATATGAAATCAGTCCTACTAGGTCTGATCTAAGTCTACGGGCATACTTCATCATCATACAGTTTCCTCTTATGACTGTGGCTTTCACTTCGACAAACAATCTCATACCTGGGACAACCTCTATCACATTACTGTTATCTACAGCAATGAGCTATCACCCACAAGAATCTGATCATGCTTCTTCTTGATGTGCTGAGGCTTCCTTAGTTGACCTCTTTTGCAGCATATTGAAGCTCCTTTGAACAGCTGATAGATCATACATCAAACTGCGGTTATATACCTCCTTTTTCTGCAACTATATATCTCTATCCTTGCTGCGTTTGAGGGTTCCTTTTAATGTTGTGATAAGGGATCTTTTAACTATGGTTTGAGGGCTTCTTTCACAACATATTAATGCTCGTCTTGGACAGCAGATTTAGGACCTTTCCTAACTGCGTATTAGGGCCAGATAGAAGCCTCTTGTGGCAGCGGTTTTAGGCCTTCATTTGCTGTTGATTAGGGCCTCTCCAACTGCGGCTAAGAGACCTCCTTTCTGTGAGTAAGTGTCACCCTCAACTGCAGATTAAGGTCTTCCCTTTATTGCGTATAAGTGCCTCCTCTCGCTGCATAAAAACCCTCATTGACTGCGGCCTAGGGCACCCTTAAATGGTGTGGCTAGAAGCCTCCTCTAGTTGCTCCTTAGATCTGCGTAGAGCCTTCTCTTTTGACTGTGTCTAGATGTTCCTCCTTTAACTGCGGCTAGACTGCTGCTAGGGCATCCTCCTTACTGCGGCTAGGGCATTCTCCTTACTGTGGCTAGGGCATCATAAGACTTAGGCCAGCATATACTCTTAGTATCTCTCCTCCCACCAAAACCCAAAGACATGTGGAGAGGAAGAGATCACAAGAAGAGTGTGTGCAAATGACTTGAAGACCTCCTCCTTTTATAGTAAAACATTGAGCACAAGTGGGGTATATTTGGTTGTTGGCTGAGCTTGATGAATTGTTCCATAACACAAATAAATTCATATCTCCATGAATACTTATCAGAATTGGATGATCTTTAGATCAATCCTACACCTCTTGATGAGAGGGATTCAAGAAAAATATCAGCTTCCATTAATAAGATGACCCACATGGAGTTTGGCCCTAGTTGCCAATTTTAACAACATGTATGCACAATGACGGGTGAAACCATAGACAAACGCATGGGGCAAGGAAGATTTAGTATGCAGGAATTTTGGGGTGGAATCCACTGGAATGATGAGAGGTTGGCCCAGTTGAGGAAGGTGACAAACCAAATCCATCCTCATCCTTACAACAAAGACACTAGAAGTGCGCAGGCCATGGGGGTGCAACCATTCACACCATGTGGGGAAAGTTGACAAAATCAGGGCACTAAACCTCCTCAAAAGGAGTGGATAGGACAAGGGCAGTTAGAGGGTGAGACCAGGGGGCGCTTCTGCTGGTGGAGACCTGGCTTTAGATATCAGGAGAGCTTGAGGAGGTTGAGCATGAGGCAGAGGACACGTAGGAGTGTGAGGAGCATGTAGATATACCCAGTGAGATGCGGGAGTCACCCTTGTTGGAGATCCCCTTGCTAGCTTCGGTTGACACCTTAGTGGAGAGAGTAGAGCATACACTTAGAGGGCCATTTGTTGAGGAGGTGCCACCCATGGATGAGGTGCCGACAGTTGATGAGGTACCCAACGCTGTGATCGAGTTTACAAATGATAGTCGCCCACAACAGTGTCATCAGTTTGAGGCCAACCTTCTAGTATTGAAAAAGAAGGCCATGACAGTACGAGAGGCCATTCTGCCGTAGAACGAGGAGCTAGAAGGTATGAGAGTGGTTTGTGTCGAGTCAGGAGCCAAACTGACTCATGTTGGGGAATGGTTGGATTCCTAAATGTTACAACTAGAGTACACATTGGAGCATTGGAGCAACCCTCTTTAGACATACATAGATGGGGCTTGTTGCACTAGTAGGTTGCCTCTGCACATTGGAGAGGGAAAGGCAGAGTCACCTCGACAAATTTTGTGTGGACTAGGATGGTGAGATGAGGCGACATGAGTTGCGTAGGGTGCAACATTCACATGATGGAGGGCTTGTCTTGTGTACGAGTGTTCATGCATTCAATTCCTCGCTTGGGGTTAGATGGCGAGAGATTATGAGTTGGTACCCAGTGGAGTGGTTTAGGTGTTGAGATATATCCCTAGTCATAGTTCCACAAGGGCTGTGAGTTACTGGAGAGGCTCCAGGGCCAGACTATTATTGAGATCCAGGTGGAATCCTCCATCACATCAGTGAGTTGCTCGATGACAACAACAACTTTGTGATGGATCTAGTGCTTGAGTGCGTTCACACTTTCAGATTTCCATTAGAGTTGTGGACAACCTTACTGACAAGATTGATTTACAGGGGAGCAGGAAGCTTCCGTGAATTGCCATGGCAGGATGGTCGGACATGGGGTCGTAGAAGGATCAACACACTCTGATAGGGGCTGATTAGAGGAGGTGGCATAGGTTGGCCACCAAACAAAGCGTTGTATGGGGATGAGGATTTTCCGCAGATATGTGGGGCACAAAGGTCACAGAGCAACAACACGTTAGTGACACCGCCACTGGCACTTAGGGAGGTTTTCTTGTTAGATCTCTCCAAGAGAATCATGAGGGGAGGTCCACCCATCCGAGGTTATGGAGGTGTAGTAGTGGAGATGGCGACCCTGACAAGATGCAGGATGATGCCTATGGACTCAGTCTTAGACCTTGATATCTAGGGGTGTATAGGGGTATGCAGTGGTGCACAACAGTATGTAGAGGAGCATGGAGGTGTGCAGTGTTGCGTAGTGGTGTGCAGGGTTTCATTGTGGTGTAGGAGGAGCGATTCACATCATAGTGCATTTCCTCATAGAGTGACAAACACATTGATGTAGGAGGGATACCAGTTGATCCAGGATGATGCAACATGTAGCAGGGTACGACGGTGTACAGAGATGTGCAACTGGGTGCAGTTGTATGCTAGGGGACACGAGGATACATGGTTATATGCAATAGTGTGCGAGGCTACAATGTGGACAGAGGGAGTGCTACTAGCAGGGAGATTCCTTGATGAGGATGTCAGGCATGCCATTGGGTTGGACATACCTAGGTTGGGAGAGCGGATCGGTCACAGGATGGGCCAGGAGTGTCCACACGGGTTCTTGATCATACTCATCGGAACCCACACATCTTCCACTCGTTGGCACCACGTGTAGTTGAGGGGAGCCTTATTGTGTTCGATCCATACCCACAGTGTGGATAGGACTTGGGGGATTTTCCTGAGACGACGCTATGAGATTCAGTGCCTCAGGGGGATGATAGATATTCTCTAGTGGAGGAGCAAGCTTGGTGCGCGAGTTGACAGCCACAGGCCAGGGGATGAGGTGATCTGCTGTAGGGCTGGCATACCATTCATCACCGAGCCTACACCTAGGGAGCTAGTCACGAGGGAGACATGTGCCACTCTTTCCACAGGGCATGTCAGGATCTTTCATGAGCAAAGGATACCGTGTATGACTGAGGCAATTTTCCAGTGGGTGTCAAGGCTCCAGACATTGTATTGGCACATTATCGAGAGGGCAGATCGCAGACTTAGTGGTGATGGTTGGCAGGAGTAGGATGGATCCACATACATTGACTCGATTGCGAGTAATAGATACCCATTTATTGGCTGCATTCAAGGGGTAGCTATTTGGCACATGTGGTTTGCAATGGTTATTAGTACTACGCAGTGGTAGGCACAAGGAAGTTTAACATGCATTAGATTAGTTCATGATATATGGAGCCTATATATTGATTGCATGTAGGGACTAGAGACGAAGCACAAATGGATTCTAGCAGTTGTCAGAGCTATGCCATAATAGGTCTAGCTGTGGGATCCAAGGATTCAATTGGTTGATAGATCACTTTGTTTCGTGATGAGCGAAATCGTGGCAGAGTGATATAGTTCACTCTCGGGTTGATACATGGGGGTTTGCGGAGGCCTTCATCGTATGGCGAGTGAGGATTTCCCTGTTGCTGCACAGGTTCAGGGTTAGCTTTGAATGGGTAGGCTTTCGCATCATGGAGATGCCTGGGCATGATGTATTTGGCCTTTATCAGTGTTTCACCATCGGGTTCCAGGAGAGGAGGATATGGTATGCGCATGATGGGCAGTTAGATGTAATCAGAGTGGCACAACATCATGTGGTGGCATTTTTTTGAGATTAGCATGGGACCTTGGTATCGAGGGATTCATTTATGACAGGATGGTGCACGGATTCAGGGTGACTCAGTGGCACATTTGGGAACCCGGTATTGTTTGTAGTGATAGTTTGGGTCAGCGTAAAGAGGGAGTGCTTGTTCGAGCATTGCTTGAGGACACACAATTTTTGGCGGGGAGGACTATAATATCCACAATTTTGTGAGCATGGGAGTCACTAAGGAATTTTGCCCAATTTTAGTAATATTAATTAAAAAGGGGCAAATATTATTGGAGAAAGGTGGCTAGTATTATTTTATTAGAGAATAGTGGCAAATTATTATTTTATTAAATGGCAACAAAAGTAACTTAGTGGAAAATGGCCCCCACTAATAAAATAATATTAAAAAGGAGTCTAGAGGCATGAGCACAAGGGTTGGAGTGTTGTTTAGCATTGGGAATTCCAAGCGGAATTCCACCCTCATTTCGGAGAACTTCGAGTGTCTCCCTAGTGAGGTAATTTGGGAGTCCAATTCAGGGCTTTGGGTCCTCCTTGCCCTACTTTGTCTCCCATCGTTGAATGATGGGTGTTCTTATTTTTTTCTTACTGTAACGTTGCTAGTATCTTCTGGAATCATAGAAGGCTTATGCACTCACAAGCTGGTAGGATGCATTGCTTTGATACCATTGTAATGTCCTAAGGTAATGTTGCCCTTCGAGTTTATAAGAAACTAGGGTTTCCAACATAATTCCTTCACTTATTGAACAATGAAATAGACAATTTATTCAACAGTGACAATACTTATACATGAATAAGCAATATTGTCCTTAAACCCACTATAAATAGGACTAATCATCTATCAACAAGAAATACGATTTTCCACCAAGTATAGTATTGTATTCACCCAATAATGATTTTGACAAACAGTTGGAGTATTAAATGGAATTTTAGGGGCGTGGTGGTCGACCGTCCCAACCATGAGTGGCCAAGGGTTGGGGTCGTCGAAACACCACAAGTTTAATTCGGGAGGCAACCCAGGCCTATCAGGCCAACAAGCCACCTCATATTCGCCAATTAATATCAAGATGGGAGTCTGAATTAAAGTAGCAAGTTGAAAACACGAAGTTGGATATGGAGGAATGGCAGATCCTCATCCTAGACCCAGGCCATTCCCGAGTCCGGTATACCCAGTTCCAGTAGACAGTGTACCTATACTGGATGATGAAAAACATTATGGCAAAAGATTTGACGACCTCTTCTACAAGAACATCTAAGCCAAAAATTGAATTTCAGGAAATCCACAGGGAATTTCAACTTATCCAACGTCAAATTCAACAGAAAATGCTCGCCTCAGCCATATAGAGAAGCATATTCCCTGTCTTCCACATACTAAACTATCGGGGTCCAATGCAAAAGACTTGACGCCCATAGACTCGTCTGATGAGTAATCGCTTGATCTGCATAGTTTGGTTTCCCATATTTTGATATGTATAAATGACTGGTTTGCAAGCTTTGTTTTTTTGCTATAGATATATAGTTAATAGGAGATTTAAAGACAGTCAGACTTATATAGCATTAAGTATTGGGGGTTTTCGCAGTGCATTATATTAGATATCATTTTTGGGATTCAACTGCGTTAAATAAGTCATTCATCTATGACCATTTCCATGAGAGGTAGTCGTAACTGACTAATTTCTCATGATTTTTGAATAGTCCACTTAGCACTCATTGCATCAGGTGATGCTCACAGGGGTGAAGAAGTGGGATTGAAACTAGTGAAATGAATCACATAGTGTCAATCATCACTTCCTGGGCTTGCACCTGGTAACTAGGACTTCCAGGGAGGTCACCCATCCCAGATCGCCTGTGGCTCAAGCACGCTTAACTGTGAAGTTTACCCCACAATCAAGCCCACTTAGCTTGCTACGCCATTTGCAAAACCTTAGCAAGTATTGTGCCTCATGAACTATTCAGGTAGAGTTCCCTTCACTCTTTTGAATTAAGTATTGGGGGTTTTCGTAGTGCATTATATTATCATTTTTGGGATTCAATTGCGTTAAGTAAGTCATTCATCTATGACCATTTCCATGAGAGGTAGTCGTAACTGACTAATTTCTCATGATTTTTGAATAGTCCACTTAGCACTCATTGCATCGGGTGATGCTCACAGGGGCAAAGAAGTGGGATTGAAACTAGTGAAATGAATCACATAACATCAATCATCACTTCCAGGGCTTGCACCCGGTAACCAAGACTTCCCGGGAGGTCACCCATCCTAGATCGCCTCTGGCTCAAGCGCGCTTAACTGTGGAGTTTTCCCCACAATCAAGCCCACTTAGCTTGCTACCCCATTTGCAAAAGCTTAGCAAGTATTGTGCCTCATGAACCATTCAGGTAGAGTTCCCTTCACTCTTTTGAGCATCACCCGATGCAATGAGTGCTAAGTGGAATATTCAAAAATCATGAGAAATTAGTCAGTTACGACTACCTCTCATGGAAATGGTCATATATGAATGACTTACTTAATGCAGTTGAACCACAAAAATGATATCTAATATAATGCACTGCGAAAACCCCCAATACTTAATTCAAAAGAGTGAAGGGAACTCTACCTCAATGGTTCATGAGGCACAATACTTGCTAAGGTTTTGCAAATGGGGTAGCAAGCTAAGTGGGCTTGATTGTGGGGAAAAATCCACAGTTAAGCGCGCTTGAGCCAGAGGCGATCTAGGATGGGTGACCTCCCGGGAAGTCCTGGTTATCGAGTGCAAGCCCTGGAAGTGATGATTGACGTTATGTGATTCATTTCACTAGTTTCAATCCCACTTTTTCACCCCTGTGAGCATCACCCGATGCAATGAGTGCTAAGTGGACTATTCAAAAATCATGAGAAATTAGTCAGTTACGACTACCTCTCATGGAAATGGCCATAGATGAATGACTTACTTAACGCAGTTGAATCCCAAAAATGATATTTAATATAATGCATTGCGAAAACCCCCAATACTTAATTCAAAAGAGTGAAGGGAACTCTACTTGAATGGTTCATGAGGCACAATACTTGCTAAGGTTTTGCAAATGGGGTAGCAAGCTAAGTGGGCTTGATTGTGGGGAAAACTCCACAGTTAATTGCGCTTGAGCCAAAGGCGATCTGGGATGGGTGACCTTCTGAGAAGTCTTGGTTACCGGGTGCAAGCCCCAAAAGTGATGATTGACGCTATGCGATCCATTTCACTAGTTTCAATCCCACTTTTTCACCCCTGTGAGCATCACCCGATGCAATGAGTGCTAAGTGGACTATTCAAAAATCATGAGAAATTAGTCAGTTATGACTACTTCTCATGGAAATGGTCATAGATGAATGACTTACTTAACACAGTTGAATCCCAAAAATGATATCTAATATAATGCACTGCGAAAACCCCCAATGCTTAATTCAAAAGAGTGAAGGGAACTCTACCTGAATGGTTCATGAGGCACAATACTTGCTAACGTTTTGCAAATGGGGTAGCAAGCTAAGTGGGCTTGATTGTGGGGAAAACTCCACAATTAAGCGCGCTTGAGCTAGAGGTGATCTGGGATGGGTGACTCCCTGGAAGTCCTGGTTATTGGGTGCAAGCCCCGGAAGAGATGATTGACGTTATGTGATTCATTTCACTAGTTTCAATCGCACTTCTTCACCCCTGTGAGCATCACCCGATGCAATGAGTGCTAAGTGGACTACTCAAAAATCATGAGAAATTAGTTAGTTACGACTACCTCTCATGGAAATGGTCATAGATGAATGACTTACTTAACGCAGTTGAATCCCAAAAATGATATCTTATATAGCATTGTTAGACAGTCTTAAACTCTTCAAATTTTGGATGGCATATAATGCAGTCAGATGGCCAACAACCCTGGTTTCCCAGTGGGCAGGTTGAGGCCATCTAATCATGTTGGATAACTTGATTTTTTGAAATAGAATAAAAAGGAATTGCCAAGCTTACAAAAAAAAAATAATAAAAATTTAAAAAAAATGTTATTTAAATATGTAGAATAATTTAATAGATAAATAAGTTAATACTTTTATAATTAATTTAAAATGTTAAAAATTTTAAAAATAAATATTTATATATTAAATTTTTAATTTTAATAAAATTGTAGTGTTCCAAACTTAAATAAATAGTAATATGCAAAGCAAAAACGATTTACAGAACAAAAAATTTAAGCAATCAACAAATGCTCATAAAAACTCCAGAAGTAGGAACCAGCTGAGCCATTTTATTAATCAATGGAGCAAGTACAATAATATGGAGGAATGCACCTGGGCTTGCCTCAATGGCAAGCGTGACAGAACCCAGGTGATAATACAATGATCTCAAATGCTGGAAATGACTGCTCCTCTAATGCTCTGCGCTGCCCAGAAAACTGCACTGCTGGCTGGAAAGGAACTGCAAGAAACTCCACCTCCGGTGCTCAGAAAATGTTGCAAAATTAACCCCAAGTTCCTTGACCAAAGCCCACAAAAACCCAGAAAGGGTTTGTTTTGAATCCAACCTCCCAAATTCGGCCTCCAATATGCCCTATGCCCTCCAAACTGCTCAAGAACACAACCTGCAAAGATACAAGAAAATTCCTCCACCAAGGCTCCGGAAAAGTAGTAATGTCCTCCATAAATGCTTTCCTTAACTCCCCCGGCAAGGACCAGCCTCACTAACTCATACTCTACCTCCCACGTGTGCTCCAAATGTTGCCTCTGCGCTGGGCCAGGAAGTGCAAAAGTCACACTGGATATGAGCACTCTCCTCCAACTCCAAAACTCTCCAAAATGGCAGCCAAATTCTTATTCCTCCTCTTCGAAAATTCTCCCGGCCAAAACTCCTCTGAAAGATGTTATAAACAAACTCGGCCTCCCTTCACTGCGTCCTCCAAAAATACGCACCACCGGGAGATGATGAATGCATCTGTTGGAAACCACAATGAAATCCTCCTCTGGAAGAATGGAGACAACCTCTCTAGGGTGGCACTTGAAGTCCCCCGAAGAAAGGGTGAGCTCTCCGCTTGAAGAACTCTTGCTAAACAACAAGTGACTCGGCTAAGTAGCTCGAGCAACCAAAGAGAAATTCGATTTGCCAAAAGATGATGAAATGAGGAGAGCTTCCTTCCTTATGTAGATTTCGTGGAGCACTTTTCCCTCCATCGTGGGTCCCTCACTTAACCATCGACTTCCCCTCCATGCAATTCGAACTAGGGAATGCGTATTCTCCTAGTGTGGGTAGTCCCCACATAGAACTTGACCACATCAAAATAACTTCTACTAAGTCTAACCTCCTAATAAGTGTAAGTCTAACCTCTTAGTGTGGGCTTCCTTGTCACATAGTTCCTGAGATAGCCCTCTAACCATTGGTTCACCCCCTCTGTCTAGCCATCAGTCTGTGGATGATAACTGGTGCTCGGGATGAGCTCTGTGCCAACTAGCCTTAAAAGCTCTTGCCAAAATCCCTCCATGAATTGGCTATCTTGGTCACTGAGTATAGTCTTAGGGAGTCTGTGTAGGTGAAAGAGATCCCTAAAGAACAACTCTACCACATGTGATGTTGAATATCATGTCAGAATGGCAAAGAAATGTGCAAACTTGGTCAGCTGGTCGACCACCACAAAAATACAATCCTTCCCTTGTATTGAGGGAAGTCCGGTGATGAATTCCATAGAGATACTCCCCCATTTCCCCTCAGGGATGGGAAGAGGCTGCAATAGTCCTACTGGATGGGTCAACTCTCCTTGTTCCTCTGACAAGTCACGCACTTTTGCATGTGCCTCAACACGTCCCCTTTGAGGCCCTTCCAAGTGAAGTGCTCTCTTACTACCATATAGGTCTTCCTGAACCCTTGGTGTTCAGACAAAGGAAAATCATAAGTTGCACAAAGGATGCACTCCCTCAACTGGGCCCCGAAACCAAGAATATGTGCCCTTTGTAATATATAACCTCATCCATCACCCTGTAGTGCTCTCTGGATTCTGCATAGCTGCCCCCTAAGATCTCGCATGCCCGACGATCCTTGGAGTACTCTACTAATAGTTGTGCCTTCCAATCATGGCAAACGCTCATGAGTGAAAGTCTTGCGGGTCTCCTGGATAGTGCATTCGCCACCACATTGTGCTTCTTCCGCACATACTCAATATCAAAATCATAGGCCTGCACCTTGCTGACCCACCTTTGTCGCTTATCATTGAGGCCTTACTACCCCATGAAGTGGCAAAGACTGTTGTGATCCATCTTCACCCGAAATTGGTTCCCCACCAAGTACTGTCTAAACCTGGCCAATGCATGCATTATGGCCAACATCTCCTTGTTGTATATGGAATACGACATCTCATGAGGTAGGAGCTTCCGGCTCTCAAAAGCAATGGGGTGCCCTCCTTGGGATAAGACTGCCCCTATCCCCACACCCGATGCATCGCACTCCAATGTGAAAGGCTGTGTAAAATCCGGAAGTGCCAATACCAGGCAACAACTCATCACCTCCTTGAGGTGATCAAATGCTGCCTGAGCTCCATCTGTCCATGCAAGTGGTGTTGCCAACTGTGAGAAGCCCTTCATGAACTTTTGATAATAAGTACAGATGCCCAAAAATCCTCTCAGCGTTGTCACATCTCGAGGCTCTGGCCAATCCCGTATGGCTCGAATCTTCTCCTCGTGCACCTTGACCCCATCTGCGCCTATGATGTGCCCCAAGTAGAGCATCTCTGTCAACCCAAACTCGCATTTGGACATCTTGGCGTAGAGCTGCTGCTCCTCCAAGATAAGCAATACTGTCTCTAGGTGCTACAGGTGCTGCTCCCACGTCTTGGTGTAGATCAAGATGCCATCAAAGAATACTAGTACAAAGTTCAAACCTCCTCAGCTGGCCTCTGAACACATGGTTCGTGCATGACTGGAACGTAGCCAGTGCGTTGGTCAACCCAAAAGGCATGACTAGGAACTCGAAATGCTGATAATGACATCTGAAGGCCGTCTTTGGGATGTCTTGCTCCCTCACCCGAATTTGATGATACCCAGACCACAAATCTATCTTAGAGAAGTACTTGGCTCCTCTAAGTTTGTCCATCAACTCATCAATACGCAGAATGGGATACCTGTTCTTCAGTGTCTTCTTGTTGAGGGCCCTGTAGTCAATGCACATGCGGAGAGTCCCATCCTTCTTCTTCACCAGCACAACCGAAGAAGCGAATGGACTAGAACTCGGTTTGATGTGGCCCAATGCCAATAGCTCCTTGATGGCCCTCTCAATCTCATCCTTATAGGCTTTGGGATGCCTATAGGGTGTAGTAATGACTGCCTGCACACCAGGCTCCAGCTCTATAGTGTGCTCGAACCCCATGTCAGGTGGTTGTCCTGACAGTATGTCTCAAAAAACTACCGATATCTATCCAGTATCGCCTGTATGTCTGGATGTGGTGGCTTGGCCTTCCCCCCAACCTCTGAAATCCTTAGCTCTATTGCCCATGCTATGTCTCCATGCCTCAAATCGACATCCATCCTGTGGGCCCAAACTGTGTGTGGAGGATACGAATGTATGCCTCGAAGAATCACTTGCTAACCATTCGACCTAGTAAACTCCATCACTAGCTACTTCCAATCGGTGGTAACTCGGCCAAGGGAATACAACCATTGGACACCCATCACCACATTGGTGTCTGGTACATCCACCATGAAAAAGTGGTCTGTCATCGAATAGTTCCCCATGGTCACTGTCAAAGCGGGAACATATCGAGTGCACTGCATAGTCCTGTCTCCTGGTACTAGAACTGAAAACCCCTCAAACTTTGCAGTGGTGATGCCCCTCTTCTGGACCATTTGAGCATTAATACAATTGTGGGTGGCGCCACTGTCTACTAAAACTTAGACACGCGGCCCTTGCACCGTACCTCTGATCCTCATGGTAAAAAATTTGGGAATCCCGCACAAAGATGCTAGGACTCCCCTAGCTGGTGCAAAAGATGCTCCCCCATGTGGTGGTGGTGGTGGTGGTGCCCTCTCTGTTGGATCCTCGTTGTCTCCCCCACCAAGCTCCAACTCCACCTGATCCTCTTGATCGCTATTTGAGAAGGCCTCGATGTAATGAGCCTTTCCCTCTGTGCACTGATGGCCTGGTGCCCGTGACTCTCGACATGTAAAACATAACTTCCTCTTCCTGAGGTCCCTCTTGGTCTCATCATCCAAGTGTCCCTGCCCTTGGACTGCTCTCTGCTTTGTGGGCGCTCTAGTGTCACTACCCTTCTGTGGGTAGGGAGTGCGTGGTGGAAAGGGTGCCCGAGTCTTGGGGATGGCCCCTTGCAAATCTCTCGTACAAGTCACTGCCTCCAGAAGAGTATATGGTCTGCGTGACTTCACCAGTCCCCGTAGTGGCTTTGTCAGTCCCTTTCCAAATGTGTATACTCTCCTAGCATCTGACAGATTTGGCACCATGACTGAGACCCTCAGGAACTCTGAAATATAATGCTTCGGATGCCTTGTCTGCTTGAGCTGGGTCAACTCCCTGAAGTGAGCCTCTGGATCCCTCCGATCAAAACGCTCCACTACTCTCCATGTGAAGTCCTCATAGGAGGTCACGCTGGCATGCCCCAGAGTGGACAAGCCATGAAACCACCAATTGTGTGCCTCCCCCTCCAAATGCAATGTGACCATCTTGATGGCTTCTACCTTCGTCATCCTGTTGAGCTGGAAGTATGTGTCCAACTTCTCCACCCAAGCACGTGCTGTGCACTTGGTAGTGCCATCATAGGTGGGAAAATACATCTTCCCAATGGTGCGGTGCAGCTCATAATTCTATGTACCCGGCCTTCGTAGCCCTTCCCCTTCTCATTCTGTTTGAGCTGGCAATAATCTCTGAAAGATAGAGCCTCTCTGAAATCTTCTCCCATGGATTGCCACTCCCTGAAATGCTCTCCCATCAATGATGGATCCTCTCCTCCACCCGTTTCACCCTGTGCCAAAGGTAGAAAAGAAGGTAAAGTGGCTCGAGTTGGCTCACTCAAGGATGGTTGCTATGCAGTAGGTGAAAGGTGATCGAGCTGTTGAGAGGCCCCTGAAGTCTCTCCAAATATAAATTCCCGGTGAGTGCTCCGCTCCCAATTTTGCATCTTGATCTCATCCAACATCTCCTTCTGCCCCTTTGCCAAATCGCTCAAGGCCTTCAAGAGACTGTCGAAGGCAATTTCTTCCCTGCTCTTGGGCTCCCCCATATCTTCTGCTACCACTGCCTTCCCACGATCCTCTGTGTTTGGAGTCATCTCTAACTCCCTCTCCCTGCTCTGGTACCTCTGCCTCCTGTAAGTAATATTTTGTTAGTCCTCCTCACTCATAGGAAAGTTCCCCCACGAATGAGCCAGAATCTGAGTTCTGATACCACTGTAATGTTCCAAACTTAAATAAACAGTGATATGGAAAGCAAAATGATTTACAACACAAATTTTAAACAATCAACAAATGCTCATAAAAACTCCAGAAGTAAGAACCAACTGAGCTGTTTTCTTAATCAATGGAGCGAGTGCAATAGTATGGAGGAATGCACCTGGGCTTGCCTCATTGGCAAGTGTGATAGAACCCAGGTGAATACAATGATCTCAAATGCTGGAAATGACTGCTCCTCTAATGCTCTGCGCTGCCCAAAAGATTGCACTGTTGGCTGGAAAGGAATTGCAAGAAACTCCACCTTTGGTGCTCAGAAAATGGTTCAAAATTAATCTCCAGCTCCTTGATCGAAACCCACAGAAACCCAGAAAGGGTTTGGTCTGAATCTGACCTCCCAAAATTTGCCTCCAATATGCCCTACGCCCTCCAAACTACGCAAGAACATGACCTGTAAAGATACCAACAAATTCGTCCTCCAAGGCTCCAGAAAAGTAGCAATCTCCTACACAAATGCTTCCCTTAACTCCCACGGAAAAGATCAACCTCAATAACTGATACTCTACCTCCCACGTGTGCACAAAATGCTACCTCTACGCTGGCCCAGGAAGTGGAAAGTCACACTGAATAGGAGCACTCTTCTCCAGGTCCAAAACTCCCCAAAATGGCAACCAAACTCCTATGCTTCCTCTTTGGAATTTCTCCCAGCCAAAACTCTGAAAGATGCCACAAACAAACTTGGCCTCCCTTCACTACGTCCTCCAGAAATACGCACCACCGAGAGATGATGGATACAACTGTTGGAAACCACAATGAAATCCTCCTCCGGAAGAATGAAGATGAACCTCTCTAGGGTGGCACTCGAAGTCCCCCGAAGAAAGGGTGAGCTCTTCGCTTGAAGAACTCTTGCTAAACAACAAGTGACTCGGCTAAGCAGCTCGAGCAACCAAAGAGAAATTCGATATGCCAAAAGATGATGAAATGAGGAGAGATGCTTTCCTTATATAGATTTTGTGGAGCACTTTTCCCTCCATTTTCCCTCCATCGTGGGTCCCTCACTTAACCATCGACTTCCCCTCCATGCAATTCGAACTAGGGAGTGAGTATTCTCCTAGTGTGGGTGGCCCCCACGTAGAACTTAACCACATCAAAAATAACTTCTACTAAGTCTAACCTCCTAATAAAATCGAATGGGCCCCATCATCTCCAAAATTGGCCCGAAAATGTAATAATTAATCTTGTTCCATATTAATTTAGCAACGGACATGACCAAATTTTTGATTCTTTTATAATAAAATTTTGATTATTTTTATAAATTTTAATAAACGTATAAAGTTTACATTTTTTAAACTTATTTTTTTTATAGATTATAGTTGTTGCATTAAAAAATAATCTAAAAATAAAAATTTCCCATTTAACTATGAGATAAGAATTGTTAAAATAATATCACAATAAATGTATAAGTATTTCCTCTTAAATTTTGGGCATGTTGAGGAATATGGTCACCAAAGTAAGGGTTGCCACCACTTTAGTGTTTTGTGGCATTGCGAGCGTTGTTGGACCTTACATACACACCCCAAATATTGCCTAAGGTCTTCCTTACCACTGATGGAGTCCAAGTTTAATTTAAACATCTCCACTCAACTCAATTTCAAGTAAAAAAAATGTATTTCAAAACAGAGATAATAACCACAACACAATTCGGTTGGTGATATGGCTTTTTAAGGGTATTTATGAATCAAGGCTCGTTGGCCTTGAGAGTTCAACCATTTTATGTTATGACAACTAATCAACACTGATCCTTCAGTCCATAAAATAATATCACAAATCCTCTCTAAAGAAAAAGAGAGTGCAGTGACTTCTTATGTTACAAAAATGTATTTAGTTTGCAATTGATATTGTGTAACCTTGGACCTCATTTTTGCCTATGAAAGCAATAGAGAAGACAATATCTTACATTTATGTCCCTGCGCCCCAAAATACAAGTCCTTTCTCTAAAGAAAAAGGAGTGCAATGACTTATGTTATAAATAAGTATTCAACCCACAAGTTACGTTGCATGGCCTTGGAACTCTCAATCCATGGTGAGAATATGGCATGGGGTTACATTTGAGCCACTTCAAAATAAAAGATTAAGTTCCCTGTTTTTGCCTATGAGAGCAATAGAGAGGACATTATCTTACATTTTTGAAATTTAGGTAAACCCTGGCATGCAATGAAGACATGCACCTGTTCACCAGAATAAATAAATCAAATCCCGCAGAAAATCATAACTAAAAGTTTAGATCAGCATACATTAGGGGAATTTAACCATTGTCAACAATATATAGCACTGGGCATTCCGCCATATTAGGTTACTATCATTTTAAATTTTAGCTTTTTTTTTTTTTTCATATTAAAGGAATCATGAATTGCCAATGGCATGAATCATATAGGATGTCTGATGTTTAAAATTCAAGTTGCTAGATGGTTTTTTGGACAACATTTGAATATTTTCTGGATTCATTTTATAGAGTTCAAAAAGAAAATTAGTTGAAGTCTTGCGCTCTTGTTCTGCAACTCGGACTCTTGCGAGAGTCCAGGACATTGGCACACAATCTTCACAAACATTTGCTTCAGCAGTAGGTGCATCTCTTTCAAGAAATCAAACATCTTATTTTGCAGTTGACAAGAAAACCTCATTTCTCATTGCTGAGAAAAGTGTGCATATGGCACCACGACCTCTTTGATATGTTTAGACAAACTATGGGACTCCATGGAGATGGGCACTGTATTGTTTCTGAGTTACTCCACACATGCATATGTAGAATCCGATACACTATGAAAGAACCTATGGCAATTGGTTGTGATACATTAAGCAAACAATGTCATCCAAAACCTACTGTTGAAGCAACCAATATACAACGATAGTAGGATTCTTCTAAGTTGTCATCCTTTCGCTGATAGAACCCCTTAAATGAGGCAAAAGTTTATGTACTTGCAGTTTCTTCTTAGTAGGAATTGTCCATTCTAGAAAACCAATATTTCTTCACAATGGTTTTAAATCTTTCATTAGTAAAATAAGTGGTAAAATATATCTCGGTCAACCTTCATCATCTCATTATTTCAATTATTATTTTAATTGTGATATCTCATCTTTATGATTTGGATTTTCAGTTTTTATTTTTTTTTAACACTTTATATTGCAGAAATGCATTCCCTTTTCAAGCTTTGTTAAGTTTCCCAGTGCAGAAATTCTCAACTGAAAATTATAAATTGAGAAATGTAATGTCCATATTTTCATTCAACAAAATTCAACATTTATTTAAGGGCAAAAATGTTTGCCCTTATATTTTTTCTCCACAGTGCACACTATGACTTTTGTTTAATGTATTTATCAAATGTATACAAATATCAAATTTATTTAATTTGATGTACAAAAATATAATTTATTATAATCATAATTATACTTCTAAATAATTTTTATGTTCATACAACTTTTTTCACTGTAATTCAATTCTATATTCCAACCACATATTTTTATTTTATATAAATTTTTTAATTATCAATTTTAGATAATGCCAACCAACCACCACTTCTGTGAAAATGCTATAGTGAATAATTATGGAAATTGTTCTTTGCCCTCACCAACACCCATAACCAACATTGTCAATTCTCACATGTGATATGCTGGATTTAACTAACACCGTCAATTCTCGCATGTGATATGTTGAATTTATGGTGAATAGACATACTTTCTTTATATAAAATATAAAAATATTTCTCATGAAAAAATAAGCATATTTATAAAAAATAAAAATAAACATAATTATAGGGAATAAAATAACATCTAAATACAAATTTGATGTGATCTGTACTTTCCCAACTATATAAAAGCGAGTATGAATGAATCGAACACACTCTACCTTCCCATTTCCATTGGCCTCAAAACCTAGCCATGGATTGACCATACTACTTCAAAATACATTACGATCAGGACACTAAATCACTAATGCTACATCCTACTAAATAAAAAATTGATGTGATCCGTACTTTCCCAACTATAAAAGTGAGTATGAATGAATCCAACACACTCTACCTTCCCATTTCCATCCTCGCAAGCATTAGATGAGTCAACCAGATACCCATCCTATATGCATTTGTAGAATCCAGCTAGCCAAATAGTCATTAAAAGGTGCCCAATACTGCCACCTCCTCTTGAGCCCAAAGGTTCGTCATGATCAACTTCTAGACCTTTGTCTTGGTCTTGGAAGTAGTAGCTTAGATTTTGGGACTTTTAAATAAATATTGCTCAATAGGCAATTCAAATCTTATAGTTTTGCTTTGACATAAACTAATAATTTGAGATGTGAAGTGGATAAATTAAATGTTTGCTCACGTACAAGGACTGGAAGCATTGTGTGGCAGAGAAGCGACAAATAGCAAGGCGTGTAACACTAGGGGTAGGATTTGTCAAAATTTGTGCCCATGCATAGCATGTGAACAGTGTTCATGCATAGGATAGGAAAAAATTAACCTTTCCTAGTTTTTTTTTTTAATAATGACATGAACTATCCTACACTGGTACGCATACTAGAAGAGCAATTGGTTGCTTTCCTGATGAGGTCCGCAACTAGAAATTACATGTCTGAGTTAACTCACAGTGGTCAGATGCTCTTGCGGTATATAAATATCTCCTCTAATGATTCACAACCCTAGAAAGGCCGCATCTCGACTGACTGTGTCCAGTGGGGCTCAATCTGTAACAATTCTCTTAGAATGTAAACACATCCCTAAGAGGGCCGAAAACCTCAGAACGTTATCTCACATCAATGAAACTTCATGATCCTGCTCTTCCCTGTCCCATAAATGCTAATTTCAGCAACAAATAGTGTCAATCTTCGCTGGATAGGTCATCGAATCATTGCTTGTTGACGTAATGGCCAAATCCCACGATTTTCCCAAACAAAGAATGTCGAATTGTTGCTGAGCCAAATAGAACTAGATCTACGATTTTCCAAACAAAAGAAAAGAAAGATAATTGACAAACTAGGGCAAAATCTTTCAGCATTGAAATTAGTAAAGGGTTCTTAAAACCCTTAGAGCCACAACTCAAGAAAACAAATGCATTTGATCCAAATCGATGATGATCATATGATTCCAACCCTCCTCTATTTATAGATTTCTTCATGAGCTTCCAAATGTGAAGGGTTGTGGATGCAACCCCCAATTTTAGTTTTTTTTTTGCCCCAGTCGACCCAACACTTGCACAATGTTGCCCCAACATTGGAAAATTGGGTTTTACCCCTTTATCAAGACTATAGTCCATGGGGTTGGATAAACTATTTCGTCCTTCCTTAGCCAATCAATTGGGAGAGGACATTATAGTACCCCGTTCCCAAATTGCTTGCCCTCAAGCAATTGCAAATTCGGATGCTATACAACTCGTTCTCCTTCCCATGTGACATCTTCTTCAGGTAGATTTTTCAATCTAATAAGAGATTCTGAAATTACTCTACCCCTCAGTTTCTTTTCTTGTATTGCCATGATTGCTTCTCGAGCTAGCTCCAGTTGTCCTTCATCCAACGGGGGCACTCTGATAGAAGTAGTGACCTGTTGCCCTGTTACCCACCATTTTGTGGGTGAAATCCATAGGAGAACATTTTTCTTGAAGATGGTCATAAGCTGGGGCAGCCAACAGCCCCTTGCAGCCACCAACTAGCTCATTGTGCCATATCTCCTCCACCTGAGCCAGCCATGTGGTCCCTCACCCATCTGCCATGATCCTATGTTTGAAGGTGGGCCTCCTGAACCCAAAGCTATGCCTTGTCATTTGGTAATTGAGTATTGTAGTTTGCTTATCACAGACACTTATGGGCATTGATTAATGAAGGGATTCGGCAGAAAGAATGGGCTAGGTCTGTGTTCGTCCCATAGACCCCTTTTGGATGTCAACCTTGGATTCTAGTCCCATGGGATCTCTTTTACTAGCCCTTTGGCTTTAGGGATGGTACTTCATGGGAAACCCTGATTTTGGTTGCGTGGTCCCGCTCCCTCATTCACATATATCACTCCCCTTCCGCTCATTATAACCCCATTCATCATTTCTCCTACCTAGGACCACATTCCTCCATTGGGTCCACATAGGGTTAGCCTTCCCTCTCCCCTTGCCCACACCTTGGGTCAGGCCTGGAATGATGCCTTGGAGGTTGATGCAGCTAAAAAGAAAAATAAAAGCATAATTGGCCACATTCAACAGGAAATATACCACAATGCAAAAGATGGCTGGGACAAACACATTTAGCACGTGGGCAAAAGCCAATACATGAGCTCCACCCCATCATCATGGCCATCACCCTCGTTCCTACAGGCTCTATGAGCCTCCTTCATCATATAGGAACCCATGATTATCCCAATCCCTGGTGGGCAATGAACCACCCTACCTTAATAGGGGGTATCCATTGCTATATCTCACACATCATGCTCTTACCCCTTGAGCCCCGAGTAGTTAATTAAAGAAAAATCATAAAAGGAAAATGACATATAAAGAAGGGTGGAAAATCAAGGTAGGGGCACCTCATGTACCACGATTGCTCCCTCCTATACATTATATACCGAAGTGTGGGTTTCCCCTTTACTAGCTACCCTTTTTCCCCTACATGTGGCCTAGCGCTGCCCCTTTTCATTCCCTACTCCATCCATCTCTTTACCATGTACCACCACCTTTTCAAGGATGTACCTTGGACATATTATCCTTTTTAGAAGTAGAAACCACCTAATGGGATAGTTGGTTAACCGATTTTGGAGCTTGGATACATTAGCACATGCCAAAGCCCATTATGGAAGGGCATGCCATTATGAAGTCCCCACCTGTTGTCCATGGTTTGTAAGCTCTTTTACTCGATTTCCTTGATGACTTGTTGCACTGGAAGGCTAGGGGACGTATTAGATCTTATGCAGGATTGTAGGTAGTCTCCATCTTGGGTTTGGTCTCTCTATACGGGGTCCTAACCCTTCAGAGGGCTACATTGGCACATGTAGGGTGTGTGTTGAGAGCCATGGGCCTCTGCAGCAGTAGACAACACTCCATGGATACCTAGAGATGTTCAGAGATTGCTCAAGATTCACCTATTGGACGAGGAAGATGCACCTGGTTCACCTTTGCCTAACCAGCCCAATGTTGCACGAAGCGCCCCCCCCGGTTCCAAGCCCGGAAGCACGTCCTGTGCGGAAGTGTCTAGGAAGCTTCGGAGGAAGCGCGCTTCTGCCTGATTTTGCTGCTTCCTGGAATTTTCCGAAGCATGGCTCGGAAGTGCGCTTCCGAATCTCCGAAGTGTGCTTCGTACGGTGCTTCGGTAGTACGAAGCGTGGCGCTTTGGAGGGCGAAGCGTACGCTTCCGTACGATTCCGAAAAAGCGTTTAGAAAATCATTTTTTTTTTCAATATTTTTTTAAATTTTAGGTGAGTTTGCTTGTTGGGGGTGGGTCCACCTTGGGTTAGGGTGAGGAATGAAGGCAAAAAAAAATATATAAATATAGCAGATGCTCCCTCATGGTAATGTTAAATAATGTTAAATTCTTAAAGTAAAAGTGACATTCTTCTTTATTTTTCATTTTCACCATTTTACTTAAATTTTTAACATTACCATGAAATGACTCAGGATGTTTGAGAGTGGTTCCAGCCTCATTGGACTTCATATGGAGAAAATAGAATTTCATATCCTATTCAAAATTCAGTAGACTTAACAGTTTTCAGGAATTCAGGATCAATGGGATTGTGGCATTTCATTAGATTATATCAAGTATGAAGGTATGCGATTAGCATTTAATCAAGAGCACCACGCCCTATATGTACCCTAGTGTTGGCGCTGTTAATTGTTGAACTCCTTTGTCACCTGGCACGCCCTTAGCAAAAAATTACCTTTCAATCAAGTCAAAATCATCGATCAAGCATGTTAAGCTTTTTCTACCATATTTTAAGTCTTGAATTAGGTAGTTTGATCAAAATTAGGCAATGTTGACTAATATCCCTAGACATACGAGGTAGAGGCAAAGGCTAGACAAGAGGAGAAGAATCTAGATTCTAGATGGTTGATGCATCTAAATGGTTGATGCTCGAATAATTAATCATTAATGTACAATGGATGTTATATCTATCTTGATTTATGCAAAAATATGCATGTTTTCATGTCTTCTACAACTAATTTGGTATTTGGGATGTTTGAGTTGAGTATAAATGATATATATATATATATATATATAGTAGACGCTTCGCTTCCTAGATTTTTGGAAAATGACGCTTCGGCGTCCCCGCTTCCAAAAAACGTCCTCGCTTCGTGCAACATTGAACCAGCCCCACAGTTGTACCATGCACTTGGCAGATGACCCAGGACTTATATGCTAGTGTGGCATCATTTACACCATCATCTAAGCCCTTACAGATGGTCTACAGGCATCTTCAACTCACTTGGAGACCCATGAGGTCATTGTGTGTCCTCACAACCATTGGGAGCACCACAGGTTTATTATGTGGAGAACAAGGGGCCAACCCCTTGTCCATTACTTTTGGAAGTCCAATTCATCATTTTGGCACTTATGGACTTCACCAAGATTCTTAGAGAGCCCAACGACATGCATTATTGATTATTTGACATCTTGGGAGGCTTATTATTTTATTTATGAGCTAGTTTGGTGGGCTTGTCACCAAAAGATAATTATTTGCCAAGCCCCTCGGAGCTCCAAGAGTTCAATGCCCATCTCATACAGGACCCTCATAAGAGGGTCTCTCCACGATTCCAAGTCGTTCTCAGAAAGCCAAGAATTTGACCTTCCCCAGGGGCTTTGTTGTACCATATCCTGGATAAAGTGGTATATGCTTGGAGCGATTATGAAACACGAGATTCTCTGATAATCGAATCCCACTCTGGTTGTCACAGAGGATCATGCTGGTATCCAACACATGTCCAAACAATTCATTGAAGAGTTTCCTCAACTAGACAACTTCACAGGAGGTCATACTAGCAGCTATGTATTCGACCTCTACGGTGCTCAAGGCAATCGATTTCTGCTTCCTGCTCATCTAGGATATCAACGTAGAACCCAAAGAAAAACATCCAGAAGTGCTCTTGCGATACACCACACTGCCAGTCCAATCGGCATCAGAATAACCATGCAGCCTCACATTTCCGATAGTGTATCTTAGTCCATGAGTGATTGTGCCTCGAAGATATCTCAGAGGATTCTTGGTGGCAATCTAATGTATATGATGAGGCTCAACCATGTATTGGCTCAATGTGTTAACTGCAAAGCATATGTCTGGATGGGAGTTCACCAAGAACATCAGTGCTCCTATGAGTTGACGATACTCAGAAGCATTTCCCAATTTAGGTCCAACAACACTACCATATCTTCTTAAAGTTAAGTTCCATCGGAGTAGTCACAAGCTTGCAGTCCACCGTGCCAAATCTTTCCAATATCTTCACAACATATTTTCCTTGAGAGAGGAAAATTTCACTTGCCTTTTGCCAGACCTCCAACCCTAGGAAATAATGCATCGGTCCTAGGTCCTTCATCTCAAATTCAGAAGTCAACTCTCTCTTAGTGAGAATGAGAGGGTCTGCACCTGTTAGAAATAGGTCGTCCACATAAAGTAACAGAATGAGAGGTTTATCATTTTCAACCTTAAAGTAAAGGTTCGGATCAACTTCGCTTCTAGTTTCATCAAATAGCTATCCATCCTCTCATACCAAGCCCGGGGTGCTTGCTTCAATCCATAGAGAGCTTTCTTCAACTTGCATACATGAGCTTCCCGATCATGAACTTCAAACCCCTCGTGTTGTTCCACATAGACTTCCTCTTTGATTGAACCATGCAAGAAGGCGGTCCTGACATCCATCTGATGTAGATTCCATCCTTGCGAGCAGCAAGGGCTATGATAGAGCGGATGGTGGTGTATCGGGCAACAGGTGCAAATATCTCATCGTAATCTACACCTTTCTTTTGAGCGAAGCCTCGCGCAACAAAGCGAGCCTTGAACTTTTCTGCACTTCCAACTGCTCCATGCTTGATTTTGTAGAGCCACTTAGAAGTGACAACCGATTTGCCCTGGGGTCTAGGGACCACATCCCAGACATCATTCTTCATAATTGACTTGTATTCTTCATTCATAGCATCCTTCCATACTTTTTGCTTCACGGCTTCTTTGAATGATGAAGGCTCATTTTGAATGATAGTGCTCATGGCGGTCAAATATCCTTGGTACCTGTTCGGCTTCTTGCTTTCACGGAAAGCCCCCTTTGGTTCAATGTGTCTCTCAGCATCTTCGAGAGTCTCCCTAAGCCATGAGGGTCTCCTCTTGGAGGAGGAAGGCTCATGAGGGAGTGGATCAATATGATCCATAGGTTCATCAACGTCAAGCATTTTTTCGTCCTCTTTTTCACCTTGATTTCCTGTGTTAGCTTCTTTGCCCTTCCTTAGGATAGGAAGGTTGTTGATCTTCCCGAGGGCCATATCTTTGTCGAAGGTGACATCATGACTTATCTCAACTTCCTTTTGACCAGCCACGTAAATTCTATATCCCTTAGAATTTTCACTATAGCCCACAAAGATTCCTTTCTTCCAGATGCACCCAATTTGCTTCTTTTCTCTTTTGTCACATGAAAATATATGGGGCATCCAAAAATTCTAAAATGAGAGACATCGGGTTTCTTACGAATGAAAATTTCTTTGGGAGCCTTGGAGTCCAATGCTTGATGAGGGCATCGGTTTTGAACATACACGACGGTATTTCCAGCCTCACCCCATAGAAACTTCGGCACCCCATAGAAACTTCAGAAGGCCCTGATCATGAAGCATGGCACGGACAACTTCTACAATAGAGCGATTCTTCCTTTCAGCCACACCATTCTGCTCGGGAGTGTATGCCGTTGTACTCTCCCTCTTAATGCCAACTTCCCTGCAGTAATCTTGGAATTCATTGGATTCTAACTCGGGCATACCTGTCACCATCTGTCTCACATCAGGTAGGGCCTTATAATGAAGATGGGCGAACCTCCAGTGCCATAGTTCAGATTGTAGAGATGTGTCGCAAGACATGGCTCCCAATGGACTTCCTCCAACTTGATACAAACTGTTAACCCTGAACCCAAGAGTAAAAGCATCCTTGAAATTTCTTTTCCAAACACGTACCTTTCCATCGATAAAAGCCACCTTGAATCCTTTATCTTCCATTGCTGAAATGGACACCAGGTTCTTCTTGAGATCAGGTACATATAATACTTCTTGCAAATGACTAGTGTTACCTTGATTCAATTGAAGGGTAACATTCCCTACTCCCTTCACGAGATAGGTGGCATCGTCTCCAAGGATGATCTCCAAGTTTGTCTCCTTTTCTATCAGATTAGAGAGGGCTTCCTTGTATCTAGTGAAGTGCCTTGAGGCACCAGTCACCACTATCAATCAACGAATTTCCCGGAGTGTCCGGAGGAGAGGCAGTGGAGAGGGCTGATATAAGATAGTACTCTTTTTGCTTATTTTTAACAACATTGGATTCTTCATACTTGGAGTTCTTTGATTTCTTGGAGGGTCGACCATTTCCTTGATGTCCGCATTCCTTTTTCATTTGCCGTTAGACCTGCCATTCCTTTGATCGTTGTTGTTGAAGTTGCCCCTGGAGTTGTTATGATAGTCATCATCTCAAGGTGTATCCCTTTTATTCGGACACTCCCTTGCATAGTGGCCAAACTTATTGCAAACAAAGCATCTTCCCTTCCTTCCATTTTCGAATCTTGGTCTTCCTTGACTTTGCTTTTTTGAACCTGCATTGTTCTTCCTTTTGGCGTGAGCGGAGAATGCAGTGGGGTTGCTTCTATTAGAAGGCATTTCTTGCTCCACCATTCTTGTTTCTTCTTGAATGCATCTCGACATCAATTCTTCAAACCCTGGAATTCGATCATTGTTGAGTATAGTGGTTCTAAATACATACCACTCAGGTGGGAGTCCTCCAAGAGTGGTGAGAGTAAGTGTTAATTTATGGTATGTTCTATGCTTAGTGCAGTTTACTTCGATTTCTTCTTATTAGCCATTGTTTAGCAATCACATAAACATAAAGTAAAATGCTGATAGAACATTAATAGATCGACAGAAAACAACCCAAGACAAGAGACACAAGATGTGGTGGCTAGCCAGGGAAAAACCCTAATGCGGGAAAACCCTTTGATCAATTCTTCTTTAATCTTCAATAGTTCAGCAGAGAGAAATAGTACAAATTCAGAAATCTGTAATTTTATTACAGCAACAGTAAACCCTAACCAACAAAGTCAAATCTGGTCAAACAAGGTGAAATTGACCTTTATTATATTTGGTCAATTTCCCGGTCATCTAGTCTTCCAACAACAAGAAGAAGCAGTCCTCAAACAGCCCCAAAAAAATAGTCAAACAATAGTCAACTGTAATCAGCCTGCTGCCCTAAATTAGGGCAGTCAACCCTACTCAAATCATAGGTCAGAATGCCTCGGTTTTTGTGCCAAAATTTGAGGCCTGCCTAGGAGAGGCAGCCACACCAAAACCATAGCCCTGAATTGACCATGCTGGTCAAAGAGATGACCTACTGCTTCTGCATCCTCCAAAATTGCGTCCTCCTTGCCTCCTTGCTGCGTCCTTCTCCCACGTTGGCTGCTACTTGTTAACCGAATGCTAAGGAGAGAGAGAGAAGAATGAGTGAGATGAGATGGTGAAATAATGCCTCCACCTATCTTGTATTTATATGAGATGTTGAACATGTGTGCCACACATTTCGCTGCTGGCCGACCTTGACAATTTGTCAAGTAATTACAAATAAATTCATATCTCCATAAATACTTGTCGGAATGGGATGATCGTTAGATCAATCCTACACCTCTCGACGAGAGGAATCTAGGAAAAATATCAGCTGCCATAAATAAGATGACCCACATGGAGTTTGGCCCTAGTTTCCAATTTTAACACTCCCTCTCAACTAGGGAGAACTCCATCTGCTACTTTGTCTGACCGTCGGTACTATCTCTGCCATCAAATGCACTGCCCTGCACTGCTCGGATCTGCTGAACTATGAAGAAGAAGAAATAATCGAGGATGTATCATACCATCCTCGACTGCCCCGAAGTCAGTCTCAGAGTGTGTCATACCACTCTCATTGATCCCAGATCAGTATCATTGATCCCAGATCAATAAAGGTCATCCTAGCATAGGGAGTACGGTAGATACAATGATGTGTCCATCGATAGTACTACTAATGTTCCCTAACTCCATTTCTCTACTCATTGATTAGATGAGAAGTACTTCCCATGAGTCCTAGACTGCATGGGTAGGATGCCTCGACAGGAGAACTAATCATCCTTTCCCAAAGTCACCACGGGGTATCACAGGGGAAGGTTGAATCTTTCACCTTGTACATAGCGCACCGCTAGGGGAGGGTGAGTTTCCCTGTGGTCGCGTGTTGCTCCAAGAAGTACCCCAAGCCCCCCGGAGCTCCCAAAGCTCAATGTATGCATCATACACGACCCTCATAAGAGGGTCTCTCAACGACACCAAGTCGTTCTCGGAAAGTCAAGAATTTGACTTTTCCCAGGGGCTTCGTCAAAATGTCGGTGACCTGCTCATCTGTACCGATATGTTGGAGCCTTATTGCTCCTCGCTGCACCATATCTCGGATATAGTGGTACCTAATATCAATATGCTTGGAGCGATCATGAAATACGGGATTCTCTGATACACGAATCCCGCTGTAGTTGTCACACAAGAACATGGTAGTATCCAATGTAAATCCAAACAACTCACTGAAGAGTTTCCGCAACTAGACAGCGTCACAAGAGGCCATACTTGCAACAATGTACTTTGCTTCAGTGGTGCTCAAAGCCACCGACTTCTGCTTCCTGCTCATCCAGGATATCGAGGTAGATCCCAAAGGGAAACAACACCCGAAAGTGATTTTTCGGTCCACCACACTGCCTGCCCAATCAACATCGTTATATCCATGTAACCTCACATCTCCGACAGTGTATCTCAACCCATGAGTGATTGTGCCACAAAGGTATCTCAACAGATTATTGGGACCAATCCAATGTATGTGGTGAGGCTCAACCATATGTTTACTCAACGTGTTGACTACAAAGCATATATCCGGACGGGAGTTCACCAAGAACATCAATGCTCCGATGAGTTGATGATACTCGGTAGCATTTTGTAAAATAGGTCCGACAGCACTACTGCTTAACTTCTTGAAGTGAAGCTCCATTGGGGTAGTCACGGGCTTGCTGTCCACCATACCGAATCTCTCCAATATCTTCACCACATATTTTCCTTGAGATAGGAAAATCTCCCCTGGCTTCTGCGAGACTTCTAGTCCTAGGAAATAGTGCATCAGTCCTAGGTCCTTCATTTCAAACTTAGAAGCCAACTCCCTCTTACATTTGTGAATGAGAGGGTCTACACCTGTCAGGAAGAGGTTGTCAACGTACAACACCAGTATGAGAGGTTTGTCATCTTCAACTTTAAAGTAAAGGTTAGGGTCGGATTCACTCCTAGTGAATCCCAGCTTCATCAAGTAGCGATCGATCCTCTCATACCACGCTCAAGGTGCTTGCTTCAACCCAAAGAGGGCTTTCTTCAACCTGCACACACGAGATTCCCGATCATGAATCTCAAATCCTTCAGGTTGTTCCACATAGACTTCCTCTTTGATCGAAACATGCAAGAATGCGGTTGTGACATCCATCTGATGTAGGTTCCATCCTTGTGAAGCAGCAAGGGCTATGATCGAGTGGATGGTGGTATATCGGGCAACAGGTGCAAATATCTCGTCATAGTCTATACCTTCCTTCCGAGAGAAGCCACGTGCGACAAAACGAGCCTTATACTTTTCAGCACTTCCATTAGCTCCATGCTTTAACTTGTAAAGCCATTTCGAAGTGACAACTGCTTTGTCTTGGGGTCTGGGGACCACATCCCAGACATTGTTCTTCATGATGGACTTGTATTCCTCAGTCATAGCATCCTTCCATACTTGATGCTTGAAAGCTTCTGCGAACGACAAAGGCTCATTTTGAATGATTGTGCTCATGATGGTCAAGTATCCCTGATACCTGGCAGGCTTTTTACTTTCACGGAAAGTCCCTCTGGGTGCAATGTGTCCCTTGGCATCATCAAGTGTCCCCCTGAGCCATGAAGACCTCTTCCTAGAAGAGGAAGGCTCTTGCGAGGGGGATCGATAGGATCCATAGGTTCTTCCACATCAGGCATCGTCTCGTCTTCCTTTTCCTCTGGTTTCCTGGTGTTAGCTTCTTTAGATTCCCTTAGAGTAGGAAGATTGTCAACTTTGCTAAGAGCCATATCTTTGTCAAAGGTGACATCATGGTTAGTCTCGACTTCCCTTTGACTAGCCACATAGATTCTATAGCCCTTAGTACTTTCACTGTAGCCCACGAAGATTCCTTTCTTTCCAGATGCACCAAATTTATTCCTTTTCTCTTTTGGCACATGAAAATATACAGGACTTCCAAAAATTCTAAAATGAGATACGCCAGGTTTCTTACCGGTAAACATCTCTTCGAGAGTCTTGGAACCCAATGCTTGACGAGGGCATCGGTTTTGAACATATATGACGGTATTCGCAGCTTCGGCTCATAGAAACTTCGGAAGTCTTTGATCATGGAGCATAGCACGGACAACTTCCACAATCGTACGATTCTTCCTTTCCGCCACACCATTCTGCGCGGGAGTATATGGTGTTGTAGTCTCCCTCTTAATGCCAACCTCTTAGCAAAAGTCATGGAACTCATTGGATTCATACTCGGTCCCATTATCAGTCCTTAAGATCTTGATCTTCTTTTCGGTTTGATTCTCGATCAAGGCTTTGAAGTGACGAAACCAGGAGAACACTTCATCCTTCTTTTTCAAGAAGTATATCCAAGTCTTGCGAGAATAATCATCTGTAAAAGTGAGGTAATATAAATATCCTTCCAAGGAGTTCACAGGCATCATACCAGATATGTCTGAGTGAACCAACTGCAATATATCAGAGGTCTTGCTATGGCTTGAGGGGAATGGTCCCCTTTTGAGCTTTCCTTCAGCACATCTCGGACATACACCTTCTTGCTCCATTTTGAACTCGGGCATCCCTGTCACCATTTGTCTCACATCGGGTAGAGGAGCTTTATAATGAAGGTGAGCAAACCTTCGATGCCATAGTTCGAACTGAAGGGATGTGTCACAAGACATGACACCTAGCGAACTTCCTCCGACTTGATATAATGAATCAACTCGAAACCCAAGAGTGAAAGCATCTTTAAAATTCTTTTTCCATACACGTACCTTGCCATCGATGAAGGCCACCTTATAACCTTTGTCTTCCATTGCCGAAATGGACACCAAGTTCTTTTTGAGATCAGATACATATAAGACTTCTTGCAAACGAATTGTATTACCCTAATTCAATTGAAGAGTGACATTCCCTATGCCTTTCACGGGATATTTTGAGTTGTCCCCAAGAACAATTTCCAGGTTGGTCTCCTTCTTTATCAGATTAGAGAGAGCTTCTTTGTAACCAGTGAAGTTCCTTGAGCACCACTATCAATAAGCCGATTTCCCAGTGAGTCCGGGGGAGCAGTGGTAGAGAGGGCCGCTGGTAGATAATATTCATCTTGTTTATTGTTAACAACGTTAGATTCATACCTGGAGTTTCTTGCCTTCTTGGAGGGTTGACCACTTCCTTGATTTCTGGCATTCCTCTTTCCATTGAACTTGTCATTCCTTTGATTGCCTCAGGGGTGATTTTGATCATCGTCATAATGTGAGTCCCTTTAATCAGGGCACTCCCTTGCACAGTGGCCCATCTTGTTGCAATTCCACCGTTCGGTCCGACCTTTCCTTTAGATTTAGCTCCAGAATTGTTTCTCCTTTTAGCATGAGAGGAGAATGCATCAGGATTGCCTCTAAGTGCAGGCATTTCCTGCTCTTCCATCCTTGTTTCTTCTTGAATGCATCTCGCCATCAGTTCCTCAAATCTAGTGATTACATTATTGTTGAGAAGAGTGGTTCTGAATATGTGCCATTCAGATGGGAGCCCTCCGAGAGTTGTGATAGTCATTTCCCTGTCAGGAATGACTTCCCTAATTGATAAGAGATCATTCTTGATCTCGGTGATCCTTAAGAAAAAGGATTGAATGTCCTCGTCCTTGCCCTTCTTAATGTCCTTCAACTTATTCTTGAGAAATAGAATTTGATTAGCATTACTATCCATGAACATGCCGACCAACTTGTCGTATATCTCCTTGGAGGTCTTCAATTCGGAGCAAGGTTACTTGGGAGCGGGAGTGAAAACGGGAGCGGGAGTGACATTTTCAAAGGCTCCCGGTTTGGGAGCGAATCCCGGAGCGTTTTATATATATATATATATATATATATATATAATATTTTCTATATTTTGATATGTATATGTCAACAAAAACATGTAGAATGATGAATTAGATATAAAAAACATAGAAAACATAGATTGAACCATATAACAACAATCATCTAGAAGTTATAATCTTCATCAACCACGTCCAAAAGTTAGTAACATACAACATATTGAGTCTCATGAATCATGATTCATCAATCTTAAAGTTTCAAGCTTTCAAAATTCAATATATAACATTTATCATCATTGATCACCAAAGTTGTACTTGTAAGCTAAGTGTAACCATTACAACAAATAATATTTAACATGAAATGAAATGTTATAAAATGTAATGAAATGAAACAACTTTCAACTTTCACGAAGAATCATACTCATAATTCATTACCAATGAGTTCTAATTGCCAACTTCAAACTTAAATTGTCATATATTGTTTACAAAAAATATTATAGTAAATATGAAAGAGTCGATAGTTATTAAAACTACTAGAAACTAGAAAAGACGATTAAATCTATCATCTATTGCTAATGCTTGGGCCTCTTGAGTCTTGCCGCCACGAGAAATGTCTAATTTTTTAGTCTTGTTGGAAAATCAGGATCTTTGTCATTAATATCACCTTCTAAGCATTAATATCCAGAGGTATCTTTGTCATTACCTCTGGATCTGTATAGGGTTCTTTGTCATTAATATCACCCTCTAAGCATTAACATAAGATAGAAAAAGCATAGCATGTCAAGTCAATATTTTGTTTGAGTGATGCGTACATTTTTAGGAGGGTCATGATAGAGGAGTTCGACAACCAATGTCACTAACATCAAGGTACATAGAGGGATTGGTGCTCTTGATTAAATACGAGTTCCATACCCTAATACATGACAAAATCCAATGGAAACATTGCAATCCCCCCAATCCCAAAATCTTGAAAAACTGATAAAACTGCTGGATTTTCAATGAAATCTAAAATTCTACTTTCTCCATATGAAATCCAATGAGGTCGGAACCACTCTCAAACATCCTGAGTCATTTCATGGTAATGTTAAAAATTTAAGTAAAATGATGAAAATGATGATTAAGGAGAATGTCACTTTTACTTTAAGAATTTAACATTACCATGAATCACATATCAATACTAGGGCCATAGGCTTGATCATTAGGTTGCTCCACTGAAAATTTATTTGTTTCTTTGAAAAAAATTTGCATTTGGAATATTATTGCAATTTTTTTTTTTGCAAAAAAGACTAAATGCTCCTGAAAGGCAGGGAGCATGTTTTTTTTAGGGAGCGTGCTCTCGAGGCACCCCAGAGCCTCTTCCGCTCGGAGCATGGATTGGGAGCGGGAGTGGGAAGGGGGGTGGACACTCCCTCACAACCCTGATTCGGAGATATAGGCCACTAGATGCTTGTCAATGGAATCCCTAATAATCTTCTTCGCTTTGTCTTCAACCTTATTGTACTTGGTCTTCGTAGCAACTGATGCATTTGAAGGAGGCTCAGGGTTTTTACCCTGCACATAATCCATCACTTCCTTCTCTTCCAAGGTCAAATCAAGAGACATCTTCCATCCATGATAGTCAAATTTATCATGGAGCTTGTCTTCAGCCGAGAAGTAGGATGAGGAACCCATTGAGTCTTTTGTCCTTGTCCAACTGTCTTTGGTGATTGCTCTTTCACTCTTTCTTGGGCTTTGTCTTCACCTCAACTCTGATTCCATGTTAATTTTAGGCAACAATGGTATGTTCTATGCTTTAGAGCAATTTTACTTCAATTTCTTTATGAGCCCAATATCAATTTTAGTTTAGCAATCACATAAACATGTAAGTAAAATGTTGATAGAACATAAACATAAACAGTAGAAGACAAGCCAAAACAAGAGGACACAAGATGTGGCACCAGCCAGGGACAAACCCCAATGTGGGGAAACCCTTGATCAAATCTTCTTTTAGTCTTCAATAGTTTAGCAGAGAGAGATAGTACAATTTACAAACTCTGATAAGTTATAACAGTAGCAAAAGAGCCCTAACCAGAAAAGTCAACGTTGGTCAACGAGGCAGATTTTACCCTCAAAGATTCGGTCAACTTCAGTCAACTTCAGCTTCCAAACAACAAGTTGAAACAACCCTCAAAATAGTGGAATTCTGCACAGTCAAAGTCTGGTCAAACAATCAACCTGTGGTAAGCCCTAACCATAGTCAACGTTGGTTAAACAATACAGATTGCCTCGATTTATGTGCCTAGAAATGTTGCTTGCCCAATCAGAGATAACCCTCACAAAAACGTAGCCAAACAGGTCAATGCTTGGTCAACGCAGCCCAAAACAACCTTCTAGAAATTTGGTCAAACCTGGTCAATGTAGAAATAGAAAATGCCCTTCCTTTCCTTCGCACGTGTGGAGAGAGGAGTTGCCCAGAAATTTGTACCCAATCAGATGAGGAGAGAGAGATGTGTGAAGATGAGTGTGTTCAAATGAGGAGGAGGCATCATGTATTTATAGGCAAACGTTGAGGATGAATAGACGTCACTGTTAGGCTTCTGAACTTAC
The DNA here is from genome assembly GCA_031772625.1 of Pinus tabuliformis. Lineage (NCBI taxonomy): Eukaryota > Viridiplantae > Streptophyta > Pinopsida > Pinales > Pinaceae > Pinus > Pinus tabuliformis. The sequence continues at coordinate 1,057,979,752 of CM062818.1, forward strand.
ATGAGTTTGCTGGCCGACCTTGACAATTTGTCCATAATCAAAATAAATTCATATCTTCATTTGTACATGTCAGAATAAAATGATCTTTAGATCAATCCTACACCTCTCGGAGAGAGGAATCCAAGAAAAATATCAGCTGTCATAAATAAGATGACCACATGCTTTTTGTTGACTAGTCATGTAGTTACATAAGTACCCCTCAATCCATTTATTCAAATCTCTTTTTGGCCATCTGTTTGCAGATGGTAGCTAGTGCTCGAGGTTAATTCTGTCCCTACTAGCCTGAAGAGTTCTTGTCAAAATGCACCCATAAATCTGCTATCTCGATTATTGACTATATTTCTAGATAGTCCATGGAGTCTGAAAACTTCTTTGAAGAACATTTATGCAGCCTGTTTGGTCGAGTAATCAACTGGAATTGCAAGAAATGTGCAAATTTCATCAACTTGTCAACTACTGTGTAGATGCAATCCTTGCCTTGTGCTTTGGGTAGCCCTGTAATGAAGTCCATTGAGATGCTCTCCCATTTTTGCTTTGAAATTGGTAAGGGTTGGAGTAAACCTACAAGATGTGTGTGCTTGACCTTATTTTGTTGACATGTTATGCATTCCTTGACGTATTTTAATACGTCATCTTTGAGACCTTTCCATGAAAATTGCTCTTTGATTTGATGGTAAGTTTTGAAGAACCCTTGGTGTCCAACTAATGGTATGTCATGTGTAGCCTTCAAGATTTTATCCTTGAGCGTGGATTCAGGGACCAAATCTATGTTATCTTTATAGAGAATAATGTCATTGATTATCTTGTACCTGTGATCTTAAGGGAGTTTGTCCGTTAGTGCACATGCAAACTTGTTTTTGGAGTACTTTGCCAAGAGGTGAGCCTTCCAATCTTCTGTGAGCTCCATGAGGGAACATGTTGCTAGTTTTCTAGAAAGTGCATCAGCCACAACATTATTTTATCCTTTACGTATTCAATGTCAAAATCATAAGCTTGGACCTTACTTACCCACTTATGTTGTCTTTCATTTAGGTCTTTTTGTTCCAAGAAATGTCGTAAGTTGTTGTGGTCTATCTTGACTACGAACGTGCTTCCCACCAAGTATTTTCTAAACTTTGCCAAGGCGTGCATAATATCTAGCATCTCTTTGTTGTATATGGAGTAAATTCTCTTTGACTCATGGAGTTTCTAGCTTTCAAATGCGATAAGATGTCCCTTTTGAATTAGTACAACTCCTATTCCTTCTCCCAAAGCATCACAATCTAATTAAAAAAGTTCACTGAAGTCTAGAATTTCCAATACTGAACGTGAGTTCATTTCTAATTGAGCTTATTGAATTTTTTGTCTAATTCTTTCGTCCACCTGAATGCTCGTTTCTTTGTCAAATCTGTTAGAGGTGCACTTAATTGCAAGAACCCTTTCACGAACTGCCGGTAATAGTAGCAAATTCCGAGAAATCCTCATAATTCTTTCATGTTCATATGTGTAGGCTAATACAATATGGTAATAGTAGCAAATTCCGAGAAATCCTCATAATTCTTTCATGTTCATATGTGTAGGGTAACACAATATTGCCCAAATCTTCTCTTGATGTACCTGCACTCCTTGCACACTAATTATATGGCCCAAATAAATAATTTCTATCATCCCGTATTTGCATTTTGATGCCTTGGAATAGAGTGATTGTTCTTTCATTATTCCCAATTTTTTTTCCAAATGTTCCAAGTGGCCTTCCCATGTCCTGCTATATATGAGGAGGTCATCGAAAAGTGTTCACAGTGGAATCAGAAAGCTGTTTTTGGTACATCTTACTCTTGAACCCGAATTTGATGATATCTTGATCGTAGGTCAATCTTTGAAAAGTATACTACATATAATTCTTTTAGTAATTCATCGATCCTCATAATAGAATACTTGTTCTTGATGGTCCTTTTGTTGAGTGCTTGGTAGTCAATATACATCCTCCACATGTTATCTTTTTCACCAAAACTATCGACGAAGCAAATGGACTCGAGCTAGGTTTGATGTGGCCCATAGCTAGCAATTCTCGGATTGTCTTCTCTATGTCATCCTTGGATTTCTTTGTGTGCTGATATGGTGTGGTGATTACAGGCTTGGCCCCTTCTTCCAACTCTATGGTATGTTCAATCCCTCTTTTGGGAGGTAGTCCTGAGGGAATCTCATCAAATACATAGCCATGCTTATTCAACACTTGCTGAAAGTCTTCCTTATATTGTGGGATGTTATTTCTGGGTGTCCTTTGGCTTGTAATCAAACATTCTACAACATATGCTATGTTTCCATGTCTAAATATGGCCTCCATTCATTTGGCGGAAACAAATTGAGGGCTGCCATTAGTCATGCCTCTCAATACTACTTCATTGCCATTTGATGCTTTGAATTCCATCTCCGTTTCTTGGTAGTCCATAATGATTCTTCCCGACGAATATATAGCCATTGAATCCCCAACACTAAATTGATATCTACAAGATCTATTACAGAAGAATCACTAGTAATTGTGTAATTACTAATTGTAATGCTCAAACCTAGAATTACCCGTCTGCAATCCAAGCTGTATCCATCCACTACTATAAAATCGAGCCACTCAAATTCTTCTGTAGGGCGATCTCTTTTTGCTACTAACGCTACATCGATAAAGTTGTACCTAGCTCCTCTATCAACCAAGGATGTGATGCATTGTCCCTTGATAACTCCCCTGATCTTGAAGGTGTAATACACAAGCGTTTTTGATAGAGAAGCAATCTTAACTTTTGGTTGGGGTTTCTTCTCCTCATGGGGTTTTTCTTACTCTGTAGCCTCTTCTCATGCTGTTCTTCCTTTGGGATGCTAGTCTCATCATTTGAGGTGGGCTCTTGATCATCCTTGTCATCAAAGACTACTTCAACATAATGGATTTTTCCTTTGGCTAAGCATCGATGTTGTAGCTCCCATGGTTTCTTGCAAGTGAAACATAGTTTCTTTCTCCTTAGCTCGATTTGGGTTTCATTGTCCAACTTGTCCTTCTTGGGCCAATCACGTTGATAGGGCTTTTTATCCTTGTCTCTTTGAGGGATGAAAGGCTTGGATGGGGCTTTAGATTTGGTTGTTGCATTTCCCATATCTTGAGTCTTCTTGATGGCGTCCTATGGGGTTGCAGGATTGAATGCCTTAACCCATCACTGTTGGGGTTCGGATAATCCTTCTTGAAGAGCATGATTAGTCTTTCTTTAGATATGTCTATCACCATGAATGCGGTTCATTTGAATTCTGCGATATACTCTTTGTGGGATCTTGTCTGGTTGAGTTGTGCTAGCTCTCTAAAGTGTATATCTGGGTTCTTTCGATCAAATTGCTCTATCAACCTCTAGGTAAAGTCTAGATAAGAAGTGATTTTCGAATGCCCTAACGTAACCAGTCCATGATACAACTATTCATGTGCTTCTCGTTCCAAATGTAATGTGGCAAATTGGATAGCATCTGCTTCTAGCATCTGATTGATTTTGAAGTAGGTGTCCAATTTTTGCACCCAAGCTCTTCTTGAACATTTAGATGACCCATCAAAAGAAGGGAGCATTAGTCCTGTTACCAACATTTACACCATTATTACCCAAACTGTTTATAACTTGGACAATGAGCTGCATCATTTGTTGCTGCCCTCGGGAAATTGGCTGTTTCCCTTCTACGAGCATTAGTCATTCATTGCTACTCTAGAATTATTGTTTGCAGGAGATCACCAGGCTCTTGTCCTCCTTGCCCTACTCTGTCTCCCATTGTTGAATGATAGGTATTCCTTTTTTTTGTTACAGTGACGTTGCTAGTATCTTTTGGAAGCATACAAGGCTCATGCACTCGCAAGTTGGTAGGATGCATAGCTCTGATACCACTGTAATGTCCTAGGGTAATGTTTCCCTTAGGGTCTATCAGAAACTAGGGTTTCCAACAAATTTGCCTCACTTATTCAACAATGAAATAGTCAGTTCATTCAACTGTAATAGTACTAATACATGAATAAGTAATATGGTTCTTAAACCCATAAGAAATAGGTCTGATCATCTATCAATAAGAAATATAATATTCCACCAAGTATAGTACTATATTCATCCAACAATGATTTTTACAAACAATTGTAGTATTAAATCGAATTTTCGCTGAGCAATACCAACTGTAGTTTACCCTAGCCTCTTATAATAATGACATGAACTATCCTGTACTGGTCCGCAAATTAGAAGAGCAATTGGTTGCTTTCCTGATGAGGTATGCAGCTAGAAATGACATGTTTGAGTTAGCTCGCTATGGTCAGATGATCCTGCGGTATACAAATATCTCCTGTAGTGACTCGTAGCCCTAGAAAGGCCGAATCCTAGCTGACTATGTCCAGAATGGTTCGATCTTGTAACAATTCTCTTAGAATGTAAATGTGACCTTAAGAGGGTCGAAAACCTTACAACGTTATCCCAAATCAGTGCGGCTTTTTGATCTTGCTCTTCATTGTCCCAGATATACCAGTTTCATCCACAAATAATGTCATCCTCGGCTGGATAGGCCATTGAATTATTGCTTGCTCAGGTAACTAGGTCCAGGATAACCAGGTCAAGGATTTGCAAAATAGAAGAAAAGAACGAAAATTGACCAACTAGGGTGGAATCTTTCACCACCGAAATTAGTAACGAAAAGGGGTCATAAAACCCTCAGAGGCACAACTCAAGAAACAAATGTATTTGATCCACATCGATGATGATCATTTGATTCCAACTCTCCTCTATTTATAGATTTCTTCATGGGCTTCCAAGTGTGGGGTTGTGGACGCAACCCCCAATTTTGGGTTTTTTCCCCAGCCGATCCAACATTAGAAAAATTTGGTTTTACCCCTTTTATCAAGACTATAGCCTACGGGGTTGGATAGGCTCTTTTTTCCTTCCTTAGCAATTCAATTAGGAGAGGACATTACAGTCCCCTGTTCCCAAAATTGCTTGCCCTTAAGCAATTGCAAATTCAGATGCTGTAAAACTCATTCTCCTTCCCGTATGGCGTCTTCTTCTGGTAGATTTTTCCATCTAACTAGATATTCTGAAATTGCTTTGACCCTTAGTTTCTTTTCTTGTACTGCCATGATTGCTTTTGAGACTAGCTCTAGTTATCCTTCATCCAAGGGTGTCAGTTCGATAGGAGTGACCTGTTGCCCTACAACCTTATTGAGACATGATACATGGAATATGTTATGAATTTTGCTTTCTCTTGGTAGTTCTAACTCATACATGATTTCAAGAACCCCTCAGAGAACTTTGTAAGGTCCAAAAATTGTCGACCTTAGCTTTTCTGCACTGGTTTTCTTGAGTTTAGATTGTTTATATTGTTGCAATATTAAAAAAAGAGGTCTCCTACCCCAAAGCTGCATTATGTTTAGTGCTGGTCTATGTACATCTTTTACTGGTTTTGGGCGTCCTACATGTTTTCTTTGAATATCTTGAGAATGTCCTGACTTTCATGTATCCAATCTTTAACTAATGGGGCCTTGCTATATCCAACGACCATGTCGATAAAAGTCAGGGCATCATACTGTATTGTGCTCTAAAAGGTGTCATCCTAATAGACAAATGATAAGTGGTGTTTGTAACAATGCTCCCCGAGGCACAACCATTTGATCCATGCTTCCGTTGATCGGTCACCTAGTTACATAGGTATCCATCAATCCATTTATTGACAATCTCTGTTTGGCCATCTTGATCATTGACTATATTTTTAGGTAGTCCATGGAGTCTGGAGACTTCTTTGAAGAATATTTTTGCTACTTGTTTGGTTGAGTAATCAGTTGGAATTGTAAAGAAATGTGAAAATTTCATCAAACTATCAATCGTTGTGTAGATGCAATCCTTTCCTTATGCTTTGGGTAACCCTATAATGAAGTTCGTTGAGATGCTCTCCCATTTTTGCTCTGGAGTTGGTAAGGTTTGGAGTAAACCTGCAGGATGCATGTGCTCGACCTTATTTTTTTGACATGTTACACATTCTTGATACGTCATCTTTGAGACCTTTCCATGCAAACCGTTCCTTGATCTGATTGTAAGTTTTGAAGAAACTTTGGTGCCCAACTAATGGTATGCCATATGTAGCCTTCAAAATTTTCTCCTTGAGGATGGATTTAGGGACCAAATATATCCTATCTTTATGGAGAAAAATGTCATTGATTATCTTGTAGCTATCATCTTGAAGGAGTTTATCTGTCAGTGCACAAGAAAACTTGTTTTTGGAGTACTCTGCCAAGAGGTGAGCCTTCCAATCTTTTATGAGCTCCATGAGGGAACATGTTGCTCCATTGGCCACAACATTATTTTTACCCTTTACATATTCAATTTTAAAATCATAAGCTTGGAGCTTACTTACCCGCTTCTGCTTTCTTTTGTTTAGGTCTTTTTGTTCCAGGAAATGTCGTAAGTTGTTGTGGGTTGTCCTGACTACAAACATGCTTCCCACAATATTGTCTAAACTTTTCTAAGGCGTGCATAATAGCTAGCACATCTTTGTCGTATATGGAGTAAAGTCTCTTTGATTCCTGGAGTTTTCGGCTTTCAAATGCGATAAGATGTCCCTTCTGCATCGATACAACTCCTACTCCTTCTAACACATGACACTATAATACAAAAGGTTGACTGAAGTCTAGAAGTGCCAATACTAGGCATGAGCTCATTACTTCCTTGAGCTTATTGAATGTCTTGTTCGATTCTTCCATCTACTTGAAAATGCTCCTTTCTTTCTCAAATATGTTAGAGGTGCACTTAATTGCGAGAACCCTTTGACGAACTGTCGGTAATAGCCTCAAATTCTGAAAAATCCTGATAATTCTATCAGATTCATGGGTGTAGTCCAGTCCATTATTGCCTGAATCTTCTCTTGATGTACTTGCACTCCTTGCGCGGTGATTATATGTCCCAAATAAAGAATTTCCATCAACCCGAATTTGTATTTTGATGCATTGGCATAGAGTGATTGTTCTTTCATTATGCTCAAAATTTCATCCAAATGTTCCAAAGTGGCCGCATATCCCGCTGTATATGAGGAGGGCGTCGAAGAATACTAGTATGAATTTCATTAGCTGCTAAAACACATAAACTTAGCAATTGACAACCATGATATATATATTTTATTAATAATTGAATAGATGATGTTTACATTTTGTGGGAGGCCCCTGGCTATATACTGCCTTGGGTGCCTCTTGGTGAATGGGCATGATCTTTGATCATGCCCTTTGCCTAATAACTTATGAACTAACTAATTTTTTATATAACATTGCCTTCCTCTCAAAAGAATGCTTTGTCCTCAAAGCATACGTAATGACGAATGTTGCTGATGAAACACTTCAGTCTCCCAAGAGGCTTCTTCTTCTGGTAAGTCCTTCCACTTGATCAAGTATTCCTTGATTACATGAGATCAAAGATTCCTTTCTCTGGTAGATATGATACCTTCTGGTTTTAAAATGACCCTTCTTTCATCATCTAGGGATGGAAGCGTTGTTTGTGTTGATTGATGGTCGCCCAGTGCCCTTGTAAGGCAGGAGACATGGAAGACATTGTGAACACAACTTTTCTCCGGAAGGCTTAAACTATATGCAACTTGGCTGATCTTTTTATTGATCTGATATGGTCCATAGAACTTCGGTGCCAATTTATTTTTTCCTATTTGTTTCAAGGAAAATTGTTTGTATGGATGGAGCTTGACATATACCCATTCTCCGACTTCAAATTCTCTTTCGGTTCTGTTTCGGTCCGCTTGTTGCTTCATACGGTTCCTTGCATTATTCAAGTTTTCTTTTAGGGTTTCGACAATTTTTTGGGTTTCTTCTAGTTGGTTCTTAACAACAGGTAGATTTGTCTGGACAATAGCTAGATCCTTCCATTTTGGAGGTTCATATCCATACAAAGCTTGGAATGGAGTCATTTTTGTTGATGTATGATAAGTAGAATTATACCACCATTCAGCCAGATGCAACCACTGAGCCCACTTATTTTGTTTTTCTGTAGCGTAACACCGTAGGTAGGCTTCCAAACATTTATTGACAACTTTCGTTTGTCCATCTATTTGAGGGTGGTAAGCGGAACTCATATTTAGGTAGGTTCCTATATGGTTGAACAACCCTTTCCAAAAATTACCCTTAAATTTGGCATCTCTTTCACTCACAATGACTTTCCGAAAACTGTGTAATTTATAAATATTTCTGTAGAATATCTCAGCGATTTGTTTAACTGAGTCTGATTTCTTCATTGCAATAAAGTGAGCATATTTGGTGAGTCCGTCGACGACTACGAAAATCTTATCCTTGCCTTCAGATACAGGTAATCCCTCAATAAAGTCCATTGATATTTCTTCCCATTTCTGATTCGAAATGTTTAAGGGGTGAAGTAATCCAATGTCATAATATTTTCACTTTTATTTCTTTGAAACGTGTCACATTCCGCTACATATTTATGAATATCACAACTCATCCCCTTCCAAAAGAATGATTGACGTGCATTGTAGTAAGTTTTAAAGAATCCTACATGTCCGACTGACAGTGAATCATGTGACTCCTTGAGTATCATGGATTTAAAATTGGAGTTTGAATTCAGATAGATTCTTCCTTTGTACCATACAATGTCGTTCTTCCATTCAAATTTTGAGTTGTCTGGAAGGTTATTGATTATCGCCGTTATTTCTGGATCCTTAGCACACTCACTTCAAATCTCATTAAGCCATTCAGGAACAACAACCGAGACTGCAAGTAGTGCTGGTTCTTCGTCTTTCCTAGACAGGGCTTCTGCTACTACATTGTCTTTTCCCCTTTTATGTAGTATCTCCATGTCAAAGGCGACACTTTTTTCAATCCATTTTTGTTGTTCTTCGGAAAGTGTTTTTCATTGAAGGAGGTGCTGAAGACTGTTATGGTCTATTTGAATAGAGAACTACTTCCCAAAAGATATTGTCTCCACTTAGCCAGTGCGTGCATAATAGCGAGCATTTCCTAGTTGTATGTGGACTTAAGAGGTTCTCTTTTATTGAGCTTCCTACTTTCAAAAGCTATTGGATGCCCTTCTTGCATTAACACTGCGCCTATACCGAATTCGGAAGCATCACACTCGATGATAGATGGTTTAGAGAAATCTGGAGTTGCCAATAATGGTGCATTAGACATAACTTCCTTTAGTTTTTCAAAACACCTTCTTGCTTCCTTATTCCATTGAAATGCATTCTTCTTTATAAGGTTTGTTAGAGGTGCAGTTATATGTGCATAGTTTTTAATAAATCTTCGGTAATATCCAGTCAATCCTAAGAACCCTCTTAGCTTGGATATATTAACTGGTTTGGTCCATTCCTTTATAGATTTGATTTTATTAGGGTCCACTTTTATGCCTTCATGACATATGATGTGTCTGAGATATTCTACTTCCTTTCCAAAGGTGCATTTGGATTTTTTTGCGTAGAACTGATGCTCTTTTAGTAGTGTAAGAACTTTATCCAGATGTTGTAGGTGCTCCTTCCAAGTTTTACTGTAAACTAAAATATCATCAAAGAATACTAATACAAACTTCCTAAGATATGGACGGAATAATTTGTTCATAGTGGCTTGGAATGTTGCTTGTGCATTGGTTAACCCAAATGGCATTACTTTAAATTCATAGTGACCTTTGTGTGTTCGGAATGTCGTTTTTGGTATGTCTTCCAACTTGATTCTGATTTGGTAATAGCCTGACCTTAAGTCCAATTTTGAGAAGTATTTTGTGCCATGTAGTTCATCCAACATTTCATCGATAAAGGGAATTAGGAATTTGTTTTTAATCATTATTTTGTTTAATCCTCTATAGTCAATGCATAGCCAGAATGGACCATCCTTCTTCCTTACCAATACCATTGGAGCAGCATACAGACTCTTACTTTTCGAAATGATCCCACACTTTAAAAGGTCTTGGATTAATCTCTCAGTTTTTGTCTTTTGGTGATGTGGATATTGATACGGCTTGATGTTGACGGGGTTTGACCCTACTTTGATTTCTATTGTATACTCAATTTCCCTGTTAGGAGGCATTTTCATAGGTAGGTCTTGGAAAACCTTTTCATGCTTCTGAATTAGATCTTGTATCTCTGGTGACTCTTCGCTGATCATGTTTGCACATAAAATTTCTAATTGGTGACATTGTACTACATAAGCTAGTGCTCCTTTTCGAATCATCTTCATCATCTGAGATGATGATACGATTTGATTCTCTAGTGCTTGGAATCTGTATAAATTGTACCTCTTCCCTTCCCAGTTAAAGCTTATGAACTGTACTTGATGGTTGGCAGAATAAGTGCCTAGGGTTCGTAGCCATTGGATACCTAAGACCACATTTACTCTGCCTAATAATACAATCACGGGGATTCTAAATCAAAGTCTTGTATCAGGAATTTTACCTTATGGTATTTCCCTACCTTTTCAATCTTCTTACTATCAGCTACCATCACCTTCATGTTGGGTAAGGGAAATGAGAAAATGTAGAGTCTTTTTACCACGGTTGCATCTTAAAAATTGTGGGTGCTACCGGAGTCAATGCGAACCACTACGTTGTTCTTCTTTATATGTCCTTTTAATTTTAGAGTCTGGGGTTGCGATATACCTGTCGTAGCTGATAATGACACTTGCGGAATACTTCTGTCATCTAATTTTGGAGAGAATTTTGGGACATCTTCTATTTCTTCTATGTTTGATTCATCACTGTTAGAATCATTAGTTGCTTCACAGTTATATAGGTTCTTTGATTCTTTTCCTTTAGCACACTTATGCTTAGGGTCCCACTTCTCGCCATAGCGTTTGCATTTTCCTTCTTTTATCCTTTGCATTTCTATGTTAGATTTTTCGCCTTCACGACGATGTGGTGGAACATATCTTGTATTATCCATATCCACAGACTGGGGCATTCTTTGTCTTGAATATACTTTTTCTGGTTTTGACCACAGTATTTGTTCAATTTTCTTTTCAACAACTTTTGCTTTTTGTCTTGCTACTTCGATTGACGTGATTCATGAAGCTGAAGTTCTACTCATAGATGAGTTTTAAGTTCGGAGATGTATGATTGAATTAGACGAGATTCTGATAACCCAGGTACTCATGTTGCTAAGGTCTTCCATTCTCGAGTGTATTCATCCACATTTCTTTTTTGTCGCAATCTGATGAGTGTTGAAAACAACTCTTCTTCCTTTACACCTTGGAATCTTTTAAGGAATGCATCCTTAAATTTTCTCCAACTGATGGCGATTGTCGTCTTCTTCCACCACATATACCAATTATATGCTTCGCCTTCCATTTTCATGGAAGCGTGTCTAATATTTTCATCATTATTGTCAATATCGTAAATCTTGAAGTATTCTTCTGCTTTATTCAGCCACGCAATGCTGCATTTTTTGTTACCATCGAATTTGGGCAACTCGATTTTTGCCTTTTGTTGATACATTGCTAATGGTGGAGCGAAAGGAGGGTATTGATTGGCGAATGAATTCCAGAGTTGCTTATTTGAAAAAGTCGCGCTACTATTTCCCTGATGGTGCGAGGATGATTTTTTTGGAGACTCCATTTTTTCATGAGAATTTGCTGAATTTGTTGAATTTGATGAATTGTGTTGTTGATTACCTCCATCATCTTGGAGTAGTTTTTCGGGTGTAACCTTCATCCTGTCACATAAAGTGCTCAACATTGACGTTGTCTGACTATGGTTCATTTCGGATTTGAGATAGTTCTGCCCGAGCTGTTGTTCTATCCGATTTGTCGTATCTTGAAGCTTTTTGATATCGTCGGAATGTCCAATAACCCTACTCTCGAGATCGACTAATTTTTGGTTGAAATAATCGGAGTGGCTAGTAATCCTATTCTCCAGATCAACCAATTTTTGGCTGAAATCGACCATTGTCATCGACGACATTGAACGGGTTTATGGGGGTGTATATTTGTCCGCCAACTTTTAATTGGAACTAATTTTTTTTTTATTAATTAAAAATTAAATAATCTGAAAACTAAATCGTATCGTACCACTGATGCCTATTCACCGCAATTATCAATTATAAACTCCTTGACTTTGGTTGACAGTGTATATATCGGTTGACTGCGTGTGTATATATATATATATATATTATTCATTGCTACCCTTGACGTTTTGGAATGGCCGCTACGTTACGCCTGTTGACGTTTGGACTTGCCTGTATATCGCTCACCTGAACCAACGTGCTCGTTGACTGGAGACACATCGTTGAGATGACAGGAATTGGTGGCGGGTGGTGGTGCGGTGGCAGAGGACATGAAATGGCGGCGGGTGGTGGTGAGACGACAAACAATGGCAGAGATAGCGGCGGTAATATACTGTGCAGTGGCACAGTGGGATGATGGAAGAATACAATGCGGGAGCACAACAATGGATTCGAAATGCGGGGGCACAACGGACAACGAGTGACAAGTGTGTATGCACAGCGGCGGTGTTTCAAGAGACAATGGATAAGCCACAAATTACGATCTGTCGCTGTACGGACAATGAAGAGAACGAACACTGTGTAGCGAGAAGATCGAAATGGCTCCAATACCAAATGAAACACATAAACTTAGCAATTGATAACCATGATATATATATTTATTAATAATTGAACAAATGATGTTTACATTTTGTGGGAGGTCCCTGGCTATATGTTGCCTTGGGTGCCTCTTGGTGAATGGGCATGATCTTTGATCATGCCCTTTGCCTAATAATCTAAGTAACCTGACACATGGATTCAACATTTGTTGGATACAGGGATTCAAATGTCGGATTCGGACACGTTGACCCTCCGGAACAGGACCCGTTCAGATACTTTATATATTATTTTATATATATATATATATATATATTAAAAATTAGATATTTCTTACACAAAGATCATCATCTAGATGTAAGTTTTACTATTTACAAAGTAAGTTAGTAACATTATACAATGCATAGTAGATACAAAATTCAAATACAATTGTAATTTGTGACATGTCACATAAATTCTAAATTCTAAATTCTAAATTCATAATACATATTCAATTCATCAATGATCCAATAGGAGAAAGACAAGATAGTAAGATAAAGGCACTGACAGTTGTAGTTTTCTCAACTGCAAATAACCTACTTCTGAAGTGTTTAATATGCAAAACTCTAAAATTACACTTGAATGCTTCAACAGGACACTTATACTGTCAACTGTAATAGTAAATATTTCATTACATGAAACTGTTCAAAGCAATGAAATAATTAACAATAAAAATCATTTCAGTCACTGCAAACTAGGTTCTTCCAGTTTAATTAACAATGATACATTACATATGTGTTTCCTTCTTAAAAACCAAACAGGAAGGGCAAAGCCATGTCAAACCTTGACCACAGAGAACTTGAGGCTAAAACAACAATTAGAAGAACACATGACTGAAGAACATTTTTAAAATGACAATACCCCTGAGAACAAAGTAATTCGTTATGAAGATTAGGATAAGATCAAACCAACAAAGTTAGAAATTGGTAGAGGAACCCATAAAGTTGAATGGGAAAAAAGAAGTTTAGACTGTAATGAGCAAATGAGTGTTAACTAAATGGCGCATCAGGAAGTTGCACAAAATATGTGCACACTAGATGTAGAAATACCCTTTGCTCCTTGCTCTAAACGCCTCACAGCGAACCCACAACAAAACTACTACAAAAGAGAGAAGAGAAAATGATAAAAAAGAACAACAAAGTCGCCTTTTTTAGGCCGTGTGGGTCACTTTTTCTGGATTCGTGTCCGGAAATCAGGACACGATGTGTCCGATTGGGACATGATTCGGATTCGATCGTGTCCCAATGGGACACAACGTGTCCTGATTTCCAGACACGAATTTGCACGAATTGTGTCCGATTCGCCGGATTCGGGACACGTCAGCCTATTTCAACGAATCCGGTTTCAAAGCTAATAACTTATGAACTAATTAATTTTTTTATATAACAACTGCTTGTTTAAGATGTTGTTCATGGAAGATTGGAATGTGGCAGGAGCATCAGTTAGCCCAAATGGCATGACCAAAAACTCAAAGTGTCCATAGTCATCTTGCTCTTGAACTCAAATTTGATGATATCTTGATCGTAGGTCAATTTTTGAAAAGTATACTACTCCATGTAATTAGTCTAATAATTCATCGATCCAAGGAATGTGGTACTTTTTCTTGATGGTTCTTTTGTTGAGTGCTCAGTAGTCAATACAAATCCTCCACGTGCCATCCTTCTTTTTTACCAAAACTACCAATGAAGTGAATGGACCCGAGGTGGGTCTGATGTGGCCGATAGCTAGCAATTCTTGGATTGTTTTCTTTATCTCATCCTTGAATTTCTTTGGGTGTCGATATGGTGTGGTGAGTACTGGCTCGATCCCTTCTACCAATTCTATGGTATGTTGAAACCCTCTTTTGGGAGGTAGTCCTGGGGGAATCTCATCAAATACATGGCCATGCTTATTCAACATTTGCTGAATGTCTACCTTGTATTGTGGGCTGCTATTTTTGGGTGTCCTTTGGCTTGTAATCAAACATTCTGCAACATATGCTACGTCTCCATGTCTAAATATGGCCTCCATTCTTTTGGCAGAAACAACTTGAGGGCTGCCATTAGTCATGCCTGTCAATACTACTTTATTTCCATTCAATGATTTGAATTCCATCTCCATTGCTTGGTGGTCCATAGTTATTTTTCCCAACAAATATAGCCATTGAACCCCCAATACAAAATTGATATCTACAAGATCTATTACATAAAAATCACTAGTAAATTTGTAATGACCGAGTGTGATGCTCAAACCTGGAATTACCCCTGTGCAATCCAAGTTGTAATCATCTGCTACTATCACATCGAGCCCTTCGAATTCTTCTGTAGGAAGATCTCTTTTTGGTACTAACCCTGCATCAATAAAGTTGTATGTAGCTCCTCTATCAACGAAGGCTGTGATGTGTGTCCCTTGATGACTCCCTTGAACTTGAAGGTGTAATACTTGGGGGTTTCTGATAGAGAAGCAATCGTAAATTTTGGTCAGGGTTTCTTCTCCTCATGGGGTTTTGCTTCCTCTTTAGCCTCTTCTTGTGCCTGTTCTTCCCTTGGGCTGCTAGTCTCATCATTTGAGGTGGGCTCATCTTCATCCTTGCCATTAGAGACTATTTCAATGTAATGGATTTTTCCTTTGCGTAAGCATCAGTGTCCTGGCTCCCATGGTTCCTTGCAAGTGAAACATAGTTTCTTTCTACTTAGCTTGCTTCGGGTTTCATCATCCAACTTGTCCTTCTTGGGCCAATCATGTTGATAGGGCTTTTTATCCTTGTCTTTTTGAGGGTGGAAAGGCTTGGATAAGGCTTTAGAGTTGGTTGCTACATTTCCCATATCTTGAGTCTTCTTGATGGCGTCCTATTGGGTTGCATGATTGAATGCCTTAAACCAGCCCTGTAGGGGTTCGGATAATCCCTCTATGAAGAGAATGATTAGTCTTTCTTCAGATATCTCTGTCACCGTGACTCCAGTTTGTTCTAATTCTGCGATATACTCTTTGTGCAGCCCCGTTTGTTTGAGTTGTGCCAGCACGCTAAAGTGTATATCTGGGTTCTTTCAATCAAATTGATCTATCAACCTCTGGGTAAAGACTACATGAGAAGTGATGTTCTCCTTCCAAATGTAATGTGGCAAATTGGATAGTGTCTGCTTCTAGCATCTTATTGAGTCTGAAGTAGGTGTCTGAATTTTGCACGCAAGCTCTTGTTGAACATTTGGATGAGCCATCAAAGGAAGGGAGGGATAATTTACTTACCTTGTGCATTAGATCATAATTCTGCTATCCCTTGGGGCTATTTCCGTATTTGATTTTGCTGAATTCTTGGAAAGACATGGCTTCCCATGTATTCTCCTTTAGCACTGCATATTCTTGAAAATATTCATGAAAGAGTCCATCCTGTTCTGTCACTCCTTGGGTTGTTGCTGTCTGATTATCTAAAATTTGAGGAAGTAAGGGTCTGTGGTTTCCTCCACTAGTTGCCCCATTGTTTGCTCGACCAACAATATTAGAAGAACCAGGATTATGGCTGTTGCTTCCTTCAACACCAGTCCTGTTACCAACATTTACACCATTATCACCCAAACTGTTTATAACCTGGACAATGAGCTGCAACATTTGTTGCTGCCCTTGGGCAATCTGTTGTTGCCCTTGTATTAGCATATTAGTCATTTGTTGCTGCTCAAGAATTATTGCCTGCAGGAGATCACCAAGCTCTTGTACGCCTTGCCCTTTTAAAACTTCGACTCCGACTCCGACTTGGCCGAGGATCGACTCCGACTCCGACTCTGAAACGGTAATGACTCGGCCGGCTTGATTTCAATGACTCGGTCGTTGTAAAAAATACATTAAATATTTATTTTTTTATTAAAAAACATAATTTTAAATATTTTAAACATAATTTTAAAGATTTTCATTCATGTTTCCAAACACAGCATTATAATATAGATGGAAGACAACATATGATCAAAGTAGGCTCATGAACCAATCCATTATATCAAAATGGTACCCAATGGCAATACAATTACATAGTCAACTGTCATACATGATCAAAGACTCAAAACAAAATACAAATAACCAAGGAGGCTAGAAATGGCCTCTACAACAAAAGTAAACTGTGATGGTGACCAGACTCCAATACTAGTACTACTGCAGCACTGCTAGCAGCTACACTACTACTGTAGCTACTGCCAGAGGAGCCAAGATCATCTCGACCAATCTCTGGATCATCATCATCAGAACAGTGAAAAAAAAATACAGTAGCTCTAGGTGTCAAGGTAAGGGTTTCAATTTGTATTCCTTTGTGTGTTCCAATGGAATTTGTTTGGGTAATTCTTTGAGTATAATTTCAGAACTTTATTGTATTTTTGATCCGCTGGTGTTGTTTTACCTTGAGTCTAGGGTTATTTTATCCTTAAGATCTGTTCTCTTCCTTTTTCCCTTGTGATTCGGTTGGGATTCCTTTTCAATTGCACACCCAGAATTTTATTACAGACCTGCTCCAAAGAACTCGACATCCACTAACAATGAACTACAGGACTTATGCTTGACTGTGGATAATCATTTGCACTGAAGGCTCAAGTAAAGTGTTTAGGGCTCGGACATGTGTAGTAGGGCTTGAGGAAAAGTTATATTAACTGCAGATTTTAGGCCTTATAACCAGCAGCATAGTACTGTTTAGGTCCTTTTTGCATTAATTTGTTTTGTAACTTTGAGTCTCTTAGGTATTCTGTTGAGTGCAAGAGTAGGCCCTCATCCAGGGCATCGTTTGACATTTCAATTGTAATTTGGACGATACCTTATTGCATAAACGAAACTTCTGCAAGACATTGACATCCGATTGTCAATATATGTTGTTGACTCTCACTATAAGACAGTGGCAGTAATCACTTTGTATATCAGTGAGTAACTTCAAGAAATAAATGCACCACGCCAATCATTGACTTCAAATTTCGTTGTGATTTGGTACAAAGGTATGTTGTGGATCATATGCACTAAGCCAATCATTGGTTTCTAGTTTTGTTGCGATGATTGATATTCTCTTAAGGCCTCAGAACAGTGCAGTTTCTCATCAACAACTTGATTCAATACTTGATGTCTTGACTTGGTTGTTTACATAGTATACACAACCTACATAACTGATAACATTATACATATTAAACATAGCAGTAATCTATACATAATAGTTGACACAGTATATACTATATATATAATCTATACATATGCATGACAATAATGCACAACTTATAACGATATAGCAGAGCTCTAGTAAGACAGTGGTTGGTATAACAGTTTGAGATCCAAAACAAACATTAAACAATTTAAAAATCCCAAAAAAATCAATTTTTAAATGCTGTTTACGTGTGGAGGGCCGTCCCTTTGTGACTCGGCCGAGTCATATTGGAAACGGCTGGGTTGGCCGAGTCACCCATGACTCGGCCAACCGGACCGTTTCCAAGGCCGGGTCACTCCCAACAGCATCAACTCGGATCAACTCGGCCGTTTCGGTTTCGAAACGGCCGGTTTTTAAAACAAATGGGTGTTTTTTTTTCTTTTTTTCTTTTTCTTACTGTAACGTTGCTAGTATCTTCTGGAAGCACAGAAGGCTTATGCACTCACAAGCTGGTAGGATGCATTGCTCTGATACCACTGTAATGTCCTAGGGTAATTTTGCCCTTAGGGTTTATCATAAACTAGGGTTTCCAGTAGAATTCCGTCACTTATTCAACAATGAAATAGATAGTTCATTCAACAGTAACAGTACTAATACATGAATAAGCAATATGGTCGTTAAACCCACAGTAAATAGGACTCATCATCTATCAACCAGAAATACAATATCCAACCAAGTACAGTATTGTATTCACCCAACAATGATTTTGACAAACAGTTGTAGTATTAAATTGAATTTTAATTTTGTAATATCTGTTGCAATTTACCCTAACCTCCTATAATAATGACTTTAAGACTATCCTGTACTGGTCCGCAAACTAGAAGAGCAATTGGTTGCTTTCCTGATGAGTTCCACAGCTAGAAATGACGTGTCTGAGTCAGCTCGTGGTGGTCAGATGCTCTTGCGGTATACAAATATGTCCTGTAGTGATTCGTAGCCCTAGAAAAGCCGAATCTTGGCTGACTGTGTCCAGAAGGGCTCGATCTTGTAACAATTCTCTTAGAATGTAAACACAGCCCTAAGAAGGCCAAAAGCCCTAGAATGGCATCCCAAATCAGTGCGGCCTCCTGATCCTGCTCTTCATTGTCCCAGAATCGCCAACTCCATCCACAAATAATGTCACCATCAGCTGGATAGATCACCGAATTATTGCTTGCTAAGGAAAGGCCAGATCCGACAATTTTCCCAAACAAAGAATGCCGAATTGTTGCTGAGCCAGACAGAACCAGATCCACGATTTGCCAAACAGAAGAAAAGAAATAAAATTGATTAACTAGGTGGAATCTCTCACCACCCAAATTAGTAGAGGAAAGTGTTCTTAAAACCCCCAGAGCCGCTCAAGAAAACTGATGTATTTGATCCAAATCAATGATGATCATTTGATTCCAACTCTCCTCTATTTATAGATTTCTTCACGGGCTTTCAAATATGAGGGGTTGTGGATGCAACTCTGAATTTTGGGTTTTTTTTGCTCCAGTCGACCCAACATTACACAAAGTTGCCCCAACATTGGAAAAATTGGGTTTTACCCCTTTATCAAGCCTATAGCCTACAGGGTTGGATAGGCTATTTCATCCTTCCTTAGCCAATCAATTGAGAGAGGATGTTACATGCAAAGGATACATTTATTTTCATATAAACATCAGATCACAAGATGGCAGATAGATAGAATAAGACATAGGCATCATTTTGTTCTTGCTGAAGTGTTAAATTAGAAACTGAAACTCATATTACTTCAGAGGGAGTAGGGTGAATGGATAGCAAAGGATATATGCACAGGAAATACTCTGCAATGAGACTGATGTTGGAGAAACTGTAACCTATAGTTTGCAACTCCCATGTTATTTTCAAACTTATTACAAATGGTCTATTCTGTAGACATTAACAAGGAGGGGCTTTTGTGAAATGAGTAAAATGACACTGGACTTTTCTGGTCCAGATACTTTCTGGCTTTTCTAGCATTTTCATACTTCAGCAGTGAAAAATCAGTTTCGCACTATTCAGATCTGTAACAAATTCATTGACACAAACATATGGCATCATGAATTAGGCTTATAGCACCTCCTCCAAAATGTTTGGAAACGCTGGCAGCAGCACCTCCTCCAAAATGTTTGGAAATGCTGGCAGCATTAAATTTGTAGAGAAATCATTGATCATCATCCCTTGCAAGTCTCAGTAGAGCAATGTTCTAGATCAGGATCATATGAAGCTGACATTAAGTTTTTAACAGAGACTTATATCTCTTTTTCTGACTTATAAACTCCAAAAGAGGCTAACTTTGGGATGGAGAAATAAAAAATTAGTTAAGGTTGGAATGGGAATTCACAGATAGTAAACAACAACTTTCCCTTCCGTTGTGAGGATGCTATCATAAGCAATATATTCATCCTGGGCAATATCTCAATTAGCTCCAGATAGAGTAATGTTCCAGCTCCATTATTGAGGCCAGGTCACTGCAGTTACTAAAGGATTTCATCAAACGATTAGAGGCAGAGCCAGTTCCATTTTTTTTGTTTTCATGATTTGAGTGGGCTGCGACTCTTCTGGGCAATCGATACAAATTATACAAATTCATGATAAACATTCATGTCCTGCGACTTGTCTGTATAATGTTACAGGTCTTCATGACACAGTTTCCGTATTGGTACATTCAACAGGATGTAAGAAAATGACAAGACATGGTGAACAAACATTGTATTAGCTTCAACCCTTAGTGTATCTCAAGACATTTAGTTTTTCCACTAATAAAGATTATACAAATAAAAGAAAATTTGTGTTGCAGACAACCTCAGGCATTTTATTAAACTCTTTCTTTTTCTTTTCTTCTCAACCATACAGACTTCATAAACAGAATATATAACCAGTTCCCAGAAATGGGTACACAGAGTTAAAGATATTATCTGATATTTCAGAAGCATTTGTTCCCTAACCATGAACAATGAAGATACTGTAAACAAGTATAAATAAATAAAACTTTTTCAGAACAGAGCTGAATAACTTATCTATTGAATATTGCAGATCAAGCAATCTGGCTGAGACCTAGTGATTTCCACCCAACCATAGGTAGCCCACTGTGGACACCACCCCCTCCCTAGCTGAGCTATGATACCATGAGGGCGATGTAGGAAATAAGGCTTTGAAATTCAGCCTAAAGAGGTCCAAACCAAGACGATTTCATTGCTGAGTTTTTCTTGAGGATATAGCAGCTCTTAGGCACTCACACTACTTGCTCCACACAACACATGGAGGACTTCTTTGCGACACAGTCCCTCAGAAATTCCACCCTCCAGATCTCTTCAGTGTGGGCATAGAAAGGTCCAGGATGATACCTCAAAACTTCTGTACTCTTCTCTTAGATTCGTGCCTCTTTCAAACAGTTTTATTGGCTCATTTCCATGGTCGGTTATGATCTATGAAACCGGATTCGTCCTATAGGCCCCACGAATCCCGAATCCATCGACACTATTTTCTCGAGATTCGTGTCCAAAAACCATGACATGTCGTGTCCTATTTTGACACGTCGAATCCGACTGCGTGTCACGATTTTGGCAGCGTGTCCTGTTTTCCAGGACTCGTTAGGCAGCAAAAGTGACCTGCGTGGGTATGTAAAGGCCGCATTTGGTCATTACAGCCACGCATATTTTCATTTGGCAAGCGTTTTGGCAGCTTAATGATCAAGTCTAGGCCCTAGTATTGATATGCTATTCATGGTAATGTTAAATTCTTAAAGTAAATGTCACTTTTACTTAAATTTTTAACATTACCATG
Organism: Pinus tabuliformis; assembly: GCA_031772625.1. Taxonomy (NCBI): domain Eukaryota; kingdom Viridiplantae; phylum Streptophyta; class Pinopsida; order Pinales; family Pinaceae; genus Pinus; species Pinus tabuliformis. Next base: position 1,058,001,257 of record CM062818.1, read on the forward strand.
AAATGACTTCGGATGTTTGAGAGTGGTTCCGGCCTCATTGGATTTCATATGGAGAAAGTAGAATTTTAGATTTCATTCAAAATCAAGTAGACTTACCAGTTTTTCAGGATTTTAGGATTGGGGGATTGCAATGTTTCCATTGACTTTTGTCATGTATTAGGGTATGGAACTTGTATTTAATCAAGAGCACCAATCCCTCTATGTACCTTGATGTTAGTGACATTGGTTGTCGAACTCCTGTATCACGACCCTCCTAAAAATGTATGCATCACTCAAACAAAATCTTGACTTGACATGTTATGCTTGTTCTATCTTATGTTAATGCTTAAAGGGTGATATTAATGACAAAGATCCCTATACAAATACAGAGGTAATGACAAAGATACCTTTGGATATTAATGCTTAGAGGGTGATATTAATGACAAAGATCCTGATTTTCCAACAAGACTAAAAAATTAGACATTTCTCGTGGTGGCAAGAGGGCCAAGCATAAGAAATAGATAATAGATTGACATGTATTTGATTGATGTTTCCTAATTCCCTTTCTCATCCAAATGTGAACTCAAAAGAGCAGGTGGCATTGAGAAACTTCTAGAGGCTTTTAATGGATAAGGAATCTTCAAACCATCACGGAAATTTGCTCAAATTCGCTCAGCGTAGGCCAAAGAGGGACCAAGTGCGCTACATAGCACCCTGTCAGTGTATGGTTTGCATTGTAGCGCACCCTAATGAAGGCCTACCTGCGCTGATCTTCTTAGAGGTAGTTTTTGGATGTTTTCAGTGATGGAACTTCTTTGGAAGTGAGGCATTCTGATGACTAACTTCTTTAGGGCATGTAACAACTGCACTAGGGGTTGATGGGCCCTAATAGTATCGATCTGTAATTTGGGGTTGATGTGCCCAAATGGATCTATAACAATTGATGAATCGTGAGACTCGATATGTTGTATGTTACTAACTTGTGGATGTGGTTGATGAAGATTATAACTTCTAGATGATTGATGTTATATGGTTCAATCTATGTTTTTATGCTTTATATATCTAATTCATCATTCTACATGCTTTTGTTGACATATATGCATAAAAATATATATTATATAAAAATTTGTTCCCAAACCGGGAGCTTTTGAAAATGTCGCTCCCCACTCCCACTCTTGCTCCCGCTCCTTGCTTTCACTCCTGCTCCCAAGTAACCTTGTCATAGATGTAGATTGGGCAAGGAGCTCCATAGACATGAAGAGTACTTCAGGTGGCATCTTCAACATTGGGTCAATAGCTGTTTCTTGGTACATCAATTCAGCAGAGATCAGTTTCACTCAATTCAGCAGAGGCCAAGTATTGTTGAGAAATGTAACTAGTATCGGTCATAATTGTATTTAGGTCATTATGTAATGTATTTGCCCAACGAAAAATTTATCATGAAAGAGAAATTATTTATAAGCACGGGTTTCATGCTATATTTATTTTGTTTCTAGGTCAAAGCACCCATTGTGTGCTTTCAGGGTTGAGTCATGAGTCTATGTCCTTGTCATAAGGGTCTAGACCCTTATTGGGTGTTTTGTATTGAAGAAATAAAATTATTTTTGATGTAATTTGGTCATCTACTCCTCCACCATCAATTCGGCCTTCACACTCTACAAGTCGGCCTCAAGATCCTTCATGTCAGCCTTGTTGAAGATGATTCGACCACCTTTGAAGACTATATATAAACAAACACTTGACCTACTGTAGCATCTTTGTTAATTTCAGGTATGTTCTATGCTAGAGCAATTTATTTAAATTTTCACAGTTAGCAATCACATCAGCATTAAAGTAAACTGCAGATAGAACATAAATATAAATCGCAGAAGACAAGCCAAGACAAGAGGACACAAGATGTCGCGCTAGCCAGGGACAAACCGCACAATGTGGGGAAACCCTTGATCAATTCTTATTTTATGTTCTTCAAAGTTCAGCAGAGAAAGTGAGCGAGATAGTACATTTACAACAGAAGTCAACATTTTGACTTATAACGACGAGATCAGTTGATGACATTCTACTTCAACTGATTCTCCAAGGTGACGGCTTCACTTATCGTAGTGCTGCCTTTCATCCATTTGCTACACATAACCGTGTGACACCATGCTGTACTGTCACAATGTTGAACCTTGATGATTGAGCAGTTCTCATCTGCTCTCATCATCATGCTGCCTCATACATTAGTATGTAGTCTCATTGCCGATCATGCTGCCCTTTACATCATCATGCAATCCCATTATTGATTATGCTCATATACATATATATGATGAGATCATTTGTGAGACCATGATCTTAGACACTAATCCTAGCTAAGGCTGACTCTTCTTAACTTGGTGATCATTTCTTCTTTCATCATGCTGAGGCTGTTATGATCCTTATCATCTTGACTGCCTCAGAGATACTTATTTATGAGAAGCTCTTGATCAACATTGAAACCTGCTTCATCATTGTGATTATGCCGAGACAGTGACATATACATATGAGAGACTGAGATGACACCCAACGTAATTTCATTGTGCAATCTGAGTTACTGTTGTTTATTACATCTAAACTGCCATAGGGATACCACCGAGATTGTGGCTACAGCAGTTACTTCTTGCGGCCTTATTACCTTTATCACTGCGTCTGCCCTCTCCTTGACTGTGGCTTCCTATGTCTTGACTGCAGCCTGACTGCGGCTTCTTCATTCACTGTGGCTTTTATGGTTATAAGTGAGTTCTTGTCATACTTGTATGGCGTATACTTAAACCTGTATAGTGTATACTCAAACTTCACATGGATACCTGTATAGCGTATACTTAAACTTCACGTGGATACTTGTATAGTGTATACTTAAACCTGTGTAGCATATACTCAAACTTCACGTGGATACCTGTATAGCATATACTCAAACCTGTATAGCGTATACTCAAACTTCACGTGGAATGGCAGAGAGGAATGCGAGGTTCAGATGCGTGAACAGGTCTTGTTGACTTGACCCATTGACTGTGTTTAGATCTTCATAAGCTTGCGGTTCCTCTTCCATATTGAACTGCGGTTATGACAACAGCTTCTTCATTGACTGCGTGGGATTTTGATGGTGGTTTCATCGTTACCCTTACTACGACTTTATTACTATGACGATCATTATAGTGGACAGAGGTTCGACATTCATCCTGTAGCTGCTCTTTATTTCAGAGGCATCCAAGATCTTCATCACTGCTGTCTCCATGACTGCGCATAGGGTGTCCATGAACAACATATAAGGTCCAGCGTATAATGTCTCTGTTTGCATCCTCATAAGCCTGCGAATAGATCTTCATGACCTGCGTTGGATAGGGTTAGGGCATCATCTGCAACTAGGGCTCCTTTTAGGCCAACGTATTCCTTTTGTTCTCTCCTTCTCCAAAAACCAAAGACGTGGAGAGGAGATCACCTCAAGAATACATGTGTAAAATGACTTCAAGTCCTTACCAATTTATACTAAAACGTGGATGATGAATAGACATGACTATTGGGCTTTTGAGCCTACGTAAGATGCTGGCCGACTTAACAATTTGTCCATAACATAAATAAATTCATAACTTCATAAATACTTATCGAAATCGGATGATCTTTAGATCAATCCTACACTTCTCGATGAGAGGGATCCAATAAAAATATCGGCTTCCATAAATAAGCTGACCCACATGGAGTTTGGCCCTAGTTTCCAATTTAACACTCCCTCTCTAAGTAACCGGATTTGTCCAAATGTTCCGGAGAACCGGAATGTGTGTCGGATACGATTCGGCCAAAAAACGTTTCCCAAAATAGGATTCGTGGAATCCTATTAGGATTCTTCGAATCCCAAACGTGTCCCGAAATTTGTCAGCATGTCCTGATTTTTGCCTGCGTGTCTCGATTTCCAGGATTCCTTTAGCCAAAAAGGACTCTCGCGGGTTAAAAAAGGCCACATTTCCTCATTTCAGTCACGCTGTTTATCATTTGGCTTGCATTGTTTGAGCTGTTTGCAAGTGGAGAAGGGTTTGGAGCAAGGAGCTAAGGGAGTAGAGCGTTCGGCAAGGAGATTCAAGCACCAGGTAAGTGCATTTCAGCTCCATTTTTTTGCATTTCTTATTCTATTACAGCAGTTTGTATATGATTTTTTGTTTACAAATTTGTGCATGTTTTGTTCATTTCTTTTACAGTATTCATGGCTCAATCAAAGGCAACAGTTAGGGGGCAAAGGAAGGGCAAGAATGTCTCCATTGGAGATGCCCCTCCTCCCCCAATATCATCAGAGTCTGCTGCAAGTAATGTTGATGGAAGAGGAGGACCTAAAGACAACACTGATAAATATCCATTGTGGAAATATGTCACAAGAGAGGATGGGACAAGCACCAAGGGAAAGGGAGGAGGCAATGTGCAATGGAGATGCAACTTTTGTCACATTTCTTTCAAAAGCACATATTACCGTGTGAAAGCACATTTGTTGGCTTTATCGGGTTGTGGGATTGGAGCTTGTAAAGCTGTTTCTTTACAAAAGAGAAAAGAATTGGAAAAGGAGTCCATTGTTGGTATGGAAAATGTGGCTTCAAAATCAAGAAAACCCAAGAATGAAGACCCCCTTCCATTTTTGAGGAAAGCCACCACCAAATTTCCATTTGAGAGTTCTACTTCTACTGGGGGACAAGCAGCAAAAAGAAGAGCACTTGGTCCAATGGACAAGATTTTCCAAAAAGAGAGACGGGAAGAGCTTGATCTCACCATTGCCTTCTTCTTCTATCAAAACTTCATATCATTTAATGTTGCACGCTCGCCTCTATTTATTGAGATGTGCCGAGGTCTAACTCAAGGGGCTCCAGCAGGTTATGTGCCTCCTGGGTCAGAGAAGCTGAGAACCACATTGTTGACGAAGGCAAAAAAAGAGGTGCAAAAAATGCTTGAGCCTATTGTAGCATCATGGCCAACATCTGGGGTTAGCATTGTTTCTGATGGATGGACAGATCCAGCACATCACCCAATCATCAACTTCATGGTGTGTTCCTTGAGTGGTCCAGTTCTCATGAAAGCAGTGGATACACTTGGAGAATACAAGGATGCACAATTTATTGGTGAGTTATTTATTAAAGTTATTGAAGATGTAGGTGTTGATTCTTGTGTGCAAATCATTACAGATAATGCACCTGTTTGCAAGGCTGCTGGCATGATTGTGGAAGCTAAATATCCACAAGTGTTTTGGACACCTTGCATTGTCCATTCATTGAACTTAGCATTGAAATCCATTGCTTCTGATGTGCTTTGGATTGGAAGCATTATTGAGGATGCCAGACATATCTGTAACTTTGTGCAAAATCATACAAATGCTCTCACTATCTACAAGGAGTACAACAATCTATCATTGTTGAAGATTGCTGATACACGGTTTGCCTCTTCGTTCATGATGTTGAAGAGGTTGAGGGAGGTCAAGACTGCTCTTGGGTCCATGGTTATTTCTGAGTTTTAGTCTTTTTGGAGAAAGACAGATCAGGTAGCCTCTAAAAGAGTGAAGGACACAGTGCTAGATGATGCTTGGGGGGAGAGGGTAGATCTAATTATTTGGATCATGGACCCTATCATTTCTTTGCTTCAATTTGCAGATATAGACAAACCCATTCTAGGAGAGGCTTATGAGGGATGGGATTCCATGATTGAGTCTGTGAGGAGCATTATTCTACAGAGTGAGTGCCCCGAGTATGAGACATCACCAGAGGCCTTCTATGATACTATACAGAATATTCTTGTTAACAGATGGGACAAGAATTGTACACCTTTACACTGTTTGGCTCACTCATTGAACCCCAAATACTACAACCATGAGTGGCTGAATGGTGGACCTTCTTGCAGATTCCCTCCTCACATGGATGGTGAAATCTCACAAGGGAGGAAAGAGGCATTTAGGCGGATTTTTTAGGATACTGCATTGCTTGATGATGTGGAGGATGCCTTTGCAGAGTTTTCCACTGGCAGTGGTCGATTTGGAGGTTATGATGTGATTAGAGACAGGGGGGCTAAGAAGCCCTATTCTTGGTGGGCAAATCATGGGGCAACAAGCCCTCCTCTTTAGCAGTTAGCCATGAGGCTCCTCTCTCAGGTGACTTCATCCTCTTGTTGCGAGAGGAATTGGATCACATATGGGAATTTGTATAGTGTGAAGAAGAGCAGGCTTGAGCAGTCCAGGGCAGAGACAATGGTGTATGTGCACACCAACCTTCGTCTTATTTATAGGCAGAGGGAAGAGTGGTTGAGCGGAAAGACAAAGGTGTGGTATGTCTTTCCTGATGATATGGGTCTGGACACCAGTGTTGAGTTGGCATTGGCCAACATGGATCTCAATGATCCAGTGCTAGAGCCTGTTAGATTTGATGACTTAGAGGGGTCATCCTCCACAACAGCAGATGCAGAGGCGACTATGGATACAGGGGAGGAGGAGGATGCAGAGGAGAGCAATGGGGACCATGATGATGAGGACATTGATGCTGATTCTGATGCTGATGATGAGGATTGATGCCTTGAGGCTTGTATACCTGTGGTTGTTTTATATTTTCTATTTCTATTTGCCATTGGCATTGCACCAACACTACCTATGTAACACATTTTGATTTGATGACTTAATGAGAAAACTACAGTTGTCAGTGTGTTTTCTTACTATCTTGTAGTTGTAACTTGTAAGTTGTCTTTCAGTTGTGAAGTATGAATCATGATTTATATGACCACTGACATGTATTTGAATTTTGTATGTACTATGCATGCTAATCTATGTTTGAAATCAATAAATTTGTATCATTAATTAAAATTTGTGTAAGAAGTATCTAATTTTTAATATATATATATATATATATATATATATTTTAAAATATATATATATCTATATATCTATATATATATATATATGTATATATTTTTAATAAAATAATATATAACAAATCCTACATGTCCTGTTTCGGGGGGTCAACGTGTCCGAAACCGATACTACGAATCCCGAATCCTACGAGTCCCAAATCCCCGTGTCAGGTGACTTAACTCCCTCTCAACTAGGGAGAACTCCATCCGCTGATCCATATGCCTGACTGTACTATCTCTGCCATTAGTGCCCTGCATTGCTCTACCCAGCTCTGCTCAGCTCTGTTGGCTCTGCTCTGCTCTACTCAACTTAGCTCTGTTGAACTATGAAGAAGAAGAATTGATCGAGAATGTCACATACCATTCTCCACTGACCTGAAGTCAGTCTCAGAGTGCGTACCACTGGTCCCAGACCAGTCTCAACCGACCCAAAGTCAGCGTCATAGTGGGTACCACTCCTACCACTGGTCCCAGACCAGTGTCAACTGACCCGAAGTCAGCGTCATAGTAGGTACAACTCTTACCACTGGTCCCAGACCAGTGCTCCACTGACCCGAAGTCAGTCTTAGAGTATGTACCACTGGTCCCAGACCAGTCTCAACCGACCCGAAGTCAGTGTCATAGTAGGTACAACTCCTACAATTGGTCCTAGACCAGTGTCATTGATCCCAGATCAATGAAGGTCATCCTAGCATAGGGAGTACGGTAGATACAACGATGCATCCATCGGTACTACTATGGTCCCTATCCTCATTTCCCTGCTCATTGATCAGATGAGAGGTACTTCCCATGAGTCCTAGACTGCATGGGTAGGATGCCTCGATAGGAGAACTTAATCAATCCTATCCTCACAGGAGAACTAATCATCCTGCTACACAATCGCCATGGAGAACACATCATCCAGGCCTCACAGGAGAGCTAATCATCCTGCTACATAATCGTCATGGAGAACACATCATCCAGACCTCACAGGAGAACTAATCATCCTGCTACACAGGAGAGCGAATCATCCTGTCCCACAAGAGAGTGAATCATCTTGTCCCACAAGAGAGCGAATCATCTTGTTTCATAGGAGAGCGAATCATCCTGTCCCACAAGAGAGCGAATCATCTTGTCCCAGTGCCCACCACCAGGGGAGGGTGAGTCACCATGTGGTCGTATGTTGCTCCAGTAAGAACGGCAAGCCACCAGAGCTCCCAGAGCTCAATGTATGCAACATGCAGGACCCTTGTACAAGGGTCTCTTGTTGACTCCGAGTCGTTCGGGAAAATCACAATTTTGTTCTTTCCCCGGGGCTCTGACAAAGTGTAGTGGCCTGTACATCATCTCAGTGCAATGGAGCCTCCTTGCTCATCGACTTACCATATCCCAGATAAGGCAGTATCTGATGTCTATCTGCTGGAGCAATCATTGAATACGGGATTCCTCAATAATCGAATCCCACCTCTAGTTGTCATAGAGAATCACAGTGTGTACTCACTGAAGAGTTTCCACAACCAGGCAACTTCATACGAGGTCATACTCGTAGTTATGTATCCGGTCTCGGCGGTACTTGTAACAACCGATTTCTGCTTCCTGCTCATCCATGATATCGAAGCAGAATCCAAAGAGAACCAGCACTGAGAAGTGCTCTAGTGATCCTCCACACTGCCTGCCTAGTCAGCGTTCGAATAATCATGCAATTTTCATATTTCCGGCAGTGTATCTTAATCCATGAGAGATTGTGCCCTGAAGATATCTCAGAAGATTCTTGGCACCAATCTTGTGAGGCTTAACCAAATATGAGCTCATCATGCTAACTGCAAAACATATGTTGGGAATCCAACTCCCTCTTACTTCTTCAAATGAGAGAGTCTGCACCTGTCAGAAATAGTTCGTCCGCATAAGGTGCCGGTATGAGAGGTCTATCATCCACAACCTTCGGGTAATGGTTTGGATCGGTTTCACTCCTAGTGAATCTCAGCTTCATCAAACAGCTGTCAATCCTCTCATACTACGCCCGGGGTGTTTTGCTTCAAGCCATAGAGGGCTTTTCTTCCACCTGTATACATGAGATTCCCCTTCATGAATCTCAAGCTCCACGGGTTGTTCCAAACCTGTGGACCTGCTACATGGTCCCCTTGTAAGATTTTCCTTCGGTAAATTTCAGACATGTACTTTCATGTTCTTTTTGAATTCAGGTTTCCATGTCACCATCTGACTCACAGACCTCTGGTGCTATGTCAATGGACATGGTCCCCAGTGGACTTCCTGCAACTTGATACAACCCTGAACTCAAAATCATCTTTGAAAAATCTACAAACATGTACTTTTCCATTGATGAGTGCCACCCTGAACCTTTGACTTCCATTGCTGAAATGGATACCAGGTTCTTCTTGCGATCAGGTACATAAAAGTGTTTCTGTAAATGAATCGAGTTACCTTCATTCAATTGAGGGATAACATTCCCAACATCCTTTTCGGGATAGGTGGCATCGGCTCCAAGTATAATCCCATGATTATTTATCCGATGAAGTGCCTAAGGTTCCTTGCTTTCTTTGAAGAGTCGACCATTTCTCCTTGATGAACTGTATTACTTGTCATTCCCTTGACCCTAGAATGATTTGTTTATCTTCATCATGAAAAGTGTCTCTGCCATTCAGACACTCCTACGCATAGCGGCCGAACTTATTGCAACCGAGGCATCTGCCTTTCCTTCCATCCTTAGATCCGAACTTCCCAATGAAGTGATCTTTAGATGGGCCATTAGAAACTTCTGCTACGCCATTCTGATAATATGCTCTGCTTCGACATCACCCTTTGTGAACTTAGAAGAGAGATGTGGAACCCATTGATCCTTTTGTCCTGTCCCCACTGTCTTCAGTGATTGCTCTTTCACTCTTGCTTGGGCATTGTCTTCACCTCAGCTCTGATTCCATGTTAATTTCAGGTATGTTCTATGCTAGAGCAATTTATTTAAATTTTCACAGTTAGTGATCACATCAACATTAAAGTAAACTGCAGATAGAACATAAATATAAATCATAGAAGACAAGCCAAGACAAGAGGACACAAGATGTGGTGCTAGCTAGGGACAAACCCCACAATGTGGGGAAACTCTTGATCATTTCTTCTTTTATGTTCTTCAAAGTTCAGCAAAGAAAGTGAGAGAGATGTACATTTACAACAGAAGTCAACACTTTGACTTATCTTATAACGATTAGATCAGTTGAAGACATTCTGCTTCAACTGATTCTCCAAGGTGACAACTTCACCTATCGTAGTGCTGCCTTTCATCCATTTGCTGCACATAACTGTATGACACCATGCTGTACTGTCATAGTGTTGAACCTTGGTGATTGAGCAGTTCTCATCTACTCTCATCATCATGCTGCCCCATCTATCATCATGCTGCCTCATACATCAGTGTGTAGTCTCATTGTCGATCATGTTGCCCTTTACATCATCATGCAGTCCCATCACTGATTATGCTCATATACATATATATGATGAGATCATTTGTGAGATCATGATCTTAGGCACTAATCCTAGCCAAGGCTAACTCTTCTTGACTTGGTGATCATTGCTTCTTTCATCATGTTGAGGTTGTTATGATCCTTATCATCTTAACTGCCTCAGAGATACTTATTCATGAGAAGCTCTTGATCAACACTGAAACTTGCTTCATCATTGTGATTATGCCGAGACAGTGACATATACATATGTGAGACTGAGATGACACCCAACGTAATTTCTTTGTGCAATTTGAGTTATTGTTGTTTATTACATCTAAACTGCCACGTGGATACCACTGAGATTGCGGCTACAGCAGTTCCTTCTTGCGGCCTAATTACCTTTATCATTGCGGCTGCCCTCTCCTTGACCGCGACTTCCTATGTCTTGACTGCGCCTGATTGTGGCTTCTTCATTCACTGTGGCTTCTATGGTTATAAGTGAGTTCTTGTCATACCTGTATAGCGTATACTTAAACCTGTATAGTGTATACTCAAACTTCACGTGGATACCTGTATAGCGTATACTTAAACCTGTATAGCGTATACTCAAACTTCACGTGGAATGGCAGAGAGGAATGCGAGGTTCAGATGCATGAACAGGTCTTGTTGACTTGACCCATTGACTGCGTTTAGATCTTTATAAGCCTACGACTCCTCTTCCATACTGGACTGCGGTTATGACAACAACTTCTTCATTGACTGCGTGGGATTTAGACGGTGGTTTCATCGTTACCCTTACTGTAGCTTTATTACTATGACGATCATTATAGTGGATAGAATTTCGACATTCATCCTGTAGCTGCTCTTTATTTCAGAGGCATCCGAGATCCTCATCACTGCTGTCTCCATGACTGTGCATAGGGTGTCCATGAACAGCGTATAAGGTCCAGCATATAATGTCTTTGTTTGCATCCTCATAAGCCTGCGGATAAATCTTCATGACCTACGTTGGATAGGGTTAGGGCATCATCTGCAACTAGGGCTCTTTCTAGGCCAGCCGCCAACGTATTCCTTTTGTTCTCTCCTTCTCCAAAAACCCAAGACGTGGAGAGGAGATCACCTCAAGAATACATGTGTAAAATGACTTCAAGTCCTCACCAATTTATACTAAAACGTGGATGATGAATAGACACGTCTATTGGGCTTCTGAGCCTACGTAAGATGCTGGCCGACTTAACAATTTTTCCATAGCATAAATAAATTCAAAACTTCATAAATACTTATCGGAATTGGATGATCTTTAGATCAATCCTACACCTCTCGATGAGAGGGATCCAATAAAAATATCAGCTGCCATAAATAAGCTGACACACATGGAGTTTGGCCCTAGTTGCCAATTTAACAATCTCCCGATCTCATCTATTTGATCTGAAATTTATATGAAGAAAGGAAGTGCGGAAAGGGTAAAGTAAGGAGGTCTCTTATATTGGAATGAAAGAAGAATAAAAGCAAAGAAGGAAAGGGATTAAATTTGGCCTATAACAATCCACGTGCGAAAATTCTATGATACAAGAGCTAGCTGGAAAGGCCGAAGGTACAGATTGAAGTCGCAGGAAGAAGAAGGAAGGCCGAAATCTGATATGGAGCAGATTGTGCATTGATTTAAGTTGACTCTTGGATGGTTTATTTGGAATTTTGATTGGAGAGGCTAACTTGGTGATTGGATGAGAATTTGTTGTTGGTCTAGAGGTCTTGGTTATCTCATTTGATTTGGTTCTAAAGAGGAGAAGAAGAAATTTTGGGTTTTCCCCTAGAAAAGGGGTTTTGCCCTAGTTGAGAGCCTACATCTTGTGTTCTTGTTGTGTTGATCTCCATGCATTTGAATTTTGATAGTTGCTTGATGATTAGAAGTTAAATAAGACATTAGAAAGACAAAGAAGATAAAAATACATCACAAGTAGTTATCAAAGATAAGAAAATATTTTTGCCTTTTGATATTCTAACATGGGATCAGAGCTAAGGTGAAGGAGAAGGGATAAAGTTAGCTAGAAGATCACTTTTGTGCAAAATAAAAAGGGTTCCAAGTCTAAATCCTAAAGCCGAGCTATATAGAAGCAGTGTCAAGCTTTGTAACAAATTTCTGGGCATATCTTCAAGTTAATATCCCTGTGTCTTGATCTTGATCAGAGCTTGAAGGCTGAAGTGCATAGGGACCAAGAAACCCGTTTTTTTTGAGATCCAAAAGGCTAAGATATTAACCTAGGCAAAAGCAAAGAAGACTATGATGGAGATCGAAGTTCTGTATGGAAAAACAAAAGTTTTGGGCATGAATTTAAGGGTCTAAAATTTAGCACAAAGATTTGAATTCAAATTGTTTTGTGCATGAGCTACAAGGATGACGAAATCACAAGAATGGAGTATCTTTTAATAGTCCTATTAGTTAACAAAGAAAAGATTCAGGATCGAGTTGTATAGAAGTTGTCTAGGCCTATTTAAAAGACCTACTTTAAAGCTACAGTCACCCCAATCTTTGAAAGGATCCGAGATCCTTGAGGAGGACAATGACCTATGCATATATATAAGAGAAAGCCGAGCCTCCACAATGTCATAATAGCCAACCAAAAGGGATCAAAAGGTAATTCAGTGTTTACCTATTTTGAAGAGTCTATTTTAGTGATTGAAGTAACCCTAGCCAGAGGGTCGAAGATTTAGTAATCTCAGAAATTCCGAGACTTACAGATTTCTCTTGAGAAGACTTTGACATCAAGGCAATCCTTAACCTCGACATCTTTGGACTATTCATTCTTAATAGCAGTAAGTAGATTATGGCATGTTTAAGAAACTCTTGCAACAGATCTTGGAAGACCAAGGTAAGTAGTTCTTGAGGTATGTATAATTACTTTATTCATTTAAGATTAACTTAAATTAGGTTAGGATGGATTTCTTTTAGGGTTCGTAGTCTTCATATTATTAGAAGTTATTGGCATCTAAGCTTTTGTAAACCCTTGTTGATTTTTGGGGAAACCCTAACCCTATTCTATTCCCTCGATAGAAACCCTAACGATTATTTTGAAATTTGCTTTATATTACTAACTCTATCATGTCTAGGGTTTTGCTATAGAATCATAAAGATTCTTGTTTTGTTAAGGAATTTAATCTCTAGATTAAACCATTCATTGTTGTACTATCTTTTGTTCACTTTGGTAAAACTCTAACCTTTAGGGTTCACTATGAAACCCTAGCTTTTTAGGGTTTGTTGATGGTATCTAGAACATGTTGCACTCAAATTGTCAAAGTTATAGGGAAACGAAAGTACCAACTTTTTCAACAAGGATCAGATCACATATCAATAGTGCATGTGTCATGGTCATCACATTCTGCAAGTTATATATTGTAAATGATCTTAGTAAAACCTTGAGTCTATGTAACAACCTAGGTAAGCCTATAATTTGATGACAAATTCCATCCTAGGAGGTTTTTTAACCTCGCTGATTACCTGTGTCTTACGAGACGGCTAATCAGAGGAGTTTTTTTCCCTCCAGCTTAAATCCCAAAGCTAGGTTGAAATTTATTTTTGGATTATCAGGTGAGTCCTAATGTTTGTGTCTAGTCTCTAGTCTGATGTAAAAGTGGTTTGGGAATAATTTAAGCTAACTGGCTTAATTATTTTATTACAAATCACTTCGTTTACTAGATCATATTGAGGCGCAGATGGGTTATGTGTCTTGAGGGTCTAAGACAAATGTCTATTCCCTCTTTGAGTCTTGTAAATGAAAAATCATATGTATTAGAGGGTTGGAAAAATAATTAAATCCCCTCGTGTAAATTAATTAATTTTTTTGGCAAAATAAAATTAAATCCTAAGTCAAAAAATTAATTAATTAGAGTCAAGTTAAATTGTCTTAGAAAAATAAATTCTCCAAATGGAAAAATTCGGAGGTCTTAAAAGAGTCAATTTTTAAAGGTCCTCCACCAAGGGAATATTGTATTTTTCAAGAAAATTCGGACCCTTGGTCCTTGGTGGTTAAGTCAAAGCCAAAATTTTGAGGAAATTAGCTTAAAATAATTAATTTTGAGCTAATTAAAAAGGAATTAAATGATAAATTCGAAAATTCTTCAAAAATAAAAAATCAAGGGCCAAGATTAAAAAATCTTGAAGTGTTTATCAATCGCCAAGATTATCTTGACAAGGATCAAAGAAATTAGCTGTTATTTTTCCATTTGGAGGATTTATCTATAAATTAGAGAGTCAATTTAGTCTCTAGTCATCTTGATCTCTGGCTAGAATTGCTGTTGAAGCATTTTGTAAACTATTGTTCCGTTGGGAACTATTTTTTCTACTATAATAAAAGACTTTGGGGTGCAAATCGAGGTGTTCTTGTCACTGATCTGTGGTATGTATTGACTAGGACTTCCTATGTGGTGTTTTATATTATTATTTTGAGACAATACATAGTGTGTGCAGGTACTCAATCCTTGGTCTCCAAGTTCATAGATTGTGGGCAAGGGAAGGGTTACTTTGCTCGGATCTTTAGTTTTTATATGGTGGATTGAATCTTTGCTTGGGCTATAGTGAACATTAATTTTTCTGAAGCGTTTTAGCCATTACTTCAAGGAAAAATATATCATAAAAATTATTTTCTCAGAATCTATTTTAAAAACCTATGTATGTTTTGTAAATTAAATTGTAAATTATTTTTCTAACTTGGGTTGGGGGTTTTAGATTCATTTTGTATATATTTGGGGTTTGGGTGTTGTAAATTTTGTTTTTGTAGGTTAGATCAAGGAGTTAAGTGGAAGAAGAGCTAGATCTAAGCCCTTGAGGGTAAGATCTAGTCTCCTGGAATTTTTTTGCAGGGTTCCCACGGAAGAATTTTCAGAAAATCAAAGAGTTGAAGTATACAAATTTTTGGAGCAAGGGTTTCAAGCTTTTTAGGACTTCCACCCTTGGGTTTGCCTTCCTAGGCCTCAGTGTCAGCCTTTCTGTCTCTGCGTCTTGGTTTTCAGCCTTCTTAAGGCTGGACGTGACCCTTAGAGACTGCGGCCTCCCTTCCTCTCCCTAGTTGCAGGCCTAAAAGCCCTTGCAACCTCCTTTTTGGCCCCTCTTAGGCGTGCCACAGGCCCTCCATCCCCTCTTGGCCCTTCGACAAGCCCTCTCCTCCTCCGCACCCTCTCCTGTCAGCCTCCTATCCCTCCTTTCTCCCTCTTTCTCTAAGCAACAACCCTCTAAGGGCTTGCAACCCTTCTTTTTGTAGCCTTTAGGCCCTAGGCCCTAGGTCTTAGGCCTTTCCTAAGCCTCTAATCCCTCCTCATCCCCATTGCTAGCCTTATTAGGCATAACATTGGCCTCTTGTGGCCATATTCTTCATCCTTGGGTCTCGATCTACCATCCTAGCCCTTTTATCTCCACAAGTTTGCTTCCCTTAGCTTTGTACTCCATTTTCTTGGCCTCTTTTGCCCTAAATTGACTTGAAACCCTAATCTGAAATTTTAAGGCTAAATACTTGGCAGTTTCGCAGGCTTAAGGTTGTAAAATTCAAATTTTGCAAGCGGCAACGTAATCCCAATGTTTCAATGATTTTCAACGGTGTGATCTTCAAGACGTTGGGCCTAGGGTTTGACCTCTAAACCCTTGTTTTGCTTCAGTTTTGTTACAACAATAAAATCGCTAATAGCTAAGCCCTAAAATCACATTTTAATTGGTCAAAATCGATTAAAATTGCCAAATCTAAATTTTCATAAGTTTTGGCCTCTTGGGCATCTCCAATTTGACCTAGATCTAACATTTTTGGCTTGCTGGAATTTACTGAATAATTGTCAAATTCAAGTCTGAAATATTTCTAAAGCATACACTTGATAAGGATCAAAAAATTTGAACTTTCTGTTTCCGGTAAAAACTTGTTATTTTTAGACATTTTGGGTATCTTCTTCAGTGTTTTTTTTTTTATCGCTGATCTGTCATTAACTTACTGCTGTAATAAATATATTAGTTTTGAAATTTTTGAATCACACCTTAAAAACCCTAAAATTAAGATTTTCAAGTTTTAGTGCATTTTTACTATTTCTGGGAATATTGGACATCTATTTTTAGCATCTTTAGCTTGCTGATTTGTGATTGTTCACTGTTGTAATTTTAAAATCAGATCTGAAATATCATTGAATATACCGTTATAAAGTGTGCTATGGAAGCTAATTTACATTGTTGGTCAAATTGGAAATTTTATGTTTTATGTGTTGGGCAAGTTTCATCATTTGAAGTGGTTTATGCATTGTTGTCATAACATTGATAAGTTCTAAATTTTCTGAAGAATTATTTCTGATATAAATTGTGATAAATCTAAATGTGACTTATCTCATCTTACCCTAAAGGGTTGTCTATCTTACACTCAAAATCTGACATTGATCTTGTTTATTGGCATAATACCTTGTGTTGATAATCATTGGTGGATAAATTAGTTACTTGATATCTTGTGGAGTATTGCTGGAATTTACACTTGCATCTAAACAATTATCTTGTTTAAAGATTGTATTTCATTGTCATTAAGTACTTTTGCTATAAGAAGATTCTTATCAAGTACTTAAGTAACTTAAGCAATTTTAATTCAAGATAATACCATAATCTATTGCATAAGCATATTATATTTAGACTGCATTAATAATTTACCTCCTAACATAAGCTAGGTTGATAGAGACATGGGACAACACTTCTTATCTAGCTTGAGGGTCCTCGACAACTCTTCGATGGTTAACATGGTGACTTGCAATCGTCAGAGCCACAGTCTCTACAGCGCCGAAGGCATCGGGTGATAAGATCCTAACAAAAGGTATCGTTAATCAGGCCCTAGCCTGCTTCCTGTTAGCCTCCCTCCCACAACCTACCTTGGAGCCCAACTTCAAAATAGTTAAGGGAAGGTTACACTTAGACTAGGCATTTAACTAAAAGGTTTATGCATTTCTGTCATAACATTGATAAGCTCTCATTTTCTGGAGTATTATTGCTAATATAAATTGTCATAAATCTAAATGTGACTTATCTCATCTTATTCTTTCTGAAGTATTATTGCTGACATAAACTGTCATAAATCTGAATGTGACTTATCTCATCTTACCCTAAAGGGTTGTCTATCTTTGCACTCAAAATTTGACATTGATCTTGCTGATTGGCATAATATCTTGTGTTGATAATCATTGGTGGATAAATTAGTTACTTGGTATCTTGTGGAATATTGCTGAAATTTACATTTGCATCTAAAAAGTTATCTTGTCTAAAGATTGTATTTCACCGTCATTAAGTACCTTTTCTATAAGAAGATTCTCATTAGGTACTTAAGTAACCTAAGCAATCTTAATTCAAGATAATCCCATAATCTATTGCATAAACGTATTAGATTTAGATTGCATTAATAATTGACCTCCTAGCATAAGCTAGATTGATAGAGACATAGGACAACACTTCTTATCTAGCTTGAGGGGCCTCAACAACTCTTTGGTTGTTAACACGACGACCTTGTAGTTGTCAAAGCCACAGTCTCTGCAGCGCTGGAGACATTGGGTGATAGGAGCCTAACATAAGGTATCGTTAATCAGGCACTAGCCTGCTTCTTGTTAGCCTCATTCCCACAACCTACCTTGGAGCCCAACTTCAAAGTAGTTAAGGGAAGGTTACACTTAGACTAGGCATTTAACTAAAATTTACCAAGATCACTGCATCTCACATAGGTTCTAGGATTTGCATGTCATATAGGTTAGTCAACCATTCAAGCAGTGGGTGTCCATCCAGTGATTTGGTTCCAATTTATAAGAAACAAGAATTTGTGACTCCATTAAGGCACTGGTCTCATAATAGAAAATCTAATCTAATCAATAATCTTGCTTAGTTTCAACCAAGTGGCTAGGCCACTCATCCATGTCTCTCAAACAAGTTGGTTTCCAACTTGTTTTCCTTCATCTCATTCCAAAAGGATTACCCCCCATACCCTGTTGTTGGGAGACAACTAGAGCAAAGTGGGCGGGGATCAAAGTGGCAACTGCTGTCCTGAGCGTTGTCGTAGTGCTTGTACAATCTGGGCGACAACAAGGCATATAATGAAACCCTAGCTTTTTACGGTTTGATGAATTAGGGTTTATGACAAAACCCTATAATAGTTAATGTAAGATCCTAGGAATGAAACCCTAGGTGTATATACTTCTGCTATGGATGAAACTGTAACATGGTATAGTTGTTATTTTAAGATTTGATATTAAAAGTTTGGATGATGGTATGTAGGGTTTGTAACAAAACCTTAGCAAAGGTTATTGTAAGAATCTAGGGCATGAAAGTGTAACCCTAGGTATAAATGTTTCCGTACAATTGAAACCCTAGTTGTTTGCTTCCATTATAATAAAACTTAACTAGGTTTAGGTTTTGAATATCTAAAGTTTGATTTCTTATTGAATGTTTTGATAACCCTAGATCTTCCCATTGTAATATCATGCTAACTCGATATTGATAAAATTAACTTCATGCTCTTGTATATTTGTCTAAGTTGCAGGAAACGTAGGGCAAGGGGGCGTTTCCGTACGGAAACGAGTACGAAACGCTGAAACGCATGTGGTACGGCCCTGAAACGTGTTTCAGGCCGTACTGCCACATTTCACGAAACTGAAACGTGGCCAGTACGGCTTGAAACGCGTTTCAGGGCCGTACGACTCACGTTTCAGCGTTTTACTTGTGTTTTTTTTAATTTGTTTTCTAATTTATTTTTAGGTTATCCTAGTGACTTCTAGTTGCTTCTAGATGCCTGTCTAAAGTTATAAAAGTGAACTTTTGCCCTAGTGTTGATATGCAATTCATTAGGAAGTTTGAGGCATATGCAGTTCATGGTAATGTTAAATTCTTAAAGTAAAAGTGATATTCTCCTTAATTATTCATTTTCATCCTTTTACTTAAATTTTTAACATTACCATGAAATGACTCAGGATGTTTGAGAGTGGTTTCGCCCTCATTGGATTTCATATGGAGAAAGTAGAATTTTAGATCTCACTTAAAATCCAGCATACTTACCTGTTTTTCAGGATTTCAAGATTGGGGGGATTGCAATGTTTCCATTGGATTTTATCATGTACTAGGGTATGGAACTTGTATTTAATCAAGAGAACCAATCCCTCTATGCAGGGGAGACTCCCAATAATCAAGAGCATGTAGGGTACTAGGGTATGAAACTTGTATTTAATCAAGAGCACTAAGGTCGTTCGACTATGTAGGAGGAGACTCCCAATCAAGCACGAGACAAGAAATTAGAAATTTCTCGTGGCTGATTTTGGATATTTCTATTTTCATTATGTGATCATTCATGAGCAAATGTGATGTAAATTTAGAGACTTATAGTTTATGCAACGACAATTGACAATTTTATCATAATGTAATAAATTAGAATGTATCATATATGCTTTATGATTGCACATATTTCTTAAATGTCCTAATATATATATATATATATTCGTGTTTCCCCGTTTCCAAAATTTGGGGAGGTCACGTTTCGTATCGGTTCCCATTTCGGAAACTCGTACTCGTTTCCCCGTTTCGTGCAACCTAGATATTTGTGCTTGGTTGTACTTGTTGATAAGATTTGCAGGTACATAGTCTTCAAGATGTTGAAGATGCTTACATACTTCATATTTAATGATGATTTGATGATGATGTTGAGCATGATGGAAAGAGGGAGCTGTAAGAATCTTGTTGACATTGATGCTTGATAGATAACCTTATTACCATGTGAAGATAAGGAATGGTGTTGAAATACTCTACTGATATGATGATGCAAAAGAAAGAGCCTATGTGAATAAAGTTGTTGATGAACTTGTCCTCGAATTGAGAAGAAGCTTGGATGAAGAAAAGTGTAAATCGTCCATATTTAAGAACATGATGTGAAGGGCATAAGGATGATTGAGATTGGATAATAGCTAAAGCACTACTGATGGTTAAGATTGATGCGACAAAAGCTTGAATATTGTGAAGAAGTGTTGAAGCTAAGTTTGGTGCCGCTGAAGAAGTTGAAGAAGGAAGCTTTCGTAGAGATTTGTTTGATTATATGATGACCTAAGCAACATTAGAATGGTTGAAGACCCCAGAGTTTTGTGCTAGCATATAAGAACATATATATATTAGAAGCTTGATGCTATTTGGGTAGTGAAACTATTGGATGTTCTAATGGTTGAACAAGTAGTGTTAGGATATTCCGACACATAGGAAATAGTTAAGTACAACTTGGTCTAGTACATAAGCTTCTCTCATGAACAGATTCTAGCTACTGGTATTGCTGATGATTCCACAAGGTTGTATAAGTTTCACAACTTTGGGTCATCAAATCTTCCCTCAGTATTTGTTGCTCATAATGATGAAGTGAGCAAACTTTGGCATGAGCGATTTGGTCACTTAAACTATCGCTCCCTTCAGCATCTATGTAAAGAAAATATGGTGACAGGTCTTCCTATGGCATCTTGCAGAGATGGTGTTTGTTCCGGATGTGTACTCGGAAAACATCATCGGGACAGTTTTGACAAACGTGCCCCTTGGCACGCCTCAGCCCCTTTACAGCTTGTGCACAGTGATTTATGTGGTCCTCTTCCTGTTGCTTCATTCTCTGGCTGCAAGTATTTCTTAACTTTCATTGATGATTTCTCCAGACGCACTTGGGTATGCTTCTTAAAACTCAAGAGCGAAGTATTTAACACATTTTTGGCCTTCAAAGCCTTTGTTGAAAAACAATCTGGACATCAAATTCTTAAGCTAAGAACTGATAATGGTGGAGAATATGTTAAAAACACATTCATCAACTTTTGCACCGAAAATGGAATTCAAATGCAACATACTGTTCCATACACTCCACAACAAAATCGTGTAGCTGAAAGAAAAAATCGCACCTTAAAGGAAATGGCTAATTGTATGCTGCAATCTAAAGGACTCAGTCTTAGTTTTTGGGCCGAAGCAATTAATTGTGCAAATTATATAATCAATCGCACTCCTACTAAGGTTCTAGAGAATATCACTCCAGAAGAAGCTTGGAGTTCCATTAAACCAGATGTAAGTCACTTTCGTGTTTTTGGAAGTGAAGCATGGGCCCATATTCCAGATGAAAAGCATAAAGCTTTAGAACCTAAGAGTGAGAAATGTACTTTTGTTGGATATTCTGAAGATGTAAAAGGTTATAGACTTATTCCATTTAAGTCCAAAAATGTTATCATTAGAAGAGATGTAAAATTTGATGAAAATAAATCGGCCTACGAGCCTAGTCCGGCGGATGTGCCACCTCTTCCTATCTCTTCTACTTTTGAAAACATTTCTTCTTCAGATGATGAAAGTGAGGATGATAATCCTCCCCCACCTTCTCAGGATCCTCAACTTCCAAGATGGGTCCGTGCTACTCGGGATGCAGCAGGTGATCTTGCCGGTGATCCTACAGATCAGCGACGTACACGTTCTCAGTTTGAAAGAGCCTCTTCTTTACTGGCTCAAGCTCCAGTAAATCATGATCCTGACACTTTTGCAGAAGCTTCAGGCCATCCACATTGGGAAGCAGCTATGAATGAAGAATATCATTCATTGTTGGCAAATGATACATGGGATCTTGTTCCTCTACCAAAGGGACGCAAACTTGTTAGATGTAAATGGGTTTACAGAACCAAGTATGGACCAGATGGGAAAGTTGATAAACATAAAGCTCGTCTTGTTGCTAAGGGCTTTTCACAGGTTGAAGGCATTGACTACACTGAAACCTTCTCCCCTGTTGCCAAAATGAACTCTATCCGCCTTGTTCTTTCCCTTGCTGCCTCGTTAAAATCAGTGTTCCACGGGGACGCGTCCCCCAGGGTTGGGTGCACGCACCCCTCGCACCCCACGCACCCGGGACGGGGAGTCTCTTGGGGGTGCGTTTCCCCACGCACCCTTTTTGGGGAGTCTTGGGGAGACGCAAGGGGGTGCGTTTCCCCAGTGTGGGAGTCTAGACTCCCCACGACTCCCCAAAAAGGGTGCTTCTGGGCGTCCCCCTTTAGTGTGGGAGTCTAGACTCCCCAAAAAGGGTGCTTCTGGGCGTCCCCCTTCAGTGTGGGAGTCTAGACTCCCCAAAAAGGGTGCGCCTGGGCGTCCCCCTTTAAATTTGTCTAATAAGACTTAAAAATAAAAAAATTCAAAAATCAAAACCATTAATTTTTTTTTAACTAAAATTAAAACTAAATAACTAAAACTTAAAAGTCTAAAAAAAACTAAAATTAAAACTAAATAACTAAAACTTAAAAGCCTAAACCTAAAAGACATGAAAGGCAAAACTTAAAGTTAAAAGCTCACTTCATTTCAACCCAAAGTCATTTCCATTTCCACGCAATGCTGATTTGAATGAGTTATCGATCAATGTATTTGAATATTTTATTATTGATTTTTATTTTTGTTTTTGTTTTTCGAATCTCATGGTATGTATGAATAATAATTAATTCAATAATGAGACTTGTCACTTGAGTATGTCATATGAATGATGTATGTATTAAAATGAATGATGAGGATGGATCAATGACTCAAATTTCAATTGTCTATTTAATACTTTTATGCTTTCATTATTGAACAATGAACAATGAATATCAACTTAAATTATATATATATATATATATATATATATATATATATATATACCTCGACGACTCCCCGCACCCCCGAAATTTCCCTAAAATTTGAGGGTACTCCCACACGTCCCCCTGTGCGTCTCCCCGCACCGGAGTCTTGGTGGAACATTGGTTAAAATGGGAAGTCCATCAGATGGATGTTAAATCTGCCTTCTTGCATGGGGACTTGCAGGAAGAAATCTGTATGGAACAACCCATTGGCTTCATACAAACAGACTCCAGCCTTGTTTGTCGACTTAAGAAATCCCTTTATGGTCTCAAGCAAGCTCCTCGGGCTTGGTATGCCAAAATGGATAGCTTTCTTTTAGAATTTGGCTTTTCTAGGTGTTATTCTGACAATACTGTCTACACCAAGAAAGTGGGCAACTCTCTTATCATCCTTGTTCTTTATGTTGATGATCTTATTCTTACTAGTAGTGATCCCAACCTTATAAACCATGTGAAGTCCAGCCTTAAAAAGAAATTTGAAATGACAGACTTAGGACACTTACACTATTTTCTCGGTCTTCAAGTCTTGCAATCCAAGGAGGGTATTTTCCTTTCCCAGTCCAAGTATGCTTGTGATATTCTTCATCATTTTCACATGGAAGACTGTAAGCCAGCCCCTTCTCCCTTTCAGTCTGGAGTCAAACTTTCAATCTCTTGTACTTCTCCTGAAGTTGATGCTACCTTATACCGTCAACTTGTAGGAAAACTCTTGTATTTAACCCATACTCGTCCTGACCTTTCCTTTACTGTTGGCCTTGTTGCTCGTTTTATGCAAAACCCCCGTGAAAATCATTGGAAAGCAGCTAAAAGAATACTTCGTTATGTTCGAGGTACAGTACAGTTTGGGATCCATTACAGTGCCAAAGCAGCTCCTCTATTAGTCGGTTTCACTGATTCTGATTGGGCTGGTGACCCTAATGATCGAAAGTCTACTGCCGGTTATGTCTTCACTCTTGGTTCAGGACCTATTACATGGGCTTGTAAGAAACAGGCTGCCATTTCTCTTTCGTCAGCAGAAGCAGAGTATCGTAGTGCCGTGGAAGCTAGTAAGGAAGCCTTGTGGCTTCGTCAGATCCTATCAGAGTTTGGCTTTGAGCAGCAGCATCCAACCACACTTTGGTGTGATAATCAAACTGCCATTCAGCTATGCAAAGATCCAGTCCAGCATCAGCGCAGTAAACACATTGAACTACACATGCACTTCATCAGAAAGCTCATTCATGACCATGTTCTTGAAGTGCAATATTGTTCAACAGATGATCAGGGTGCAGACATCTTCACAAAGGCTCTCACAGAGGCGAAGTTCACTAAACTTCGATATATGCTTGGAGTTCAGGAAGTTGTCACTAAGGGGGGATAGGCTCTAGTGCCTCCTTCCTTCTCCTATTGTGTCATATTTGTAAATCCTTCAATTCTATCCCAAGTTGTTCTTAAGGGGGGATGTTAGGATATTCCGACACATAGGAAATAGTTAAGTACAACTTGGTCTAGTTTAGAGTTAGGTATAGAGTTAGGTAAAGTGTGTTTCTTTACCGTTGTACATATTGTAACTTACAATCCGACGGTCACGATATGTAGTGATCCGACGGTTCATTCTCTCCTCGGTATTACCGACACTTGATCCGTGGCTTGACACCCGATTGGTCCATGAGTTCTATTTAAAGCGCATGGAGGGTCATTGTTCGGGTAATCCGTGCATGAGAGAAGCTTATGTAAATTTTCATTCTTTGATTAATAAATTGCCGGTAGTAGCCACGTTGGCGCAGGCCGTGGACTGTTTCCCTCTTTGAGGGTTTTAACCACGTCAAAAATACTGGTGTATTGATCTGTGATCTGGTTGTGAGCGGTGTCCTTTTGGTGTTCTTTCTGAGGAACTTACCCTGTAAATTCCTACAAGTAGCTGATGTGTGGATCTCTCCCTGAGAAGTTTTGAATAATTAAGAAGCATACTTGGATTGATGGATATCTCTATTTTGGTTGAGAGGGAGAGATGAGTACCATAAAACTACCTATATGATGGTACTTGGGAGAACATCTTGGCCTGTTTAGTATTGAGATATCAATTGTTGTTTGGCCTTGATGATGTCTAGATCTCGGTGTGGGAGGGTATCTTAGTTATGTGGAGTTCTGTTGTTGTGTTTGACCTTGTTGAGATATCTGGATCCTGGTGTGGGAGGGTATCGTAGTCATGTGGAGCTTTGTTGTTGTGTTTGACCTTGTTGAGATACCTGGATCCCTGAGGGTTGGCGACAATGTCTTAGATCCTTGTACTAGTGTCTTGGAAATGACACTTGGATCCTTAATTTGATGGATCCTTGAAAATGTGTCATTGACACTTGGATCTTTGATGTGTTGGATACCTTGGCAGTTAGGGTATCCCTAACATTGAGTACATCGTTGAAATCTTCTTGGAACATTTCAAATTGAGGTTAACCTTGTACCAGTTGAACAATTATGAATACCTCCCTAATTAAGAGGGAGTGTTGAGAAATGTAACTAGTATGGTCTTCATAATTGTATTTAGGTCATGATGTAATGTATTTGTCAAGATAATTTTTTTTGCAAAAGAGAAACTATTTATAAGCACGGGTTTCATGCTTTATTTATTTTGTTTCTAGGTCAAGGCGTCCATTGTGTGCTTTTAGGGTTGTGTAATTTGGTCATCTACTTCTCCACCATCAAGTCGGCCAACTCACTCTACAAGCCGGCCTCAAGATCCTTCATGTCAGCCTTGTTGAAGATGATTCAACCACCTTTGAAGACTATATATAAACAAGCACTCGACCTATTGTAGCATCTCCTGATCTCATCTATTTGACATGAGATTTATATGAAGAAAAGAAGTGTGAAAAGGGTCAAGGAAGGAGGTCGCTTACATTGCAATGAAAGAAGAATAAAAGCGAAGAAGGAAAGGGACTAAATCTACCCTATAACAGTCCACATGTACGAAAATTCTATGGTACAAGAGCTAGCTGGAAAGGCCGAAGGTACAGACCGATGTTGCAGGAAGAAGAAGGAAGGACAAAATCTGATCTGGAGCAGATTGTGCATTGATTTAAGTTGACTCTTGGATGGTTGATTTGGACTTTTGATTGGAGAGGCTGACTTGGTGGTTGGAGGAGAATTTTTTGCTGGTCTAGAGGTCTTGGTTATCTCATTTGATTTGGTTCTAAAGAAGAGAAGAAGAAATTTTGGGTTTTCCCCTAGAAGAGAGGTTTTGCCTTGGCTGAGAGCCTACATCATGTGTTCTTGTTGTGTTGATCTTCATGTATTTGAATTTTGAATGTTGCTTGATGATAAGAAGTTAAAACAGACATAAGAAAGACAAAGAAGATAAAAGAACATCATAAGTAATTATCAAAGATAAAAAAATATTTATGCCTTTTGCTTTTCTAACAAGTACGTGGCTACTAGTCAGGTAGCTGCGACGCTATTTGGATGAGGAAGTTGCTTGTGGGACTTTTCAGACAAATTATGGAGCCTACCATGATACATTGTGATAATCAGAGTTGCATTAATCTCTTTGAGAACCCAATGTTTCATGATCGCTCAAAGCATATCGAGATCTGGTATCACCATCTTAGAGATTGCATGCATAAGGGGAATGAAGCTACTGTACATTCCAACAAGGGAGCAGACAACAAACATCTTGACCAAGGCATTGGCAAGAAGCAATTTTGTTCATCACAAAGATAAGTTGGGAGTTGTATGGAACCCCTTCCTCGTTAAGAGGGAATGTTGAAAAGTAGCGAAGTAATGGATTTCTTGATTTGTGCCTTAATTCAAGGAATCGATTTTGAGTTCTCCTTAGTCATGCACGAGTTCTAGTGATGTGGATGAGTTCAAGAAGTAGTTTGACTAGTGCGAGTTTGTGGAAGACCGAGTTATTTGTCTTCTAGTGTGAGTTGGTTTGGGAACTAAAAGAATTGGAGTTAGCCTCCTAAATTTTAGGAAGGACTAGTTAACAAGTTGTGTTAACTATTGTTAACTAGGAAACCACTAGTTCGACTTTCCAAACATAGAACTTACTAACAATAGCCTATTTGAAGTGCTTATAAGGAGATTGAAGGCACAATTTGTAATCATTCTTGAGCACGAGTTTGTGAGCTTGTGAGAGGAACGAGCCAAGAAGTTTTTCTTGTGCGAATTATTGGAGGAGATTTCTCTTGGAAGTGCACACAAAAATAGGGATAAATTCCTACTTTTTAGGAGGTCAAATGTGCTAGGAAATAGGGGCCTATTTCCTAAGGATTGCGCAAGGATTTCGGGCTTGAGTGTGGGCTAGTTGAGGGAAGCAGATCAATATTCTTGCAGGGTTGTTTCAAGCCTAGTTCAAGGCTGAGAGATCAATTTGTATTCTCTATTGAAGCAAGGTTATTTGTAAGAGATTTGTAGCTTATTCTTCTTCAATAATATTCTCAAGCAAGCGAGGGTTTTCCTAGTTGGGTTCCCTAGAAAAATTGTGTTGTTCTATTGTGTGAATTGTGCTTTTATTTCTGTTCCTATTCCGCTGCAATTTGGTAGAGAAATTTTGTCTATGTGAAAATAAAATTGTTTTCAGATTGTTCATATTAGCAGATCGGAATTTTGTGGATTTTCTACATATTGCAAAGAATGTGACACCCCAATGGATCTTGTAGTGTAACTTACTAAAGATGAAGGAAAGTGATTAGTGCGACCTTGCATAGATAGTTGATATGCATCTTGATTTATGTGACCATTATTGATCTATAATTCATTATATGATTGGCATAGTAACAACATAGATGGCAAGCTCCAAGGAAAGTCATTAGAAAATAGAAAAACAATATTGAGATGTGTTGAAGGCACGGTGAATTGGTGACTGGAGGACACTGATGGGGAAGTGATTTATTTGCTAGTTGGTTTCATATAGGATGACTAGGTTGAATGTGTGTACAACAAAAAGTCTACGTATGGTCTTGCCTATCATGTCGGTTCAACTTTAACTAGTTGGAGTAGCAAGAAATAACACAGTTGCATTATCTTCAACAAAACATGAGTATAAAGGTGCACTAAATGCAACATGGGAAGATCGTTAGAAGACATTGGTTTAGTGTAGGGGAACCTATGATTCTCTTTTATTATAATCAAGACACTATACAAATGGCGCAAAATGCAGTTTTCATCAACATAATAGAAACGTTGAAGTGCATGTCTATTATTTGAGGCTACCACATGAAAACGACCAAATTTAGTTAAAGTATTGTAAGGCATTTGAACAGTTATCATATATTTTACAAAGCCTTTGAGGAAAAATAAGTTCGAAAAGTTCAAAGCAATGCTTGGTAATGGTTTCCCGTAAAGGGGGAGTGTTGGAAAATGTAATGGAAAACCTGAGCATGATAAAGGCAATGGGCATTTGGTGAAATGGGAAGTGCATGCACTTGCATTGAATTTCTTTTGATCTAAAGAGGGGGAGAGTTGTTAGTTTCTGAACCCAACACCTGGCATTTAATTCATAGCATAAACTCTCTAAATAAACACAACTTGGTTCCTAACTAAATATTTAGCGAAAGCACAATTACATAACCAATCTCAATTACATATGATAGATTTCTGCCAAATTACGACGCCTCATCTATAAATTACTCTGAACCTACTTGGGCTCCCTTCCTAGAATAACGGCCCAATTGAGGAATTACATATATAACAATAAACCTGGAATTATCCACCTGATCAAGCCCTAGATTTGTTCTTCGATCTTCCTCCGCTGATCTGGATCTATCTTGCTCGCTACTCTTGCACCTTCCTCGGACCCGACGCGTTGCAGTATCACACTCCTCTTCATTCGACACGTTGCAGTATCACACTCCTCTTCATGCGACACATTGCAGTATCACACTCCTCTTCATGAGGCTAGTGCTGTTGTATAGTGTGTTTTCCCTCTCTCCCTAGGCTTACTTTTATAATTTTACATTAAGTTAAAATTCTAATCCTAATCTCAAAGTGATTTACGACCGAGATTAGATATCACCTCACTTGAAATCAACACCTAAGATTTAAACTTACTAAAATAAATTAATTTTCATAAGTTTATATTAGCTCAATAATCCAACATATTAATAGGTATTTTTCCCTAAGTTAGACTTAGGCTAAGTTACATTAGCAACTTTCTCATACTAGAGCAAATGTTCTAAGAAGAATGTGGCCAACTTCTGCATGCCTAGACATAAGGCCTGTGCCGAGTTACAAAAATCAACACTCCTTCTTAGCGAGGGAGGTACTTCTACCCCTTGGAACTGTCTTTGATCCTAGACCTATTTTCGTTGCCCTCGCTGTCCCTCTGAACTAGAAGCCTTCTCTACCACCTGGTTTGGATAGATCCTTGAAGTCCAACTCCCCTTGGCATTGTTCCCAAAAGCCTCCTGCTCCTAGACAATCTTCTTGACAGACTTGGAGGAATCCGCCGGCTTCTCCTTCCTACCTGAACTTGAAGGCTGACTCTCTCTGAGCTGCTCAACCTTTGGAGCCTCCCACTCCTTGTTATTTGACACTCCAATGCTTCCTGCCATTGCTCATGTGCTATGTCTTTCTAGCACTTTTTTGTGTCTATCTTGATCCTTCTGGACACTCACAAAGTCTGCTGCTAATCCCCTGACTGGTACGGTCTCCCTCTAAGGGTTGACCTCTGCCAGTCCTACTGGCTACACTGTTGGTACTGTCTTTTGTACCGTGTTCTGCTAGTTGATCCTTGCCAACAGTCACAATGTGTCGCGACAGATCCCATGCCCAACGACTCCTTGCTGGCCACTGCATCCCTCAGTTACTCGATCATGCCCAGTATGGCATTCTACCTAGGGCACGATCCTTAACATTGCTTTGTGGCACCTCTTACATCGGATCTTGTCGTGATCCTTCTGTGATTAGCTTGCCCATACCCTGGATCCTGCAACTGCACGCTCAACTACTTTCCCCTGTAGCGCATGCAACCTTGTCCTGCAATGATTCCTCATGCTCTGTCTGACCATTGTGGGGTTGAACCTCTGCCTGGTCCATTGTATTGGCCTGCTCGATGGTCAACTTTGCTTGACTCCTTTGCGTGGGTTCCATTAGGACTGCCTCTCCACTCATACCTCGACCGTTTCGATCTTTGTTGGTTCTGTAAAGTGTCTGACAACCTTTGTAGCGGCTAGGTCTGCTGCCTTTTCCCTTATTGGTTACACCACTGAGTACTCAGTGGCTCCTATGTCATGATGTGACTCGAGTCTTCTCCACAACCCCTCGCAACCTGCTCTCTGAGCTCCTTATGTGTCGCTAGCTTTGACACTCTTTGGCCCTGTGTCCTTCACTGCTCGCACACGACTTCCTTTTGCAGTAGTTCCCCAATGAAAAACCATTTTGCGCTCGACTTTGATAGCCGGCGCTCTGCCAGCCGCGATGCTTGTTGCCCCGCAGCTTGCCTCGACACCCAGCCACCATCATGTTGCCTACGCCGACCACTAATTTTGTCAGCCTTTTGGTTCGATCTTGGCTGGCGGTTGGCAACTTGCACAATCGTTGTAAGCTTCGCTCTCTGACTTGTTACTCTGCCTCACTCGTGACAGTTGCCTTCGTAGCTCAACAACTATTCGTTCTGCATTGTTTTCGATCCTTGCCAACATGGCATTTCCCAACGTTCTGCGTCGTTTTCGATCCTTGCCAACATGGCATTTCCCAACATGGCTCGCCCGCTTCCAGTCGACCTACTTGTGGCTGGTCGCTATGCTTTCTCTTTCGTCAATGTGCTACGTTTTGCCATATTAACGTTAAACCCCAGAGAGCACGATGTCCCTCAATTGGTGACCTACAAATTTCTGCATGGGTTGACTATTCCGATATGGTGGCTCTAGCTTGTGCTCATCCTGACTGTTTGCATCTTCTTGTTGTGATGTTGTTGAGTGTTCTCAATGGTCCGTTGCCTGGCGACTGCCCTTCAAGTTCGCTACATCTTGCCCTAACCAGTGCGCGATCTCTCCCATTGGCCTGAGTTTGTGGCAGATGGGTTTGAAAGCCTAAGGTTGTTGGCCACCATAGCAGCTGGGTCCTCTGCAGCCCACTCAGCGGCCAACTTTATTTTATTTTATTTTAAATCTTTCTGGTCACTTTCTTTTTTGGAATTCGGTCTCTGTTTTTCTTTCGTTAGTTGATCGCACCATACATTGTACGGTATGTGATCTCGACCTTAAAAAAATTGCACCACGTATGATCACGACCAACCTGGCCCCAACGATCTAGTACGAACCTAGATTCTGTGATTTCGAGATTGGTTTTTGTCAGAGTTCCAACTCTGATGCCGTATTAGTTTTTGAATTCAACACCCAACATTTAATTCCTAGCATAAAACTTATTGAATAAATGCAACTAGGTTCTTAACAAAATATTCAATGGAAGCACAATTAAACAACCAATCTCAATCACATATGACACAGATTTATTCCCAGTCACAGTTCTTCATTAATAAATTAATCTAAAAGTACTTGGGCTCCCTTCCTAGGATAGTGCCATTGTATAGTGTGTCTTCTCCCTTTCCGTAGCCTTGCTTTTATAACTTTACATTGAGCTAAAACCCTAACCTTAACTGTAATATCCCTTTCGGGAATTTTGTGGTATTTTTCTGAGAATTTTCTTTATAAAATTTTATGCCGACATTTTCGCCAAAAACCCATGAAATTGCACCAAAATGCACCAGTAAATAACAACCTAGAAATTATACAAGCACGACAAATACATTGACAATTTGCAGAAGTAAACCTAGAAACTCAAATAACATCAGAAAATGCAGCACAAGAAATGACCCAGCTTCATTTATTATAACTTAGCATGCAGAGTACAACTGGAAATACTTGAGACAAAATAAGAAAGATGATAGTTGAGTGGACCTCCAAATATTCTGTCATGGGGCTACCAATGAAGTAGAGAACTAGGTTCTCAACTTCTCATACAAGAAGAAATATCAAATCCAAGATGTCCTCTCATGGGCCTCCTCCTCTTCTATAAATATGATGGACCCCTCTAGAACCTCCTATTTTATTATTATTTTAATCATGGAGCACTTTTCCCTCTTTTATTTCAATTAAAATATTCTTTTTAATGTGGGAAAATGGTAAATTGGCCACCATGCCTCCTCAGGTCACTGAAAATCACTTCTCAATTCAGTTCCAACGAGCTATTACACTGAGGTGTTCTACCAAGTATTCCTCCCGAAATGCCACCTTAAGCGTAATTAATTGAGTCAGGCCCATTAATAACTTTGTTTTTTGAAAGTTGTTGGAATGCAATGGAACAAAAGGAAAATTGTGCGGATGATGGAATATACCAAGAGAATGTCATCGGACCTCATAAAAACTCCTCAAAACCCCTCCAAAGGCCCCTGGGCCCACTGAGGACGCCAACCTGCACTTGTGACCTATCTGCCCCCAACTCTGAAAGTCCATCCTATCCATGCCATAAGGAACACCGAAAAAAGGAACATTACAAATCCTCCTACCCCAAGATTGCTTGTCCTCAAGCAATCTAAACCTGTGGACTAGTTCGTTGGCCCAATGTAACTAAGACCCAATGCCTGGATCGCATACAAACCATTGGGTGATGGTATGCCTCTGTGTCAACCCACCATCAATGGACCCCTCAATGCCCAGATCCTAACCCGATCTCTGACTGAACCTGTCATCAACCAATCCTCCTGGATCCCAATGCCACCA
Source organism: Pinus tabuliformis (assembly GCA_031772625.1). Taxonomy (NCBI): domain Eukaryota; kingdom Viridiplantae; phylum Streptophyta; class Pinopsida; order Pinales; family Pinaceae; genus Pinus; species Pinus tabuliformis. Next base: position 1,058,033,889 of record CM062818.1, read on the forward strand.
AGAACAAGTATCAATGCTCCATGGCTCCTGTTGTGCTATAACTCCAACCATGAGTGTTGCTCCATCCGCCACGTGCCAACTCATCACCTCTCTCCAATTCAACCCTTGGCATAGGCCAAGGTCAATCTCACCATGCTGATGTTGTGCTGAAATAATGGTGAGTGGCCAACCTACATCCTACTGCCAACTGGAGGATGTAGTTTCCCTCACATCTAAGGGCTTTTGACTAAAAATGATCCTCCATCAATAGGGTACCAACTCATGATCTCTCGCCAATCCAATGCACAGACACCTGTGTAAGAAACAAGTCGACTAGGCTGATATGGGTCTTTGCTCAACTCTGGATGCTCTACCTGGTCAATCAACAAGATCTGTCTAAGGAAACCTGCCCCTTGCTCTAAGACAGTCGGGCGCCTAAGATGCCACAAAAAATTTATGCATGATGTCGATTTCTATGGCGTCTAAGTAAAACACCCATGATCATAGTTGACAAAGGGATTTTGAATTTGACGCCCAACTCTGCATTATATCTGACACAACCTTGGTCTAGAGTCCCTTTCGATCAACCGAAACTCCCTTTCATCAGGATAAAATACTATGCCCCAGACTTATCTTCGATTCAAACTCGCTATGAACATAGCTAGTCATACTGTTTTTGTCCCTTGCACTCTGCAATTGCGTGTAGTGATTACGCCATCGTTCTCATCACTCAATTGCATTAGCGGAGCGTTACACTTACTAGTTTGGGGAGTGCAATATGACTCTATGCACACAATGTTGTCACCGGAGTGCACGCAATCCACGCATTAAGAGATTGTCACTCAGCCCCTTGTATGCAGACAACTCGGCCCCAATTTCCAGCCTTGAGCTGGCTTGGCTTCAAAGTCACGGCCCTTGTGCAATTTATAGCATTGGCCCTTGAGCACCCAATGACCTGACATTAGGGCAATCAACAAACAATGATGTAATGACTTGGATCAACTGTCCTCCCACAAATTTGCAATGGCACCAACTGCCGTTGAAATTCCTAGCTGCCGAAGTGAGCTTGATCAGCCGAAAATTGGTCCATCGACACATAATCATGCCCATAAGATCTTGCTCGGCTGAGACGAGAGAATTATGTCCAGAATGCAATTTAAACACTCGCTGTAATGTAATGTCCTACTGATCCACCAATTTGTTCACTGACTACCGTTGACCCCTTTGACCACAAATTTGACCAAATAAAATAGTTGACGTTTGCATACATAGAGACACGTCTTATCAATGGTCTCACAATATGCAAAATTCTGGCACGATACTTCGATTTCGGTCCTTCCACCTAACAAGGATGCAGTCCCTCTTTGAGATCACCACCAAGTCAACCCATGAGCTCGACCCTTGGCTCATGCAGCTTCACAAATTTCCATTCTTGGTCGTGATTAACAAGGAATGCGACAAAAAAACATCCTAGCTGCTACTCACGCCCTCAACGACTTTTGACTGAATTGGCCAAACTTTTGAATGACAATATCAACCCTTTTAATTCGGCTCCCTTTTAGAATAAAATATTTCGGCGTTTCAATAAGGTGGCCAAAGTATTATCCAGTTCGTTGCCCCTTTGTGAACGATTTAATCTTTCGACACCTTTTTTAATAATCTTGGCAAGATGAAATATTGGGCCAAAACATTAACTCAATAATTGTTGGATAGTTAATAAATGTAAGACAATTTCACCTTCAAGAAGATATCTTTAGTAAATTTGATCATGATATTTCCTTGAAATTGATCTGCGTTAAACCCTCAGGCTGGCAGGATGCACAACTTTGATACCATTGTAATATCTCTTTTGGGAATTTTGTGGTATTTTTCTGAGAATTTTCTTTATAAAATTTTATGTTGGCATTTTCGCCAAAAAACCCTCAAATTTGCACCAAAATGCTCCAGTAACTAGCAACCTAGAAATTATACAAGCATGACAAATACATTGACAATTTGCAGAAGTAAACCCAGAAACTCAAATAACATTAGAAAATGTAGCACAAGAATTGACCCAACTTCTTTTTTTTATAATATAGCATGCAGAGTACAACTAGAAATATTTGAGACAAAATAGGAAAGATGATAGCTAAGTGGACCTCCAAATATTCTGCTGATATACTGATCCTGATCTCTCAAAACTCCACAACCACTGCCACTGAATCAACTGAAAGACGATGAAGCACCAATTGAGGACCTGAATGATCCTCACTCCAATATCCCTGAAGCTCTATGAAACTCCTGGATGAAGTCTCCTCAAAGAGAGTTGGGTTTCATCCAACACTCAACAACATACGCGAGGGTTTCCGTCCTGGGGCTACCAATGAAGTAGAGAACTGGGTTCCCAACCTCTCATACAAGAAGAAATATCAAATCCAAGATGTCCTCTCACGAGCCTCCTTCTCTTTTATAGATCTAATGGACCCCTCTAGAACCTCCTATTTTATTATTATTTCAATCATGGAGCACTTTTCCCTTTTTTATTTCAATGTGGCCACCATGCCCCCTCAGGTCACTGAAAATCACTTCTAACCATCCCATCATGTAGATCTTCTTGCCCTGGTTCCAATGAACTATTACACTAAGGTGTTCTGTCAAGTATTCCTCCCGAAATGGCACCTGTGACCTTAAGTGTAATTAATTGAGTCAGGTCCATTAATAACTTTTTTTTTGAAAGTTGTCGGAATGCAACGAAACGAAAGGAAAACTGTGCGTATGATGGAATATACCAAGCGAATGTCATTGGACCTCATAAAAACTCCTCAAAACCCCTCCAAAAGCCCCTGGGCCCGCTGAGGACGCCAACCTACACCTGTGACCTGTCTGCCATCACCTCATAATGCCAAGAGAACACCAGTCAAATAGCCCCAAAGTCCTGGTTGTATTAAGACAGTATGCAAGTACAAAATGGTAGAGTTTCCTCAAGCCCAATAGCTTATTACATGATATCATATGAGAGCCCATGGCTCTATTATATAGAGAGTTTGGAGAAAATCCCATTGAAGAATGACAATGACAAATGGCATTGGAGCCTATCCCAATGTAGAAGTGATTAAACAAGTGGCATGAGGTGACAATCTCAAAGAGAAATTTGAATTTGTTGAATGGAGCTTCAATGCCAAATGTAAAAATCAAATTCTGGCAAGTGGACATCATTTTCTTCTTCTCTTATGTCTCAATTCGAATTTTATGATAGAATGACAAGTGTATATGGGTGGTAATCCATGTGGGGACAATTTCCCACAAAAATCTCCACCAAATATTCTCCCAAATCCTTTCAAATGTGCATGAAATTCACAAATTCGAATTTCCAAGTAAGCAGTTTTCTCATTTAATGCCATAAATTCGATTTTATTTGAGCACATGTCATTTCCTTGATTTTTGGAGTCCACATCACCTTGAGACTTCACTTTAACTTCCTAATAATTTTCCACCTCATTTCCACAACATTTAGCATTTGTGGATATTTATTTTTCTCCATTTATTATTTATTGCCAGATTTCCCATTAAACTTAGGAAAAGTGGGTTTTGAGGATTAAAAACACATTTTTAACCCATCAATGTGTGTCATAGTAGAAATTTGAGGGTGAGAGGTGCAAATTTCATTATTCATACCTCATATAACTTTTCTAGACATCACTTATTACATTACAAGTACAATTTTTATTGCAATTTCCATAGTGCGGAAAATCTAAAAATTAAAAAAATGACTACTTAGACCTAACCAAATTCCACGATTTTTTTTGTGTGATATAGTGTGGTAATATATATCGACTCTAGACACTAAGATGTGTTAGGGGCTCAACCTTCAAACCGTCACCCCGACTTTGGGGTAAAAAGTGAGTGAAAAACCCAAAAAGGGATAATTAACCAGATAAAAAAAACACTTCAAGGTGTACTTGTTTGCTGATTGAGTCCCAACATCTTAGGCTTGTTACAGACTCAAAACTTATAATTACTAGTATCACTTATTACAATTCTCCGCAGGGTGTGGAATTTGGATACAAAAAAGATGATGAGAAATAGAAGTAGAGTTTAAAAGCTCTTTTTGACAAATGATCTCTGATGGTACAAGTGTCCTTTGGATCATCCTTAGGCATGAAGTCTTCATATAATCATCAGGTGCCAGTCTAGTGGTCAACACATCCTATCCATGGCATAAGGAACACCAGAAAAAGGAACATTACATTAACCTTAATCTCAAATTGATTGACCATTGAGATTAGATTTCGCTTCACTTGAGATCAATCGCTGTGAACTTACTACAGTATATTACTCTACTTTTCCCAAGTTTTTATTAGCTCAAGAAGGCAACATATTAATATGTATTACATCAGCAACCTGTTCACAACTGAGCAAGTGTTCTAAGGAGAATGAGAGCGACTTCTGCCCACCTAGACACAAGGCCTGTGTAGAAGTACCAGCCTAAGCTACAAAAATCAACAAGAGCCACTAGGTTAAATGGGGTTTTAGATCTTATTACGTTAACTTTATGGCTGTTGATTATTAAGGTACTCACTTGGATTTCAGATCAAGTTTTCTAGCAAATTAGCATATGAAACTAAACTAACAAACTAAGGTTAATTTACCGGGGATTCCTTTGGTGAGCTAGAAAGCCCAATGTTGAAAAAGATGAAGATAAGTGTGGAAGAATCTTGCCTGGAATTTGCTGCTGTAGGTACTGAATCTACTTGGGATGAAGAAGAGAGTTGTGACATATATCCAAGAGTACCGCTCTCGATGATCCTACACATGAAGTTCAACATTTCTTTAAAACTAGAATTGTAGCTGATCTCCAATATATATATATATATATTAACACAAAAGTTAAATCAATGAAAGCGTGGAGGAGAAAGAGCCAAGTGATAGATTAATGATAGGTTATTAACTTATTCCTGTGTGAAGAGTTCTTACACTTTTTGATCTTTCTATTCCTCCACTTTTGATTTTTCCTTTTTGGGCAAAACCTTGTTTGGCATCTTGTTCATCTAGTCAGCTATGCCTCATGACCACTCAGGTTTTGAAAGAAGTGGCAGCAGAACAAATATTGTCTCTCCACGAATGAATAAGACAATAGTTCATACGCTCATCATAAGAGAAACAACAGGATGATGCAGAAAAGTATATATATTTCTAGTAGTGCAAGTAAATGGAAGGATCGGATCTCCACTTCTTGAGTCTTTCCCTACATATCTGTTATATATTTATAAATGAAAATAGGTTGACACCATAACCGACTAGCTACTTATGTTGCCTATGTCAACTAGTGATGCTGGCATCGTAGCATAACTGACATGGACGTGACTAAGTTGAGTCATATATGTCAACCATTTGACACTGTCACCAATCCTTTCTCATTCTTTTTAACCAGCTCAAAACAGACTAATTTTTTTTTCTCTACTCCTACTAGTTAAATAAACATGCCAACTTAACAGCCTAGGTATTTATCCAATCACAACATCTGTGTGGACATTGCTGACTTTTTCTCTCTCATCCACTGTCATAAAACCAGCATAATGCTTAATTGAATTTCTCTGAGACTACTAGTATATTTATCTTTGAAAACCACATTTGCAAAGTCCCCCTTAGTCAGGATTAGTGTAATAAGGATACGAATGCTTCTACGTTAATAGAGACAAAGATGTCTATCAAAAATAATAACGTATTGGATAATTAAAAGATTGATTGGATGAGAACTTGAGGATAGCCCTGAGTATAAATATACTCAAAGGGGTATCTCTATGTGGAGTCATGAATTTTCATTGGTACGCTCTTTACCCTTTATTATTAATGTAAAATTGTTATTATTGGTATCTTTGTTATATATTCATTATGATCTATATTCATTACAATTAGACCAGCATGTTGTAACAACAATAGTGATTATACATTTGGTGACTTCATTCATGCTTATTGATGCTAACTGTGTGGCTGACCAGTCACACCATTAGCCTGATTACAGCTTGACTATGATTTGACTACTTACTAATTTACTGTAATGGTGGCCCATAAAACATTGTGGCAATGCCAGTGAAATACATGAGAAGATTAAATAAAACCATTTGCAAGGAAAAAGATTGATCATGAGCATTTTATGTTCATGTACCCATATGTTTATAGACCATTTTCAAGATGAATCTGACAATAGAAAAGTGGGGTTTCCTTTTTTTCAATGCAGAAGTGGCTGTGATGGCATCTGTTGCGTTTCTTGTAATCTTGTTCAGCATACAGAGGTTTGGCACTAGCAAAGTGGGACTTGTTTATGGCCCAGTTCTATTCATATGGTTTCTTTCCCTTGGGCTGGTTGGTCTCTACAACATTATTTCATATGACAATAGTGTTTTCAAGGCGTTCAATCCAGTCTATATCTATTACTTCTTTTCGAGTAATCCAAATCGAGCATGGTTTTCTCTTGGAGACTGTTTGTTGTGCATAACATGTGATTGAAACTGAAACCTACTATTCTTGTCTATGTTCTATCTCTGCATTGAATAACTAAAGTCTGGAATCGCCAATAAAATTTGCACTATTATTCTGATTCACAGGAGCTGAAGCAATGTTTGCTGACTTGGGTCACTTCTCAGTGAGATCTGTCCAGGTAAGCTTAGAGCTTAAAGAAGCTCATTGTAGAGCATGACAACTTCAGGCTACTGTAAGGGTTTCTTTTTGAGCAGCCATACTTTTCTGTAAAGGTTTCTTTCAAGCAGGCATACTTTTCTTTCAAGTTCAGGGAACTGCAGTAGTACAACTTTATATGGATTTGGTTTTTCACCTTGAGTCTTCCCCATAGTTTGTGCTTTTTTGCCTTTCAATGCTAGTATAATCTTATGAATAAATGTTGGCTGCAGATAGCCTTCACATTTTTGGTGTTCCCATGTCTGTTACTCGCATATATGGGCCAAGCTGCATTTCTTATAACAAATCCAAGCATGGCAGAACGAGAATTCTACGCTTCAATTCCAGGCAAGGTTCAATCAGTTTCTGTATTAACAACATGCATAGACTTTGTAGCATGTTTTTCATGGATTATAAGCATGTTTTGAAATGGAAAAATCATTCTTATACTTGAAATGCATCACAGGTTCCTGTATTCTTAGCAGTTATTCATAATACCAATTGTGGTTGTGCTCGTCTATATAGTTCATATTGCCTTTTGACTGATGAGTAGATATATTTTTCTCATATCCAAATCATTCAGCTGGTGCGTTCTGGCCAATTCTTGTGCTAGCCACTACTGCTGCTTTGATCGCAAGTCAAGCTATGATTTCAGCAACATTTTCATGTATCAAACAGTCAATGGCTCTTGGTTGCTTCCCCAGGCTTAAAGTCATACACACCTCAAAGCGGTTTATGGGCCAGGTCTACATTCCAATCATAAACTGGTTCCTGATGATTCTTTGCATCATTGTAGCTGCCACCTTTAAGGGCACAAATGAGATAGGAAATGCATATGGTAAGTCTTATACAAAGACATGAATTTGATTTATTAGTACTAAGTTCTAACAATAGTCAGCATTTACTAGCATACACAATTTATAACACCATTACAGAGTAATATCTCATCCAATAAGTAAATTTCATGGAAAACAGCTAGTAGAACCTTGAAATGAATATCACTCTTTAGTACAAATGTGCTGACATAGAGACATGTTGCAGGAATTTCTGAGGTGGGAGTAATGATGGTGACCACAGTGTTAGTGACTATTGTCATGCTTCTGATATGGCAAACCAACCTATTCTTGGCACTTTGTTTCCTGGTTTTCTTTCTAACCATTGAACTAACTTATTTTGTAGCTGTATTGATGAAAGTGAGTGATGGTAGTTGGCTCCCATTGGTTTTAGCCTCCTCCCTCCTTTTTGTAATGTACATCTAGAACTATGGAAGTGTCCTAAAGTATCAAAGTGAAGTCAGGATGAAAATCTCAATGGATTTGATGCTAGAGCTCGGTTCAAATCTTGGCACAGTAAGAGTTCCTGGAATTGGGTTGGTCTATAATGAACTCGTTCACGGAGTTCCAACAATATTTGGGAATTTTGTAACAAGTCTCCCAGCTATTCATTCCACCATAATATTTGTATGTATCAAGTATGTTCCAGTTCCTATTGTGACACAAGGTGAGCGCTTTCTATTCAGACGAGTCTGTCCAAGAAACTACCACATGTTTCGATGTATTGCAAGGTATGGTTACAAAGATGTCCGAAAGGAGAATCATCAAGCCTTCTAACAACTACTTATTGAAAGTCTTGAAAAGTTTCTCCGTAGGGAGGCTGAAGATTTCTCATTGGAGAGTGATGATCAGTATACTTCAGAATCAGAGAATGAAACAAAGGATCCTAAACTACTAGGAGAAATAAGCTGCAGCCCCGATTCCCTGGAGGCACCCCTAATGGGAAATTACAGGGGTTCAAGGAATTTCTTTGCTCCTCCAGAGTCACTACCAGAAGCTAGTACCTCATCAGGGTTGCCCACAAGTGTTGTGCCTATGGATGATCAAAGTCTTGAGTATGAGCTTTCATCCATGCATAAAGCCAAAGAATTAGGAGTTGTATATCTCTTGGGTCATGGAGATATTAGAGCTAGAAAGGATTCTTGGTTTATCAAGAAATTGGTTATTAATTACTTCTATGCTTTTTTGAGGAAAAATTGCAGAGCAGGAATTGCAACACTACGTGTTCCTCACACTAATCTTCTGCAGGTTCGCATAACTCACATGGTGTGAGATCTTGAAGCTACAGAGTTGCAGACTTTAAGCTTGCCCAAAAGGATCAACAAAAGAATGCTTCTGCATAGGATGTGATGAGAGAAATGGGAGAATCTGGTGACAGAAAACACATTGAAATATAACATTGAACTGCACATTGGATTTGCATCTGCTGCTCCATAAACCATATCTAACTGTATTTGATAGGAAATCATAAAGATTTTGACTTTAGGATATGGCAGTTGAGGGGAATGCAACATTTGCTACTTGTCATATAGTGATGTTCAATTTAATTGCCTTCAGTATCTACCATCAGGCTGATGCCCCAGTTCTCCACATCTGATGATGATGCAATTGCTAGCCTGAACAACTGAAATCTATCCATACTTGAGGCTTTCTTTGGTTAAGGTTTCATGCTAGAAGTCGAAAGCAAAAGTGAAATCAGTTTATTTATGTTTAGAAATTCAGGTTTTAAGCCTTCTAGTATACTTATTTCTTTGAATATTTCTTAATTGATGAAATATAGAATATATCTTTGGACAAAGGAATTTTTATGTCTCAATACTAACAAAAGTTTTGTCAGGAAGCAATCAAATGGACAGAATCTAAATTGCTCTATGTAATGCATTATTAGGACTTCTGTGGGCATAATGGAGGTGTCCGCAAAAGGTATTCTCATGCATTTTCAGATGTTAGGTGTACACAGAATGGGTTTGAGGTGAAAAGTTGCATGGGCTTAGACAACAAAATTGTGCTCCATTTCCAACCTTACTTCACATTTTATCACTTCAACCAAATTTGCAGAAATGTTAAGCTGAAATCCAATATAATGTCAAAACAATGTGAACAAATTACGAGATATTCTGGTTAGCCAGATGTTAGGTGTACACAGAATGGGTTTGAGGTGAAAAGTTGCATGGGCTTAGACAACAAAATTGTGCTCCATTTCCAACCTTTTATGCAAGTAAATAATTATTTATTAACAGGGTTACTTCACATTTTATTACTTCAACCAAATTTGCAGAAATGTTAAGCTGAAATCCAATATAATGTCAAAACAATGTGAACAAATTACGAGATATTCTGGTTAGTACCATACAAAACCCAACAAATGCCTAACACAATTTGTCATCTAATACTTGCTTAATGATGGTGCATTAAGTTATTAATAAGCACTTTAGTGAGTGGAATATACTGAAGTTATTTAACCTCCCTCTCTCATCTGTCATGTATGTATTGTAACTTTTGAAATATTGAATAATATATGAAATACGTCTTTCTCTCTTCTATTTTTCCGTCCATCCTTCTATGTGTGTAAACCTCATATGTTACCATAGCCAGGTTCAGAGGAAGCCAAGTAAGAAGCCGGGGAAGACCTTAGATAAGTGATGAAGCGAACGGAGCAAGGAACCACAATCACACACAATTGGACAGAAGCAAGGAAATTCAAATTGATTCGGGCACTTAGATAAGTTCTTTTTTGGGTTTGTTTTTTGTGTTCTGGTTCTTTTTTTAATTTTTATTTTTTCGTATATTGCAAATAAAGTTCAGTTTGGAAGGCATTTGTTGGACGCTATGGAGCCCGTTGGAGTAACTAGGTTTGTTTTGTCAAGAGTCGTTGTAAGTGAATATCCATCCATGAGGGGAGTCACCATCTATGTGAATTAAAAGATGTTGCGAATAGCCTTGGTTGGCGCCACTGGAAGTCACAGAATATGTACGTAGCCGCCAAAGACAAGAATCCAGTTGAATCAGAAGACAATGATGTTTTTATTATCTGATGTGGGGATTCGATCAGTGGCACCATGAAGAGCAACAACCCCGTGATGTCATCTGGGGTAGCCTTAGGTAGCCTGCGTGAGGATTGGAGACCATGCATTGTTCTGTGCTTGAGGATTCAAGAATAACCCCATCTGTTGTCGTGTGGAGTAATTTGCGTGAGGGTTGTCAGAGTGATCTGCAATTGATCAGAAGTGAGGCTCTGTAAGCCTCACCTCTCAGCATAATCTTCCAAAAACCCACAATTTGCGTGAGGGTTGTCAGAGTGATCTGCAATTGATCAGAAGTGAGGCTCTGTAAGCCTCACCTCTCAGCATAATCTTCCAAAAACCCACTCAGAAATAAATGAATCAAATACAATCACACAACAATATAATAAGACAATCACACACAACTTAATAATATTCGCTTGTATTATCACGAGGCTTGATGTTGTGAGTTGTCGAATAGGAAAAAGCTAAATACATGATTTTAGGTATTGCTTTTCTTGACATAAGTTGCCTAGGATTAGATATTTCTTTCCTCAATAGATGTTACTATTATGAGGCATGTAACTTGTCTGCTCAATATCTGCTAGTTTAGATGGAAAGCTTCCCCTGCTTTCCGCCTCCCAGTTTAAGTGTGAAGGCATGGTTGAAATGATTTTTGGATGTTGTTGAGTTGATGTGGCCTGGTTCCGTACCCCACCCCTAGATAGCCTGGGGTGGGAAGGAAAGTCTCCAAATGAACCCAAGCCAAATGTTGCTGTGTTGACTGTTGATGAAGTAGTAGGTGCCTACATAGCTTGGGGTGGGAGCACACGTCTCCAAAGGAAGCCAAGCCAGATGCTGTTATGTTGAATGTGATGAATGTGAAGCAGGGGCATACTAAGACGGGTTGGGAGAGTACATCTCCAAAAGGAACCTGCTCTGAATGTTCCTCTTGATATAAAAACTCATGGATTTTGGGTGGGGTATGGAACTATGCCACACTAGAGATATCCCTGAACTATAAATGTGTTGCAGACTTCTAACAAAATTGGCCATGTGTGTTGTAGATGTTGTGATGAGGTACAGGAACTGAGACTAAAAAAATGAGTAGATGAACAACTTGAGAAGAAGAGTGGGTGTTGTAGCAGCTAGAAAATAGGGAGTATACTAGTAGCAAAAATTTAGAGCATAAAAAAAAATAGATCAGGCCCTAAGGAGTGACTTGCCCTGATACCAATTGATCTGCAATGGATCAGAGATGAGGTTCTCTGAGCCTCACCTCTCATCATAATCTTCCAAAAACTTACTTAGAACTAAATGAATCAAACACAATCACACAAGATAAAATAAAAGAGACTAATATTCGCTTGTATTATCATGAGAGGCTTGATGACCTTTTAAAGAGATTACAAATACATATTTTAGAACTTGCCTCCTTTGTTGTGAGTTGTCAAATAGGAAAAAGCTAAATACATTATTTTAGATATTGTCTTTCTTGATATAAGTTGCCTAGGACTAGATGTTTCATTCCTTAATAGATGTTACCATTATGAGCCATGCAACTTGGTTGCCCACAAAGTCTATTTGTTCCAATGAGTGAAGAGCTCTGAGGATTGTCAAAATCTATTTGCACCAATGAGCAAAGAGTTGTGAGGAGATGTCGTGTGGATTGTCAAAGTTGTGACAAATTGTAGGGGTATTTAGGGAGGGCACTATCTAATTCTTTTGTTTTACCTATTGGTTTATTTTTCTTTGCATTTGGCAATACAATTTTGGGTGAGGTTGTGATTTTTCATTGTTTAAAAAGAGTTTTTGAATGCATAAGTGGATTCAACACCATGAAAAATACCTAGAGCACTTGAATTGTGTAGACTACATAGCTCAAACTTGTAATCTCAATAAATCTTTGTGGGATTTTAGACAAAATTGACTAGATAATATAACTAGAAAGGGGCCAAAACATACAAAAATTAGACAATGTGATTTAGGGACGAGGATTGTCAAAGTTGTGACAAATTGTAGTGGTATTTAATACTGACAAGTGTTAAGATTGCAAAGCACCAAGAGAAGTGGTGGTATCTAAAGACTTCGTTGTTGTGTTCCCAATGGTCATTGGGACAAATTAACCTAGATCTTTTAGGCCTTTAAACAAGTTACATTAAGGATAACTACCATGGGTAAAACCATGGGTGCTCATAAACCTGGAGCACAAAACCGCTAGTAACTTGACCGAGTCAAGTTTACTTGGACCACCCTAACAATCCACCCTGTTAAACTTGACTGGGGATATTGACTTGGTCCCAATAATTCATGAACCATCTCACACCGAAGATCTCACATTCCCCCCTCAAGCCAGATACCAGACACCTGCCATCTTGGTACCTGTCCAAGTGGTCCATTCCACAACTTTATGACTCCATGCACCATTGCACTGCATGCATGTTTGAACAAACTCTTGAGGCCTTACAACAATGTGTGCTCCCGCGCTACATGTCTGCTTGAACCTCAGGTCTTTCAACTTCTTAGGGGAATACACTTGCCTATGACAAGATTTCACAACCTGGGCCAAATCCCTTAGGGTTTTCAGTCATTACACTGGATCCTTCACTCTATGCCACTCCATCTTCATTTTGTTCGTACCACCTCTCTTTGGTTCTATATTTTGCCCGATCCATACCTTAACCTGCCATTTCAACATGATTTGTACTCACCAAATCCACATGATCTCTCATCAACAAGCATAATTTCTATCAATTTAGTGGGCATAATTATCTTTTATCACATCAACGACAACCTTTCACAGCGCATGCACACGTTCTTCCAGGTAGCTTCTACATGGTCTCCAAAACATGTTTGCCACACTACTTTACCAGTCTCAACAAGACCCTTATCAACGATATGGCCTTGTTCCTCTTACCTCAAGAAATCACCACCTACAAGGTTCTCTCATATGGCGTACTTTGAGCTTTATCACATGGCAAATTCTTAGAGCTTCTCTACTAGGCACTAATGTTGACTTTGTCTACCTTCTCTGATTGGGAACGACCTTATGCCATGCTCTTCTCAATCCACCATGCTGCCACTGCCACCTCTTCTTCCACTACGATAGTTTTGACTAACAATGTTATCCATGACATTCCAACATGACTCTTAATGCACCAATCCAACAAGGCGTAAATCTAGTTCTCATAGTAGCTTTATAACTCCACTATGACTCCACTGCTTTTGACTCATGACTCCATTAGATTTTTCCCAAAGCCATACCACATAATGTTTAATGATATGACACTCCAAGGCTCCAACACTTGCAAGACAACTCTTTACACTACAACTTCACATCACAACGCTACATACAACACACACACACACATCACCAACACTATTTCATGTAGCTCCAAATCAAGCAAAGTCCAACAACTGACACACAATGCACAACACACAATGTTCATAAGCAGAAGTCTGAAGACTTGGCGTTACAGAGATGTATACAGTCCCCACACAACACTTAAGTTCTAACTCAAACTTCACATGGGTTACATAGTTTTATTTTTTTTACACAATGACCACTCGTTGTTCAACCTAGAGATCAAAACAACTTTCAACTTGCCTCTCATTCATGTCCAACAATAGGTTCCTCGTCGCCCCATGTAGAATATCCAACTCTATTGCTCCAATGACATACAACCTTTTGCACACCCTTTTATCCTAATCGCTTTCATAATGTGCACTGCTTCCTCTATGACTGTCGTTCTCCTCTATCGCCATGACCTCCTGCTTTGTCGACTCATCCATCAAACACGCAACACAGATCATGATTAATGTCATGAGCATCCAAGTATCCTTTGCATCCAACCATGCCTCTCTAGGCTTGTGTTCGATGCTCCATCTCCTTTAACAACATTCCCCGTCAGCTGTAACTATGCGGCCTTATGACTCCTTACTACTAAAGATCGATGGGGCCCTCTCCGTTGTCGCTTCTCGGGCCACAATTGCTTCTCATCCAGTGAGAAAATGCAACACTGAGATAATTGTCCACCATATCACGCATGATCACTTCCATCAACACCTGGGACAACCTCACGCCATCCTTACAACACACAACTTGCACCACAACTCTACAACCCACTCTACTTACTTGATAGCAGTTCTGCATTCAAACTCCACGGGAACAGAGAATCACCCATAGGCTTAAACACTAAGCAACTTCACAACAATGCACAAATATTCACCTTGCTCTAATATTCATCACCAGGGTTTGATATTTACCACTCTGGCTATGATACCAATTGTTAGGATCATATAGCACTGAGAGAAGTGGTGTCTAAAGGCGTCATTGTTGTGTTCCCAATGGCCACTAGGACAAATTAACCTAGAGCTTTTTGGATTTTAAATAGGCTACATTAAATATAAATACCAATGGAAAAACCATGGTTGTTCATAAACTTGGAGCCTAAAGCCACTGGTAACTTGATTGAGTCAAGTTTACTTCAACTACCATAGCAACTCGAGGGTCTGTCGTCCAATGGTAGTTAGGGACGTGCAATATTAGGCATCATGCAACGAGCCAATCATTGGCTTTATTACTTTTCCATCTTGTTTGTTAGATAAGAATAGTGCGATATCCAATAGATAGGATGAAAAGGCAATAAGCCAGTCATTAACTTATTGCATGGTGCTTAATATTTGTCGTTAGGGATGCCAATAGGTATGCATTCGACATAGTTCTTCCATTACTCAAGGTACTTGAGAGTGCACCATCCAATGGTAGTTAAGGATGATAATTATGTATGCACCCAACAAACTTCATGCATATCTAGAGGTGTTTATGAGGGTGTGCCATTGAGTGTTGCACACCTTCATGCATCTAGAGATATGGGAGATTGAGGTGTTTGAAGGTGCATAGTTGGATGCCACGCCTTCGATTGTTTAGGAATGTGGGAGAACTTCAAGTGCTTTAATGATAGAGGAGAACTTTCTCAAGTTCTTAAGGTTTGTCCCTAAAGATATGATAGTGCACTTCTTACCATATAAGTAGATAAAGGTGGTGCACTTCTTAGCACGTAAGCATGTTAGGAAGAGCAAGTTGTTCCTATATAGAAAAGAGTCAAAAGGCATTGATGAAAATGCGTTAGTAATTTCATTTTTTTGAATCTTTGTTGTGAAATTGCACTTTTCTTTAAAAAAAATTAATGCATCTCAATTTTGTTTTGGAGTGTTTAGTCGTAGTTAATATATCTTATATAGTGTTGAAGGATAATACCAAATTTAATAGAAAGATATTAATAGAGAATACTTGCAATTTTTGAATATAGGTGTTTGAACATAATTGTGTTGTGAAATGAAGTGGAGAGTGAAATTTTTAAAGGTGCTCATACAATGTGAAAATTTGAGATGTTATGCAACTCAAGATTAGATACTTCTCAAAGTTTATGATGGTGATAATGCATTCAACTAGTAGAGGCATATAAGAAACATGGATGAAACCTTTAACAAAAGTACAACCCTTTTTTCCTTTTTCTTTTTCTAAAAAAATATTGTTTTTAATAAAGATGGATGAACATGTATCTCTTCAAGATCATTTATTAAAAATTAAAGATATTTGGGATGAATTAAACAAAGTCAATAGAAAGATGGAAGAAGGGAATTGAGTAATCCTAACATTGAAAGGTTTAATCTCCTCCTTTGAGAATTGTGGAAAGATTAAACATTATGTCAACTTTTGGGATTACTCTGGAAATTTTTACACCATGTTTGGGGGTGTTTCATGTGATGTGGAGCCCACGGTGTGCTAGTTACCTTTGGTTTTACCATGTTGGACATACATGTTGAAGATAGCATACTCATGGATTGTTGTGCTTTGATTTGATGCTTATGTGGCACACTTCTTTAGGAGGATGGAGACATAAGTGGCATGGTGACTTTCTTCATGGATGCACAAATGGAGAGCTTGGTTGGTCACTTTTGAGATCAATCCATTTGGAGGAGTGTTGGGCATTTATGAGGGCATTGAGTCTTACGCAACATAGAGATACTTATTTGCATGGAGGCTTGTACTTGACTCAAGGACACTTGAGTTGGTGATTAATACGTTAGGTGTGCTAAACTCAAAGGTACACATGGTTTAGGAGGAATCATTGGAGTGTTGGAGGCCTTTAGAGGAGCAATGTTGAAATTTTTTGAGAAGTGCTCACCTTGGGACTCTTACTTGGGGGCATGCATAACTTGAAGCTTGACATGTGTCAATTAGAATTGGAGTGTTTCACATGTGGCTTATCTAGTGTTTAGTTAGGTTGCTTGTTGTGGACATGGTCCACTTTATTATTATTGGACTTCCCCACTTTTCATATAAATAAGAGGGAATATTTTCACTCAATTCATGTTCAAGTATACGATCACACACTTGTGTTAGATGTGAGAGTTAGAGTGAACTTGTCTTTTTCATTGTACTTTTCTTTATTTTACTTTTCCTTCTTTATTTTTAGCATAAAGGGTTTTTTAGGAGACCCAATAAGAAGACTAGGATTGTGGTTTGTCTTGAGCACTTAAGGGAATCTAGGCTTGGGAGGAACCCTAGATGAGTAAAGGAGAACTTGTTCTTGCAACTTTTGTGAGAGAACAAGACTAATTTTTTATTTTTTTTTACATTTGGAAACTCTAGTACTACTTGGAGTGCTTGATGTGGAGAAGATAAATGGAGGCTACCTTGTACACTTGTGGGATGCAAGTGTAGATGCCAAAGAAGAATTGTCAACGTGTAGTACTTACTTCTTGTGAATATCTAGTGGAGTGACTAACTTTAGTTGGGAAAAATTCCTATATAGGGGAGTTGGTGGCTAGGGTTTTCTATTTTCATGGATGCCCTATATAGGGTTTGAAGAGCTTGACTTGTACCATCTTGTACTAAGCTATTGGCATGTGCTTGTCCCTGATTTTCTCTATATGTTTGAAGTGTTTTAATTATTCAAACTGTGTACTTATAGATATGAATTTCAGCTTATGTTATCTTGATGACTGAGTTTCTTTAGTGTTGGTTGTGCACATTGATTTGACATAACATTGAATGGATTTTGGAAAGTGATTTAACAAACATATAGAAGCTAAAGGGATATATTTGTTACTATAATAAATTTGTTATAAATTATTTTTAGATATGTTTTGATGTGTCGAAATGTGCCATATGGAAAATTGTTCCATTGAAGTACACCTATTTCACACACATATATATATATATATATATATATATATGGTTGAAGAGAAGTGAAATCTACACTAATGTAATATAATATTTTAGATTCAACCTTAAAGTTAAAACTCACAAGAAATAAAGTTGGAAACGATAAAAGATGAGGTGGAATGTTTGTATTTGCATTAATTTCAAAGTTATCAACTTGGAGAGAATTTTTCCCTCAAGATGATAACTCTAGTTCTAAAATACTATATTTTTGGGTGAAAAACACAAAAATCAATCTATTGGTAACATCTTTTTTGGGGGTTAAAAGTAGTACCTTTTGCAACCTTTCCCTTAACCATCTCGTATTGTTGCTAGCAAAAACCTTAAAATCAACTTTTGAATTGAAAGGTGACACCAACAACACCTTTTTTTTCTTGTGGTAAAAAATTGTACTTCTTTGAAAGGATGGTCATAATAATGTTTGACACTGCGACAAAAGCTTGAAATGAACATCATAATTGAAAAGTGGCACTCCCAATTGCACCCCATCCATTTTTTTTTGGGTAAAAAATGCAACTTCTTGAAATCCATGCTCTTGACAACCGATAACTTGTAAACAAAAATCTCAAAATCAACTTTTGAATTGAAAAACGTGGTACTAGTAACACCCATCTCTTGTATCAAAATTGAAACATGGCATGGATGCTCTTAGCTATTACTAAAAAGAAAAAATAGAACCTAAAATTGGGGAAAACAAATAATTAATAAAAAGGGGGGAAAAACACACACACATATATATATATATATTTTATATTAATTTTTTTAACATGCTAAAATAATTATATTAATAAAAGGGATGATGTTGGAGCTTACAACAATGTTTACAAATAGGGGCTATCATCCATAGAGTTGCTTTGCTATGATTCATTATTTGTCCTTTAAAGGGACTAGTCAAGTACCCAAACAAAGCTGAGTGCAAAATTATTCATAGATTAGGCTATAATTATTGGAACATAGAATGCAAAAATATGTTGTCTATGTTAGTTTTTGCAGCTTAGACAAGTGTTCTAGTCTTTATTGGTGTCTATGAGGCTAAGGAACACAAGAGGATCATTATATCTAAGACCCAAAAAAGTTTTGGAATGAAAATGTCTTGATTAGATTAATTAGCCCATTTTTAATTATTTTCCTAAATCTAACTTAAGGAAAAATGGTTAATTAGATAAGATTAATTGAGACAAATCGATTTTGCTTTAGTGTCTTTTACAAAAATCATGAGAAGGAGTCAAGATGATCTTAGCCATCTACTAGAGTTAGATCATAGTCATTGATTCGTCAATGAGAGATTATAAGAGAAAATCAATGGGACACTTGGAGAACACATTCAAGAGACATAATTGTAGTGATAGCAAGGGTGCAATGATAGCGTGGAGGACACCAACAACGTGGATTCAACAAAGAAATTGAGGATATAATTTCCGGTGAAATTATTTACCAAGATTATAGTATTCCAAGAAGAGAAAGGAGGTTGAATTATTTTACAGGAGAAGGCCAAATCAGGCAGTGTGTGTAGCCAATTTAACCAGTGTGAGTAGCCAGAGGCTCGATTTCGTTGCTAGTTGTTGGATATATTTCCAAAGGTATAGCGAGTGGGTTTATCAGGTTGTTGGAGGCATGATTATACACGAGATTAATTTTTCCGAAGGTAGTGCAAGTTTATGGGTGGTTTGTTTGTACTCTTCAATCTGCGAGTGCGAATTTCTGGAGGAGGTGTGAATAGTCTAGGAGAGGCCAAGTGAATTTGCAATGGGAGACTTTTGTTTTCTCAGTTCAATTTTTCCAGTAAAAATAGGGAAAAATATTTGTCGGAGCTTTGTGAGTGAGAAACAAGTAGTTGTTGTAATTCTCAATTTGCTAAAGATTTATTCATAATATAAACCCTCATCTGTAGAATTGGTTTTCCCCACACTAGGATTTTTCCAGGCAATATTGTCCAAAATATTGATGTCTAAATTTATGTGTGTGCATTATTTTCTTAGTTCTTGTTATTATTGGTGAAATTTGCAGTAGTGATTTTATTTGTTATTTGTCGTTATTAATTTCTGAAGACAAATAATTTGCATAAGAGAGAAGAATAATTTATATTAACTACAATTTGAAGTGAACAAAGTTCCTTCTAAAAATTAATTACTCTAGAAAACATGGAATATATAGATATCCATTAAGGATATAAATATTATATTAAATATGAATAAGAATGAGAATGATAATGATTTACAATGAGAACAAGAGGCTTGATTATATATCACGCAAGCGTCTCTTCATGAAGAGTCATGTCCTATTAGACATGCCTCTTCAACCTAATTATTAGCGTAACTTAACTATTATTTATGATTATTATCTTTTACATTATATTTATATTATTTATATATTTTATTCGTTACATTGCCTCCTTCCTCAAAAATCTTTGTCCTCAAAGCTTGTCGATGAAAAAAACTTGATCTCTTTTTCGGCCTTGAAAGTCTTTCTGTTTTGGAATAGTCATCCTCGTCGATACAAGTTGATATGATCTTCTTAGTAACAAACAAAATTGTCGCACCGAGAAGGGATCAGACCATCCCAGATTAATCTTCTGTATAGCATTCTGATCACTGGAATTTTGTGACGACTTGTTAGCATAACACTGGATTGAGATTACATCACTATTATCCGGAACATCAGTTTGTTGTTTCATTTCTGACTTGTTCAAATATGTAGCATGGTTGATTCGTCTGTTCTCATGATTCAGATGCCGATATGGAACCTTTTTTGTTTGATTTTTCCTTACTGGGCATGTGACAATTTTTATATTTTCTTCTAGCGAAGATGTTGAGTTTGTTATGAAACATTCATTGGGGATGTTCATCGTTTGAATTGCAACATCCACGCGCGTCTTTTCTTCAAGCTGCTTGTCTTCTTCCTGAGTTGTGACATTCACTGAATCGGTATGTGTTGTTTTGTCATCAACTTGAATTCCTACATTTGATGCTTCCTTCTTGATAGGTTGTTGTACCTGGTTTTCTAATGACTTCTTATCATTCTTTAGTATCTTAATTTGCGTCAGCGATTTTTCACTATGGTTTTTAAGTCGAGAAACTTCTTCATTTTTGTCAATTTCATTTTGCATATTTTGTAATACTTTTTTACCTTCTTGAGAAATTACTTTTGAAATATTCGATATATCTTCTGGCGTTACTGAATTAGGTTTCAGTGTAACATCTTGGAGCGTTATTTTCTTCTTCTTGTAAGAAAATGTTAAAAACTTTTTCTTAGTATTTAGAATAAAGGAACCTAGAGTTTTCATCCATGGTGATCCCAAAACAATGTCACTATCGTTAAAAGATAGGGTTTGCACGGTGAATTGTGAGGTAAAAGTATAATCTCCAATATTTAGGTGTAAATTGCTTATATCGTATTGTTTGCCAAAAAAATTTGTTTCAACTATATTTGATTCAGGAATCACCAATTGATTAGCACATTTAGGACTAACATAATTACTTCTTTCAGTAGGACTGATAGAGATTATGACGTCTCTTCCTGCGAGTGATCCTGTGATGTTAAATAGTGTGCGAACACATGTACTACGGGTTTCAGGAAACCTTTCATTACTAGTCTCCATTTTTTCCTTGATGTTTTTACGTAAACAATATGTCAACTGGAGCTATTGTTATTATAAAATATCACTTATTTCTCCTATATATATTTTTCAAATATTGTCCTCTTCTTCTTCTTTTTTTGGTTCGCTCTTTTAATAAAAAATTTATATAATAATAATTTATATATATTATAAAATTATAATTATATAAAATTTATATATACTTTTTTGAAACCCACTTTTCCTTTTATATGTAACTATATAAGGCTTATATAGTATCCTTTTTTATAACTATAATAATATTTTTTTTCTCGGAAAATTTGGATGAGACGTGACTCTTGGTACGGTCAAAATCCTTAGATTTGAACGATTAAAATTATTTAGATCACACTTTTTTTCTCCAATGTTATCAAAATATCTTTTACTTTTAAAATACCATGGGCTATTACCATGGGTTGTTTTTAAAACCTCCTGTAAAAAGTAATATTTACCTTTCACGTAAGAGCTTTTGTATTCTTGTTTCTTTAACTTTTAAAATACCATGGGCTATTACCATGGGTTGTTTTTAAAACCTCCGTTAAAATGTTCTCCACGTAAAAAGTAAAACGTATTTCTTTTGTTTTGTGTTTTTTCTTTTTTTCCTTTAACTTACTAAAATACCATGGGCAATTACCATGGGTTGTTTTTAAAACCACGGGCTTCTCCACGTAAAAAGCTTTAAATATACTTGGTATGAGATTTTGTATCCGTTTTGTTTTTTGTTTTTTTACATTTTATTTTCTTCTTCTTTTTTAAATTTATTTACTTATATTTTTTTTTGTTAATTTTTTTTTTTTAATGGCCAAAGGCCTAAAAAATGGAGAATCTCCCAATATATAGCGAAATGCTTCAATTATGACAACAACAAGGTTGATGATAGGTTGATAGCCAAAGGCCTGGTGATCAGCCAAACGTGGCTCTGATACCAAATGAAGCGAACAAAGTTCCTTCTAAAAATTAATTACTCCAGAAAACATGGAATATATAGATATCCATTAAGGATATAAATATTATATTAAATATGAATAAAAATGAGAATGATAATGATTTACAATAAGAACAAGAGGCTTGCTTATATATCACGCAAGCGTCTCTTCATGAAGAGTCATGTCCTATTAGACATGCCTCTTCAACCTAATTATTAGCTTAACTTAACTATTATTTATGATTATTATCTTTTACATTATATTTATATTATTTATATATTTTATTCGTTACACAATTAAGGAAATTTCACATGGTATGAGAGCTAATATAAAACACAAGGGTTTGCAGGAGTAAATCATCGCAAGGCACAAGAAGAGAAAATCTGAGGGTTTAAAACTTAGTTCGAACCTCTACATATTTATTTTTGTCCAATTTTCGAAGAGATTCAAAAGATGGCCTCAACGGGTTTGAGAGATAAGGACAAGTTAGATCCAACCTCTAATTTTGGATTTGGAAAGATAGAATTATCTTGTTATTGGAGGAGAATGGTCTCAAGAAGTATGCGACTAGTGTGATAATCGTATCAACGGATCCGACACATCTCTCAACATATAAAATGAAGGTGCCAAAGCTAAGAGGGTTATCCTTGATGGATTCAAGGAGTATATAGCTCCACATATTGTTGAGTTAGATGCAATGAAGTAGATGTGGGACACAATTCTAAAACTGTTCTAGGATGCTACCATAAAGGAAGTTGATCCTTAGAGAGAAGCTGAGAAACACAAAGATAAAAAAAGGGGAAAGCGTTGTAATTTGTCTCCCTAGAGTCAAAGCAGTGAAAGATGAGTTAACAGTTGTTGGTGATAAACAAGATGATGATGAGCTCTTGAAGATCACATTGAATGGATTTTCAAAGCAATGGGACATGTTCGTTCAAGTTATTAAATGGACGGGTCACATTACCGAGTTGGGATCACTTTTGGAATGATTTCACTCAGGAGGAGCTTAAGTTGAGCCTCGTTAGTTGCAACAGTAGTGGAAAAACTCAAAAGCGTGAAGATGACGAGAACGTGGCCCTAACAAGAATGGGCAAAGCCAAGAAGGGCTCAAATAAAGCGTCCAAGGGAGTGAAGAAGAAAAAGGACTCGAGTAAAATCAAGTGCTTTGGTTGCAGTTAACAAGGTCACTATGTCAGCCAACGTCCAAACACGAAGAAGGGAGAAAAGAAGGGATAATAGTAGACATCAACTTCAACAGACATCGAGGAGTTATCTTCAAGGCTAGAAGATGAGTTCACTCTCATAGCTTGCCTCTCTAGCTCTACATCTACAGGTGTTTGGCCTATTGATAGTGGAGCATCATGCCACATGACAGGAGTTAGAGAATTATTTTCTAATTATCAGAAAGAGGAGATGGGCTTCCAAATTCTGATGGGGAACAAGTCCAAGTGTACTCCAGTTGGGAGAGGGACTGCCAACACTTGAGGGAGTCAGGAAAGAATACTATTGTTACAAATGTGTTGCCTGTGTCAGATTTAGGAATGAACCTGATTTCAATTTCTACACTTCAGGACAAGGGATATGGTGTCTACATTCAAGGGAAGAATGTGTACATTAAACACTAGAGTTGGGAGACAGTGAAACAAATTAGGGTAAGGAGCAACAAGCTATATAAGTTGAAATTCTACACTCCAAAGGCCATTGATTAGCAATAACAATAGCAAGAACATGGGAGAATTATGTCATAGGAGGATGCGACACATACACGATGGAGCAATCCTATTAGGGATATCATGACAAGAGTTCCATAAATCAACATGGAATGTAATGATGTGTTCAAAGGGTGTGTGCTTGGAAAATTTACAAAAGCAACATTCCCAAGGAGTGATAGTAGATCCAAGAGTGTGCTTGAGTTGGTGCATTATGATATATGTGGCATGTTGTCTACAAGATATATAAGGGTTTATGAGTATTTCGTAGCCTTCATTGATGACTTCTCCAGGAAAACCTTGGTCTATTTCTTAAAGACAAAGGACAAATTCTTTAGTCGCTTCCAAGAGTTTAAGGCTCTTGTGGAGAACATGACATGAATAAATATAAAGGTTCTTTATACAGATAATGGAGGTGAGTACACAAATAAGGTTTTCACGAGAATCTGTGTGAAGGAGGGCATTAAGAGAGAATGGATAACTCCATATAACCCACAATAGAAGTGGAAGAACAAATCGATAGTTGAAGCAGCAAGGGCGATGTTATATGGAAGAGGCATGTAGTACAACCGTGTATATTCATAACAAAGTTCCCCTCAAGGTGTTGGGGAAGATGACACCTAAGGAGGCCTTTATAGGAAAGAATCCAGAGGTTCAACACTTGAGAATCTCTGACAGTATAGCTTTTTGTCATGTGCCATATGATAAATGCACCAAGTTGGATCAGACAACAAAGAAGGGATATTTCGTTGGATACAATGAAACATCCAAGGCATATAAGATCTACATTCCTAGAAGCAAGAGGATCATCGTGAGTTGGGATGTGAAATTCGAGGAGGAGAAAGACTTTAGAAGATCTCATGAGTTGCTAGCAGATGATTAGAGTGGGCCAACAAAAGCTCCAAGAGTTGAACAAGGATCTTAGCCTCAGGGACCTAGTATGAGTACAATGACTGGTACAGGTGAAGGTACAAGCACAGAGGAGAGTTCACAACAAACCTAGCATTAGGGGTAATATGAGGAGTGTGAATCTCCACCCACCATTAAGGGAAGAAGAAATAGGGAGGTGCTTTAGACTTTGAGAGATACCCAACAGTTCATGAGAGCTCCTAGAGCGAGCAACATAGAGTGAAAACAACTAGACATGTATAAGGTTTTGTCGACATAGGTCATTGACAAAGAACTTTCCATCTATCATGAGGATGCACAACATTAGGTATGGTAGGATGCAATGCTTGAGGACAACTCCATCACTCTAAATGATGTATGGAAACTCATGCCTAGACTAGTAGATAAGGCAATGGTTGGCTCTCATTGGATCTACAAGATCAAACATGCTACAGATGGTAGTGTGGAAAAATATATGGCTAGGTTTGTGGCTAAGGGATTTTCTTAGAAAGAGGGCATAGACTATGAAGAGACATTTGCTTTAGTGGCTAGATACACTTATATCGAGTTGTGATATCTCTAACAATGTAGATGGGATGGTAGATTCACTAGATGGATGTCAAGACGACTTTTCTAGACAGAGTAATAGAAGAGGAGGTGTATATCAAACAACGAAGGGATTTGAGACACATGGAGATATACTCATGTTTGCAGGTTGGAAAGGGTGCTATATGGACTGAGGCAAGCTCCCAAAGCATGGGATGGTCAGATTGACAATTACTTGCAACAGATGGGATTTGTGAAGAGTGAGGTCGATTCTAACCTCTACTATTTGATGGCATGGGGTGGATCACTCATTCTCATACTATATGTGGATGATCTATTTCTGACGGGGTCATCATGGCTCATAGAAGACTGCGAGAGGGACTTAGAAGCAAAGTTCGAGATGAAGGATTTGGGACTGATGCATTATTTCTTAGGACTAGAGCTATGGCAGATATATGGGGAGATATTCCTTAGGCAATGGAGATACATTATGGAGGTCTTGAAGAGATTTAGGATGAAAGACTATAGACCCATGTCTAGGCCTATGATTACCAACTGAGGAAGAAGATGCAACAATGGACCTAACCTTTTATAGGAAACTTATTATCTCTCTTATAGGTCAACCAAGGCCAAACATTTGTTTCGCTATCAACACTCTTAGTCAATTTATGGTAGAACCTAAGAGAGTACATTAGACAACATCAAGACGTGCTATGATATCTACGAGGTACAATCGAGTATGATTTGAGATATACTCGAGGTGATGGTGTCAAATTTATGGGATACACAAATGCAGACTGGGCAAGTAGTGCAGTGGATCGGAAAAGCAACTCAAGGTGTTGCTTTAGTATTGGATAAGGGGTTGTATCTTGGTGCAACAGGAAGTAGAAGTATGTGGCACACTAAGTTCTACAAAAGAAAAATACATGGTAGAAAGCATGGCCACATGTGAATCTATTTGGTTTCAGAAGATGTGTTGTCACTTACTGAAAAATTGCTTGAATGGTGCCAAATGATGTCAAAAGAGTGCAAAAGAGAAGAGAAGTTTGTAGACATCTTCCAAGCCATAGAAGGACTCAAAGCCTAGATTATACCCTCTCCATTGGAAATTTCTATGAACAAGCTTTCCAACGATATGTGGAAGTCCAAAAATGGACTCCGGGATCAAAAGACACGGTCTGCTGAAGTTTCAAGGATTTGAAGCCTTAGGAAAGAAGGAATATCGGAGGTCCAGAAAATCGAAGATCGCATGTCGGAGGTCCAGAGATATCGATGATGGCATATCGGTGATCGCAACATCAGAGCATCAGGCAAATTAGTGATTGCATATCAAAGGTCAGGTATCAGTGCATAGCAGTGTCAGAGCTCGAAGGAGATCAGAACATCGACATTCAGAGGATCTGAAATTCTAAAAGTGCAAATCTTTAAAAGTTTCGATATGATTAAAAATTTCGATAGGATTAAAAACGACCAGGGAGTGCTGATAAGGACTAACAAAGGATTTCATCGCAAAACCAAAGGTGGGCATGCCCTTTTCTCTCTCCTCTAGTACGACACACAACATATGATTGGTTCCGATAAGATACACATGGCAGCATATGATTGGTTCTGATAAAGACACATGGCAACATATGATTGGTTCTGGTAAATCTATAGTGACATATGACGTCAACATGATGTGGTGGTATGAAAGGACACATGGTAGGAAATTTGGGCATTTTGAGGGGCCTAAGGGGGAAAATATGGGTGACATGTGTCACTATTCAGGAAGTGCCACGTGGAGTGATGACGTTATATCGAAGGTTAAGGATGTCGACACTTTATAACCGCTAGCAATTGAAAAAGTGTCGATAAGGGGGCTTTGGTATTGGCACTGGCACACGTCGAGAAGAGTTTAAAGAACCAAGGGGCACAAAGCACTTTACAAAGGACAAATGACCCCTGACAGGAACAAAATTGCCTAGCACCTTAAGGCTAAGAAGCAAGTCACAACCCACGGTCCTATGATGAGAAATGTAGAAAGGGGCTAAACAAAAGGGGCCAAGGACATCCGAATTCGCTGTTTTCATAATGTATTTTAAGAAAAAAGTTCCAGTAAGTCAAAGATCTGAAGTGGAATTATGGTGATGTTACAAGACATAGTGGGCTCTGATAGTGTAATATATAGAAGTAAAGAGATGGATGAGTCAGAAACTATGTTCCTCAAACACCACCAAGTCCACCACAGTTGATCGCTCCCAGCTCTAGAAAGTGGGAAGTTCAAGTAGTTAAGAGGAAAGCGACAAGTGAATTGACCAAGTAGCGGAAGAGGCACATCATGGCAAAGACGTGGCCTGATCAACAGCGATCATAGGCAGGGAGATATTTTCCAGAACCATCATATTCAATTTTCCTTATTTCTTTATTTCTATAATTTCTGCATTTTAAAGAAATGAATCAAATCCTTTGTAATGATTTTGGCAGTAGACCAGTTCACACGCCAAGACAGCTGGAGTTCGACTGAGATATTTTGTAACTACTTTCAAAGCTCCCCCTCTCCTTATAAAAAGAGGGAAGAAACACTTAACAAAGGTTTCGAAATTCTGCACCCAAGAGGCCAGGAATTATGTGGTTCCGCTTTGGTTCGATTTGCTTTTTCATGAGGTCCTTGAGCTGATACAATTTCTAAATGTAATGGACTGGTGATTTGGACTCCTTCTTCATGGATTAATGAAACTATTTTGTTGATTCCAATCAGAGCAATGCACAATATGTATTCTCCTTTGTATATCACTTCATGTATGTCTTCCCCCCTCTGAAATAGTGTAATGAAGTTGTTGGTATCACTCTCCTTATGGTTGTATGTTTTCTACTAAGTAGTAAAAAGTACCTGTGTTAACTACAAATTTACTTGTGTTATTTAATAGTCTACAGTACTTGTATGTGCACATATTTACTTATTGTTGTTTGATGACAAATGTATTCATGAGGCATAGAGTCTGAGACCTTAATTCGTGATTCACTCTTTTTTCATTTTCATCTCCTCACTCTTCCATATTTCTGATAGATATTGTTGGTTAGGATTTTGTGTTCTGTCCAACCCTCTGCATCAATTCCCCTCCTTTCCTTCCTCTTGTTCATCTATACTACAACAACAATGTTAAGCTGCCTATTGTTGTGTGTCGACCACCAGAACCAAGACATTTCTCTTTGAGATTAGCCATATTTACCCCCTGAGTATTTATATCTATGTGTTTGCTTGAGTTTACCTTGATGAAGGGCTATTGAACTAAGCCCTTGAATTATCTCTTTTCTAACCATGTGACATATTAAATCCTTTAGATAATATTCAAAAGCACTCCTCTCGGATGCCCTAGGCACTGGTCTCCTATCAACCCAGAGGCTGTCTCTAGGAGGCTTCTATATCTTCTGAAGCACTTATGTGATAGGAGATAGAAAAAGCTACAACATCTTTCTGGCGCCGTTATCGGGGAACGACGAATCATAATATTTTTCCCTAGGTATGACAATTTTTACATTCCCTCTGTCGAGTGAGCAAGGGAAGTGTGGGTTGAAGATCTCTCACCTTGGTGACTCTACTTTTTGAATATTATTATAAACACCCCGGCGACTCCATTGTCTATATCCTTATTTGGTCATCCTGGCTTTCAAGAGGCTTCATATTCGCTCTGATGTTAAATGGCTGAAAACTTCCCCTACATTTGAAATTGAGATCACTCACCTAAAGGGGTTTTCAAAATGGACATTCCTACATTCTTGGCCAAAAAATTTGCCCCACTAGAATTTTATTTTGTTGCTGGTTATCCCCATCATGTCCCTTCAGTTCATGAATGGTACACCTCAAGGATTTTCATGAATGCATGGAACAACTGGGTATTGTTTTTGAAGATGTGAAAATGAAATTGTTCATGTATTCTTTAGAGGGAGATGCTAGACTTTGGTACAAAACAATACCTCATGGCAACATATCTTCCTTAAAGAGATTTCACATAGCATTCAATCATTTTTGCAAAAGATTATATCCACCGGGTGCTCTGTTTGAAGATTGTTGTGCACATTTTAATGTTGAAAATATTTTTGAGGTTAATGATCCTGCTGAAGATGTTTGTGGGGCTCAACTCCAAGAAAACATATACTTGCATCAAGAAGCACTACCCAACAATCAAGAAAGGGAAGAAGGAGACATTATCAAGTTGAAAATAAACCCTCATAGATCTTATTTTGCCGAATTTGATGATTCTCCTTCTTACGATTTGTATGACTCCGATGGGATGTTGAGAAATGCAGGACTGCAACAGTCCCAGTCATGGGAAGATGCACAAAAAGAGGAGGCCCACTAGGAGGTCAACAAAGAGGCTCCAGTTCATGATTCACATCCTTCAAATGGAGAACAAGTTTAAGAAGCTAGTATTGAAGTCGATAAATATTCTCTAATCTATGATTCAAAGGAGGATGAGATGGCTGCAGATTGTCAAAGGGATCTTCTTACAAACAAATGGGGAGAAGATTACCAACAACAACTCTTTCAAGAGGAGCCCAAAGTTGAAGAGCCAAGCAATGTCTGTGGCTACCTGTTGCAGAAAGATTCCTGCTGGGAAACTGTTCAAGAGAGGGAGACAACCACAAATTTTTCTCGTCAGTTCTATGACCCAATAGCTGACTACATGACAACATTCTTTGGTCAGCAACAGATGTTGTTTCTGGGGTATGTATCAAGTTTTTTGTTTGAAGATTTTTCATGGTGTAGGCTTGTTTTGATTTTTAAATTCCAGCAACATGAAGGATTAGGTCCAACATCCAAATGATGACCTGGTACCATTGAAAGGTTGAACTCACTTGGGTGAATTGATCCCTATGCATAAATAGGAGTTGTATATAAATAAGCTCACTAGGTGAGCATTTAATTTCCAGTTGTTAGAATTTGTAGTTCTACATTTCAGTTTTTATGAGGAAGGGACTCCCAACAGATAAAGTTCCAGGGAGGTTTTCTGGTTTTACAGGATCATTATATTTTTTACTCCATGCCCAATGGTGAAGGCCACTAGTCTGCAGGTTCTTAACACCTTGCTAACAAGGCATTGTCCCTAATTGGAGCTAATGTTGTCACTTACTGAAAAATTGTTCGAATGGTGCCAAATGATGTCAAAAGAGTGCAAAAGAGAAGAGAAGTTTGCAGTCATATTCCAAGCCACAGAAGGACTCAAAGCCTACATCAGACCCTGTCCATTGGAAATTTCTCTGAACAAGCTTTCCAACGATCTGTGGAAGTCCGAAAATGGACTCCAAGATCAAAAGATATGGTCTGCCAAAGTTTCAAGGATTTGAAGCCTTAGGAAAGAAGGAATATTAGAAATCGAAATATCGGAGGTCTAGAAAATCGGATATCGCATGTTGGAGGTCCATAGATATTGGCGATCGCAACATCAAAGCATCAGGAATATTGACAATCGCATATCGGAGGTCAAGTATCAACGCATCGCAGCATCGAAGCTTGAAGGAGATCGAAACATCAGTAATCGGAGGGTCAAAACTTCTGAAAGTGAAAAACTTTAAAGTTGTGATAGTGTTAAAAGTTTTGAAGTGTTAAAAACTGTCGGGGAGAGCCGATAAAGACTAACAAAGGATTTCATTGCAAAACCAAAGTTGGGCAGGCCCTTCTTCTCTCCTAGTAATGGAATGGTAAGGTATCACTGTCATAAAGATGATACCTTTATGATTGGCTCCAATCAAGACACGTGGTAGTATATGATTGGTTCTGATAAAACTACAATGACATTTGAAGTCAACATGATGTGGCGGTACATAAGGACACGTGGCAGGCAGTTTTGGTGTTTTGAGGGGCCTAAGGGGCCAAATTTGGGTGACACATGTCACCACTCAGGAAGTTCCACTTGGGTGATGACATCATATCGGAGGTCGGGATATCGGAGGTTGAGGATGTTGAAACTTTATAACAGTTGGCAATTGAAAAAGTGTCGATAAGGGGGATCTAGTATTAGGGTTGGCACACAGTCGAGAAGAGTTTAAAGAACCAAGGGGTGCAAAGCACTTTACAGAGGAAAAATGGCCCCCAACAGGAACAAAATGTCCTAGCGCCTTAAGGCTAAGCAACAGGTCACAACCCTCGATCCTATGATGAGAAATGTAGAAAGGGGCTAAACAAAAGCGGCCAAGGACACCAAAAATTACTGTTTTCGTAATGTTTTTTAAGAAAAAAGTTTCGAGAAGTCAAAGATTTGAAGTGGCATTATGGCGATGTTACAGGACATAGTGGGCTCTGATAGTGTAATATAAAGAAATAAAGAGATGGATGAGTCGGCTGCTATGATTCCTGAACACCACCAAGGCCACCACAGTTGATCGCTCCAA
Source organism: Pinus tabuliformis (assembly GCA_031772625.1). Lineage (NCBI taxonomy): Eukaryota > Viridiplantae > Streptophyta > Pinopsida > Pinales > Pinaceae > Pinus > Pinus tabuliformis. Next base: position 1,058,065,639 of record CM062818.1, read on the forward strand.
GCTCTAGAAAGTGAGAAGTTCAAACAATTAAGAGGAAAGTGATAGGCGAATCAACCGAGTGGCAAAAGAGGCACATCATGGAAAAGACATGACCTTATCAGAGGTGATCACAGGAATGGCAGGGGATATTTTCTAGAACCATCATTCAATTTTCCTTATTTCTTTATTTATGTATATTCTGCATTTTAAAGAAAGGAATCAAATCCTTTGTAATGATTTGGGCAGCAGACCTTCACACGCCGAGACAACTAGTCGATCAGACAACTGGAGCTCGGTTGAGATATTTTGTAACTGCTTTCAAAGCTCCCCCTCTCCTTATAAAAAGAGGGAAGAAACACTTAACAATGGTTCCAAAATTCTGCACCCAAGAGACCAAGAATTATGTGGTTCCACTTTGGTTCAATTTTCTTGTTCATGATGTCCTTGGGCTGATACAATTGCTAAATGTAATGGACTAGTGATTTGGACTCCATCTTTAAGGATTAATGAATTTTTTTTGTTGATTCCAATCAGAGCAATGCGCAGTATGCATTCTCCTTTGTATATCACTTCATGTATGTCTTCCCCATCTAAAATAGTGTAATGAAGTTGCTTGTATCATTCTCCTTATGGTTGTATGTTTGCTGCAAAGTAGTAAAAAGTACATATGTTAACTACATATTTACTTGTGTTATTTAATAGCCTATAGTACTTGTATGTGCACAGATTTACTTATTGTTGTTTGGTGACAAATGTATTCATGAGGCATAGAGTTTGAGACCTTAATTCACGCTCCACTCTTTCTGCATTTTCATCTCCTCACTCTTCCATATTTTTGCTGGATATTGTTGCTTAGGATTTTGCGTTCTTTCCAACCCTCTGCATAAATTCCCCTCTTTTCCTTCCTCTTGTTCATCTATACTACAACAAAAATGTTAAGTTTCCTATTATTGTGTGTCGGCAACCAGAACCAAGAAATTTATCTTTGAGATTAGCCATATTTACCCCTTGAGTATTTAGATCTATGTGTTAGCTTGAGTTTACCTTGATGAAGGATTGTTGAACCAAGCCCATGAATTATCTCTTTTCAAACTACGTGACATATGGAGTGCAACAGAAAGCCTTTAGGTAATCTGATGCAGGAGCATCTAACCCCCTCCTTAATTAAAGAGGAATCCAAAGAAGGGCGAAGAGTACGTGGATCAGAGGAAGTGAATCGAAGGAGAAAATAAGGGAAATCTATTTTAATACAGATTTAAAGTGGATTTAAAGCGGATATGTCTCAATAGACTTACTATTGTTAACAGCCATGCATGCATTTTGGAGAGATTTCGTTGGAGAAAAATAAGGAGAGGATCTGATCGATCCTTCCTATCTAATGCTTCTTATATAAATGTAATGTGATAGGGTGTGATAGATATCTGTCTTGTGAGGAAAAACTGAGTAAGTAAAATGTAGTCGAGCGTGAGCTCGTTTCTAAGGCTGAAAGGCCTTAGTATGTAACTGTTCTGTATAATATATAGAATCATGTTCTAGTGTATGTTGTGTACGCTTATGTGCGTTTTATAATTGAGTAAATCCTGCGTGTTGGTGTAGCCGGCGCAAGGATAGAATTATGACAACATTTTTTTTCTGAGGTTACAAATCGTAGTATTGGTGTATGGGCCTGTAGTCACTTGAAAACATCTTCAAGAGCGCTGTGTGAACTTGGTTCATACGTTGGGGAACTGCAGCTACGTTGGCTTATAAAGACCATGGTGATGAGATGAGCGGTGTCGAAAGGCATTTAGACAGCGCATTGACCAAGATTAAACAGTGGCTCAATTGTTAGACGCAACAAAGGTAATGCGTATTCAATATTTGTGAAGGAATGTGGTTGATTGTACGTTGGGGAGAGAAATCAATATAAATATAAAGTCATCGTTTCTTGCTATGATAATTGATACAAGTTTCAATTCTCCGCTATATGAATATGTGTAGCCATCGAATTGTTTATTGGATGTCATCCATACTTATGTCAACATGGTAAATGGCTCGAAATTTATATATGAAAGGGGATTTTGGCCAATACCCAAGATCTATTTTCATCAAAGTGGTATCAAAGCCGAGAAAGAATTTCCTGCGAGAAGGAAGAGGAATGCAAGAAGAAGGGGAAAGAGGTATAGTTGTGTTAAAGCTGGAGAGTTTATGGTCTTACTATCGTGCAGATGGCGGCAGCGGAAGGTGAGAAGATTTGCAGCAACCTAGAGAAATGTGTGCTCAATTGGTTCCAGAGAAGAGAACCAGAAGGATTCCAAAAGACTGAGTGAGGAGGGCTTGGTGAGGTATCGTGTAACAGAGGAGACTGTTACTGCAGAGGTTGGTTGTAGCTCACAGAAGATCATGAAGGTAGTTCCACTGAAGAAACACAGTGGTTAGAATTGCTAAGGATAAGGAGAAGTATATGATCAGGAGGTCATAAAAATTTTTGTACCTCGGGAGTCTGATGCAGGAGCATCTAACCCCCTCCTTAATTAAAGAGGAATCCAAAGAAGGGCGAAGAGTACGTGGATCAGAGGAGCTGAATCGAAGGAGAAAATAAGGGAAATCTGTTTTAATACAGATTTAAAGTGGATTTAAAGCGGATATGTCTCGATAGACTTACTATTGTTAACAGCCATGCACGCATTTTGGAGAGCTTTCGTTGGAGAAAAATAAGGAGAGGATCTGATCGATCCTTCCTATCTAATGCTTCTTATATAAATGTAATGTGATAGGGTGTGATAGATATCTGTTTGTGAGGAAAAACTGAGTGAGTAAAATGTAGTCGAGCGTGAGCTCGTTTCTAAGGCTGAAAGGCCTTAGTATGTAACTGTTCTGTATAATATATAGAATCATGTTCTAGTGTATGTTGTGTACGCTTATGTGCGTTTTATAATTGAGTAAATCCTGCGTGTTGGTGTAGCCAGCGCAAGGATAGAATTATGACAACGTTTTTTTTTTTTTTTTTTTTTCTGAGGTTACAAATCGTATTATTGGTGTATGGGCTTGTAGTCACTTGAAAACATCTTCAAGAGCGCTGTGTGAACTTGGTTCATACGTTGGGGAAATCAACTACGTTGGCTTATAAAGACCATGGTGATGAGATGAGCGGCGTTGAAAGGCATTTAGACAGCACATTGACCAAGATTAAACAGTGGCTCAATTGTTAGACGCAACAAAGGTAATGCGTATTCAAGATTTGTGAAGGAATGTGGTTGATTGTACGTTGGGGAGAGAAATCAATATAAATATAAAGTCATTGTTTCTTGCTGTGATAATCGATACAAGTTTCAATTCTCCGTTGTATGAATATGTGTATCCATCGAATTGTTTATTGGATGTTGTCCATACTTATGTCAACACAGTAAACAACTCGAAATTTATATATGAAAGGGGATTTTGGCCAATACCCAAGATCTCTTTTCATCATAATCTTCAAAAAAACTCCTCTTGGACGCCCTAGAAATTGGTCTCCTATCAAACCAGAGGCTGTCTCTAGGAGGCTTCTATATCTTTTGAAGCACTTGTGTGACAGGAGATAGAAAAAACTACAACAAGATGCTAGTGGCACTATTTAGTCAGAGGATGGATTCAACTAGTATCTATTGTGATAATCAGAGTTGCATCAATCTCTTTGAGAATCCATTGTTCCATGATAGGTTGAAACATATCAACATCCAATACCACTTCATTTGAGATTGTGTACAACATGGATTAGTTCATATACAGTTTGTTTCCACAGATCAACATGTTGTAGATATCCTAATGAAGGCCTTGGGTAAGGCAAAGTGTGTCTTCTTCAAGGATAAGTTGGGAGTAATGGAGAACACCTTCCTTTCTAAGAGGGAGTGTTAGTTTTTGTAGCTCAGACATGCGTTCTAGTCTCTGTTGGTGTCTATGAGGCTAAGGAGCACATGAGGATAATTATCTCCAAGACCTAAAGAAAAAATTCTAAGGAATATGTCTTAATTAGATTAATTAGCTAGTTTTTAATTATTTTCCTAGTCTAAAGTAAGAAAAGTGGTTAATTAAGTCAGATTAATTGAGACATCGATTTTGCTAAAGTGACTTCTAGTAAAGTCATGAGAATGGGTCAATATGATCTTGGCCATCGATTGGAGTTAGATCGTCGCCATTGATTCATCAACGAGAGATTATAAGAGAAAATCGATGGGACACTTGGAGAACACATTCGAGACAAAATTACAGTGATAAAAAGGGTGCAATGATAGCGTGGAGGACACCAACAACTACGTTTCAACAAAGAAATTGAGGATAGAATTTCCGATGAAATTGTTCACCAAGATTCTATTATTCAAAGAAGAGAAAGGAGGATGGATTATTTTGCAGAGAGAAGGTTGAATCAAGTAGTGCATGTAGCCAGTTCAGCTAATGTGAGTAGCTAGAGGTTCGATTTAGTTGCCAATTGCTGGATATCTTTCCAGAGGTAGAGGGAGTGGGTTTATTAGGTTGTTGGAGGCACTATTATACATGAGATTAATTTTACTGGAGGTAATTTGAGTTTCCGGGTGGCCAATTCATACGTTTTAGTTTGCTTACGAATTTATGGCAGAGGTGTGAATAGCATGGGAGAGGCCATGTGGATTTGCAGTTGTAGACATTTGTTTTCCTAGTTTGATTTTGCTAGTAAGAGTGGGAAAAAATATTTGCCTAAGATTTTCTAATGAGAGGCAAGTAGTTGTAATTCTCAATTTGTTGAAGATTTATCAATGATATAAACCCTCATTTGCAGAATTGGTTTCCCCACACTAGGGTTTTTCCAGGGACTATTGTCCAAAATATTGATGTCTATATTTTATGTGTGGGTGTAATTTTCTCAGTTCTTGTTATTATTGGTGAAAATTGTAGTAGTGAATTTATTCATAATTTTCCGTGATTAATTTTTGAAGACAAATAATCTACATAAGATAGAAGAATAATTTCCAATATCTACAATTAAGGAAATTTCACAGTCTAAACATAGTGGAACATGGTATTTCTAGCAAAAATTAGTGTTTGAGGAGAGTGTCAAGTATTGTGTTGCCTTACAACGGATCTACTTTGCACTAGGTGTTTGGGGAGGCCTCACCAATTTTTTTCCGATGTTGAACACTACAATTAGATTCTTGTTAGTTATTGTTGATCCATTTGTATGTCTCACTTTAATCTTTAAATTCTTTTGTGCAAAGAAAAATTCTTTGTTCCTCTCGAATTGTCATTGTAACAAAAGGCTTTCATGGGTAATTCATACTTAGCCATTTCTTAAATCTCGTGCAAAGATCCATTCTTTTCAATTTATGGTTTGCATCCACACATGCTTCCTTTTTACACATTCCACTCCTCCAAATTCATCCTTAGTTGCTTTGCATTGTTGTGTGGAGCAACTCACATCCAATCCCTCCACACGCACCTTTCCTTTGCACGCCCTTTCTCGTGGCACACCTTTCCTTTGAATATCCTTTTTCCCTGTACAAACTTTTCCTTTGCACACCTCGCACTTTGCACATCAAACAACCCACATCTATGCATAGTCTAACCACTCAAGATTGGTTTCTCTATGTTAGGTTCTATATTTTGTAAGATTTTTGAAATATTACATATTTTGCGTGCTTTATGAGGGTAATTCATTACACATTAAAAGGAGTCTCGATATAAAAGGAAAAGGGTGATGATCTTATGTAACATTAATAAATTATTGTCTATTTCCATAAAAGGCATTCCTCTTTTAATTAACTTCCAATTATGATTTTTTGCATTGCCTGAAGAAGATGGCATGTGATGATAAAATGTTGGAATAAAGGGCCATTCATGAAATAAGCTTTTAAGCAACTAAGATCTCTGTAACACAGGAATAGAGGTGTCACACATATCATAGTGTGTTGGAAGAATAAGGAATATGATAACTAAAAGGAAGAAAGAGCTATTTTCTGGATATATTATTGTTTGTCTCACTCCTCGAGATAAAAGCATCCATTGGTCCACTATGTATCAGTGGCTTTTAAGCCTAACATCAAAACAAAAGTTCAAAAACAAGATTTGTGTTACTAGTTTAATGAATGTTGATTATGTCCCTGAGGATTTTGATTTCAGGGAGTTGGGTGAACTCATCATTTTGATTAAAAAAGAATGGAATAATCCGGTTCCCTTTACACCAAAAGACTCTAGAAGAATGTTGCAAATGCCAGATCCTAACAAGAGTTTAAAGCTTCATGTGGCCAACTCTTTTCTTGACTCTCAGGGTGGTGGGTTAAATTTAATCAAGGATTTTAATTCAAGTTATGGTGGAAGGGAGGAATTTAGTTCTCTTTACACCTAAAGTCTTCAGAAGAACATTATGAATTCCAAATCCTAACAAGATTCTAAAGATTCCTATGGTTGACTCTTTTCTTGACTCTCAGGCTGGTGGGTTAAATTTATTGAAGGATTTTATGGCTCTAATAGCCGAGATACCTACTAATCTCTTAGACATTGATATTTCCTTATTAGCATAATCATATCTAGACTTTTCTTGGCTATTTTCATGATTAATGGGACGAGATTCAACCTCACATATTCCTAGTTCAATTTTGTATGTTCTTTATTTTTCTTTCAAAGCCATGTTTCATTAGAACAAAGTAATATTAGATGAGATTTCCTTCCAATTGACCAACTATTTGAAAACTCAAAGGTTTTTCATGATTGCATACTTACTATTAGCGATAGTTTATTACAATGTGTTTAAAGGGTTACATTTAAAATGTAATTTGAATATTAAAGTTGAACCAATTCAGTTCTAATATTATCCTATAATGTGGAAGCACAAAGGCCATTTTCAAATCTTCCTTATTCATGATAGTTTTCTTAAAGCATTTATAAATATGCTCACAACGTAAAACCAAGTAGGATAAGTCAGAAAGTAGGGGATTTTATCAAGGGGAAAGGAATTTGTACATATTAAGGAAAACAATGCCTATATTAGATTATATGAGTCTTAAGGGAGTGCTTTACTTCTTCCTATATTTATTTGTGATAAATATTCCATTGCTGAAATTTGTACACTATATAGGTCACGGTCCATTCTTTTTGATAGAAATAAAATGAAGAAATTTATTTCCTTATCTCTTAGCATATCTGATGTGACTATAAGAAATTCTTCCAATCACATTGAACTATTTGAAACACTTTAATACTTTATTTTAAAAGAAACTCAACCTCTCAAAGGTTTTGGCCTTGAATGGATATTTTTTAAACATTTGACATCTATGAGATATGGCAACTTTTTTATCATAAACATAGAAGGAATAGAATATAATGACCCAAATACTCTCTAGAAAAATGAAAATTTGATATACAATTATGACTTGACCAATAAAATAAATATAAATACTCAACAACAAGGGACCAGAACAAGGCAAATAAGAAAGAATGGAACCAATGTACAAGTTTCCTCTATCTCCCAAAGACACAACAATTCCTATTTTGCACAAAAGAAACGAGAGTTAGGTATGAGTAGAGGAGATGATGATGATGAACCTCCCTAGATTTATCTTGAAAAGGCTCATGCCATCATAATCTAAGGTAAGAAAAGTTCAAGCAAAAAGACATATCAATGATATAGAAGTTGATAGGGTTGTTGTGTCAGATTAGGTGGCAGTGAGAATTATTGAAAGTTAGAAAATAGTAAAGGAGTTGGCTCAAGAGGAGTCAATTATGCATACTGCTCAGTATAATAAAACATAATGTAAGATACAAATTGAAAGATGTTAAAAACAAAAAAGTAACCCAAAAATGAAGTTTAAAAGTTGATGTTTTAGTCAAGTCTCACTAGCACAACTGGTTGAGGATGGGCCTCGTTAGCAAGGTGACGTAGGATCAAATCTCATGGGGGTGGTTGTGCCTATGCCAGGGGGAGGGAACATGCTAAAAACTCCATTCAACTTAGGTCTGGTGTGGCCTATGCCGGGTGCGATCCTTGGGTGACTTTAACGGATTAGATGCCCCTGAGTCGCGATTTCTCAAGACATAGGTCAAGTTTGGAGGATCGTAAACAACTTGACAAACAAAAAAATTGATGTTTCAGGAGTTAGATCTACATGATGCCTTAAATTACATATTACTATTACTATTTTATTTGGTCCACGAAAGCTCCATCCTAGTTTATTTGGTCAACGATGGTATTGCCATGTATATATACCATTTATACCAATATAATGGAGCCGACTTAATGGAATAGCCAACTTGGATTAAATGCACAATACATCAGCATGTGATTAGTTTATCACCATTTTGGAATTATTTAGTTATGTAGCGTCCCTTTTTTAATTAGCAAAAGTATGCATGCCGTGGAGATAACATTATAAAGTTTTATTTTTTATTTTTTAATAATGTATGGTAGTGTTTATTTTTTTAATGTACTGTAGTGTATGGTTAGGATCAAGGGATTTTATGAAATATGGAATTTAGGAATTAGACATGGATTAGAAAAGAAATAGGTTTTTGGATAGAATCCAAAAAATAGTCTTTCATGGTCTCGTACAATGTCACCTTTGTTTCTCAAATATAGAGATAGTAGAACACCTACTAAATGACTGTTTGTTTGCTTTAGAATTCTAGGACAAGGTCACAATTATTTTCAAACAAGATGACAGATTTACGGCTAACATAAAACCCGTTTTGGTGGATTAGAGATCCACGCCTTTTAAGAATGAAATATCAAACAAAACTTAACAACTTTTCCCAAGATTCATAGTTTGGGAAACTTGAAAGGAACACAATCAAAGAAATTTCAAAGACACTAAGCAAGATCTAAACAATGTTTGGTAAAAAACCATTAAGAAATTTAAAGAAACTATTCTCATCTCCTCATGGAGCACTCAAGATTGGGAATGCAAAGTCGCTGAAGCATCCATCCTCAAGCTGTTGGGATTGCATCATATGATGGTTCCAAAACATTCCTTTACTGATTATCACAACTAAGTAAGCCCTAATCATTGGTTTCCCCCATCAAGTGGATTCATCAAATTAAAATTTAATGGTGCCTCTAAGGGTAACCTGAGACTTGTCAGGTACTGAGGGGTGTTTAGAAACAAAAAGTTGGAATACTACTTGTGTATGTAGGAGCAATTGGCCATGACAATTGATCTGAAAATGAAACTTTGATCGCCCTCTAACACTTTGCAAGCGTGATAAACTTGGGTCTTTAAATGTAAAATTAGTTTTGCATTTTCTTCAAAGATAAGTGGTTAAGTTTTCACATGAACTTAAAAAAAAAAAAAAAAAAAAAAAAAACATATGTAACTCAATATGATAAACATGCAGAGAGAAAACTAGCAAGTGATAACAGAGTTAACCCCTCTTGAGCTACGTCTCTAGGCCTTGCTCTAATGTCTAGGTCAATTTATTGATCTCAACAACAAATGAGCACATTACAATTTGTTGACTCTTGGAGTGGTATTGTTTCTCCTACAAAGAAACATTCTTATACAAATAATTCTCACTCAAAAAATGACTCCCTACAACAAGTCATGATTATGTTAACAGAAAAAGGACTCTTTGACAATAGATCCTTGGACTCCTCCTAAAATAGAAAATCATAAAACCAACTACTTCACAATGAAGTCTTGGGAAGAGCTTTTCCCATAAGCACAATGAGAAAAGACTAAAAATAAATGCTCTACTGAAGTAACATCTGCTGCAGATATAACTAGAAGGCTGGAAAACCTTTATCTAGTCTCTTTCCATGCTCATATATGCCTCCATATGGCCTAAAAAATCTCTCTGTCGATCTCTAAAGGACTTGAATCTAAAAAAATTTGATCTTATAGTGCTCAAATCAGAAATACGATGCTTCCATTGAGTTTAGAACACTCAAAAACCCTTTTTAAGGCTCTTCTTGAACTCCAAAAGACCGAAAATCCACCAAGTTATGCCTCCTAGAAGTTTTTCCTGCTAATTGTCCTACAAATTAGAAAAATTGGCTATCTAGGCAACAAATTCCGCCTTTCCGCCAATCATTGAGCAATAATTTCACCCTGGACCGATAGAATTCCTACGACAAAAGTGAAAATTATGCGTCAATATCCCTCAAGCTTCGAATCACGGTCACATTGAATGCCATATGGTCGGGGGCCAGGGCTAACCGCTTGCCCTCTCTAGCCCTCTGCTCTGGATCCATTAGTCACCTGGAAACTGATAAGACTGGGGGCTGGGTCACTCATCGACCCTCTTCGCTGAAGCCTCCGTGCCATGGTCTTGGGGGCTTTAATAGGACCAAGGACCAGGGCTAACCGCTTGGCCCCATCACTTCTGCCTTCGTCTGTGGTCGTAAGGTGGCATATAAGACTGGGGGTCAGGGATAACCGCCCACCCCTACCTCGCTTTGGTCACACGATATGAAATGTAAATATGGGCCAGGGCTAACCGTCTGACGCCTTCCCCCAAATGCACTTGAATTCAACGTTAAGTTAATGTCACCGAACCATATGGTTAAGACTCATGGTTGTGGCTTGGCGGTAGGGCGTTGTGTTGTGTTGCGATAGGTCTAGGGGTCAAACCCCGTCCTGGCCCTTTGGCCCTTTATATTCTTTTTTTCCAATCACTGAGGGCCATGTGGCACCCTCTGATTAGGCCACATGATGCCTCGCCATTGGCTCAGTTCAAACCAAACCAATCAATAAAATTGTGCCACCTTCCCTAGTGCAGAGTTGTCACGTGTTGAGCCAACATTGGTCCTCCTGTTTGTCATATGCCCAATCAACATGTTGGCGTCAGCATGATGTCAATTGTACGGTTTGCCCAGTCAGTGACCCAGTCAACCCTGTTGTTTGACTTTTTAGTTATTGGGAAAAAATTTTATAACATCATAAATCTCTCATACGGCGTCGAATTGAGGTGATTCAAGCGGCATTGGAATTAGGATGATAAACACTATGATCTGGCACTAGTTTCAGGAGATTATGAACAATTTCTTTTTTGAACATATTTTTGATCTCCGGATCATACCTCCCCACTAGGAACTTTTGGACCTCCAAAAGTCTATCTTCACTCAACAAATAAGTGAGGAAACATCTCCTTTACTTTCCCAATCTCAATCCTTCTTGTTTTGTTTGAATTGGTGCCTTTGAGCCTCATTCAAGATACTCCACATTGCCTCTACGTGAAGTCCTTATCCTCCTGTCAAGAATTGTGGCTTGCTGCAATTATTCTAAACATTCAGGAACAAAATCTTCAATGGATGGAATCTGAACATTCTCTTCATGACCATATTTCTTTGGCGGCTCATACAATCTTCACCTTGAAGTCTTTCTTTGCTAAAACCAAACTTGATCTTCCACCTGGAAATCATAAGCAACTTATGCTTATCATGCATTTCTTTGTACTTTGATTTGTTATCCTCAAGATGCACTTGTACTCTTTGATGCAATGGCTACATTTGTTCAATGAAATTCTTGGCTTTGTCCACGTTGCTATGTACATCTTCTGCAAAATCTTACCTAAGATCAAATCCAAAGACTTTGTAAAATAACTCAAACAATCTTCACATGAGAATACTTGCCTAGGTGAATTCTTGACACAATTGTAGCATATTGAATGTGATGCAATTGCTCATCCCCAAAGTTAGGATGCTTAATACAATTTCCATGAAGGAAATACATTTTACAATATGGAACAAATTCGACTCTTCAAATTCCATGCAAATTGACTCATCCTTAAGCCAAAATAGCATAACAATGCCAAAGAAAACACTGTTGCACATAAGTAATTTATTCATGAGATCATTTTTACAAAATACCCAACCGTGGGGACATGAAACATGTGAAATTCAAAAGAAATGTAGTATTTAATTAGACAAATATTCCAACCATTTCTTACACGACCATGCTAGGGAATTTTCTTTCTGCACTTCACTTTCTTTTGGAACTGCTCCTGGGCTAGTTATGGCGTACCTTGCACATTCCTCTGCCTTCTCCTTCTCAGGTGATTCCGTTACCTATTTTTCCTTCTTTGGATGAAGATGTGGATGCAACTTCCAACACTTTTCAATCCAATGCCCACTCATTTTACAATGAGTACAAAAGTTTTTGTGAGCATTTCTTAGCAAAAAGGAATTTAAACTTGGATGAGAATTTGCGTTCTTGGTCTCACTTCCAATCGACATATTCATTTTTTTTATTAATGATTTCCTTTTGTGACACTTAGCTACACAAAGGCTAGGTGCATGACAAAAAGTGCAAGGAAAAACATTCCACAACATGTTATTCAAATCATCATGTTGTTTGTAATCATAGAAAGCCTTTGAATAATCAGGACACTTATACCTCTTATGGTTGTCCTTTGGCTTATGAGTTTGGAAAGGAGAACTTGATTGTCAAGGACAAATTTATTTTCGAGGAGAACTTGATTGTCAAAGAAAAATTGATTTTCGAGGAGAACTTGATTGTCAAGGAGAAATTGATTTTCAAGGATAACTTGACTTAGTTATTCCTTTGAAGTGCTCATCTCTCTTTGGAGATGTCTTGCCTTCAACATCATCATCATGACATGATTCTCCTTCAACTTGCAGGAGTTCTTTCTTCACAAATTTCACACTTGAAGAATTCTTTGACCTTGCATCTTTGGAGCATTCTCCAACTTCTTCTTGAAAATAGCCTAATCCTTCATGTCGAGGTTGTTCTCTTACCTCAATAGGATTAACGATTCTGTGACTATGGATTCCAAGACTCTTACCTTTGTACCCCATTTTGGTCAACAATTTCATACCAATACCCTTGGCATGTTTCTAAAATGATACAAAAGAAGCATGATTGTTGTCTAGATAATAAATGAACAAGAAGTATATTTTACCTCTTTTTTTGCTTGCGACTCTTGGTCCTCTTCTTGAAGCTTAACCATCTCCTCCTTCTTCTCTTTTGTAGACAAAGTGGTAGATGCAGACTCAAGGAAACCACTCTTGTGATTTAACATATAAGCAGTGTTCTTCATTTGAAAAAGGGTACAATCACTAGTCATTCCATGACCACAAACTTGTTGAGCCTTGGGGTAAGCATCTATAGCTGAACATTCCCCAATTTTATCTTCTATGACATTCTGCAACATTGGGAGCAATTTCTTCTTTTCATTATCCACTGCTTCAAGCAATCTTCTCAATTCCATGTTCTCCACTTGGAGAAAATAATTCATTTCCTCCAATTCTAGGAGCCTTTCATACTGCAAACTTTCACCCATAGTTGCAATTTGGTTATATCCTACTCTGATACTACGTGATCTAAAAATGAAACTTTGAATATCCACTGACACTTTGCAAGCATGATAAACTTGGGTCTTTAAATGTAAAATTAGTTTTGCAATTTCTTCAAAGATAAGTGGTAAAGTTTTCACATGAAATTAAAAGTGAAACAAATTCATATGTAACTCAATATGATAAACATTCAGAGAGGAAACTAGCAAGTGATAACGGAGTTCACCCCTCTTGGGCTACATCTCCAGGCCTTGCTCTAATGGCTATGCTGCTTTATTGATCTCAGCAGAAAATAAACACATTACAATTTGTCAACTCTTGGAGTGGTATTGTTTCTCCTACAAAGAATTCTCACTCAAAAATATGACTCCCTATAACAAGTCATGATTATGTCAACATAAAAAAGACTCTCACAATAGGTCCTTATACTCCACTTGAAATCAAAAAGCATAAAACCAACTACTTCACGACGAAGTGTTGGAAAGGGTTTTGCCATAAGCACACTAAGAAAATACTTAAAATAACTGCTCTATTGAAGTAACAACTGTTGCAGATATCACTGGAAGGTTGGAAAACCTCTATCTAGGTTCTTTCCATGCTCAAATATTCCTCCATCTGGCCTAAAAAATCCTTCTGTCTCCAATACTAAAGGACTTGACTCTGCAAAAATTTCATCTTACAATTATCAAATCATAAAGTTGATGCTTCCATTGAGTTCAGAATAGTTAGAAACCCCTATCTAGGCTCTTCTTGAGCTACAAAAGACTGAAAATCCACCGAGTTATGCCTCTTGGAAGTTTTTCTTGCTAACTGTCCTACAAATTGACAAAATTGGCTATTTGGACAACAAATTCCACCTTCCCATCAACAACCGAGGGACAATTTTTCCTGAGACTGATGAAATTCCTACCGCAAAAGGGGCAAAATGTCGCCTCCTTAACCATACCAATATCCCTTAAGCGTCGAATCAGGGTCACATTAAATGCCATATGGCTGGGGGTTGGGGCTAACCTCCCGCCAATGCCAACTTAGCCCTATGCTCTGGAACTGTTGATGACCCGGAAACTAATAATACCGGGGACTGTACTAACCGCCCACCCCCTCCATCGAAGCCTCTGCGCCATGGTCTCATGGGCTTCAATAGGACCAAGGTTTAGGGCTAACCTCCCGGCTTTGTCGCTTCTGCCTCCGTCTGTGGTTGTATGGTGGCATATAAGACCGAGGGCTGGGGTTGACCGCTTGCCCCTATCGGTCAGGCTCCCATCGCTTTGGTCACACATATGCAATGTAACTAGGGGCCAAGGCTAACCGCCTGGCCACTTCCCCCCAACGCACCCAAATTCAACATTAAGTTAATGTCGTTGAACCATATGGTTAAGACTCATGGTTGCAGCTTGGTGGTAGTGTGTTGCATTGTGTTGCGGAAAGTCTAAGGGTTAAACCCTGTCAAGGCCCTTCAGCCCTTTATAAAAGATTTATCTAATCATTGAGGGCCACGTGGCGCCCTCTGACTTGACCACATGGCACCTCACCATTGCCCCAATTCAAACCAAACCAATCAATAAAAACGTGCCACCTACCCAAGTGCAGAGTTGCCACATGTCGAGTGAGGATTGGTCCCCTTGTATGTCGTACGCCCAATCAACATGTTGTTGTCAGCATGATGTCAATTGTACAGTCTGCCCAGTCAGCAGCCTAGTCAACCATGTTGTTTGACTTTTTAGTTGTTGGGAAAAAACTTCAGAATATCATAACTCTCTCATACGACGTTAGATTGAGGTGATTCAAGTGGCGTTGGAATCAAGACAACGAACACTATGATATGGAATGGTTTCGGGAGATTTCAAACATTTTCATTTTTTATCTTTGGATCAACACAAATAATGCAAAAGAGCTTTATGTTGTGGAACAAGGGATAAATATTGCAAACAAATTCAGCATAGATAAAACTCATTATTGGAGGAGATAAAAATATAATCATCACCCTGCTTAAAAGAATTAAAAATGGCTCTAGTCGAGCCAAAGTTACAAATAGTTGGAGACTGCTAGCTAGCTTAGAGAACATAACAGAGGAAATAACAAATTTAATGAACTCATCCTCTAACATACATTAATAAATGCAATAAGCTGACAAATAATCTCACAAATTTTGGACTAGAATATACATTAGAGGTCCTTGACTAAAACTCAGAGCAACTCATTTCAACACAATTAAAAACTGTGTGCAAATAAATAGCACAACAAGACACCTTCCCCCACAGAGGGTGCTAATCCATTTGATAAGACATACATGATGAAACTAAGTTTTAAAGAGGGACGACAAGCTAGCCTCACCTAGTAGACTACATGGCCACCCCACCTCTAGGAACTTTAATGCAAACAATGCAATTTCTTCACAATGTTGCATGCAAGTGCTTGAGAGGGTACATCGACATCAAGGATTAATCATTCACCAGTTCAAGGATAAAATTATGGTTATGCAAGGACAATGATGTGGTTATAATTCCGTGAAGTGGGTGGAAGGTTGTTGTGCAACTGAACGCTGGAAATTAGTTGACATATCTACTATTACAACTAGATAGTTTGGCAACATGCAAAAATGTGAGGTGTGTTGTGGTTTTTCAGGATTCTCCTTTGCATGGTTCTTTATTGCCTAGGTTTGGCCTGTTCCTTCTTGTTCCAAACAACTCATTCCAAAACTAGCATCAACTTATGCTTTCACCTTTTTCCCCTGCTTGGCATTTTTCTTTCTAGATTGTAGTGTCCCTTCATGGTGAGATAACTTTGATGACACTTGGAGAGGGTGATTTTTATGCAGTGATATAAATATTATGCATGTCAGACTTATGTATATGCATGTTTTCTATAGACCTGGTTAGGGACACACGGTTGCTACGTGCTTATGATAAGACTGATTTTGGTAAGACCGATTTCGGTTAAGTGCATATTATCGATGTTTTCTCTTTTGGTATCCTAATTTGGACATAGGTGATGACACTGAGCATGTCATATATTATCTCAACCGCAATCTTCTAGATATGGAAACTCGATACGCTTACATCGAGAAGTTGTCATTGGCAACCGTTTGTGCCATCCAATGTTTCCACCATTATATCTGGTTGCGCACTACGACAATGGTTTCTGATTGCAACCCGATGACGTACATTCTATCACGTCAGCTACTAGGGGGCAAGTACTTGAAGTGCATGGTTATCCTCCAAGAGTTCGACTTGGAATTCACCACCACCAAATCTAAGAAATCCCTTGTCTTTGCTGAGTTACTTTACTCTTTGCCATCTTCTACCGCGCCCTCTCAGTTAGAGTGGATGGTGATCCAGGATTGAGACACATAGATCCATGGATGATCATGGCTATGTGGAACATATGGTTAATTATGATTTATGGATAATACATGATTTGTATGATTATATATGCTTAATCTTTTACTGAGCAAGATGTGGGAGGGGGCGTGGTTATTTGCAAACAAGGATGTTAAAATTATAAATGGTTGTGGCATTCATTTCTTCAAAACTAAAATGACTGCGAAAGTCATGCAGAATTCTTGGTCTTGGAACTAGACCTTACCAACGAACCATAATATCAATATGAGCTCACAATCAATACCTTAAGGTGAGGCACCAAGTTTCAAAGCATAGTAGATGAGAAGCCATGGAAATAAGGGCGTGGAGTCCTGAATATTTAAAAGGATCAAGGTGCAGAATCTTGGATATTTGGAGTAGATTAGGGCACAAAGTCCTCAATCTACTAAGGCACAGAGATGCATGCAATAAGGGTGCGGAATCCCTATTCTTCGGAAGAAAAACACCTTTCATTGGTAGTTCAGGGATGGATTTCCTTGATAAAATCTCATTTCTAACAATTTTGAAGTGACTTTCTAAAAATAGAAAGTCATGTCTAGCATCTCAAGTATGACTTTCAAAAAATAGTAAATCACCTTGCATCAATTGGTAATCAAGTATAGTTGAAGGAAAATCACTTAAATTATCTATAATCAATCCTAATAGTTCAATCTTGACTTTATCATCAATATTATTATTATTATTTGTTGGGTCCCTATAATACTAGTGATTACCCCATTACTATTGTAGTTATACCCCTTATTTATATTGTTGTGCCCCTATTACCCCCATATTGTTATTTCTGTGCCCCATATAATCCCTCTATTGTTATTTTGTGGCTTTATATTATTATTGTTAGGTCGGCTGGATTATATTGTGACTCCCTAGACTCCTATATATAGAAAGGAGGTTTTGTCATTTGTATCATCCAAGAATTGTTCATTTATGTAATGTAAAGGAGGTTGCCCCCTCGAAGAGGCTGAATTCTAAGGCATTGATCTATCTTTTCTATCTTTTCTTGAGCTGGTTTCATAACATTTGGTATCAGAGCTTTGGATTCTAGGGTTTCGCTGCTCCAAACAGGTCATCGTGGAATTTTCGCTATAACTTTTTTTCTGTGACGTTTCAGAAGTCGCAAAAAAAACCCATTTGAGAAGAAATCGCGCTGAACCTTGGGTCCGAATTTCAGAGCTTTTTGCGCGATATTTGCGGAGATATGATCTGAGGAAGTTGGCCTTTTTGCAGAC
Organism: Pinus tabuliformis; assembly: GCA_031772625.1. Lineage (NCBI taxonomy): Eukaryota > Viridiplantae > Streptophyta > Pinopsida > Pinales > Pinaceae > Pinus > Pinus tabuliformis. The sequence continues at coordinate 1,058,083,461 of CM062818.1, forward strand.
TCCTGAATTACATTCAAAACAGGTGACCTGGGGAAAATCGTCATAACTTTCTCTCTGGGGATCGGATTGAAATTTCGTAAGAAGGTACAGAAAGAGGACGGACTGTAGTTTCTTGTGTGTGTGTTTCAGATTCAAAGGTTGAAACAGTGACTCGTGGCACGTCGTACAAGTTCGCTCTACTGAACCAGTCTAAAAACAAGTCACTGTGGGAGATTTCACATAACTCTTCCTTGGAGAATCCAATTTGGCTCAGACTTGTGGCATTGGAAAGAGGACACAGAAGGCTACTACAGGTAGCAATTTCAGAATTGGATGATCCGAAATTACAAAGATACATCAGATTCAATATCAGGCTTCTATAAAGTCAAAAAAGGTGTGTAGTTTTTTTAAATTTTTGTGTAAGCTTGGTTTAACGGAATTCAAAGGGCATAGTAAAGCATTATTATCGGTAACTGATGCCCCGAGGAAAGAAAATGCAAACACCTAGTAAGGAACCTGAAAGCTCTAGCATGACTCATGAAGAAGAGGAAGAAATGCTACATGATATATCAAAATTACAAGAACAAGTGCAACAAATGTCACGCTCACAAAAGCTAACAGAAGCTAAGATAAGTGGCGTGGAATCTAAGATAAATGGCGTGGAATCTAAGATAAAGGGCATGGAAGCTAAGATGGATGATTCGAAGACAGATTTGAAGAGAGACATGGCAGATTTGAAGATAGATATGAAGACAGACATGGAAGAATTGAAGAAGTTGCTACAAGAAAGGGTCACTAATGGTGAAAAGGTAGTAAAGGAAACTCATGATGAGAACAAAAGAAATGTTAATCATGATTCCATAGACGCTAATGTTGGATCGAAGAATCACCATATTCCAAAAATCGATATGAGGAAGTTTGATGGCAAGGATCCCGCCACATGGATATTACAGATGGAGCAATTCTTCGATCTCAATAATGTGCAAAACGCACAAAAGGTACGTATGGCAACTGTTTATTTGGAACCAAATCAGTTTGTATGGTATCAATGGCTTTGCTCTCGTAAACAATTTATCACTTGGGCAATTTTTACGGAAGAATTGATAGCACATTATGAAGATACAAAAAGCAACACTTTTTTTAGCCAATTGATAAGTCTCAAACAAAAGGGTTCAGTAATGGAGCACATTGAGGAGTTCCAAAAATTGAACATAAGGGTAAAAGATATTCCAGAGGAGCATAGGATTGATGTGTTCATAGGGTCTTTAAAGGATAATATCCAACATGATGTTCGCCTTTGGGAACCTGATTCATTAGAGAAGGCATTCAGGTTAGCAAGAAAAATGGAAAGCAAAATTATGGCAACCAGGAAGCATACCACTCACAACTATAAAGACGGAAGTGTTGTTGCCCCTAGTCTTCCACAACCTATAAGGTTGACACCACAACAATTGGAAGAAAAAAGAGCAAAAGGGCTTTGTTACAGTTGTGATAGCAAATACACAAAAGGTCATAAGTGTGCTGAGAAGAAATTATTCTACATAGATTGTGAAGAGGAAGAAGAAAAGGAGCAAGAAAGGTCAAAAGAAGAAGATATACTTCAGGAACAAAGCCTAGATGAAGAACAAATAAATCCGACCATATCTTGTAATGCATTGGCGGGAATTACCACTCCTCAAACCATCAAGATAGAAGGACAAATCAAGAAGAAAAAGGTAATAGTGTTGATTGATTCAGGAAGCACCCACAATTTTATTCATTGTAGGGTAGCAAAAGAATTGAATTGCTTCCTATATCCAGCACCAGAGTGTCAAGTGATGATTGCAAATGGAGGAACAATAAATTGCTCTGGAAAGTGCCATAATATCAAGCTATCCATGGGAGAATATGTATTGACTAGCCCAATGCTTTCCATTCCAATGGGAGGTGCTGATGTTGTACTAGGAGTCCAATGGCTACAATCCTTGGGTACAATAGCTTTTAATTTTCAAGAACTTTTCATCAAATTTTCTACGGAAGGAAAGGAAGTTGAATTAAGGGGTATTGCAGGGAAACCAGGAAAGATAATCAGCTCTAATGGTATGACAAAGCTTCTAAAAAAGGAGCAAAGAGGTGTAATTGCACAATTATGCTCGCTAGATGTTTCCACATTGGAATCATCTATTTCTCCAGATCTCCAAAAAGTCCTGGACAATCATTCCAAGGTATTTGAGACTCCCAAGGGTCTCCCACCTATGCGTGATCATGATCATGCTATTCATCTGATTCCAGGAAGTGTTCCTCCAAACATCAGGCCGTACAGATATCCCTATGTCCAAAAAAGTGAAATTGAACGTATGGTTGCAGAAATGCTAGAGGCTGGTATAATTCAACCGAGTCAAAGTTCTTTCTCAGCTCCAGTAGTATTGGTGCACAAGAAGGATGGATCATGGCGCATGTGTCCGGATTATAGGGAGCTCAACAAGCTCACTATTAAAGATAAGTTCCCCATTCCTGTTATTGATGAATTACTGGATGAATTGCATGGATCAATTTACTTCACCAAGTTGGATCTTCGTTCGGGATATCATCAAATCAGAATGAAGATTGAAGACATTCCGAAAACGGCATTTAGAACTCATGAGGGTCATTATGAATTTTTGGTCATGCCTTTTGGCCTTACCAATGCACCTTCAACATTTCAAGGTTTGATGAATTCAATTTTCAAACCATTCCTTAGAAAATTTGTGTTAGTATTTTTTGATGATATACTAATCTACAACAAGTCTTGGAAGGATCATGTTGAACATGTTGACAGGGTGCTACAACTATTGGAGGAGAAACAATTATATGCAAAAAGATCCAAATGTTTCTTTGGAGTCCAGGAGGTGGAATATTTGGGTCATATTGTATCTCATGAAGGAGTTAAGGTAGACCCTAGCAAAATTAAAGCCATTAAGGAATGGAAAATCCCCACATCCATAAAGCATCTGCGAGGATTTCTTGGGTTGACAGGGTATTATCGCAAGTTTGTTAAGAATTATGGGAGAATAGCAGCACCTCTAACAACATTATTGAAGAAAGATTCATTTTCATGGACTCCGGAAGCAACAAAGGCCTTTGAACATCTTAAAGAGGCAATGTGCCAAGCACCGGTCTTAGCTACACCGGACTTCACAAAAACCTTTATTGTGGAATGTGATGCTTCAGGAAATGGAATTGGTGCTGTTCTAATGCAAGATGAAAGACCCATTGCTTTTGAAAGTCGTCCAATCAAGGGAAAGTTTTTAAGCAAAGCTATTTATGAGAAGGAAATGTTGGCAATACTCCATGCACTTAAGAAATGGCGACCCTACCTAATGGGAAGACACTTCAAGGTAAAAACGGATCATGATAGCCTTAAATACTTTTTAGAACAAAGATTATCCTCTGAAGAGCAACAAAAGTGGGTCACAAAGATGTTGGGTTATGACTTTGAAATCATCTACAAAAAAGGGAAGCAAAATGTGGTGGCAGATGCACTCTCAAGAAAGGATGAGGATGTGGAAGCATTGTTGTGTGCCATTTCTATTATCCAACCAGATTGGATAAACGAAGCAAGGGAGGAATGGAAGAATGACGAAGAAGTGTGGGCACTTATTCGAAAGCTACAACAAGATTCCAGTACTTCTGATACATTTAGCTGGAAAAATGATTCGTTATGGTACAAAGATCGCTTATACCTCTGTAAGAATTCCCAGCTAAAACAAAAGATTCTTATGGAATTGCACACTTCTCCCTTAGGAGGGCACTCAGGATTTTTAAAAACTTACCACAGGGTTAAGAAGGAATTTTTTTGGGATGGCCTTAAATCAGATATTCAAAAGTTTGTGGCGGAATGTTTGGTTTGCCAGCAAAATAAAGTTGAAACAATTAAGACACCGGGTCTATTACAACCTTTATCCATTCCAAGCCAACGTTGGGAGGAGGTTTCAATGGATTTTATCACAGGTTTACCCAAGTCTGAGGGAAAGAGTGTCATCATGGTGGTAGTTGACAGACTTACCAAGTATGCACACTTTTGTGCATTATCACATCCATTTAAAGCCAGTACAGTTTCTACTGCATTTATGGAAACAGTTCAAAAGCTACATGGAAACCCAAAGATTATTGTAAGTGACAGAGATCCCATTTTCACTGGAAATTTTTGGACAGAATTATTTTCTTGTCTTGGTACTCAGTTAGCTCATAGCTCATCTTATCATCCTCAATCTGATGGGCAAACTGAGATAGTAAACAAATGTTTGGAAGGATATCTTCGTTGCTTTGTATCTGATAAACAGACACAATGGGTCAAATGGTTGCCTCTGGCTGAATGGTGGTATAACACTTCCTTCCATACAACAACAAAAATGACCCCATTTATGGCACTTTATGGGTATCAACCACCATCCATCACATCATATTTAAGAGAAAATTCTAAGGTTCAGGCAGTGGAACATCACATCGAACATCAACAACAAGTCCTCCAACTCTTAAAGGATAACCTCGTGTTGGCACAAAATAGAATGAAACAACAGGCAGATCAACATCGCAGTGAAAGAAGTTTTGATGTAGGTGATTGGGTATTCCTACGGCTACAACCATATAAGCAAATGTCCCTAAAGCAAGCTAAGAAGGATAATAAATTATCACCAAAGTATTATGGTCCGTACAAGGTGTTGCAAAAGATTGGTACTATGGCATACAAATTGGAGCTTCCTGCAGCTTCTCGATTGCACCCAGTTTTCCATGTTTCATGTTTAAAGAAGGTTATAGGTGACAAGCTCCCAATTCAAACAATATTGCCAGAACTTGACGAGGAAGGAAAAATTATATTGGAACCGGAAGCAGTCACAGAAACAAGAACTCGACAGCTACGAAATCGATCAATTTCAGAGTATCTTATCAAGTGGAAGAACTTATCCGCTGAAGATTCCACATGGGAGGATGAGAATTTTATGCAGAAGTATCCAGAACTACTCAAGCGTTGAGGACAACACTTTTTTGAAGGAGAGGGGCATGTTGGGTCCCTATAATACTAGTGATTACCCCATTACTATTGTAGTTATACCCCTTATTTATATTGTTGTGCCCCTATTACCCCCATATTGTTATTTCTGTGCCCCATAGAATCCCTCTATTGTTATTTTTGTGGCTTTATATTATTATTGTTAGGTCGGCTGGATTATATTGTGACTCCCTAGACTCCTATATATAGAAAGGAGGTTTTGTCATTTGTATCATCCAAGAATTGTTCATTTATGTAATGTAAAGGAGGTTGCCCCCTCGAAGAGGCTGAATTCTAAGGCGTTGATCTATCTTTTCTATCTTTTCTTGAGCTGGTTTCATAACATTATTATTATCCTCTATGGAATTACAAGTAATCTTCATCACCTCAATCACTCCACACCTCTCTTCTTGATGAGTCACATGGCTTTACATAACTCTATCTCTTGATGATACATTACACTTTCTTATGCACTCATCAAAGACATGTCATACTCTTACACTTATTGAAAGAATGTCATAAAATATTCCTCTTACGCTCTCTTTAATTCATATGTTACACTCTCCTTAACTAAGACATGCATACCTCTCCTTAATATCATGAGTTACATTCCTCTAAATGGAATATGTTGCTCTTTCTCAAGGCATGCATATTACTCCTCCTTTATGACAAGAATTTGTTGCTCCTCCTATATATGTGTCTCATGTATTATAACTTTGGGGAGGAGAGGTGCATTGTGATACCAAGAGTTGGAGAGATTTAAAGAAGGTTGTGAGAGGGAGATACTTGAAGAGTAGCCAAAATGCTAATCTAAATTACTAAGTAGCTCTACCCAGTGGAGTTGACTGTGAGTGGTATTGAGAGGAAATGAAACTTATCTTCCTCAATTTGGATTGTATATCTCTCTACTACTATATTTTGGTACTTCGGGGGTTCTAGGGGGGAGAAGTTATCCCTTGATATGGTTGGGTGGAAAACCAAATGGTTCAAATGAGTTGGTTAAGGAATCATAGATGGATCATATTCTCAGCGATTGGAGTTGAATATCTCATCAACATTTGATAAAGGAAAGCCGAAATATTATTGAAGGTAATTGCAATAAATAATTTCCAAAGGACTTGATTAAGAGTTTCATGAGTTGTGGTTTTGTTTCATTTTAATTGAAATAAGTAATTAGAGACATGTTTTAGAAACAATTTCAAGATATGTTTCCAAGTGTTTGAAAAAATCCCTAAATTGGAAATGCTATTATTATTTTTAATTATTATGCATGAATAAGTGCTAACTTGCAGCCTACCAGAGAAGTAGGAAATGGATGCATACCCAAAATATACCTGGAGGATTCACTAGATCAACCCTTAAAATAAAAATGCAAAAATGATGGCAGCCAAGAGTTTCAAAGAAAATAATTGAGGTAATTTTCAGTCATTATGTGCTTGCAATCCTTGCAAATGTAGATAACAAGTAAGGATACATAATGCATTAAAAGAATCATCACTAGTTAAATCTTATTTTGGAGTGTTTCTCTATATGTATTACAATAGCTCAGGATGCTTGCCATGTGTTTGTAGGAATGATTGAATGAAAATAATGCTTGATGAATCTCAAACCCTTCAATTCACTTACAGTAGATGAGATGGTTTAGAAAAGAATTTAGACAATGCATAAGTAATTATAGCTTAATTCTATGTTGTTATTTTTTTGATGCATGGTTGTATATTAAAGTTTGCATGCCATCTATTTGACAAAATTTGTAAATGAAATTCCAGGAGTCAGAATATTTGCTAGTTTAAAAAAATGCATCCATGGGTGGTTTCGTAATGATTCAGGACAACATCAAGGGGTATCTGTACCATTTGAACTTGTAACCCCTGATTTGATTCCAAAAAAATGTTTCAGAGCCTAAATAGTAAATCTGAGTGATTTTGCAGATTACTGATGCCAGTTATGTGTGTTTGTTGTTGAGTTTTTGGTGAAAGAATAAGATGGTTTAGCCCCTTTGTTAATATTCTGACATTTAAAGAATTAATTTATAAATTCTATGAGCTAAATAGGTTGAGTAAGAATCTTAGATTCATGTCAAAATTGCCTTAAGGGATTATGACTTCCAAGTGTTTGTCAAAATGCCTCAATGGTTGTAGATTGCATGTTAAAAAGTGTTTGACAAAATGCCTCAATGGTTGTAGATTTCATACTTGCAAAGTGTTTTTCACAAAGCCTCAATGGTTGTAGATTGCATGTTTGCAAAGCATTTGTCAAAAGGCCCTAATGGTTGTAGCTTTTGTGCATATAAATTGTTAGAGTAAATGTCTTGCTTACTGTAGTTTTTATGTACTAGGAATTTAGTAATAGATCTTTTAATGGATGTAGCTTTCTATGTTTGCAAGTTTTTGTTTGAATATGAAAATGAATTTAATAAGTTGTTGAAATGTGAATAGAGAATAAGACAGTTGTTACTTTTATTATCTAAAGCTATCATGAAAAAAAGTGGGGTTGTTGTTGAAAACAATTTTACTGTGACTAATTCTATACGATTTAATTACATGTGCGAGTATAATAAGTTGTCCAAGCTACATTTATTAATGGGTGCAGTATTATGCTTTGATGACTGTAGAAAAAAACTATTTGTGCCCAATTTCGACAGGTCCTTTATTTTACTTGGCACTTTTTGAAGAATAATATGCTTCTGAATTTGTAATAGTAACTACTTTTGTTGAAACATTTATTATACAAGTCTCATGATTGAAGCAATGTCATTTTGCAAATAATTGTTTGTCTTAGTAATTGGGATTGAGAATTTTTAGTCGATGAATTTGGAAATGTGGTTGGGTCAATATCTTTTGTGATTCCATTTTTCCATTTCATAAACATATCATATTTATTAGATTTTTTTATGAAGAGAGGTATATTCCTCCTTTAGTTACCTTGTTACAGGTAGGTTAATACTCATGCCCTTATATGTGATTTTTGTAATAGAAGCATGATATTTTAGGTTCTTGTGGCATAATTTTGTGGTTATGATATCAAAAGTCAATAAGTGGATCTTATTTAGCATAATATAGGAAATCAAATAGGTTGATCTAGATTAATGATCACACATGGCATTATGGGGAAATTCATTTCTAGTCTGACTTAGAGCTCATGTATAAGTATGAAAAGAGCACATGTTTTTTTAAACTTGAGGAGAAATGTGTTTTGGAATTGGTTTTAAGGGAAAGTTATCCCTGACTCCTTATGTTGAAATAGATGAAGGAACATGATTACATGAAAACTAAGTTATATGTATGTGTGTGTGTGTGTGTGTGTGTGTGTGTGTGAGAGAGAGAGAGAGAGAGAGAGAGAGAGAGAGAGAGAGAGAACATTGAGTACTAGTGTTCAATGTGACCTTCACTTCTCTATATTATTGATGGTTGGTAAGGCGGGACCCTACATATGGTATTAGATCGAGTTACAACACTAGGGCCTAATGTGCCAACACACTTGCTTGTAGGTTGATGATGTATGAATGTTGATTTTGCATGCATGTTGAACTATTGTGTATGTTGACTTGGAAACATATTGGTTGCATAGGGGATATTATTATTATTATGTCATTTAGAAACTCATGAAAGGAAAATAATTCTTTCTTATATTCCTTTATATTTTTGTTAAGAAAAAATATTAGAAATTTGTTAAAAGACTTAAATACATGCTGGATAGGATGTGCTTGAGAAAGTTGGGGTTAAACCCAAGCATGTGAATAGCTTGATTGTCAATCAGTGAGCGAGATAGGTGGAGTGCATGCATGGTTGCATATATGTTTAATGCATCATTATCAATGTGATATGGGCTTAGTAGCCATCTTTACTAGTTGAAATCGTATCTACCAAGAAAAATATTGGCTTAATATGGACTATAGTATGATGACTTTGGTGTGTATGCTTTGGGAATGTGTAACAAGTGTAAGACTGAGATTCAGTTAATGTGATGATTGAGTTCATCATGTTAATTTTGACTCTTTTATTATCTACACTAATGTAAACTTAACAAAAGTTAACTTGAAGGATGTCACTTTTAACTGTGAATGTAGATTTACAAGTAATGTATGTGCATTAAATTGATGGGTTAAAAATATGATTTGGAAATGCATTCTTGACAAGTAAGAATGGAATAGCCCCAGGGGTGCAACTTGTTGGCCAGTGAACGCACTACTAAGGTGTTCATTCCGCTATGCGGTCACAGGTTCAAACCTCGTTATACCTGTGCGCTGTGCTTGGGGGCAGTGCAGTTGCACCTAGAGGTTATAGTGGCAGTCGTCAAGGATCGACCCTGTGTCACAGAAGTACGAGATTCAACGCATTAATGATTCTGCCATTCATAAATAAATAAAAAGAAGAATGGAATTCCTATGATTTCTTTGACATGAGTTTTTTTGTAGTTGTTAAATTGTGTATTTTGAGTTGACATTTTGCAACAAATAACTTGAAATTACTCAAATACTAGGTTGTGGTATGACCTTCCTAATAAATAAGAGGCTTAAATAACTTGTGCATGAATGGTTGTGGAAGCCATTTTAAGGAACACTTGAAGGTCATGTTTTCCTTAAGTTACGTATTGGTGTGGAATCCATACTAGCATATATCTATGAGCTAAGTAAAGATGTAAGGTATGGGTGTGGAATCCATACTAACATATATGTATGAGCTAAGTAATTCTTCTAGTTAGAATGAACAAATTATTTTGATGGAATGTCATAGACATGATTAAGGAGGATTAATTATGTGTAATTAAAGTTAAATGGATTGAGATTTGTAACATGAATTTGCTTGAGATTTAAATCCATTATTTTCTTTTAATTACAAATGAAGATACTAAGATTGATATAGTGAATACTATTTTGTGGTTTAGAATGTTTGGAATCACTGATTTTGATATATATGCAGTCAAGTGTGAACTAGGTATCTATCCTCTAATATTGTAATTGTTTTGTATGCGATTTAGGTAGATTAATTAAATTGATTTTCAAATGCTTGAAAATGTATAAAAATATTATTGTGATAAGTTGATAAAATATCTTTTCTATTGGCTTAAGACAAATTAGGTCTAACCTAAGCCTTTGGAGTTAGGGAGACAAATCATCCTTTGTGCAACATCAATTAAATTTAGAATTTTTACGCTTAAAATTAAATTATGGAAGGACTACTACATAACCATAATGTTGTCGCCAATTTGACCTCAATTAGATCTTGGCTCATTCTATCAGTTTTGCCTTGTGTCTCCTCTGATATTCCCATGACCGAAAATCGCTCCCTTGAATTTCTTATTTTCCTTGCATTAAGTTGGTTTTTATAGTAATCATTCTAACTTACAGAAATTATTGCATTAAATAGAGATTTGAAATTCTAATCTTAAATTAATTTTTTTTTTTTTATTTTGCATAAAAGATACTTTAACTACAAGTTATAATTATTATTATAATGATCATTATTATTTTTTTTTCCAGAAAAAAAATAATTTTTTTATTAAAACAATAAAAATTACATTTGTAAATATATTTAAGCATTCTAAACACTAATAATAATCATTTTTATTAAAATAATTAAAAAAATATTAAAAAACAAATCAAATACAAAATTATTATTGTAAAAAAATTAAAAATAAAATTAAAAATTACAAACTAACCGTAATAATTAAAAAACATAAACTATAAATTAAATTAATATGAATTAAAAAAAATTAATTAATTAAAATAAAAAATACAGATTAAATAAAATATAATTAATTAAAATTAATGAATTAAAAAAATTAACCCTGAATTAAATAAATTATGATAAAATTAAATAATATTAAACTAGATAAATTAAAATAACAAAAATTAAACAATACAAAATTAATTAAATAAATTAATAAACTTACCTACCTCCTAACTACCCTCACCTCATGATATTCATTCACTCTCAAAGAACTAAACGAACCATTCAAGTTTTTAACATATAACAACACGGTGTGGGGCTTGGGTATTATATACCCACTTTACCATTTCTTTTAAACTTAATGCTAAGAGCTTCAAAAATGAAATTCGAATCCTGTCGAAACCCAGGTCATTGGGGCTATTTTAAAGTATAACCATCGACTCCATTTTCAAGCAATGACTGTTCGATTAAACTCGCTAATAGTTATAATGTGTCGGGCCTAACTTGCTCAGAGTTTTTCTCCACCATTAATTTCAAATTTGTATAATCAAATTTAAATTATTTTTATATGGTATATATTAGAATTTAATAAATATAATATATAAAAAAATAATTATATATATATATATATATAAAATTTGAAATTAGAATTATATTTATATATGAGTTATATATTTAAATTTATGTATTATATATATTATATAAAATTATATTGTGTAAGTTGGTTAGAAAAGTATTTGAAATTTATAATTGAAGTTTTATTTTAAATTTGAAATTGAAAAGATATATACATTTCAGATTGCTTTTCATTTAAACTCAAATTTTTTATTTGTAATTATTGGATGAAGAAATTGTGCAGACATTAATTTAACATGGGAGGAGCATTCAGATTTTATGATAGGTTTTTAGAAATGTAGTTGTTCAACATTTAAAAAGTAAAACCATATTAAGTTTAATATTTTGTATTCTTGCATTTCTAGAAAATATGTTCACATTAAATATATAATTTATGCCTTAATATTTTATATAGTGGGGGGAATTTTACTCGGTCTCACTTAAGGTAAAATAAAATAAAAAAATCATTAATAATATATGTGAGATAATATTATGAGGAGAACATTTGAAATGGTGAGTTATATTTTAATTTCATTTATTATACTGTTTTATACTTGAGAATTAATTTATATCTTTTCTTTTAATGTAGGATATATTATTTAAAGGATTTTTAACGTGGAGGATTTGAGCGGGTACTCATTTAAATAATGCAATATGTATTACAAGTAGTCAAAATAATTGTTATTAATGTAATTCCATTCAGGAAGTTATGAGAACTAAAAATGAAACGAACTTCCAAACATTTAAAATAAGATGTAGAAGATTGTTCCAAAGTGGTTTTTGGGCATAATTTTTTTTGAGCAGATTGAAGGATAGTGGTGCATTGGAGATGAAGATTTATTCTTTTTAAAGTCATCATGTACTTGCTACAGTGGTGTTGTTCATAGTCACTGTGATGATTTTTATTTAATAATATCTATTTCTTTCTTTTCTTTTTATGTGTTCTTTTTATGTGAGATTTTATGTACTAGTTTAATGTGCAAGTTATTGATATAACATGATTATTCAATAATATTGCATGCAATAACGATTTAATACTTGAATACTTGTTATTTAAAGTTTTTAAATTATATCTGAATTTATTTGTTGCAAAACAAAACTCTGACAATACATCTTATTTAGGGTTTTATTTGCACATAGATTTTTATACCATAAAATCAGTGCTCCTATTTATTTTTTTATTGTTAATTTATTTTCCATTTTTCATTTCTTTATTGCACTAGTAATATGTAGTGATTAGAAATGCTTTGACATGATCAAATTGTTTAATATTCCACACATTAAAATTGGTATAGTTTTTCCTCAAATATTTACTATTTAGAAAAATTAAATCAAATAATTTAATTGTTTTGATGCAAGATGAATAATAATAGCACTTGATTCCATATTGTTTCAACTACAACATTTCTATTAAATGTATTTAACCCAGTTTTTCCTAACTTATGTCTTTTCATTTAATTTTAATTTTATTTTTTACTAACCCTTATGGTTTGTGAGAAATATGAAATATTAATTTAAACCTCACATAGTCATAATGACATTTTATTTTTAATAAGTTTTAATGTGTTATATGCCTACCACCTCTATTTTCCTAAAAATATTTATTTTATTTTAAATACTCTTTATTCAATAATCTGACCTATTTATTTGTTAATTATAAAATCTATTTAATTTACATTAAGTTTACAACGACTATCCAATTTTGATTTTCACTAGGGAATACCTCATGGGGTGAAAGGGAGGCCAACCATTGTCATGTAGAGCAGGAGGATCTAGGATCCTCATTGATGTGGTCTTAGGCTGTCCTTAGTTACCAGAACAATTTGAGCACCAACATATTTTGCCATCGTTGTTGGGGAATGAAGGTATAGTTTTCATTTTCCTTGGTAACTGATTGAATAGTTAGGTTTGTGACATGTTGGTGAACAAGGTCATAACATCAAGTGCCATAAAATTGTTTTAAGTGTATATCTTTCTTGTTTATTTTTTCACCTGGCGACTCCTTGATTTATAATTGCTAATGGTTGTTTCTTGGATTGCATCATGTTTTGCTCCTTTGGATTTTTCGCAGATTGCAGGGTTTCCAAATGAGTTACCAGATATACACATATGCGATACCTACCTAACCTATTTTCACAAAAACGAAGATGACGAATCGATTGAACATATGATCCTAATTCATGATTCCCTTCTTAGGATGGGGGTTGAACATGCGGATGTATGGATGAAATTATTCATGATGTCGTTGGAAGGTAGAGCTTTACATCGGTATTGGAAACTTCCTCCTGTGTGTATTTTATCCTTAAAGGATTTCCATACAATTTCCTATGAACATTATGCAACTATGTATCCCTCTAATTCACTTGTTGGAAATTTTTGTTGTTTACTAGATGAACATTGTGATGATTCTCATTTAGGATTTTAGGAAGATGAATCTTATATTAATGATGAAATAGTGAGTTGACAAAATGATGATTATAACGAAAAATGCTTACCCTCTCTTGGTTTACCAAATGAATGTTTATATGGACTAGGTGTAACATCTAGTGTTGAATGTCAGGAAAACCTTGAAGAATATAATAGTTTAACTACCAATGATAAATCTAATTTATTTTATTTTGATTCTCCTAAGGGTAGTGTTTATAAAGTTTGTAAGGTAAATTATGTTAAAGAATAAATTATACCTATAATTGTGTCACCATCACACATTTATGATTATGTAGATTAATCGTCAGTAGTGGAAGATATTGTTTTATCTAATGAAATGAAAATTAGTGATATCCTTATTAATTTTGATTCTTTTGTATGTGAGATTTATGTCGACAACACATATGTACAACACATATGAAGACAACTTATCAATTTCTTCTCACAATCTTGAATTAAATAACAATCAACTTACAAGGATAAATTTACAATCATGTTGTTATTTTAATTTTGTTGATGCAAATGAATATGTTGAACATAATGATTTAACCGATTTAACATCACTACATGATGATGAACCTGTTTATGATGACCATATGGTACAATAGGTTACTAATATTTCAATATTTTCTTCATTAGATGTTCATACAAGCCTGCAGGACTTCGTTGAAACATGGATGAGTGCATACTTCGAAAATGTTTCTTCTTATTTTCAATCAAATGTGAATATATTTCTCGATGTCCTGGTAACACAATTTCTCCCCTGCTTCTTTCAACAGTTAAATATATTATTATTATTGATCAAAATGAAGCCAAGAATCAGGAGGTTTCTCATTGACAAGATTTGTGTCTGGTTACATTGGATTTTTTACTTCTTTGAAAAAACTGTTATTGAGACACATTGTATATAAACCTTGTACATAAAAAACCTTTTATGCTTCTTAGGTATAGAATGAATAAAGATGAAGGTTTTTTGCATCTTGAAGAGTCTTTATGTGATCATAGTAGAATGGAATGCATATATATGAGTCCTTATGAACTATATTAATGAGATTTTTTTTATACATGCTTAGAGACTTGGTTTGTAAATCATGTTTGGCGAGTAACACTCTTTAAAGGGCTCAGATCTTAGTTTCTTAGTAATGTCACATTCATATTGAACATTCCTCACCCCATCTCTTTTTCATTCTTCTTACACATAAATACCAAGGGATTGCATTAAATCATAAGGGCTAGACCTATAACCATAAGATTGGGCTTTCATAAAATTCAATTGAAACTTTGGTAGCACTAGTTACATTATAACCATGCATGAGACATTCCCTTATCACCATACTACCATAGGGATATGAACTTATGTCTTTTTGGGTGGGGCATTTTGGTATCTCCGTCGGGGCTATAGATGCTCACTAAAGTGGAGCAAGGTTAGTGGCATTAGATTAAAATCTAGTGTGTAATCCTCCCACTCCTTTTGTTGAGGTAACTTCTGATGGGGCATGCTTACATCCCCACCGGGGCTATGAATGCTCGTTGGCAGTGGAGCAAGGTCAGTGGTACTAGACCATGTTCAGTGTGTGATCCTCCCATCATGTGTATGTTATGTTTGCTAAATAAATTGAACGAATAACCTCTAACATGAAGAGAAAACAAGAATCCATAAAGTTCCTTACCTTAGGATAGTGGATGCCTCTGCCAAGGCTATGGATGCTCGCTGGCAACAAAACAACTTTTGATTCTAGAAAATCATGTCATGCGACAAAAAGGGAACCAAATCCCTGACAACTAATCTCCATAGTTTCAACATTATTCCAAAATGAAAGTCATTCTTATGAATGTTTATTAATACTATTATTTATGTCATTCCTTGACCATGAACTGTAAGTAGGTATGACTTTTTATCGTGTTGAATGCTCTTACGAAGTGAGGCATTTATCATTTATGATCATTTTCCCTTAATCATTATCATAGCTACCCCAACAGTCACTTAGTGTACAAACAAATGTCTTATATATGTGAATAATTATTGAACTTGTTAATCTATGTGTGCTAGGACTGTAGAAATTTCATCGTAGATGACCTGATAATGCAATATATTAAAGAAAAATACTAGATTTACTTCTACAATCAAACTTTGCGGAAGCTTAATCAATTTGAGCTAGATCAATTGGAACACATATAACAGAGAAGGAGAAATCATACACATGAAACACAGAAGAATACTATGGGGAAAGCCTCAGCTAAAAACCATGATCTCTGTATTATCATACAAGTGGTAATATGTCCAGATTACACAAAGCTTTAGCTCACAAGCTATCCAGCTCTCAGTACAATCTCTCAATGTTGCTCATAGACAGTGAAAGGCTTCTCACAAACCTTCTCCTCTGCCCTCCAAGCCTCCTATTTCCTTGCGCAGTTTTCCTTGGGGTCCAATGCTGCGACCTGTGTGAATTGGCCTCATCACACACTCACGAAACCCAAAAGTAACTACGCAATCCTGAAGGAGATAAGATCCTTCTGCATGGATGAGTTTCCTATATAGGAAAAATCCTCCAACTGATAGTACATTGTCTCTTCCTTTGATCTCAACTGGGTCTCTGTTTGAACTGACATGCATGAGTTATTTATGAGAGAATATTCAGTTATTTGGAGAGCAGCAGTTACATGCATGCAAGCATTAACTAACTGAACTCACAATTAATTCTACAAACTATTAGAACTAATCCAATTGGACATAACTCAGTTACCTGAGCTAACTAATTACAACTCAAATTACAATTCATCCTTATCTCTTTAACTGAGGGATAAATTCTTCAATCAATGGAGAAACTGTTGCATGTCCTCACATAGACTTCATGTTTGATTTTCTACAACTAATTAACTCAAGATGAATAAATTAATTATTAATCAAACAACTGCTAAGATCAAATTCGAATTTTACTTCTCAATTTTAGTTCAGGGACTAACTAAAATTGGAATCCATCCCGAAATGCTATTTATAGCAATGCTATTTTTAGCACTTCCATTTTTCATTCCTTGTTGCTATGTCCAACACTGGTACCCGAACTGCTATTTATAGCAGTGCTATTTTTAGCACTTCTATTTTTATCATTTCTTGTTGCCATTTTCAACTGGGACCTCACATTTATTCTTGTTTCGTTCTTGCTATCAATTGAATGAACCTTTAAGATGTAAAAAATTTTCATTTTATTATTTTTTGTCTCTTCAGTTCCCTTTTTTACTCCATGCCCAATATGAAGGCCTCTCGTCTACGTTATTGATCCTCCGTAGGGGAGCATCATCCCCATTTGGAGCCAAATGTTGTCGCCAATTTGAACTCAATTAGATCTTGGCTCCTTCTATCAGTTTAACCTTGTACCTCCTCTCATATTCCCATAATCGAAAATCGCTCCCTTGAATTTTCTTATTTTCCCTGCATTAAATTGGTGGTTATAGTATTCATTATAACTTATAGAAATTATTACATTAAATGGAGATTTGAAATTCTAATCTTAAATTATTTTATTGCATAAAAGACACTCTAACTATAAGTTATAATAATAATTATTAAAATAATTACAAAAAATTAAATATAAATAAAAAATCAAATACAAAATTATTATTGAAAAAAATAAAAATTAAAAACTAATCCTAGTAATTAAAAAACTTAAATTATAAATTAAATAAATATTAATTAAAAAAATTAAATTAATTAAAATACAAAATACAGATTAAATAAAATATAAATAATTAAAATTAATGAATAAAAAAATTATTCATCAATTAAATAAACTATAATAAAATTAAATCAAATATTAAACAAATTAAAATAACAAAGATTAAACCATGAATAAATTAAATTAATATACTTACCTAAATTAATATACTTACCTACCTCCTAACCACCTCACCTCATGATATTCATTCACTCGCCAATAACTCAAGGTACCATTCAAATTTTAACATATAACAACAAGGTGTGGGGCTTGGGTATTATAATACGCACTTTACCCTTTACCCTCACTGATATTCATTCACTCTCCAAGAAGTCAACGTACTATTCAAATTTTAATATATATATATATATATAACAACAAGGTGTGAGGCTTGGGTATTATAAGATCCACTGTACCCCTTCTTTTATTCTTGTAAACTTAATGCTAAGAGATTCAGAAATGAAACTTGAATCAAGTCAAAAGCCAAGTCGATAACCATCGACTCCATTTTCATGCGATGATCCTTCGATTAAACTCACCAACGGTTATAATGTGTCGGGTCTAGCTTGCTCATAGCTTCTCTCCACCATTAAATGA
Source organism: Pinus tabuliformis (assembly GCA_031772625.1). Taxonomy (NCBI): domain Eukaryota; kingdom Viridiplantae; phylum Streptophyta; class Pinopsida; order Pinales; family Pinaceae; genus Pinus; species Pinus tabuliformis. Next base: position 1,058,101,472 of record CM062818.1, read on the forward strand.
CTTTTATATGATATATATTGGAATTTAATATATATAATATATAAAAGTTTATATATATATTAGAATTATTTACTTAAATTTATATATTATATATTATTGAGATTTTGTGTAAGATTATATTTTTTAAGTTGTTTAGAAAGTTAGTTGAAAATTAATATCAAAATTAAAATATGAAACTTATAATTAAAATTTTATTTTAAATTTCAAATTGAAAACATATATATTTTTCAGATTGTTTTCATTTAAACTCTCAAAATTTTTGTTTATAATGTTTAAAAGAAGAAATTGTGCAAGTATCAATTTAGCATGGCAGGAGCACAGAGATTTCATGGCAAGTTTTTTAGAAATACAAGCGTTCAACATTTGAAAAGGAAAACCATATTAAATTTAATATTTTGTATTCTTGCGTTTTTGGAAAATATGTTCACGTTAAAAATATACTTTATGACCTAATGTTTTATATAGTGGGGACAATTTTACTGGGTCTCACCTAAGGTAAAAAAATAAATTTCATTAATAATGTACATGAGATAATATTATGAGGAGAACATTTTGAAAATGTTAGTTATATTTTAATTTCATTTATTATAATGTTTTATATTTGACAAATAATTTATATATTTTCTTTTAATGCAGGAAATACTATATAAAAGATTTTCAACGTGGAGGATTTGAGCGGACATTCATTTAAATAATGGAATATGTATTAAATCTAGTCAAAATAATTGTTATTAATGTAATTTCATTTGGGAAGTTACGAGAACTAAAAATGAAGCGAACTTCTAGACATTAAAAGAAGTTGTAGAAGATTGTTCCATAGCTTTTTTTGGGTAGAGAGTTTTTTGGACAAATTGAAAGATGATGGTGCATTGGAGATGAAGACTTATTTTTTTTAAATCCATCATGTACTTGTTACAGTGGCGTTTTTCATTGTGAATGTGAGGATTTTTATTTAATAATATATATTTCTTTCTTTTCTTTTTGTGTGTTTTTTTATGTGAGGTTTTATTCACTAGTTCATTGTGCAGGTTATTGATATAACATGATTATTCAATAATTGTTAGGATATTCCGACACATAGGAAATAATTAAGTACAACTTGGTCTAGTGTATAGTTAAGTAAAGTGTGTTTCTTTAATATGTACTTTTTGTAACTTACAATCTGACGGTCACGATATGTTCTAGACATGAATTGATCTGACGGTTCATTCTCTCCTCAGTATTATCGACATTTGATCAGTGGCTTAACACCCGGATTGGTCCATGATCTCTATTTAAAGAGCATGGAGGGTCATTTGTTAAGTGACCATTCATGAGAGAAGCTTATGTAAATATTCTTTCTTTTATATTAATAAATTGCCTGAAGTGACCGCGTTGACTGAGGCCGTGGATTGTTTCCCTCTTTGAGGGCTTTAACCACGTCAAGAATATTGGTGTACTGATCTGTGATCTGTTTGTGAGTGGTATCCTTTGATGTTCTATCTAAGGAATTTATCCTGTAAATTCCTACATGGTATCAGAGTTATTCGAGGGTCGCATCTGTTGGTGATCCAACTGAAGCTGGTACAACTGCATCCGACTATTATTTCCTAGATCTACTATTTCTGACCGCTTTCGGGCCGAGATGATTGCTCTATTGTGTTAGGAGCATTTGTTCCAGTGAGGAGCCTCTTTCGTTTCACGCGAAAAGGTTTCCGGTAGCCCTACCTACGCCATTTTTAAGATCTTGAGGTATATAATCTCTATTTGCAGTTATAGTTATTTATTTATCTGTTCCTCTATAATTTTTTATTACTTGATCTATATCTTTCATTTTTGCATATTCTCTTTGCCCCGCGACTCTGTGCAATCAAGGCAAACCAGAAATAGAAAGAAATGATTTTTCTCATGCGTATGCTCTTTTCCGTTGCACATTAGTGTGATATCGGAAAATTAGAAACATAGAGGAAAATATTTAGTTTCCGACCAAATTTAACTTTAAGCCGTAAGGCTTTGATCACTTTTTCTTGTTCGTTTTGGGTTGTGTGGTTGTTTTTTTTTGTAGGCAAAAGGAGGTTTTCCAAGTAAGCACATATTCCAAAGCTTCAGTGAGCTAAAAATTACTAACCTTTCAAACTAGCTCACTTGGTCCAAAGTTACTCTATGAGAATATAGGTCTTGGGTTCAAGTCTTTCTTTTTGTTGAGTTACTTTTTTCAAAAAACACATGTATCTTATGTTTTAAAGTTATTTTATATAAAAATGTTCTCATCCATTATAAAAAGTGAGTCACTTATAATTCTAAAGTCACTTTATTTTTTATTTAAGTTACAATTTAGTGGATAATTCATAAAGTACCATTGTAAAAGTGACTTTCACTTATTTATAAAAGTGGGTTACATAAAGTAATATTTTTTTAAAAGTGAGCTAATTATATTAAGTTTGGAAAGGGAGAGATTATATTTTTTATTTTTTTATAACATTATCATTCACTTCGCAACATTCACATAGTTCATCGGCATCTTCAACAATTTTTCTTCAAAAAGCCATAACGTCTTCATCCGGAAGTAATTTTCAAAGCCCTTTTTTTGGAATCGGGCTAATTTTTCGATATATTTCCATTGGAACACTTAGTTTCAGCATCTATAGCTTCAGTTTCTTTTAAAATGGAAAGTTCATGCTTATTCTTGACAACAACAACTACTTCCAATGATTATCCTATATTGTGGATTTACTTAGAAGTAAAGGTCTTTATAGTATAGCCTCAAGCCAAAAGTCTAAATCTAAAGATGAAGATAAGCAAGCGAAATGGGAAAATAAGCAAGATCAAGCACGTGGGTTGATAGGGATGTCTATTTCTCTAGACCTTAGATTCCATATCATAGAAATTCATACCCTTGATGAAGCAATGAAACAACTCAATAAAGTTTTTGGAATTAAAAATGAAATTAGACCCCATCAACTCGAAAATGAGTTGTTTATGTTGGACTCCAATAATTTTTCTTCCATTGAATATTTTTTGTCCAAATTCAAAACCCTTAGACTTCTCTTCGAAGGTGTTAAGGTTAAGAAATAAGATGGTAGCCTTATCTATTCCATTCTTACTAAGTTAGGACCAGCGTACTCTATGTTTCTTTCCACCTTCCATTCTACTAGATAAGCCTTTATTTATCAAGGACAAGACTACAAGTCCCCCTCTTTTGATGTCTTTCGTGATTTTTTAATAAGAGAGCAAGAAAAACTCTTACATCTTGGTCTTCTTAATACTGGAAACTCTTCTAAGAAAGCCTTAGCAGCCCAACAACAACCAATTTCAAAGAATCCTAAGAAGAAACATCCTAAAAAGAATGGTTCTAAACCAAATAAGGGTCCTAAGAATTTTTAGTCTCACAACGAAAAAACAACTCAACAAAATGATAAGGCAACTAAAAACAAAGGGAAGAACACTGATAAACATTGCAACTTTTGTAATCATGAAGGCCACTTAGAATCCAAATGCTTTAAGAAGATAGAAGCATTGGAAGCAACAATGAAGAAGCGTAACATCCATTTGGAGCACTCCTCAACTTCAACTTCATCTTCAGGAATAACACTTTATGCATGTGGTTGTCAAGCATATCGGTCTGGTTATGCACTAAATGTATCTTTTTCTTCTCATTCTCATGAGTGGTTCATTGATTCTGGAGATTCTTATCACATGGCCAAAGACAAAGCCATGTTTTCTTCTTTAAATGGTTGTAACACCAAAAATATATATGTTGGTGATGATATATCTCTTAGCATTGTAGGGACTGGAACTATTCATCTAGACAATGGTCAATTTAATGATGTATTATGTGCTCCTACCTTATCCTAAAACCTTCTATTTGTATATCAGATAACTCATTTAGGTGAAGGAAAAACCGTTAAATTTTCACCTCATGGTGTTGTAATTAAGGACCTAAGAGATCGTAGACAGATTTTAGCTACTGCATTACTGATGATTCTACAAGATTGTATAAGTTTAACAACTTTGGGTCATCAACTCTTCCCTCAGTATTTCTTGCTCATAATGATGAAGTGAACAAACTTTGGCATGAGCGATTTGGTCACTTAAACTATCGCTTCAAAATATATGTAAAGAAAATATGGTGACAGGTCTCCCTATGGTATCTTACAGAGATGGTGTTTGTTCAAAATGTGTACTCGGAAAACACCATCAGGATAGCTTTGAAAAATGTGCCTCTTGGAATGCCTCAGCCCCTTTATAGCTTGTGAATAGTGATTTATGTGGTCCACTTCTAGTTGTTTCATTCTCTGGCTACAAGTATTTCTTAACTTTCATTGATGATTTCTCCATACGCACTTGGGTATACTTCTTAAAACTCAAAAGTGAAGTCTTTAACATGTTATTTGCCTTTAAGGCCTTTGTTGAGAAACAATTTGGACATCAAATTCTTAAGTTAAGATTTGATAATGGCGGAGAATATGTTAACAACAAATTCATCAAATTTTTCACTGAGCATGGAATTTAATTGCAACATATTGTTCCATATACTCCACAACAAAATGGTGTAGCTGAAAGGAAGAATCACACCTTAAAGGAAATGGCTAATTGTATGCTTCAATCTAAAGGACTTAGCCTTAATATTTGGGTAGAAGAAATCAACAGCAAAAATTACATAGTAAATCGCACTCCTACTAAGGTTTTAAAGAATATCACTCTAGAAGAAGCATGGAAATCAATTAAACCAGACGTAAGTTACTTTCGTGTTTTTGGAAGTGAAACATGGGCCCTTGTTCCAGATGAGAAACATAAAGCCGTAGAACCTAAGAGTGAAAAATGTATTTTTGTTGGATATTCCGAAGATGTCTGTGGTGCAGGTAAATTATCAGTGTGGACACAAACAATTCCTCTATCCTGAGAGAGCGGGTTTAGCCACAAACAAACAATCTATGGAAAATCTCCTTAAGATGGAATCAATTAAGAGGGCCTACCTCTTAGAACACTATTTTGCTTGGTGATGATCCTGCTTCCTCACTCCAGCTATCTTCTGTTTCCTTCCTTCGAATACTTGAAACAAGAAAACAACAACAACAACAAACATGATAGCATACAATATTGTATTTAGACTACTTAATAGGTCAAGGAACATTAAGCCATAAATATGTACAATGACACTTCATGTAGGAAATCACTCAATAGTTGCATTTATATAAATTAGAAAGAGATTACAACTGGTGCCTTGACGTTGTTGGTCCCCTCCAATGTATCCGGGTTCCCAAACTTCTGCTAACACTTCATGGATAGCCCCAAAAATGGAAGTTTTAAGGCCTCTTTCCCTCTAGTCTCAAACCAAACCAAAAACACACTATTCTCCCTCAAACATACACTAGAAAGCTACAAGCTATAGATGACTTGCTGATCATTCAAACTCACTCCAAAACTAAAAACTTCAACTAGATTTTGCTTGGGAAAAAGAGAGGTTTATATAGCTTGGATGGATGGGAGATGGTTCCTCTCATCATGGGAGATGGTTCCTCTCATTATGGGAGAAGGTCTTCCTCGGCACCATCCAGCCCAACCATCTACCAGACTTCCGTTACGAAGCTTCTAGACATGGAGCTTCGGATCCTTATTTAAAAAACCTTCCAAAAGATGATTGATGCAACTGGAAAAGGGCTCAATTGCTCCATACAATGCAAGGGATAGTTTTAACCTCTGAAAATCGGTGTGAGGAGGAAACTGGTCAATATCTTCGGCCTTGTACACTGAGATAAAAGGAATATTCTTGGTAAATGATGCAAAGGGGAATTATCCTGCTCATGGAGAGGGACATACCGGGAGTTTCTTCATGATGAGAAAGCATGTCGGGTTCACTGTAGAGGTCCTCTAGGATCGTCGACGGGGATTAAAGGGACAATGACAAAATGTTGTGTAACAGATGCCCCCTAAAATGTGAAGGCCGAACTAGAGTGAGGGGTGAAATTCTTTATAAGTGGAAAAGGGGAACCAGAGTCTGTCATCAGAAAACCTGTAAGCAAGCATAGATACATATACATCACTGAACACTCTGAATAATTATACATGAATCATGGTATGGACGCAACCATCATGGATCCAAGGCATGGAAGCAACCATCCAATAGAAAGGATCATAATGGAACCAAGGTATGGTCACAACCATCCAATAATGAGAAGGATAACATATAACAACTCATGGTATGGTCACAACCATCCATCTGAAAGAGACATGTATATTAACATGATCATGTCACATTGCCTCACAACCTGGACTTGTGTAATATTAGCCTAGGGTCTCGCGCTCCAAACGACTTGATCAGAGTACAAATCCTAACATGTGAATGAATGTGTTGAAGTCGAACATGCTAGGAAGTTGCTTGATCACCGGTCAATGATGTGAACCATTAACAAGTGCGAGAGAAACCACCAATAATGATAATGGATCTCAAGGTATCGAAAACACAGTTCATGGAATGTGAATAAAGGAACTGATGTCGAACACCTGTGAAATCACCCGATCGAAAGCCAATGATGTGAGCTTGTCGTCGAGTGCGAAGAACTTGCCATTATGGCATGCACGCTCTAAGGTACTGGAAGAGAGTCTCTTGGTCAACTTCCTAGATAATGAGCTGAAGTCGACAAGAAGTGACCATTTCGAAGGAGGGCCATGATTTATCCCACATCATCGACACGAGACAAAGGGATGAAAATTATTTCAAATGATACAGAGAATAAAGAGTAAGTGTAACTGCAGAGGGACTAACTCTTGAACATATCGACGACACAACTCTAGAGTTTGGTAGCTTTTGGATCCATAGGATCGATGGTCATAATGACATGGCAGAGATCAAATAGAAGGAAAAAATGAGTGACCCAACCCAGGAAGGTTAATGACAAAAAGGAGGATATCCCAACCAGACACAAAGCAGAAAGTGTCATGTTCGAAAGTGAGCTTCGAACACGACTAATAGAATTTCCAATTTTCCCCCACCATTTCTGGTAGGTACTCAAATTATTTTTTATCGCAAGCTTGAAGGGGATAGCATTTGCTTGCACTGTAATTTCATCCTTCGAACGAATCCGATATAGTAAGTTTAATGAGCCATAGGAAGGAGAATCTCACGATTGTCATGGTGACGAATCCAATGTTGTTTAATGTTTTAATGAGTCCAACAAAGGTGTAACTTGTTATCTTTTTAATGTTTAGAGAGTTTGAAAAAGACATGGAAAATAAAACTCCACATGGGCCTTTTCATATATTTGTGTGTCTCAAGCCCAAAAAGGTAGAAAATGATACTTGAGAGAATCGCTTGAACATTTCAGTCAAGGAGTACCTTTTTCGTAAATAGTTCATCCTAGCCCGAAAAAGGGGTAAACATATACTGGGTGAACGACGTTTCACAACCTTTAATGAGTTCAAAATGATAAGAGATCGACAATATTTTTATGTTTAAAAAGTGGTAAATGAGATTGAAAGCGGACCCCCATTTTTATTCTCTTTTATGAGTCAAAAAGGGAAAAATACTCGGTGATATTTTCATTTGAGTTTTACAAGTCGAGAAAAGAGTTGAAACATGACTCCAGTACCATCATCGACAATCCGTATTTATTTTGCCTTATTTTGCTCTTCTTTTATCATCATTCTTCAAGCCCTGATGATGGATCCCACTTGGGATTTGAAACGTTGGTATAAAAATGTTCATACTGTGGATTCTCCGGTCACTGATTCAAAAGATACAAACCACAGATCTCTTAAATCCAAAATCCGTCACTTGTCGCTGCACAAAAAGGTAAATGCATTATCCAGTTCTGAGGAAAAGTAAGTCAAAAATAATTTAAAACCCTAATAATTCATGAAAAATGAATAAAAGGAGGCAAAAGTAATTATTTTTTACCATTTACCATTTTACCTTTGTGTGAAGAGCTTTTTAGCCACTTGTGCCCTAATTTTTCTGGAGCAGATTGCGAGAGATTCGGGAGGTCATTTGTCGAGCCATCAGTTGTAAGTAAGAGCCAAGACCTTAAGCTCCATTTTCATACTCATTTCACCTGTTTTTAACCATTTTTTGGATTTCATGAGGAGGTTTTGTAAAAAAAAAATCGCCCTCGGTTGGCACGATTTCCGGGCATGGAATTGCACCGATTGGGGGTTGCTAAAATTGTCAATTGCGCCATCGGCGCTATTGTTTTTAAAATAGTCACACTGGTGCCGTGAAGAAAATTTTTCCTTTTTTTTGCTCAATTTGTTCGTTTGAATCCAAATTTCTCTGGCCAAAGATGATTATTGAGTTGATTATATGGTTTTTGTAGGGAAAAAATTGTGAAAAATGGTGGATTGGAAGGAATGCGAGCATGAGGATATTGACACCCAAGAAATGGATGACCCAAATTGCTTGGATGCTTTGAGGAACTGTGGGCTTGTCAAATTCTTCCTTACACTAGGTCTACGGGCTCAACCTGAATTGCTATGGTACTTAATTAGTCTTTGGGATGTGAATCGGGAAATTTTCATGATCGGTGACCAAGAGTTGGAGTTGGAAACTTCAGACGTTTATTTCATCACAGGACTATCCCAGAGAGGGGAGCTAGTCAATCTGTATGGGTCAAGGCCGATTGGGGCCAGTGTGACCATGCTACTTGCAGAACATTGCCCAGAAGCACTCAAATCAAAAAGTTGCAAGATCGAGATTATGACTGTTCAGGTCTTGTGCTGAGAGTGTTACTGCTGACCATCAATAATGGCTGGGGCCCAAGTGCAGCATGAGACCAATATGCTATCGACTGCACGACGCCCATTATTTTCAACTGGGCGGAAGCTATGAAAGTCAACATGAAGCGACAACTATCAAAATCTAAGGCAGGAAACTTGAAGCAGTTTTGCCATGGGTTTGTGCTAGTGACCTTCTTCCTGGAGCAGGTTTTGTTGTTCCACTACTAGTTGGCTGAGGTGGAACTGCCGATTCCACGAGACCCACGGATGGTCTGTTGGAGTTCATTAATGCCCAGGATTATCGGGGGCCAACAAATGTCCTATAAGCCCGCGTTTTTCTCATGGCTATGACGACAACTGATCGTAGCGGAGGATTGGCCTTACAGTGGTACCGATTTCCACAGACATCCAGATATGCAGCTCCCAGAGGGAGAGGATTATGATGATGAAGGTAAAAACAATTTTTTTTTAATTTTTGATGTTTTTTTATTGTTTTCGAGATATGAGTATTCATGACATTTTGTTTTTATGAATGCAGACGTTGGACCAGAATTCCCTACTGGGATGTCCCGATCGCCAGGTGCATTGCTCGGTAGTTCGAGGTCACTCCTTATCAGGAGGGAAGTGACAATGAGGAGGAGATCACACAGAATCTCGAGGGATTGACCCAAGGGATCCCAGAGTATGCCCGGATGGGTGATGTCCCACGCCAGTACCAGAGGCATATGGTGGGGGTATCAGATCGGATCCGCCAACTGCTGACTCGTGTAGTCTGAGAAGTTACATGCTACCATGAGAATCATGCTATTTAATGCATAGTTCTAGCATTCCAAATTTTATAGGCCTGCAAGCCACAGATGTATAAGACCTGCGAGCCACCGATGTATTTTGAATACACATATTATTTTTTGAGGTTTTGATGTATGACAAACATTACCGACACACACACACACACACATATATGATGTACTTCCTTGCTTACTATGGTACAAATGTTTTTGTTTTTTAAGTTTTTACATGTTTCACAAATGTCTATCCAACACATAATTAACTAATGCATCTGTTAATGTATTCGTGTGTCTCGGAATATGATCATATGTAATGTAATCAAAATTTCTTTCCAATAGACGAATACATAGATAAATTCTCAATATCCGAGGGTTTCTGGTGGAATATTTCCCGTTGAGTTGAAGGACGACAAGCTGTGAATCAAGGTTGACAACCAATTCCCAGATGCCAAGAGTGATAACTTCTGATAACAATTCAATAATTGTGCTATACACAACGATGTTATTAGTCGTTTTACCTAGACAAATACCTTGAAAATCAATCAACTCATCATGGGGGTCATAAATGGCCCATGCCACAGATGATAGATTCTGGGTACTACGGCAAGCACCATCAACAAAACCGATGTGAGGAGACACCAACATCTGCAAAGCAGGCAAAAACATAATAAGCAGGAAAGCTGCTTGCAAAACAACACACCAAACCACGCTGTACAAAAATGAATAACACACTATTGTACAAAAGCAACCATGCAAGATGACCTAAGCATAGTACTTTTTGAGATAAATCCCATTCTGGGGCTTGTCTAAGGGATTTCCCTCATAGTCAATAAGCTCATAGGCCCCTTTCTGTAACACACGTTTAACAATGTAGGGCCCATGCCACATGGGTTCGAACTTGCCTACCCCCAGCTTATCATTAGCCTAATCATACAGAAGAACCAAATCGCCCTCAGAAAAATATCGAGGGGAGACAAACTGATCAAAATGGGACTTGACCCACTTTTTCTATGCTTTGATGACCAAAGCAGCAAGACGGCAAGTCTCATCAAGTCATTCTAGGTACAAGAGACACTCTTCCTGAGGTGAGGTCTTGGGGAGAAGTTCGAAAACCAGCTTGAGGGATGGAATTTCACACTCAATCGGTAAATTTTCTTCTAGACCGTAGACTAGCTGGAATGGTGTGAATCTAGTTGCATCCTTGGTTGAGTTTTGGTAAGCTCATAGAGATGAAAAGAGCATAAGATGCCAATTTGACTTGTGCATCCTAATGGTGTGTTGAAGCATCATAACCAAAAATTTGTTCATAGCTTCAACTTGGCCATTGGCCTGAGGGTAGTATGGGGTTGAGCCATCGTGGCACAGACCCAACGTAGAAGTCAGCTCAACCATCATGTAATCTCGAAAATGGGAGCCATGGTTGGTGACAATGGCTTGAGGCACTCCAAACCATGAAATAACATGATTGAATAGAAATAGTGGCGTCGTTTTACCATTCGTAGAATATGTAGGAATCTCTTCAGCCCATTTGGTGAAATAGTCCACAGCAACGATAATATTCCCATGCCCCCTAGCTGAATGAGGGTTACAGGTCATATAGTCAATGCCCCATTTTGCAAAAGGACCAATGGTAATAACGGGGTGTAGGTGAGTGGGTGGGGCACGCGTCTTATGCTGATAAATTTGGAACTCATGGCACTTGTGAACGAAAAGGATGAAATCCTTTAAGATAGAGGGATAAAAATAACCAGAGCGAATGATTTTTTGAGTAGTAGCATATCCAGATAGGTGACTGCCACATGCACCAGAATGGAAGTCATTCAAGACTCTCTCAGCCTCCTCGAGAGTGAGACAACAGCGAAGAATTGAATCGACATCGATGCGGTATAAAGTATCTCCAATGATACGATAAGGTTGAGATTGATGCCGAATGCGTCGAAGATCATCCTTTGTCAACGTAGATCGGAAGGTGGATGTTTGGAGATATACGATGACATCACCATACCAGGGGTCAAGAGCGCTAATTAAGAAAAGAGTCTCATCCGGGAGCTGCTCGTCAGCACCAACAGGGAGAGAAGCGGAGGGAAGGGAGCAAATCAACTCAGCGAAGACCAATGATTTCTTAGATTTGGTAGTAGTGAATACCAAATCAAATTCTTGGAGGATAACAATCCTCTTTGAATAATTGCCCCCCAGCAACTGATGAGTCAGGATGTAGGTCATGGATTGCATTTTGAAATCACAATGGTAGTGCGGAGTAGAATGTAATGCCGAAAGCACTGAATAGCCTACACTGCAGCTAAAGCCAACTTCTCGACATGAGCATAATGCATTTTGGTGTCGAGGAGAATGAAACTGAGGTATTAAATAACACGTTCATTCCCTTCGTTGTTGTCTTGTACCAACACCATAGCGATGGTACTAGAGGTTGCAACTAGATAAAGGAAGTAATCACAATGATAGTTCGGGGGATGCAACAAAGGAGCATTTATGAGGACAGTCTTTAGGTTATCGAAATATTTTTGAGTAGCCTCATCCCAAACAAACGGGGTTCCTTGCTTGAGCAACCGCATGAACCCTGAAGCTAGCTCAGCATAGTTCGGTCGAAACTACGAATGAAATTTTCTTTTCCCTACAGACTCTGTAGTTGATGCAATGAAGATGGAGGGGGTAAATTAACTATGGCCTCAACTTTAAAAGGATCAAGGCGAATTCATTCTTTCGAAATGATAAAGCCAAGGAGTCGTATGGATTTGATACAAAAGACACATTTATGCGGATTTAGCCGAATGTTGTAGTGTCTACAATGAAGAATAATTTGCCAGAGATGATCATGGTGATCATGGCGTTTATGAGAATGAGCGGGGAGATCATCCAACTAAGGATGAATGATGTTTCGAATGTCGTGGAATGCATAAGACATCGCTCTCTGAAATGTGGCCCCAACATTCTTAAGGCCAAAAGGGAGCTTTTTATACGCGAAGGTCCCCCACATATAGATAAAGGATGTCTTATCTTGATCAACCGACGCAATGTTTATCTGGTTGTAGCTAGAAAAACTGTCCATAAAGGAAAAGAATTCGCTCCCTACACATTCATCAATGATCTGGTCAATGAAGGGAGTGGTGTAATTATCCTTAGGACAGACACAATTGAGATCATGATAATCGATGCAAACACGAATAGTGCCTTGTTTCTTTGTCACCAGTACAATATTTGACACCCAATCTGTAAGAGGGATCGGATAAATAAATCCAGCTTTCAGAAGTTTTTCAACTTCACCCTTAAAGGCGCCCGCTTTTCTAGGGTACACTTAACGAAGCCGTTGGCGAACAAGATTCACATGAGGATAAGTTGGAATCTTGTGCGCGAATATACTTGGGTCAATGTTGGGAATTTCTTCATATGACCACACAAAAACGTCATGGAACTCTTGGAACAGACGAGTATAGATCTTGATCTCTTCTGGAGAACAAGTTACCTCGATACAGACATTTTCAGCGACACCAAGTTTTGATAGAAATATCAATTGGCATTGTTTGGGTCATGTTACCCATGTTCCCTTCTGACCAAACTTCATGAGTCATGGTCAACGTCTGAAGTGGTAGGGACGGGAACTGAGAGGAGAACTCCTCGAGACAAGTAGACATGACCGTCGGGCTAGGCAAAAACGAGGAACGATGATGAATGTCATTCCAAGGTACTTCCTCTAGATACATTACTTCCATGATACTTTCGTCAGAAAGGAAAGTCTCAGCTAAGGGGTCGAGAGATTACGAAGAACCAAGCCATGGGGATTGAGAATACACATTGAGAGATGTTCTCGAAACAAGATGATTAGATGATACCAAAGGTGAAGCCAAAAAAATTTCCACGTAATCAATTTCAACGAGACTTAACAGCATAACCTCGCCCCATGTATCAATAAGATCTAACAAAGGAATGACCCAAGGATCAGACTTGACCGAAATCACATTGACAGAGGCAACATGAGGAGGTGGGAGTGGAAAAATGCCCATCAAGTCATGATCTTTAAAGATTCATGCCCCCACACTCTCATAAGGAGCACCAATGTGCTTGACATACAGAACATTGCTATCTGAGGAGGAATAGGAAAAGAAGGATAGTTGGTCGAATGTGACTATCTTCCCTTGATGGGGAAAACGAATCACACGGAAAAGGGAGGAGGCTACAACATGCATGACATGGGTCCAGCTCTGTCCGAGTAGAAGATTGTAGTTAAGATTAGTGTCAATGATCTCTACTTCGATGTGTACTGTCTTGCCCTCCAAAGTAATGGCAAGGTTGGGAAGGACACCGAATGGTCACGAATCACGCCCGTCAAAAGCTTCCAGAGTGTTAGGGGACTGGTTCAGAGTAGGAGAACCCATTGCCTTCCAAAAAGAAACAGACATGATGCAGATAGAAACACCTTCATCGATGACAACTTTGAAGGACCTCAAGAGTAGACATGGGTGATGGCGCTCGAGCCAAATCTTTAACAATGATATAATGTTGAGCGGCTCGAGCATTAGGATTGTACGAGGAATTTTGAATCACACCTCAAGAAGGTGGTCGAATGGTGGAATCATGATTAGGTCGCTCTATATGGAGAGGACTAGAACTGGATGGGGTGGAAGACGAAGGGTTACCTTCTTTCTCTTTCCCTGATAACGGGGTAGGAGTTTGATAATCTTTTGACCAGGTATCCACATTGATCGGGGTACTCATCATGAACATTTGTGAACCCGAGGAAGCAAATGACTGAGCCTAGTCTACCATTTGAGTCTGCTGGGATGGAAAGGGCTCTTTCAGGACAACTGGGGTCCCTTTGAGCAAATGACTAACTTTGGACTGTTTGGGACAATCCTTAGTATAGTGATCCTCCTCACAGATGAGGCATGGATACTTGGGTTTCCGTTGGGAAGCATCACCAGTAGATGACTTAGGAGGAACCTATTTTGGGGCATCGTCTTTACCCTTGCCTTTGCATTTCTTCTTATCTTTATAGGATTTATCCACTGCGGTAGACTGGATAGCATGAACCTCTGAGGTTTTACCAGGGCTGGATGAATTCTGAGAGGAGTCATTGGGAGTAGTGTTGGAGACTGAATTCTGTTTGGAAGAAGATTTTGCTGGGGTTTGAGTCACTGAACTAATTACTCCATCAACAGGAGGGGTAGCCAGAGAATTAGATGTCGTCAGATCAGATGATGGTCTGGGCGCATTGGGTAACACATCATATAACGTGCTAGATTGTGAATAGACAAGGTCTAGATATTGAGCACGCACGATGGATTGTTCCTCAATGATGTATCCACCCATAGCAATGTCCTTAGCAATCTTGTTGACAAATGATTTGGTGAACCACCCGATCAACAACTGATCAAAAATTTTAAACTTAATCAGCTGGTGCCTACATCTCCATTCATGGATGTGATCGGAGATGTGAGTCGCAGTGTCTTGCTTGAGCGACGTTAACAAATGGGTGCCAATTTCATATCGAATCGATAACTGGAAATGTGTGAGAAAGGCCATGACGAGAGTGTTAAAGTCATGATAGGTATTTCGAGGTAGCTCGATATACCATGTGGCTGCAACACTTGTAAGAGTTCGTTGGAAAAGACGAAGATGAATGGAATCATCAACATAGGAGTTTGAGGAGCACCAAAGGTGATATGTCATCACGTGGGCTTGAGGATGCTCTTTCGCTTTTCCTTTAAACTTTGGACAATCGCTCAGAATCTTGGACGAAACTGGAGGTCAATATGGTGAATGAAGGATCGGGTCATTTGTGACTCCAGACACATCTGGAAATTTCAATGTAGCCAAGAACAACAATTGGGTATTGAAAGGAATTTAAGGTCGATAAGGGGGCCCAACTAGTGGGGCCCATCCCTGTTGGTAAGGATTTTGTCCATATGGAATTTTATTTTTCCCCCACTATAGGTTACCTTGGCCGTAAGGAAGATCCTGACCTTGAAAGCCTTGGAACTATCTGGCTAGAGGCTGTTGATAAGAAACATATTGGTTAAAAGGTTGTTGAGCCTACTGACCTTGAACATATGGATTTCGCACTTGATGTCCCTGAGCATAAGGGTTTTGGACCTGTTGCCCCTTGACAAAAGGGTTTTGGACCTGCTGCCCTTGAACGTAAGGATTCTGCACTTGCTGTCCTTGGACATAAGGATTTTGGACTTTCTGTCCTTGGACATAAGAATTTTGGACTTGCTGTCCTTGGACAAAAGGAGGTTGAACCTGTTGCCCTTGGACATAAGGATTTTGCGCCTGTTGTTGTAGGACTTGACCCTGGCATTACCCTTGGAAAGGTTGACTCTATTGATATGAGTATAAGGGTTGCTACTGCTTGGGTTGACCTTGTTTCCGTAAGGACTGACCTTGTGGTTGCAAAGGTTGTCCTTGCGACTATAGAGGTTGAACTTGCAAAAGCATAGGATGGGCGGATTGCGGTGCATACTACATTTGTGGATGCATGGTTTGTTACAACTGTTGCGAGGGTTTCCCCTACAGTTGTTGCAATTGTCCCTGCTATGGCATCATCTGGCCTTTCTGCTGCATGGACGGCCCTTGCTGCAATGAAGGTTGGCCTTGTTGCTGCATCGATCGCCCTTGCTACAACGAAGGTTTCCCTTGATGTTGTAGGAGCTATCCCTACTGCTGCAAAGGTACTTGGACAATTCCCAGAATGACACCTTGAAATTTCCCAAACTGTATCTGGGCATACCCACTTGGCACGACGGACAGACCAGGCTGGACATAGGGACTAGGTTGAGGGATGTATGGTAGATTAGCCATCACTTGTGAACCATATGGAACATAAGGAGGTTGGTAATGACCTTGAGACATATTGGGCTACTGGTACTGGACATGACTTGACCCAGACGGACCAACATTGGGCTGTTGGTACTAGACATTACTTGATCTAGTAGGACCAGCAAGATTTGAAATGGCACCCAAAGAGGGTTGGTTCATGCCAACCATGTGAGGTTGTGAGCCACTCACATTTGTTGTGCTAGACATCATAGAAACATTAAGACTCTGCCCCCCAAGTGGTGGCACAACCTATCCACTTACTAGAGGGATCGAAGAATTGACAGCGACATGACCTGAGATTGTCGGTTGAACCGGAAGAGTTACTTGAATCGACGAAACAAGAGGATTTGGAATGGTGGGTTTCACCAGGATGGAATTAACTGCAAAAATCACCGTCTGTTGGGAGGTCGGGTTCTGAATGAACGAACCTATGGTAGGCATAGCGCCAGATGCCCAAATAGGGCTATGATATAGTTATGAGGCAGTAGGCATGCTCGAAACCAACTGAGCTAAAGTCACATAATTACGTGGTAACTCAGGATGAACACTGGTTGGAATGCTTCCTGTGTAAGGGAAACCTTCAGGAGGGCAAGGATATTCCTTCTCCTCGACTGTGCATGGAGTGGAAACCTCTAAGTGACTAGGAGATGAGACTGGGATTTCACCTTCTGATTCCATGGGTGAAAGTAGGCGATGATGGACTACCGAAGATGTTTGAGGGGATAATTCCAAAGGAAAACCTGAATGATCATACGGACTATACGAACACTGAGGTGATATCACAACAGGATCGAACAAAGGGTTTGGAGGATAAACAACCAGTCCAAGTTGACCTTTAGAAGTCAGTGGGCTCTCAAGAGTCTGGATAGGATTGTCCAGAGATTTTGGGCCAATGCCAGAAAGTGACCCATTATCTAAAGGGGGAGGATGAGATGACAAAGCTTGAATACTCAGAACAATTCCAAGTTCAACACCTTGGTCCTCAAGCAACTTTGGAAATTCAGGAAAAGGCTCCTCAGACAATCTTTCAGACGAAGGAGAGGAAGAGGAACTAGGTGAACCAGTTGGTTCAACCACGATGATTTTGTCTCAAATAGCCGGAAAAGAGATTGATTTCAAGGGCTTTAAAATGTATTTAAAGTTATACTCACGATGTGGTCTAAAAAAGACTAATAGGAATGTTATAATATCCTGGGAAATAATTTTTTAGGACGTAAAAACAAAATGGTGCTCTTTCATGTTTTAAGAGTCGAGGAAGAAGCAAAGGTGACTCTATCACTTTCGGTTTGAAACGAGCTTGAAAGGACAAGTGATCGGGTGGTATTTTATATTTAAAGAGTCAAAAAGATCAAAATGACTACTTAGGATGATCTAGGTGAAAAGGATTACCAAGTAACCATGAACTGCAAAATACCTCCCGACGAACTAAGAAGTACGGGTAGGCAATCTCCACGAATGTTGTGTTTGGTGTATCACTTTTACAAGGCGGCAAACTCGACTTCCTATGGATAAAGGGTTGCAACCTAGTGGGGTCTCCCTTTATATACTCAACAGTATGGGGAGCACAAGTCCGTACTAGTGCTGTCTAGTGCCGAAGCGAATGACAATTGTTAGTTTTTAAGATGCTGAAACACGTCTCTAGCCTAGACCTTATAAAATGTGATCGTTGGATTTTAAATGCACCTTAGGTTAATTGAGTACATTTTAGAGTTTATCTTGAAATTGCATCTTAGTTTTTTAGGTCTTATCGGTGTGACTTGAAAAACACCTATATGCAGCTAAATGAGACAAGACCCTTTCAATTCGATGAATTGTCTACACTAATGAGAGTAGAAAAAACATTCAAATGCAACAAAACAAGCAATTGAAAGAAAAAGGACTTTTTCACTATTTCGCTTTTGAAAACAAAATGATGAAAAAACTCTTTCCAATTCCTAAATTTCCTATCAAATGCACTTCAAGTAGTCCTTTCACTAGTAAAGAGAATTCATTTCTTTTCCAATGCAAGTGACGATGCAATTCTAGCCTTCAATGATGCTAACTAACGTAACATATTGATTCAAAAAACTAGAATTATGTATTTTTCAATGAAATGATGGAATGAATATTTCACAAAAACTTCTCACTTCAATGAAACATTTCCAATACAATCAATCACAGGCAAACACAAAGCACAAAGAGAATTATTTTCAAACCAATGAAGAAAATACTAAACTAAAAACAAGATGGGCAATGTGATCTATGCCTGAAAAGAGACTCTCAAACACCAAACAAAAATTTTCAACCTTGTTAAATGGAAATCAAAGCAACAAAAGGACTAATCAAATGAAATGCAAGGAGCAACTTTTACTATGGGCTTGACTTTCTGAGCATACAAACAAGTGAATGGATGAAGGTCTAAATTCCCTAGGGTTATAAACCATCCAAGAACTCAAGAAACCAAAGTGAAGAAAATGCAAATCAACCAAGCATACAAACCAAGCTAAAAGAGCTTTCCAACCAGGGAGAACACAATCAAAACAAGCTGAGAGACAGAAATTAGAAGGGCAAGACACACTGGCTATGATATAGGGTAAACCCTGATCTCCACATACAGGAATTGGCGTGACTAACTAACTGAAAACAAGTGCCACAAGGGGTCAGCACGACTGTTTTTGAGAAACTCGCACTGATCGACGCGACTATCAGAAAAATAAATGCGTTGATCGAGGATTCAAGGAAAAAAATAAAAAATTTCAAAGGCTATGACCAGACTTGCCACTATAAATTTCAGGTTTAGAGCAGTAAACCAGACAAAGCATAGAACACCAAATGGAAATGGTGATACTAGAAAAGTTCACACAAAACCATAAAATGACAATCAATCAAACAGAAGGATTGGCTCCCTAGCGAAGTCGCCAATTTGTGGTGTAGGTAAATTCTTAGTGCGAACACAAACAATTCCTCTAGCCCGAGAGAGCGGGTCTAGCCACAAACAAACAATCTATGGAAAATCTCCTTAAGCTAGAATCAATTAAGAGGGCCTACCTCTTAGAACACTATTATACTTGGTGATGATCCTACTTCATTACTCTAGCTATCTTCTGTTTCCTTTCTTCGAATACCTAAAACAAGAAAACAACAACAACAACAACCGTGATAGCATACGATATTATATTTAGCCTACTTAATAGTCAACGAATATTAATCCATAAATATGTAAAATGACACTTCATGTAGGAAATCAATCAATAGTTGCATTTATATAAATAAGAAATAGATTACAATCGGTGCCTTGACGTTGCTGGCCTCCTCCGACGTATCCGGGTTCCCACACTTTTGCTAGCACTTCATGGATGGCCCCAACAATGGAAGTTTTAAGGCCTCTTTTCCTCTAGTCTCAAACCAAACCAAAAACACACTATTCTCCCTCAAACATACACTAGAAAGCTACAAGCTATAGATGAGTTACTTATCATTTAAACTCACTCCAAAACTAAAAACTCCAACTAGCTTTTGCTTGGGAAAAGAGAGGTTTATATAGCTTGGATGGATAGGATATGGTTCCTCTCATCATGGGATAAGGCCTTATCTCTTGAGTTTGTTCCATCCTAATAGGGGAAAGGAACCCAAACTGACTTCCTCAGCTCCATCCGGCCCAACCATCTACCAGACTTCTGTTGCGAAGTTTCTAGACATGGAAGCTTCGGCTCCTTATTTAAAAAACCTTCCAAAAGAGGATCAATGCGACTGGAAAAGAGCTCAATCGCTTCGTACAACATGAGGGATAGTTTTAAACTCTGCAAATTGACGCGAGGAGGAAACTGGTTAGGTAGTGTTGGTATTGTAAACTAGGATAAAAGGAAGATCCTTGGGAAATGATGCAAAGGGAATTATTCTGCTCATGAAGAGGGACATACTGGGAGTTTCTTCATGATGGGAAATCAAGTCAGGTTCACTGTTATGGTCCTCTAGGATCGTGGATGGGGAGTACAGGGACGGTAAAATTTTTTGTGTAACAATGTCATAGGATATATAATTCTTCAACCTAAATCCAAAAATGTTATTATTAGAAGAGATGTAAATTTTTCTGAAAATATAGCGGCCTACGAGCCTAGTTCGGCAGATGTGTCACCTCTCTCTATCCCTTCTACTTATAAAAATATTTCTTCTTCGAATGAAGATAGCAAGGATGAAAATGCTCCCCACCTTCTCGGGATCCTCCTTCAACTCCTCGACTTCCAAGATGGGTCCGTGCTACTTGGGATGCAGCAGGTGCTCTTGCAGGTGATCCTATAGATCAAAGTTATACACGTTCTCATTTTGATAGAGCCTCTTCTTTGGTGGCTCAAGCTTCAACGAATTATGATACTAACACCTTTGCAAAAGCTTCAATCCATCCATATTGGGATACAACTATGAATGAAGAATATCATTTATTATTGGCAAATGATACATGGGACCTTGTTCCTCTTCCAAAGGGACGAAAATTTGTTAGATGCAAATGGGTTTACAAAACCAAGTTTGGAACAGATGGAAAAGTTTATAAAGATAAAGCCCGTCTTATTAATAAGGGCTTTTCACAAGTTGAAGGCATTGACTATATTAAAACCTTCTCCCCTGTTGCAAAAATGAACTCTATCCACCTTGTTCTTTCCCTTATTGCCTCTTTCAAATGGGAAGTCCATCAGATGAATGTTAAATTTGCCTTGTTGCATGGGGACTTGCATGAAGAAATATATCTGGAACAAGCTCCTGGCTTTATACAAACAAACTCCAACCTTGCATGTCGGCTTAAGAAATATCTTTATGGTCTCAGGCAAGCCCCTAGGGCTTGGTATGCCAAAATGGATAACTTTCTTTTAGATAATGGCCTTTCTAGGTGTCATTATATTGTCTATGCCAAGAAAGTGGGTAAGTCTCTTATCATTCTTGTTCTTATGTTGATGATATTATCCTTACTAGTAGTGATACCAACCTTATAAACCATGTGAAGCCCATCCTTAAAAATCAGTTTGAAATAAGGGACTTAAAAGACACTTGCATTATTTTCTTGGTCTTCAAGCCTTACAATCCAAATAAGGTATTTTCCTTTCCCATTCCAAGTATGCCTGTGATCTTCTATACCACTTTCACATGGAAGACTGTAAGCCAGCCCCTTCTCCCTTTCAGTTTGGAGCAAAAATTTCAGTCACTTGTACTTCCTGTGAAGTTGATGCTGCCTTATACCATGAGCTTGTTGGAAAACTTTTGTATCTGACCCATACCCCTCTTGACCTTTCCTTTGTTGTTAGCCTTGTTTCTTCATTAATGAAAAACCCACATGAAAGTCATTAGAAAGCATCTAAAAGAATACTTCAATATGTTTGAGGTAAAGTTCAGTATGGTATTCATTACAGTGCAGAAGCATCTCCTCTATTAGTTGGTTTCACTGATTCTGATTGGGTTGATGACCTTGATGATCGGAAGTTTACTGCAGGTTATGTCTTCACTCTTGGTTCTGGACCTATTACATGGGCTTGCAAGAAACATAGTGCCACTTCTCTTCCTTCAGTAGAAGTAGAGTATCGTGGTGTTGTTGAAGCTAGTAAGGAAGCCTTGTGGCTTCTCCAGATCCTGTCAGAGTTTGGTTTTCAACAGCAACATCCGACTACACTTTGGTGTGATAATCAAAGTGCCATTCAACTATGCAAAGATCCAGTCCAACATCAGCACAACAAACACATTGAACTACACACGCACTCCATCAAAAATCTCATTCATGACCATGTTCTTGAAGTGCAATATTGTTCAACCGATTATCAATTTGCAGACATCTTTTCAAAGGCTCTCACAGAGGCGAAGTTTATCAAACTTGAATTTATGGTTCGAGTTCAGGAATTTGTCACTAAGGGGGGATAGGCTCTAATGCCTCCTTCCTTCTCCTATTGTGTCATCTTTGTACATCCTTCAATCCTATCCCAAGTTGTTCTTAAGGGGGGATGTTAGGATATTCTAACACAAGAAATAATTAAGTACAACTTGGTTTAGTGTATATTTAGGTAAAGTGTGTTTCTTTAGTATGTACTTTTTGTAACTTACATCCAACGGTCATGATATGTTCTAGACATGAACTGATGTGAAAGTTCATTCTCTCCTCAATATTACCGACACTTGATCTATGTCTTAACACCCGATTGGTCCATGATCTCTATTTAAAGAGAATGGAGGGTCATTTGTTAGGTGACCATTCATGAGAGAAGCTTATGTAAATTTTCTTTCTTTTATATTAATAAATTGCCTGAAGTGGCTACTTTGGCTCAGGGCGTGGATTGTTTCCCTCTTTGAGGGTTTTAACCACGTCAAGAATACTGGTGTACTAATCTGTGATATGTTTGTGAGCGGTGTCCTTTGGTGCTCTATCTAAGGAACTTATCCTGCAAATTCATACAATAATATTGCATGCAATAACAATTTAAATACTTGAATACTTGTTATTTAAAGTTTTTTTATAAATTATATTTTAACTTATTTGTTGGAGAACAAAACTCTGACAATGCATGTTATTTAAGGTTTTATTTGCATATAAATTTAAATACCATAAAACCAGTCCTCCTATGTTATTTTTTATTGTTAATTTATTTTTCATTTTTCAATTTTTTATTGCACTTGTAATATGTGGTGATTAGCAATGCTTTGACATGATTAGATTGTTTAATCTTCCACACATTAAAATTGGTTTACTTTTTCCTCCAATATTTACTATTTAGAAAAATTAAATCAAATAATTTAATTGTTTTCTTGCAAGATGAATAATAAAAGCACTTGATATCATTGTTTCAACTACAACATTTCTATTAAATGCATTTAAACTAGTTTTTCCTAACTTCTGTCTTTTTATTTTATTTTAATTTTAATTTTTACTAACCTTTATGTTTTGTGAGAAATATGATATATTAATTTAAACCTCACTTAGTCATAATGACATTTTTTTAATGAGTTTTCACATGTTATATGCCTACCACCTCTATTTCCTAAAATGTTTTATTTTATTCAAAATACTCTTTATTCAATAATCTGGTCTATTTATTTGTTAATTAGAAAATCTATTTAATTTACATTAAGTTTACAACGACTATTCAATTTTGATTATCACCAGGGAATACCACCTGTGGTGAAAGGGAGGTCAGCCCTTGTCACCTAGAGCGGGAGGATCTAGGATCCTCAGTGATGTGGTCTCAGGCTCTCCTCAATGACCATGACAATTTGAGCACGAACACACAACACCTAGAACATACTTCAAACCTTGAAAGCTTTCAACACAAGAAGAACATTGTTCTTCTTACAACATTAAATAAGATGGACATTCATATTCAAGTTCTCCACTTGGAACCACGAAAGCAACTCACAATATACAGTAACATACATCAAATATCATTTCCTTTCCATTACTTGAAAACATACTCCAATCATGCAACCAATACAAAATTGATCTAACAGTGCAATAATAACCTCAATAGCAGGAAATGTATGTTAATATTTATTTTAATTTATTATTGGAGTTGGGAAACTGAGTTAGGGACTACAACTCTCCACCCATTCATAGATAGCTACATTCAATCTTACCTATAATTTTCACCCTCGAGCTGGATTCCAGAGGGTGAGATAACTTTCTCAAGGGATTATATGTCAACTACCAGCTAAAACAGGGACTCTAGAGGCCCCCCTACTTCCACCGACAAGCCACACAATAGTCCACCAATGCACAAGGAATCTAGAGGCTTGTTTCATTCACTCTCCAGTTATTCAATAACATGCACGCTCTAGGGAGTCGATAGGCTTCACATCCACCCTAACAACATGAAACATAGTGGTTCCAACTAGTGAAGGGAATCAAGAACTCATTTCCAAAACCATATAAACAGTTAAAGGAGACTCCATAATTTATTCTCTAGGATTCTGAGGTCTAGATATCTACCCTACACTATCCAGGGACTCTAGAGGATACCATCTCCACCCTCCAGCCCCATGAGATATCCCGAGACTTACCCTCACCTAAAGGAGAATTCCTCCCGTACTCATGTTGCTTAATCGAAATTATGATAGTTTATGGGAATGGTGAAGGAAGAAAATATCCTCTATTCTTCTATAGGTGTCATTGATTCCTGTTAATTAGGCATTCTCCATGCTTACATTATCCACGAGGAGCACTTAAGGCCCTCCCTCATGCACATGGGTAGTTCTTCACAGTTGTTCTCTTTAGGGAATAAAAAGGTATATCACCTCTACCTTCCAATAGTTCATCAACCAATGAGATCAAGGCACATCAACAGTGATTCCACCCACTACTGGGACTTGAGAATCCACTTGAAAAACTGAATGAAAGAAGCAAAGTAGACTCCAGAGCTCCTATTATGGCTGTAAGGGATAATCCTCTACCCTAGGTTTTCAAGTGGCTCTAGAGAAATTCCATCTCCACCCTCTAGTCCCCCAGGGTATCCAAAAGTTTCCCCTCACCTGGAGAAGTTCCTCTCATACTGCGATTCTCAACCAAAAATATAAGCATCTTCTTTAAGAGCCCAAGAACTGAACAACTGTGTTTCCAGTGTTACACCATGTTTCCAATAAGTTCTTTCTCCACCAAGAGGTTTACAAGCATTCTTCCAGTACATACCACACTCTATTGTGCCTTGTTGGCCTGCGCCACAATAATGCCCATTTTTTTCTAAGTTTTTAGTGTTCCTCCCTCTCTTTTTATTGCATCATATATTCTTTTAATGCCCCCATCCAGCTCCAAAGTGGCTCTCAATAGGAAATAAATTTTGTTTTTTGATCTTGCATGTTCTCTATGTGTTTTAATGAAATTCTAGCTCACCATGCTCCTGAGTGTGTGCTTCCCCAATCTCCTACTTCTTATCCTCTATTGTTTGAATGTCTTGCATTCTTGTCCACTTGGGTTCTTCACCTGCTATCCAACATGTGTTTAAGGTATTCATGTCCTGTGGGGTTTATGTAATGTCTCCCTCACTCCCTTGTTTGTTGACTGCCATTCATCCACCCACTTCCGCTTGCATTCCCTGGGCATAACCTCGTTAACACATTATCAACATATTTATTTTGTGTCCTCCCTCTTCTTTCAAGAGAGCATGGTCTTCTATACTTCTTAGTAGTTCCATTAAATTCATGAATTAGTTCCTTAAGACATGCAAGAACCAACTTTTAAGGGTTCTCCCAACAACTCATATTTTTACATCCTTAAGGAAGGTCATACCATCCACGTAAGAAACCTCCTTAGCCCCTAGAATCTGTGCTCCATAACTGAACACCTAATTATTTTATGAGATTATTTACATTGAGAAAATGAGGTTAAGTGATCAGGGATGTAGCAAACCCTTCTCCCTTGGGGGAACACCATTCTCAGTGTTCTTTACTAATATGCAACATAAAATACATGCTTAAAACAAACCACATATCGCTTAAGGAGCTATTATATATATATATATATATATATATATCATATATATATATATATATATATATATATATATATATATTACAATGACTCTTATGTCCACAATGGTTTACCAGACACTCAGTAAACAATACTTTACAAATTTTAGCCATTTCCCCATGGCCCATTGAATTTCTTTGATGCTCTAGAAGTGTTCATTCCAACTCGAATTTTTCTCTTCCTTCGGGGTGCTACTTGCCTCCCATGCTTTCCTACATCAAAACACATATGTTTCCATTAGATTCCCTATAAGGAATTGCAATGAGTGAATTATACCTCTTGTCTGGTCCATTAGTCTATCAAGGTAATTCATAGGTGTCCCCCATAGGCTTCCAAAATAAGGGAATCCATAGGCTTTCTCCTCCACCTCTAATCAAACAATAAGGGAATCTACAGGCTTATGCCTCCACCCTCATTCAACAATAAGGGAATCCAGAGGTTGACACCTCAACCCTCAAATCAACAATAATGGAATTCATAGGTTGATACCTCCACCATGAAATTAGCAATAAGGGTGTTTTCACTCACTGCATTGTGGGTTTCAAATGGTCAAAATTTCCCAAGGGCAGTGAAGTTTAGAACCCATTTCCTAGGCCATATAAGATCTTAGATCTGAATCAAACCCTCCTCATTGCGTAGCTCTCAGAAAGAGCTTTCCAATGGTATATGGAAGTCCAAAAATGGACTCCTGGAGCAGAAGATAAATAATTTTGAAGGTCTACCTTGGAAAAGCCCAGCAAACCAAAAAATGGCTAAGTATGGAGGGAAAAACATAACCGGTGATTAGCTATCGGAAAATTCCCAGAGCTCACACTTAAGGATTATCGGCAGCTCTCAGCGCCGAAGGTCGATATCACAATCTTGCAAATCGGCTGTCATCATAGGCACGCAGTCACAACGTACTCCAAGAACTCACGAGGGTCGATCTACCATATAATGTTGTATCACCGGAGAAGGAATAAAACAATTTAACACAGGAGAGGCAGAAAAAAATAGGAATGGATGAACCCTTTCTCTCTCCTCCACGTGGCAATATCCTGCACCCCATAGTCCTGTATTATCGGCGATCGCAGGAATAGGGAGGTTTCTCCCCCAATAACCTTGCAGGATTGCAACCTTGCAGGGGCCGATTTTGCGTTATAGGGTGAAATCACTGGGGGAGGTCCGAATTTTATTAACAAAGGAAATGCTGACAAGACAAGGGTTGGACCTCCCCTTTCTCTCTCCTCTACATGGCATCGGTGATCATCGATCGGTCGAGGTTGCTATTCCAAATGGTTGAAAATTGTCGATATTGTGATATAGAGAAAAATCATTGGGGAGGGCCAAAAATAAAATACAAAGAAAAAGCATGACAAAGCAGGGCCAGGTAGCCCTTTTTCCCTCTCCTCTAGGGGGCAACGTGGCAGCATGTGATTGGTTCTTGAAGCTGACATGGTATCTAATGTCATAAGTGATGTGGCGATACAGATGCTGACATGGCAGGTAGACACGTGTGACTCGATTTTGGCGTTTTCAAGGGTCCTATGGGGCCATTTCCAGGTGACACGTGTCACCACTCATAGGGTGACTCGTGGCAAAGATGACATAATCCCGCGTATCGGAAATCGTAAATGCCTAGCAAAATAAACTTAAGGGAAAGTGTATTCAGTGCTAGATGCAGGATTGTGATTGCTATAAGAAAAAACCCCCCTCGGATGTGATGTCCCATAGGCTATATTTCATGAAGTTTTAACGTTCGAGATATCAGCCGATGTGGTGTAAGGGTTATTAAAGGCATTTTAAGTAACAAAGGAAAAGTCCCCCCCTCGGGACAAGTGAAAGCCTTAGCGCCCGAAGGGATAAGTGCTCAGTTCAAGCCCCTGATCACATGAAATAAGAAACGGGAATGGGCTATGTTCACAAGGTATTAAAGGACAATTGGCTTGTCCATTTCACGATGTTCCTGTGTTAAAAGGCCATTGTTTGAAATACTCCTAGGTACTCCATGAAACATGACACCAGACTTTTCAAGGCACCAATATTATCCAATAGAAAGTTAAAAGGACATATCAGTTGGCAACTGTTTCAGAGACTGTTAAAGATTGAGAGTGACCCAAAACCAACCAAGAGAGGATTAACCATGACTTAATAGGAACACACTAGGACCAAAGGCCAACAAAGAAGAGTGTCATGAAGATATTTCCATAAACCATCATTTCAGTTGCGATGGATTAATTTTGTTTTGTTGTTTTGATCACTGTATTGTTATTCTGTTTTGTTTTCAAGAAAGGAATTTTCCTGCTGTAATAGTTAGAGGATTTACACTGAGACAACCATTCATACAAACAACTATAAATTTCCACCTAAAGATATTTCTGTAACTTATTTTATTACCCTCCCTCTTATTATAAAACAGAGGAAGAAACATTGAAGAAAGGTT
Source organism: Pinus tabuliformis (assembly GCA_031772625.1). Taxonomy (NCBI): domain Eukaryota; kingdom Viridiplantae; phylum Streptophyta; class Pinopsida; order Pinales; family Pinaceae; genus Pinus; species Pinus tabuliformis. The sequence goes on from CM062818.1 coordinate 1,058,129,676, forward strand.
TTGAATTTTACAAAAAAATTGGATGTGCTTCTGACGTTGTATGGGTTCTAGATCTACATCTTTCTTAATATGAATGAAACAGTGGTGATTCCCATGTTCGAGTATTACAATATGTTGTTTCTCTGTTAAACTTCCATTATGATCACACGTCCTCTCTGATTTCAAGCAATTGTAGCTACTAGAAATATCTCTTATATCCTTATAGATTCATTGGTGTTAACTAGTTAATACATATGCCTGTATGAAAGTCTAAGATTATATCTTTAAATGTGCACTTGCTAAGATCATAACATTCAATCTTATTACATCCACCTGTCTATGTTTAGCTCAGATAAGCATAGAAATCTTGTTGTTTCAAGCTCTATGTGATGAGTTATTATTCTCTTTCTCTTCTTTCATTATTTTTCAAAATTTGATTAAATTGTAAGTCCTTGATTACTCGGCCTCCACTTGTTTTTGACTTATTATTGTGAGTTGTATATGTGAGAGGATACTAGAAATACATGGCTCATATCCTTGGATGAAGGAACCACTCCATGTTGTTATGTGTATATTTGTAATTACTATGTGTAGAAGATGCATATGATGCCTTTGGTTTCTTGAGGATCATATGAGATACATAGAATTTAGATGTGCCTAGGCACTGGTCTTGTAAGCAATCCAAGGTTGTCTTTGGGAGAGACAACATATTTTGGCGCCGTTTCCGGGGATCTTATTGAAGGTTTTTTCCCCCTAGATACGACAAATTGAACACCCTTTGTGTAGGTGAGCGAAGTCTATTTTGATTGCATTCATATCACCTTGGCGACTCCACAACCCCCTCATTATCATTCATAACCCTAGCTTTTAAAAGGCCTCATACTCGCTCATATACATACCAAAAGAAAGCCCCATTTGTATTTGATCCATAAAAGTTAATTTCCAAGAATGTTGGGAAAGAGAAAACTCCCCCGGCTTGTACTACCATCTCATCAGCCTTTTCCACCTTCGCCTCCAATTCTAGGCCCACTATTGCTCACTACTCAGGACTTACTCTTAAGGTCCTGACATACCCTGCTTCTCCTCCAACCACTATGGTCTTGACCCCAGTTCCTCAAGAAAATTTTAATCCCCCTCCACCAATCCAGATGGCTCTCTCGGACATTTTGCTAAATAAGTAGGCACCTCTTATTTTTCCCCAACCTCTAAGTGCAATGCCCCATGATCACCTAAATTAGCTACCTAGGTTCAATGAGGAAGATGATAACACGACAAATAGTCACATTGAAGCCTTCAATTCTTTTTCTCACATCCTATATGTGGATCAGCTGGATGTGGTCATGAGACTTTTTGTACAAAATCTCGAGGGAGAAGCTAGAAAATGGTTCAAAGATCTACCCAATGCCTATCACTACCTGGGAGGAGCTAGAAAACTCTTTCACCTAGAAATGGGGAGAAAAGAGGGATCATAAGTACCTCCTTATTGAGTTTAATGCCCTAAGAAAAAAGCCGAAGGAGGATAATTCATAATTTATCAAAATATTCAACAAGTAGTACAATAACCTGCTTGCTGACATAAAGCCTCCTCCAAATGCGGCTTGTGTGGTTTTCATGGGAACTTTTGAGTCTAACATTGGTTTTTCCCTGAGAGGAAGGAAATCTCTCACTCTAGACCAACTACAGACCAATGCTCTTGAAGTAGAAGCAAATATGGTCTCGGCAGGAAAGTCAAGGGTAAAGCAATAAACTACTGAAACCAAAAGATGGCAAGAGGAGGCATCCTCCTCTGGTCAAGGTAGAGAATCATCAGACCCGAAGTTGGACGAGCTATACAAACTTGTCATAAGTTTAACACAAAAGGTTGTAAAGCTTGAAATTGAGAACAAGAACCTTTCTAGACAGAATGCTCAAGTCAACAATCGAGGCTATAACCCTAAGTATAGAAGGCTTCTACCGCAACTACTTCTAAGGGAAAGAAATGAACAACTTGATCAGATCCCCCATCCATTATACTTGGAAGATGGTCTCGATGAACAATCATCAGATACACAAGAGATGTAGGGAAATATGTATTCTGCTTTTACCGAAGAAGAATATGAGAATATGGCTCACCAAGAGGTCAACCATGATAGAGAAGAAACAACAGATGATGAAGATATGGATTATTATTGCAAACAGTTTATAGATTTCATGCAAGCACAACCACAACATAAGTATGATCTAATATCTTCAAAGAAGAGGGTGAGAGAACCATAACAACAAGGGGAGGTTTCTCCCCAAGTTGTTCCCCCAGTACATAATAAATGGAAGGGTAAGCTGAATCTTGACCCTTCCAAGATAAAAGTCTCCTCTAATGAGGAAAGAACTAGGTCAGAGGGACATATAGAAAAAGAGACACTTATTTTGCCGAAAGCTACCAGTGGCAAGGTAGAAGGAATAGAGTGAGGAGGTACAGAAAAATTCCAACCTGCATTCAATATCCAAAAGGAGCTTGAGAAGGTAAAAATTCTTGTTCCCTTGACTAAGCTCTAAAGAATTCTATTTATAAAGCTTGGGACTCTCAATACCTCTATCTCAGAACCAGCCCATGATAGTTTAAACCTCCAGGAGGAGAGGCCAATGGTTGTTTTGGGCCGCATGTGGAAGAGTTGGATCTGTTGGGTTGTGTTATATTCTTTCCACATAGTTAACAGGGGGTTTGAAGGGCACCTGTAACCCCACTTTATGACCCTATGTTAGGTTGGGCAGACCCACCTATGGTTTTGTGCATGATTTTTTCACATGTTTTTGGACGCGATGGTTTTTGGTCCATGGTTTTGGATGCGATGGTTTTCGGTCCATGGTATTGGATGATTCGGCATGTATAAATATGTATTGTAACATTGAAAGGAACATAATGAAAAATCAAGCTAGTAGTCTCGGTTTTGGGATCCAGGGGACAATCTCTGTGTATATGTTTTTTATGTGTTATGCTCTCACATTGTTTATTTTCTGTGTTTTAGAATTCGTATGCAGGTAATTTATGTACGGGGTTAAAACCTAAATTTGGTATCAAATTTGTTTTGGCTTCAAGGGGATGCCTTTGTTGTTGAGGGGTTTTGCTCGAGCCTGTGGTAGACCCTATTCAGTGGGAGATCTGTGAGATCGATTCTAGTGGTGAAAGAAGATGGCGAGCAATGGAAAGATAGAGATCAAGAAATTTAATGGTCAGAGTTTTGAGTTGTGGAAACTCAAGATGGAGGATTTGTTGGTGGATAAAGATCAGTGGATCGTGGTAGATCCATATACTAAACCAACGAGAGTGACTGATGAAGAATGGAAGAAGTTGGATCGGAAGTCAAAGAGCACAATATGTGTGTCTCAGCTTTAGTATTGCTGAATGTATCAGGGGAAGCTACGACAAAGGATTTGTGGGACAAGTTAGGGACTTTGTACCAATCTAAGTCTCTGGTGAATAAACTGTTCCTGTGGAAAAAGTTGTATAACCTGAGGATGAAAGATGGAGACTCAGTGAAAGAGCATCTGAATGCGTTTAATACTATGGTAAGTCAGTTAGCATCTATCGATATTAAAATTTCAGATGAAGATAAGTGCATCAGTTTGTTGTGTTCTCTACCAGATTCGTGGGATAGTCTGGTTATTACAATAGGTAGCAATGCAACTGCCTTGCATTTTGATGAAATAGTCTCATCCTTGCTGACGGAGGAGATGAGATGGAAAAATATGGAGAGCTAGAATGGTGATGCCTTGTCTGTACTAGGATGGTCCCAGAGTAGAAACAAAAGTAAGTCATCGAGTGGGAGATCTAAATCTAGAGGGAGATCTAAATCTCCAGGAAAACCTGTAAAGGTGGTGTGCTGGAAATGCAAAAAGGAAGGGCACTTCAAAAGGGACTGTAAATCTAAAGCTCCTGATAAAGGAAAGGGATCTAATGAGGCTCCTTCTGCAGAGGCGAAAACCACTTCAGATGAAGGTGGGGATGTGTATTTGGCTTCTTCAAGTACACATGTAGATCATGACGCATGGTTGATTGACTCAGGTGCATCCTTTCACTTCACTCCCCATAGAGAGTCGTTCTGTGAATATGAGAAATATGATGGTGGTGATGTCTTCTTGGGGGATGACAGGAAGGCTAGAATCATTTGTCGTGGAAAAGTAAAGTTGAAGTTGCAAGGTGGAAGGGTTAGAACACTTCCAGGTGTTCTACATATTCATGCATTAGCTATAAATATGATTTCTGTAAGCAAGCTGGATGATGCAAGTGTAAAAATAGTGTTCGAGAAGGATACCTGCAAAATGGTTCAGGGAGCACTGGTATTGATGCGAGGATTTCGGATTGGAACTCTGTACAAGCTACAAGGTAGCACTGTTATTGATGGGTGCAATAGTTCTATGGTTCCTGAAAGTGGAGCAGAAAATCTAGTGGTCTCTGGAGAGAAGACCATGCTGTGGCATCAAAGGCTTGGACATATTGGAGAGAAGGGCCTTCGAATACTTCATTGTAAAGGCATGGTAGAAGGTATGAGTAATAGCTCTCTGGATTTTGATTTATGTGAAAATTGTGTATATGGGAAGCAAAATCGGGTGAGTTTCCCCTTTGGTGGTAAAAGGGCGAAACAGATATTAGAGCTTGTGCACAGTGATGTGTTTGGACCTGTGAAGGTTCCATCATTGGGTAAGCCTGTGTACTATATATCATTTATAGATGAATTTTCAAGGAATACATGGATATATTTACTTAAGAAGAAATCTGAAGTCTTTGACATGTTTAAAGAATTTAAGGCTCTGGTGGAAAACCAGACAGAGAAGAAGATAAAGGTGATGAGGACACATAATGGTGGAGAGTTTTGCAGCAAGGAATTTGAAGAATTCAGTAAGAAGTGTGGTATATCATGGTAGAAGACTACTCCATATACACCTCAGCAAAATGGAGTTGTAGAAAGAATGAACAAGGTGTTGATGGAATGGGCAAGAAGCATGCTCAGTGGTGTCGGGTTAGGACAGGAATTCTGGGTAGAGGCGGTGGATACTGCATGTTACCTGGTCAACAGGTCACCTTGATCAGTGTTGGAGGATAAGACTCCACAAGAGGTATGGACTGGTAAGAAACCCTCTCTTTCACATCTAATGGTATTTGGATGTGATGCATATGTACATGTTCCAAAGGAGAAAAGAACCAAGTTGGATAGTAAATCTGAAAAGTGCATCTTTATTGGGTATAAGGATGGTTTAAAGGGTTATAAGCTTTGGAACCCAGTAACAAGGAAGGTTGTGTAGAGCCGAGATGTGGTGATCAGATAGGTGAAAGATGTTATTAAAAATGAAGTCCAACCTGACATGATAGAGTTTGAGCTAAAGGAGGAAGCTCCAGACTCTACAACAGAGGAGGAATCAGAAGATGAAGAGCCACAAACTCCAGCTTTGAGAAGATCAGTTCGAGAAAGAAGGCAGCCATAAAGGTATAGTCCATCTGCTTTTTGTTCAAATTTTTCTTTGTCTATTACTGATGATGATCCTAGAATTGTGAAGGAAGCAGTGGATTCAGAGGACGAAAAACTCTAGAAAGACGCCATGATTGATGAAATGGCACCTTTGCACAAAAATGAGGCTTGGGATCTGGTGGAGTTTCTAGCTGGAAGGAAACCCATTGGCAACAAATGGGTGTTCAAGAAGAAGACAAATGCAGAAGGAAAGGTGGAGAAATACAAAGCTCGGTTGGTAGAAAAAGGTTATTCCCAGGTGTCGGGAATTGATTTTGGTGATATTGTTTCTCCTGTTTCTAAGGTAACTTCTATTAGATTACTTTTATCTGTTGCTGCTGCTTTTGATTTTGAGGTATAACAGATGGATGTGAAGACAACTTTTCTTCACGGGGATCTGGAAGAGGAAATATACATGAAGAAACCTGAAGGCTTTGTCGTGAAGGGTAAGAAAGAACTGGTATGAAAGTTAAAGAAGTCTTTGTATGGGTTAAAACAGTCACCAAGGATGTGGTATCAGAAATTTGATACATTTATACTGGGACATGGCTTCACTAGAATCAAAGCAGATCATTGTGTGTATTTTAAATTAATTGGTGACCGTGTTATTTATCTGGTCTTATATGTGGATGATATGTTGCTGGTTGGAAATGACAAAGAAATTATCTAGGATTTGAAGACCTAATTGTCCTCCAAATTCAACATGAAATATCTTGGTGTTGCAAACTATATTTTGGGCATGGAAATTAAAAGAGATCGAGCAAAGACGAAGCTCTGGTTAAACCAGAGGAAGTATGTCGAGACAATACTGCACAGGTTTAATATGCAGGATAGTAAATCGATGAAGGTTCCTATTCCTGTAGGTGTGAGGTTATCTATTGAACAGTGTCCCAAGACACAATAAGAGGAAGAGGACATGTCCCGTGTTCCATATGCAAGTGCAATCGGTAGCCTGATGTATGCAATGGTTTGTACTAGACCAGGCATTGCACATGCAGTGGGAATATTGAGCATGTTTATGTCAAAACTAGGAAAGGAGCATTGGACAGCAGTGAAGCGGGTTTTTAGGTATTTGTGTGGCACTAGTGATTATGGTTTGTGCTACCAAGGAAGACCAGGATTGGATAGAGTGTTGGATATTCGTGGCTTTGTTGATGCAGACTGGGCTGGAGATCTGGATCAGAGAAGATCTACAAGTGGGTATGTGTTTAACCTATTTGGAGTTGTAGTCAGTTGGATGAGTAAGAAACAATCTGTAGTGGCACTATCAACTACAGAGGCAGAATATATGGCAGCCACTCATGCAAGCAAGGAAGCAGTTTCATTGCAGAGATTGCGTTCAAGTATGGGGTTAGTACAGGATGCTATAAGGATAGATTGTGACAACCAAAGTGCATTTTTCTTGGCAAAGAACCCTACATATCATTCAAAGACAAAGCACATTGATGTTCAATATCACTTTGTGAGGGATATGATAGAAGAAAAAAAGGTGTTGCTGGTAAAGGTGGACACTTTGAAGAATACTGCAGATGCATTGACAAAATCTGTGAGCTCTAAGAAGTTCTCTTGGTGTAGAGAGACAATGAGCATTTTAGGGCTGGGAAAATGACTAAGCTCTCTTGTGCCCCCCTGTGGAAAGAAAAAAACAAGCGGGAGAATGTTGCGTTGTGTTATATTCTTTCCACGTAGTTAACAGGCGGTTTGAACGGCATCAGTAACCCCACTTTATGGGGTCTAGGGCTGTTGGGTCCCTATAATACTAGTGATTACCCCATTACTATTGTATTTGTACCCCTTATTAATATTGTTGTGCCCCCATTATCCCCATATTGTTATTACTGTGCCCCATAGAATCCCTCTATTGTTATTTTTGTGGCTTTATATTATTATTGTTAGGTCGGCTAGGTTATATTGTGACTCCTTAGAATCCTATATATAGAAAGGAGGTTTTGTCATTTGAATCATCCAAGAATTGTTCATTTATGTAATGTAAAGGAAGTTGCCCCCTCGAAGAGGCTGAATTCTAAGGCATTGATCTATCTTTTCTATCTTTTGTTGAGCTGGTTTCATAACATTTGGTATCAGAGCTTTGGATTCTAGGGTTTTACTGCTCCAAACAGGTCATCGTGGAATTTTCGTTATAACTTTTTTCTGTGACGTTTCAGAAGCTGAAAAAAAAACCCATTTGAGAAGAAATCACACTGAACCTTGGGTCCGAATTTCAGAGATGTTCGCGCTATATTTGCGGAGATATGATCTGAGGAAGTTGGTCTTTTTGCAGACTCCTGAATTACATTCCAAACAGGTGACCTGGGGAAAAGCGTCATAACTTTCTCTCTGGGGATCGGATTGAAATTTCATAAGAAGGTACAGAAAGAGGACGGACTGTAGTTTCTTGTATGCATTTTTCAGATCCAAAGGTCAAAACAGTGACTCGTGGCACGTCGTACAAGTTCGCTCTACTGAACTAGTCTATAATCAAGTCACTGTGGGAGATTTCGCATAACTCTTCCTTGGAGAATCCAATTTGGGTCAGACTTGTGGCATTGGAAAGAGGACACAAAGGGCTACTGCATGTCACAAATTCAAATCTAGATGATTGGAAAGTACAAAGATACATCAGAGGCAATATCGAGCTCCTACAAAGTGAAAAAAGGTGTGTAGATTTTCTTAAATTTTTGCTTAAGCTTGGTTTGAAAATTTATTTTGAAGGAATTCAAAGGGCATAGTAGAGCATTATTATCGGTAACTGATGCCCCGAGGAAAGAAAATGCAAACACCTAGTAAGGAACCTGAAAGCTCTAGCATGACTCATGAAGAAGAGGAAGAAATGCAACATGATATATCAAAATTACAAGACCAAGTGCAACAACTGTCCCTTGCACAAAAAGGAACAGAATCTAAGATGGATGGTTTAAAGAAAGACGTAGAAGCTAAGATGGATTGTTTAAAGAAAGGTGTAGAAGCTAAGATGAATGACGTGGAAGATAAGATGGATGATTTGAAGATAGATTTGAAGACAGACATGGAAAATTGAAGATAAATATGAATAAGTTGCTACAAGAAAGGGTCACTAATGGTGAAAGGGTAGTAAAGGAAACTCATGATGAGAACAAAAGAAATGTTAATCATGATTCCATAGACTCTAATGTTGGATCAAAGACCCACCATATTCCAAAAATCGATATGAGGAAGTTTGATGGCAAGGATCCCGCAACATGGATATTACAGATGGAGCAATTTTTCGATCTCAATAATGTGCAAAACACACAAAAGGTACGTATTGCAACTTTATATTTGGAACCAAATCAGTTTGTATGGTATCAATGGATTTGCTCTCGTAAAAAATTTATCACTTGGGCAATTTTTACAAAAGAATTGATAACACATTATGAGGACACAAAAAGCAACACTTTTTTTAGCCAATTGATAAGTCTCAAACAAAAGGGTTCAATAATGGAGCACATTGAGGAGTTCCAAAAATTGAACATAAGGGTAAAAGATATTCCAGAGGAGCATAGGATTGATGTGTTCATAGGGTCTTTAAAGGATAATATCCAACATGATGTTCGCCTTTGGGAACCTGATTCATTAGAGAAGGCATTCAGGTTAGCAAGAAAAATGGAAAGCAAAATTATGGCAACCAGGAAGCATACCACTCACAACTATAAAGACGGAAGTGTTGTTGCCGCTAGTCTTCCACAACCTATAAGGTTGACACCACAACAATTGGAAGAAAAAAGAGCAAAAGGGCTTTGTTACAGTTGTGACAGCAAATACACTAAAGGTCATAAGTGTGCTGAGAAGAAATTATTCTACATAGATTGTGAAGAGGAAGAAGAAAAGGAGCAAGAAAGGTCAAAAGAAGAGGATATACTCCAGGAACAAAGCCTAGATAAAGAAGAAATGAATCTGACCATATCTTGTAATGCATTGGCGGGAATTACCACTCCTCAAACCATCAAGATAGAAGGACAAATCAAGAAGAAAAAGGTAATAGTGTTGATTGATTCAGGAAGTACCCACAATTTTATTCATTGTAAGGTAGCAAGAGAATTGAATTGCTTCTTATATCCAGCACCAGAGTGTCAAGTGATGGTTGCAAATGGAGGAACAATAAATTGCTCGGGAAAGTGCCATAATATCAAGCTATCCATGGGAGAATATGTATTGACTAGCCCAATGCTTTCCATTCCAATGGGAGGTGCTGATGTTGTACTAGGAGTCCAATGGCTACAATCCTTGGGTACAATAGCTTTTAATTTTCAAGAACTTTTCATGGAATTTTCTGTGGAAGGAAAGGAAGTTGAATTAAGGGGTATTGCAGGGAAACCAAGAAAGATAATCAGCTCTAACGGTATGACAAAGCTTCTAAAAAAGGAACAAAGAGGTGTAATTGCACAATTATGTTCGCTAGATGTGTCCACAGTGGAATCAACTATTTCTCCAGATCTCCAAAAAGTCTTGGACAATCATTCCAAGGTATTTGAGACTCCCAAAGGTCTCCCACCTAGTCGTGATCATGATCATGCTATTCATCTGATTCCAGGAAGTGTTCCTCCAAACATCAGGCCGTACAGATATCCCTATGCCCAAAAGAGTGAAATTTAACATATGGTTAAAGAAATGCTAGAGGCTGGTATAATTCAACCAAGTCAAAGTTCTTTCTCTGCTCCAGTCATATTGGTGCACAAGAAGGATGGATCATGGTGCATGTGTCCGGATTATAGGGAGCTCAACAAGCTCACTATTAAAGATAAGTTTCCCATTCCTGTCATTGATGAATTACTGGATGAATTGCATGGATCAATTTACTTCACCAAGTTGGATCTTCGTTCAGGATATCATCAAATCAGAATGAAGATTGAAGACATTCCGAAAACAGCATTTAGAACTCATGAGGGTCATTATGAATTTTTGGTCATGCCTTTTGGCCTTACCAATGCACCTTCAACATTTCAAGGTTTGATGAATTCAATTTTCAAACCATTCCTTAGAAAATTTGTGTTAGTATTTTTTGATGATATACTAATCTACAGCAAGTCTTGGAAGGATCATGTTGAACAAGTTGACAGGGTGCTACAACTATTGGAGGAGAAACAATTATATGCAAAAAGATCCAAATGTTTCTTTGGAGTACAAGAGGTGGAATATCTGGGTCATATTGTATCTCATGAAGGAGTTAAGGTAGACCCTAGCAAAATTAAAGCCATTAAGGAATGGAAAATTCCCACATCCATAAAGCATCTGTGAGGATTTCTCAGGTTGATAGGGTATTATCGCAAGTTTGTTAAGAATTATGGGAGAATAGCATCACCTCTAACAACATTATTGAAGAAAGATGCATTTTCATGGACTCCAGAAGCAACAAAGGCATTCGAACATCTTAAAGAGGCAATGTGCCAAGCACCGGTCTTAGCTACACCGGACTTCACAAAAACCTTTATTGTGGAATGTGATGCTTCAGGAAATGGAATTGGTGTTGTTTTAATGCAAGATGAAAGATCCATTGCTTTTGAAAGTCGTCCAATCAAGGGAAAGTTTTTACACAAAGCTATTTATGAGAAGGAAATGTTGGAAATACTCCATGCACTTAAGAATGGCGACCCTACCTAATGGGAAGACACTTCAAGGTAAAAACGGATCATGATAGCCTTAAATACTTTTTAGAACAAAGATTATCCTCTGAAGAGCAACAAAAGTGGGTCACAAAGATGTTGGGTTATGACTTTGAAATCATCTACAAAAAAGGGAAGCAAAATGTGGTGGCAGATGCACTCTCAAGAAAAGATGAGGATGTGGAAGCATTGTTATGTGCCATTTCTATTATCCAACCAGATTGGATAAACGAAGCAAGGGAGGAATGGAAGAATGACGAAGAAGTGTGGGCACTTATTCGAAAGATACAACAAGATTCCAGCATGTCTGATACATTTAGCTAGCAAAATGATTCATTATGGTACAAAGATCGCTTATACCTCTATAAGAATTCCCAGCTAAAACAAAAGATTCTTATGGAATTGCACACTTCTCCTTAGGAGGGCACTCAGGATTTTTAAAAACTTACCACAGGGTTAAGAAGGAATTTTTTTGGGATGGCCTTAAATCAGATATTCAAAAGTTTGTGGAGGAATGTTTGGTTTTCCAACAAAATAAAGTTGAAACAATTAAGACACCGGGTCTATTACAAACTTTATCCATTCCAAGCCAACGTTGGGAGGAGGTTTCAATGGATTTTATCACAGGTTTACCCAAGTCTGAGGGAAAGAGTGTCATCATGGTGGTAGTTGACAGACTTACCAAGTATGCACACTTTTGTGCATTATCACATCCATTTAAAGCCAGTACAGTTTCTACTGCATTTATGGAAACAATTCAAAAGCTACATGGAAACCCAAAGATTATTGTAAGTGACAGAGATCCCATTTTCACTGGAAATTTTTGGACAAAATTATTTTCTTGTCTTGGTACTCAGTTAGCTCATAGCTCATCTTATCATCCTCAATCTGATGGGCAAACTGAGATAGTAAACAAATGTTTGGAAGGATATCTTCGTTGCTTTGTATCTGATAAACAGACACAATGGGTCAAATGGTTGCCTCTCGCTGAATGGTGGTATAACACTTCCTTCCATACAGCAACAAAAATGACCCCATTTATGGCACTTTATGGGTATCAGCCACCATCCATCACATCATATTTAAGAGAAAATTCTAAGGTTCAAGCAGTGGAACATCACATTGAACATCAACAACAAGTCCTCCAACTCTTAAAGGATAACCTCGTGTTGGCACAGAATAGAATGAAACAACAGGCAGATCAACATCGTAGCGAAAGAAGTTTTGATGTAAGTGATTGGGTATTCCTACGACTACAACCATATAAGCAAATGTCCCTCAAGCAAGCTAAGAAGGATAATAAATTATCACCAAAGTATTATGGTCCATACAAGGTGTTGCAAAAGATTGGTACTATGGCATACAAATTGGAGCTTCCTGCAGCTTCTCGATTGCACCCAGTTTTCCATGTTTCATGTTTAAAGAAGGTTATAGGCGACAAGCTCCCAGTTCAAACAATATTGCCAAAACTTGACGAGGAAGGAAAAATTATATTGGAACCGAAAGCAGTCACAGAAACAAGAACTCGACAGCTACGAAATTGATCAATTTCGGAGTATCTTATCAAGTGGAAGAACTTATCCGCTGAAGATTCCACATGGGAGGATGAGAATTTTATACAGAAGCATCCAGAACTACTCAAGTGTTGAGGACAACACTTTTTTTGAAGGAGAGGGGCATGTTGGGTCCCTATAATACTAGTGATTACCCCATTACTATTGTAGTTGTACCCCTTATTAATATTGTTGTGCCCCTATTATCCCCATATTGTTATTACTGTGCCCCATAGAATCCCTCTATTATTATTTTTGTGGCTTTATATTATTATTGTTAGGTCGGCTGGGTTATATTGTGACTCCTTAGACTCCTATATATAGAAAGGAGGTTTTGTCATTTGAATCATCCAAGAATTGTTCATTTATGTAATGTAAAGGAGGTTGCCCCCTCGAAGAGGCTGAATTCTAAGGCGTTGATCTATCTTTTCTTGAGCTGGTTTCGTAACAAGGGCAGCGCCCCAGAAAATTTTGGTTTTCGACCCTATGTTATGTTGGCCGGACCCACCTATGGTTTGTGCATGATTTTCGCACATGTTTTTGGATGCGATGGTTTTTGGTCCATGGTTTTGGATGCGATGGTTTTCGGTCCATGGTATTGGATGCTTCAACATGTATAAATATGTATTGTAACATTTAAAGGAACATAATGAAAAATCAAGCTGGTAGTCCCGGTTTTGGGATCCAGGGGAAAATCTCTGTGTATATTTGTTTTATGTGTTATGCTCTCGCATTGTTTATTTTCTGTGTTTTAGAATTTGTATGCAGGTAGTTTCTGTACAGGGTTAAAACCTACAGGATCCTTCTACTACACCTTTTTATGTGACTTTAGTGATCCGTGACCTTTTGTTGCATAAGTTCATGTTGGATTCAGGATCATCACACAACCTCATGCCATTATCAGTAAAGAACAACTGGGCTTGGAAATCACTAGACCATACAAGGATTTGTACTCCTTTGACTCCAAGAGAGTCAAGTGCTTAGGCATGATAAAGGATTTGGTGGTAAACTTGTCTCAGATCCCGGGGAAAAGTGTGGTAATGGATATAGTGGTGGTTGATATACCTCCTCTTTTTGGAATGCTCTTATCCAGATCTTGGGGTTCAAAGGTAGGTAGCTCTATCAAGTTGGATCTAACTTATGCCATCATTCCCACTTTTGGAGGTGAGAAAAGTAGGTTGTACAGAGAATCCCGTTTGTGAAAACTGTGACCCCAACTAAAGGCTCAGAGAACTCCCTAGTGCATGGGAAAGATAGTGACATCTCTTGTCTATTCCTAGAAGAGGATGAGACCTTCCTAGAGGAAACATCAATACACCTAACGGGGCAGTCAGAGCACTTGCGACCAAGTGAAAGTAAAACATGGAAATTATACTTTGATTGAGCAAACTCAAAAGATGGAAATGGAGCTGCAATATTTTTGGTATCTCCGGAGAGCAGCCTCATACCCCTCTCATTCAAACTAGAGTTTGAAATGACCAACAATGTGGCGGAATACGAAACATTGATCCTTGGGAAACAAACATAAAAAAATATGAATATCAAATGCCTTATAGTCTACAGAGACTCTGAGATGATCATACGGAAAATTCGAGATCAATGCCAGGGTAAACACCCCAGACTGAGGACGTAGCGAAATGAAGTGTGGGAATTAATCGATAATTTATTCCTAGCCTTTAACATCTAGTTTTTTCCTAGGGAAGAAAACATGATGGCTGACTCTCTTGCGGTATCTGCAAGCACTTTTAGCCCCCCACATAATCCACTCCTCAGATTTGAGATAGAAGTCAGACATAGGCCTTCAATACCTGATAATGTTATACACTGGCAGGTATTCAAAGATGACGAGCAGGTCAAAATATTCATAGAACTTATTGGGGAGTTTGCCCACTCCACCATCAATCAAGAAGAAGAAGAAAAACAAGAAGAAACTTCATGGAAAGACATAGTGTATGGGAAAAAAATTTGCAACTAAAAGGGAACACCATCCCTCGTGGACTTGTTCCACTTGAAATATTTTTCAATAAAGACAACATATCGTCCAAACAAATGGCCCCAGAGAAGGATGAGAAAGTAGAGGATTGTAACATCGGATCAGAGGAGGAACCCCAAATGATTAGGCTATCCAAAGGAATCCCCTTGCAATACAGAAAAAGTTATTTAGATCTATTCAAAACTTACAAAGATGTATTTTCTTGGTATTATGATGATTTGAAATCATTTGATACAAATATTATTCAGGATAAAATTCCTTTGAAGGGTAGGATAAATACATGCAAATAGAAACTCAGACAAATAAACCCACTCTTACTCCCCTCCATTTAAAATGAGGTAAGGTAGTTGCTGAAGGCAAAGATCATAGTCCCTCTAAGATACTATGAGTGGGTAGCTAATCTAGTCCTTGTCCATAAAGAAAGCAGAGAGATAAGGCTATGCGTCGACTTCTAGAATTTAAACAGGGCGTCTCTAAAATATAACTACCCTCTACCCAATATAGATAATATACTGTAGAAGGTAGTGGGTGCATCTAGAATATTTATGATGGACGGATTCTCAGGATCTAACCAAGTGGCAGTCCACCCTAAAGACCAAAAAAGACTACTTTCACCACCCCGTGGGGAATCTTCATGTACGCCCGCATGCCATTTGGGTTGATAAATGTAGGGGCCACTTTTCAAAGAGCTATGGACATAGTTTTTGTGGGCGAGTAAGGTAAATTTTTGGTAGTCTACTTAGATGACTTCACAGTCTTCTCTAAGACTGATGAAGAGCATATCCTCCATTTAAAGCTCACTTTCGAGAAGTGCATAAGGTATGACCTCTCTTTGACTCCAAAGAAATCTTAGTTCGCACTAAGTGAGGGAAAGTTGCTTGGACACATAGTGGCCTAGAAAGGAGTAAAGATTGTTCCAAAATGAGTCAAAGCCATCAACCTTATTCCTTTGCCCATAAACAAGAAATAAGTCCAAGCCTTTTTGGGGAGGATAAATTTCTTAAGGCGATTCATACCCAACTATGCTGAGATAGTTAAAGGTATCACAAACATACTCAAGAAGGAGAATGAAGTTAAGTGGAGCTCTGTCCCCTGTGATTATTTCACTAGGCTCAAAGAAGCTTTGGCTAAGGCTCCAGTGTTAGTCAACCTGATTATTCAATGCCTTTCTACATCTTTTCTTTCGCCTCTCCACATACCATTGTTGTTGTACTGTTATAGAAAAATAAAGAAGGTTACGAGCAACCCATTGCCTTTTTCAGTCAGGTCCTAAGGGATGCTAAGTTGAAGTATAATCTACTAGAGAAACATGCCTATGCCTTGGTCAAGTCGCTGAAATCATTATGCATGTATGTGCTGCAATCAGTTATCACAACGTTCGTCCCAACGACTACAGTCAAGGACATTCTGTTGCAGGGAGAAAACAAAGGAAAGATGGGCAGATGGATAGCTAAAATATAGGAATATGAGCTAGAAATAAATCCTACCAATCTCATCAAAGGAAAGAGGTTGGCCAATATCTTATTTGGATCCAATTGCCAAGCTCTAGGGATAAGCCTGATCACAAAGGAGGGAAAACCAGAGGATGAATAGAGCAAAATCAAAACGGCTGAGCAGAAGATCTATTCCAAATATGAGGGATCACCCAGGTATAATAACATTGTTCATTACCTCTTAATCCTAAGATTCCATTTAGGACTGGATAGATCTAAATACCAGAGTCTAAGATTGTAGGCACAAAAATACATTATCTAATGGAATGCTCTATTGGAAGGACCTGGTTGGGGTATTTATTCTATGTGTGGTTGAGGGAGAAACCCATGAAGTGATTGAGGTTTTCCATGGAGGAGTCTATTGTGGACACTACAGTTAGAAGAAAACATCACATAAAATCCTTAAAGAAGGATTCTACTAGCGCACGTTGTTTGGAGACGTTTATTCTCAGGCCAAGTCATGCCAAAAATTCCAACTTTTTGTTGAAAGATAGAAGTTTTCTCCTCTCCCTTTGATTCGTGTGCACGTAGAGGAGCCTTTTAGACAGTGGGGATTGGACTTCATTGGAGAAATAAACCCACCTTCTAGTGGCCAACACAAATGGATTTTAAAAACCATTGACTATTTCACCAAGTGGGTAGAGGTTATCCTAGCCAGGAATGTTATAGATTCAATGGTGATAAAATTAATGGAGGAGAACATACTGTCCCATTTCAGGTGTCCTTTTAAATCATTACTGATAATGCACAAGTCTTCAAATCTGCCAATTTCACCAACTTCGGCCCCAAATTCAACATCATTATTGGATATTCCACTACATGCTACCCTCAAGGAAATGGCTTGACTTAGTCTTCTAAGAAAACTGTGGTGAGAGTTCTAATGAAGACCATCACTGAAAATCAAAGGAACTAGGACTCTTAACTAAAGTTTTCTATGTGAGCTAACCGTGTCACACCAAAAATATCCACTGGTAAATGACCCTTTGAGCTAGTGTATGGCAAGGCTATCATTTTCCCTATCCAGTTAGCAATGCTAGTAGCTAAGTTTCTACAAGAAGTCAAGGAAGAACCAAGTGCCTTGACTAGAAGAATGAATCAGCTAGTGGAGCCTCACGAGAATAGAGAGAAAGTGGGGGCCAAACTATCAAACTACCAACAAAGGATGAACTCTCAGTTTGAAAAGAAGGCTAAGGACAAACTTCTTAAACAAGGAGATTTAGTTCTCAGATGGGATGTCAGGCGAGAAGACAAAGGCAAACACGGGAAGTTTGATTCACTATGGTTCGACCCTTTCAAGATTGCAAAAGAAAGGGGAAACACCACTTACATGCTTGAAAACTTAGATGGTGAATTGCTGGAACTGCCTGTAAATGGTCAGTTTCTAAAATTTTATTTTCAAAATTAGAGATATTTGTCTCTTTCTCATTGTAAATATCTGGTGTGCATGTTGAAATTGTTATTCGAATTTTTCAGTTTATTTTCAAAAAAGTCCTTTTCACAGAATTATATTTTGTTTACTAAAAGCTCCATGCCCAATGGAAGGAAAGACTACTAGTCTACAAGTCCTCAACACCTTGCCAGTAAGGCATTGTCCCTAGAGCCAATGTTGTCACTCACTGCATTGTGGGTTTCAAATTGTCAAGGTTACCCAAGAGCAGTGAAATTTGGAGCCCATTTCCTAGGCCACATAAGATCTTAAATATGAATCAAATCCTCCCCATTACATAGTACTTGGAAATATATTTCCAATGGTATATGGAAGTCCAAAATTGGACTCTGGAGCAAAAGATAAATCTTTTTGAAGGTCTACCTTGGAAAAGCCCATCAAACCAAAAAATGGCTAAGTATGGAGGGAAAATCGCAATCAGTGATGGATTAATGGGGCTCACACTTAAGTATTATCAGTGGTTCTCGGTGCTGAAGGTATATATCACAATCTCACAAATCGGCTGTCATCGCAGGCATGCAGTCACAACATACTCCAAGAACTCGCAGGGGCCAATCTGCGATATAATGTTGTATCGTTGGGGAAGGACTAAAACAGTTTAACACAAGAGAGGCTGATAAAATATGGATGGATGACCCCCTTTCTCTCTCCTCCACCTGGCATTATCCCACACTCCACAGTCCCACATTATCGGAAATTGCAGGAACAGGGAGGTTGCTCCCCCAATAACCTTGCAGGATTGTGACCTTGCAGTGCCGATTTTGCGATATAGAGTGAAATCGCTAGGGGAGGTATGAATTTTATTAAAAAAGGAAATGTTGACAAAAAAAAGGGTCAGACCTCCCCTTCTCTCTCCTCCACATGGCATCGGCGATCGATGATTGGTGGAGGTTGCTGTTCCAAATGGTTGAAAATCGTTGATATTGTGATTGGTTCTCTCTCCTCTAGGGGACAACGTGGTAGCATGTGATTGGTTCTCAGAGCTGACATGGTAGCTGACGTCATCAATGATGTGGTGACACAGATGCTGACATGGTAGGTGGACACATGTCACTTGGTTTCAGCGTTGTCAGGGGTGGCCATTTCTAGGTGGCACGTGTCACCACTCACAGGGTGACACGTGGCAAATATGACATCATCCCGCATATCGGTGATCGCAGCTACCTAGCAAAAAAAATTAAGGGAAAGTGTATTTAGAGCTGGACGCGGGATTGCGATTGTGATAAGAAAAAGGGCCCCTTGGATGCGATGTCCCATAGGCTATATTTCATGAAGTTTTCGCATCTAGGATATCAGCTGATGTGGTGTAAGGGGTTATTAAAGGCATTTCAAGTAACAAAGGAAAAGTCCGCCCCTCATGACAATTGAAAGCCTTAGCGCCCAAAGGGCTAAGCGCTCGGTTCAAGCCCCTGATCACATGAAATAAGAAGCGGGAATGGGGCTATATTCACAATGGCTTAAAGGGAAGTCAAGCTTGCCTATTTCACGGTGTTCCTGTGTTAAAAGTCTAGTGTTCGAAAGACTCCTAGGTACTCCATGAAACAAGACACCAGATTTTTCAGGGCACCGATATTATCTAATAGAAAGTTAAATGGCATATGAGTTGACAGTTGTTTCAGAGGCTATTAAAGACTGAGAGTGTCCCGAAACTGACTGAGAGAGGATTAAACATGACTTAGCATGAACATGCCAGGACTAAAGGCCAACAAAAAATAGTGGCACGAAGATATTTCCAGAAACCATAATTTCAGTTGCGATGGATTAATTGTGTTTTGTTGTTTTGATCACTGTATTGTTATTCTGTTTTTCTTTTAAGAAATGAATTTTCCTGCTGTAATAGTTAGAGGATTTACATTGAGACAACCATTCATACGGACAACTATAAATTTACACATGCAGATATTTATGTAATTGATTTTCTTACCCTCCCTTTCATTATAAAAGGGAGGAAGAAACATTGAAGAAAGG
The DNA here is from genome assembly GCA_031772625.1 of Pinus tabuliformis. Classification (NCBI taxonomy): domain Eukaryota; kingdom Viridiplantae; phylum Streptophyta; class Pinopsida; order Pinales; family Pinaceae; genus Pinus; species Pinus tabuliformis. Next base: position 1,058,149,207 of record CM062818.1, read on the forward strand.
TTTTGAATTCTAGGAAAAAACTGAATGTGCTTCTGTAGTTGTATGGATTCTAGATCTACATCTTTCTTAATATGAATGAAACAATGGGGATTCCCATGTTCGAGTATTATAGTATGTTGTTTCTCTGTTAAACTTCCATTATGTTCGCACTTCCTCTCTGATTTCAAGCAATTGTAGCTGTAGAAATATCTCTCATATTCTTATAGATTCATTGGTGTTAACTAGTTAATACATATGCCTGTATGAAATTATGAGATTATATCTTTAAATGTGTGCTTCATGAAATCATAGCATTCACTCTTCTTACATCCACATGTCTATATTTAGCTCAGATAAGTATAGAACTCTTAATGTTTCAAGCTCTATGTGATGAGTTATTATTCTCTTTCTCTTCTTTCATTATTTTGTAAAATCTGATTAAACTGTAAGTCCTTGATTACTTGGCCTCCACTTGTTTTTTCCTTATTCTTGTGAGTTGTATATGTGAAAGGATACCAGAAATACATGGCTTATATCCTTGGATGAAGGAACCAACCCATGATGTTATGTGTATATTTGTAATTACTATGTGTAGAAGATGCATATGATGCCTTCAGTTTCTTGAGGATCATATGAGATACATAGAATTTAGATGTGCCCAGGCACTAGTCTTGTAAGAAATCCAAGGTTGTCTCTGGGAGAGACAACAAATGGAATCTAGAGGTTGACAGCTCCACCCTCAAGGGAATCTATAGGCTTATGCCTCGACCCTTAAATCAACAACAAGGGAATCCAAAGGATGATACCTCCACCCTCAAGGGAATCCAGAGACTTGTGTCTCCATCCTCAATCAACAACAAGGGAATCCAAATGTTGATACCTCCACCCCAAGGGAATCAAGAGACTTGTGTCTCTGCCCTCAATCAGCAACAATGGAATCCAAAGACTTGTGTCTTCTCCCTTAATCAGTAAAAAGGGAATCCAAAGGTTGATACCTCCAGCCTCAAGATGCATATCATACTATTTATTTCCTTCATTAATATATATTTTAGCCTTCAACATTACCCATTTCATAATGTAAACATAACATAATTCATGAGTTCATATTCACATGCTATAAAAATTATAGATTAATCAGGACTACCTTTCCCACTTGATTCCCTCATAAAACCAATAATCCTTTATGTCATTCACATTAGCATCAAGCAAATCAAAACAACCACTCTTCCACAAGAATGACCCTTGACAACCTTGTTAGACACAATGGCATATATACATCCATATTAGCACAATCATGACCATACATTTACATATGTAATTAGAGTCAAGGTTAAGAGAACCTCCTTTTGAGGAATTTTCATGGTTTCCATAACATTTTCCATTAGCCATATGAACCAAACCATCCTTATTGACTTTCATACGGTTGTCCACTTATCCATGGACAAATCATATATCAGTTTAATTTAGAGTTATAAAATTCCATGTATTTTTGTTGTTACTTCACACAACAGTTTTCAGCGTACACGTCATTTATTTTATGCTCGATGTCATATTCTTGAGCAACACTCCATAGTATTCCAACTATGGTATTTTTTTTCCCATTTGCCCAATTCCAGTATTTCTTGTGTGTTAATGTTCCTTATTTATGAATAGCTCCTCCTTGGCTCTCCTAATAGAGCCTCGTGTCCTTCCTACCATGCCTAACCAATGTTCCCAAGTCTCCCCTAAATCATGAAGAATAAAAGCTGACATCCAAAAGAAAAGAGGGCAACAATGAAAATAAAGAAATTAATGACAAGGGTCATAAAATCACTCAAAACAAAATAACATGGCCATGTGCAATCCAACATTAAAAGAGAAAATTCGAGCGTGAATAAATCAAGGAACACAAAACCCAAAATATTCAATAACATAACAACTCAATTCCCATGAGTTCTAGTGTTTCCTATGGTTCATGAATAAAATCTAAAGCAATTTCAACCATTGATGCATGTTGCTCCATGCCACACTAGAAGATTCTTTTCTTGCCACTGATTCTAGCTATGTTACCACATACGCTTAGTTGTCAATGTTTTAACAAACACAATAATTATACCAATTGTTATCTTTCCATGCTAAGCTGACATGTTGTCCTGTGACTGCGCACATGCCTTAGTTGTTCATTAGTCACATTACTCAAAATACAAGACATAATTAGGCAATATACTTATATCTCAACATAACTTCAAAATCATAGTTTCATGAGCATATTAGTTCATTTATATCCATGCCTATGCAGGTTTAGAAATGAACCTTTTACCAAAACCAACAACATTCAATGTAGTCGGCCTCTTTGTCAAGATTGACAATTCATGGCATATGCAATCTCACTATATATATACCACATTCATAAATGTATCAAGATTAGGCATGTGATCTGTAATCAACACCTAATTATCCAATCATGGTGCTACCCCAGTTTCCATTGGTATAAGTAAGTAATCAACATCTGATCAAGAATCATAGCGTTGCCAACAATACCATAAAAGTAGATGTTGAAACCTATCACTCTTGTAACAGCCCCGTTGAAAATTCCATGTAAAAATATATATAAGGCCACAGATGATGGGAAACTTATTCCAAGATGAATGGTGGGGGAACATCCTAATGGGTGTTGATTCAGTTTATTATGGCTAAGGAAATTGGAAAAGGCAATAGCTAAGGATTTAAAAAGGAAAAACTAAACTTTTGGCACATTTATTTATGAAAATAAAGGAAATTAGGAGAAAATGAAGGTGAAAGGTCATAGGTTGCATGTGAGGAGGAAAATGAAGGAAAATAATGGAAAATGAAGAAAATAGAGGCCTCATTCATAAAAAGGCTTATGAGGATCAGTTGGCAAGCTCTTGGATTAATCTTGGTTAGTGTAAGATTTTGACAGGTTTTGGTGGAGCTCTCTTCTATTCTCTCTCTCTCTCATATTCTTGGAGACTTAGAGTTTTCTTGGAGCACTCTTGAAGGGTGTGGCATACTTGGATTCTTGGAGAAAGAAGGAAAAGAAAGAGTGGGAAAACACAATAAGGCATCGGGACCAACAACTGCATCAGATTTGTTTTCAGGTACCGAGTTGCATGTACGTTTTCCTCACTAGTTGTGGCATGCATGGAACATGCATGTTTATTGGTCATGATTTGTCGTTGGCATGGAGGATTGCCTAGATTGACAGTGGATTTTCCTAGCCCTGTCATTTCCTGGATAACCATGGAGATTGTGGGTTTATTTCCTTGTTTAGTTTTAGTTGGTTCTCATGTTTCCTTAGCTTGGGTTGAGTTATTAGTTCCTGGAAACCTTCGTTGGAAAAATGCTCTGGAAGCCATGTAATGGCTTGGGTTGAGTTACTAGTCCCAGAAGCCTTGGTTGGAAAAACATTCTGGAAGCCCTGTAACAACTTGGGTTTAGTTACTAGTCCTGGAATGTCTCTCTTCTAGTTTATGATGGAGATATTTTTTATGTAGAAGAAGATATGTTAACCAGTAAGAAGAATAAATCGAAAGTTGGTCAATCTGTTCAAATCATGGGCAACGGTGAAGATCAAAGTGAAATAACTAAAGGCAGCAGAGAAATCATAACACTAGGTGTTGATTTAGAGGATGGCATTATTAAAACAAACAAAAAATGTCATTCGAGATCACTTGACGAAGAACAAATTAATTAATGGTGGCAAAATGTTTCATCTTAATGTCAGCCAATTCTATAGGGCAGATGAAGGACAATCTCAATATCAAATTAGAAAGGCATATCATATACATGTCCATAATTTGAAAACATTGTTCAAGTACAATCCATATGCACATGTGGTGGATTATTCCAAATCAAGTTCCCAACAAAGATTCATTTTATAGGACATGATGTTTTGAATACAAATATTATGTAATTGGAGGGAACCATTCAGCAGAGGCCAAAAGACAATTGATCGAGGAATATCCCAATAAGCAATTTTTTGAAACAATGAAATGCATCATTTATGTTGGTTTAATAGAAACAGAGGAAAAGTTAATGGCATGGGATCATAATACAGATAATGAGTACAGAATGTCTATGACTTTCATCCAAATGGTCAGATTTATTCGTAATGAATTTGTAGAAAAATGTGGTGGGGATAAGACAAAAGTCGGTTTAAGCTTTTGTAAGGAATTTTGTATGGAAATAGGTTATCAAATTAAGGATAAAATCAATTCAAAAAGTGTCAAAGTAATTTCAAATTTATTCAGAAGCACGGATAACATTTTCCAGTTGGCATTTAGAACTGGGGAGATATGGGAATTGTTTGATGAGATTTTCGACATGTGAGAGAATATTGCCATAAAAAATCTGAAGGTTATAAATTCTAAACCCATAATATGTACCAACAGTAAGATAAGTCCTGAAATGAAGCAACTTCCAGATGATATGACTATCACATCTTGGAGAACATTACAAGGAGTGAAAGATAAAAAACTAGTCAAATCATTACTTTGTCATGTGAAGTCAAGTCAATTGTCATTGGACAAAAGGTGCTCAGAATTTCAAAAGTAAGTTCGCTGATTTTTTGTTGGATTATAATTTTCTTTTAAATAGAACATATTGTTGTTGGTAGAATTTGTTATACATCTCACTATATTAACAATTTTTACTTTATTTATTCAATCATAAGATTTATATCAAAATACAAGAACATATGGTTAGAATTTTGAATGAAGAGAGTTGGGGTGATATTGTACGCAACTACCCGGAATCAAATTCTACAGAAACACTTAAAGATTTTTATCTTGTATTCAAAAAGGTATGTTGATTTTTACATCCATTTTATTCATATGTAAATATTTTTATTTTATTACTTATACTTATATTTGTTTATTTCATTAAATATGTCGAAGAATGATGTAGATGAAGTACCAAATACTTTCAAAAGATTTATTGAAAAAATTAAGTTGGCAACGTTGAGAAAGCAACGTCTTAGGAATGTTGAAATTGATCCTACTCTTACTAATTTCATTTGTATTAAGCTGGACATATCCAATATCAAATAATACAAGGTGATTGTAAAGACATTGCAAAACTCATACTTAAAAGGGAATATGGCCTGGTTATTGTAGACATTCCTCATGGTTTCAATTTCCTAGACATTGGATATGATAGTGAACCTTATACTTATCAAGATTTTAATAAAGTGGTTACAGGATTTCAAGAAGTCACAACATCACCACTTTGGAGATTTGTGACATTTCATTCAAACACATAATTTGCAATGTTATTAACAAGCTTCAAGGGAATAGAAAACTTAAGGATGCAACTTACATGGTAAGACATTGAAATTGTATGTTTGATTAATGTTATAAAAAAAAAATTATGTACAAGTTAATTGAACTTTTACTATGTCATGTTACAGGTAAAAGTCAAATCTTATTTCTTCCAGAAATCAGCCAATTATAAGTAATTGTGAGTTCATCCATGTTGAATGTTGGACAAAAGATTATAACAATAAGTATATTCTTCTGAATCGAGTAGATGCAAAGAGTCATAGCCAAATATTGGTTCATTATGTTGTCGTAACAAAGTTAAAATATGAGAATAAAAATGCAAAAGGAGAGATATTTAACATTTATCAAAAGTTGCAAGCATTGATTAACTATCTTATAGACTTATGTTCAAATGAAGGAGATTGGGTTTTGGATTTATTTTTAGATTCATGTAAGTTTTATTATATAAAATTGAATTTTAATATTTTCTTTTTTAGTTTTCACGTGTTTATATTAATTTACTTACTTATTTCTTTTGTGATTGATGATTAGGTAAAACATTAGCATGGTGCCTACCAAAAGGAAGAAATTGCATTGTGATTGAAAAAGATACTCTACAATGCAATTTTATTCAACAAAGAATTAATGTTCTTCAATTTCTTCTAGATGCAATGCTAGAAGTTGGTTTGAGGAAAGGAGACGTTAATGAATCATGTGTGGAAAAAAAAAACAACAACCATCGTTATATGGAACGATTGGAAAATGGCACTTGGAGATTTGCAGAGATGAAAGATCCATTAGAAAAAGAAAATGAGGAAGTTCAAATAGAATATTGTGGAAGAAGAAAATAATGAAGTTGTAGAAGATGATAAACATGTATTATATGATATTGTTGATGAACTTTAAGTTTTGCTTGCAAATCAAGCTCAATTTTGAGAGATATTCATTAGTTTTACTTGTAATATTTCGAGATTGAGATTTTATGAGAAGAATGAGCATTTGGTTATTGTTGTTATATGTCCAATATTTGTATTATCTAATTTTCACTTTAATTTTTATGTGAATCATTTTATTTTTTTTGTAAAAAAATTGTGATTACTATTAATTTTTAACATAAATTCATAAAAAAATGGTTTTTTTGTTGTTAAGATTTTCCTATAAAAATCGTTTATTTGACATGTCATTTTTGACAAAAAGTCTCAAAATGTGTATTTTTTCATTATATTTATATTGAAAATGTGTATTTTTTTGTCAAATGTTTAAAATTATTGTTTTTTTAGTGACAATTATTTGATGTGCATTGAAATATTAATTAATATTACACAAACATATAGAAAATACTAACTTTAAAATATTGAGATTTCATTACAAAAAAAATTGAAAAGAAAAATAAAAAACACAAATACATAAATACACTTAAAAATAAATATCTTAGGGAAAAAGAAGAAATTAGAAGATTTGAAGTGTCAAAAATAAACCCTCTAAAAAAAAGGGTATATGTTGCATCAACACCTTTTAAAATCATCATGAAAATCACTCACATTTAAAACAAAATGTTCATATTTGATACATAAGAAAATTTAAAGTGTCAAAAATATGCTTTAAAAAAATGTATTCTGAATCACCACTTTTCAAAATCAGATGATTTTTTGCTACCTCAAAAAACTGGGTAATTGGTCATTTTCTCGTTTGATCGATAACTATGTTGATATTGAAGTTTACATCTAATAAGTATATTGATGACTAAAAGTTGAACTCAAACTTTGTTTCCATATGAAGAAAAAAAAAACAAAGGAATGATGACTTCAGAGGGAGCCTTGAATCTTGAAAAGGTTGTGAATTTTGAAGGAACAATTTAACTAAGCTTTAAGGTATGTCTTTAAGTTTTAAAGTCCCAAGTGTTAGAGGATGGCTCCATGATGTTTAGGAAGTTCGAAGTTCTCTAATAACATGATGATGCAAAAAGAGGACCATGTGTAGCTACTACTACTATGATCTCCACTAGAAGAACAAAGTAGTTGATGTTGGACACATTTCCCTAGTTTATAAGGAGATTAGACATGTTCCCTTTGTGTGTGAAGGAATGTGTATATCCTCCCTGGTTGAAAGGGAGTGATGATGTACATGATTCTCTACTTCATGTGTCATGCACTAGGCCAAGACTAACAACCGTATGTTTAGTGAAGTCATGAGGAGAGAATGGGGACCAGAGGATTGGGTAAGCATCTGAGACTAGTACTCCTTGAAAATAGATGTTCCTAGAAGTTTGACCTTGGTGATGAAAAATCAGTACTCGTTTGTATACCATAAGGTTGAGGCACCGACCAAATTATGATGATGAGTTCTTTTTGTATCTTGGCAAGTAGCCTAGATGATACTTGGATCCTTGTTAGGGTTGGTGTCTTGGTAAGTAGCCTAAATGACACTCAGATCTCTATTGGATTGGTAACATGGTAGGTATCCTAGATGGTACCTAGATCCTTGTTGGGTTAGTACCTTGGAAGGTAGCCTACATGGTACCTAGATCCCCTGATGGGTTGATACCTTGGTAGTTAGCCTAGATGGTATCGAGAATTCTGGCATTGTATATGTTGATTATGATACTCTTCTTAGAACATTTCAACTTGAGGTCATCCTTGTGTCATTTGTACAATTATGAATACCTCTCTAGTTAAAAGGGAGTGTTGAAAGATGTAACTAGTTTCGGTCTTTATAAGTGTACCTCTACGTATTTTATGTAAAAAGAAGAAAGAAGAAAAAGAAAGAGAAAAAGAAAAAATTCAAGCATGGGTTGCATGATCAAAATAATTATTATTGTTATTATTAAATAAGCATGTTCTTCATGCTTATAGGTTTCGTTGAGTCAAAGTCATATTTGGACCTCTTGAAAAGAAAAAGGAACAATAATTTTTAATATGTAATTTTGAGTCAAAAACCCCTCTAGATGTCAAGTCAACCTACATGACAATCCAACCCTTCTCTAGTGGACATGTTTGTCCGCACCCCTCTAGACAGTGTAAATAAAAGATGATATGAGTTCATTTGGACACACACTTGGATGTGTTTTTGCTTTGAAATTTCGCAAAATAAGAGAGATAAAGTGGAGGGACAAAGTCTAAAATGGAAGAAGAGTTTCTTCTTGAGATGGAATATGTGAAAAATTTGTCTTGGTTCTTTTTTTGTTGCTAATATTTTGATGATGATTTTGTTGAGCATAATGGAAGGTTTGACTTGCCTTCTAGAGGTGGAATTTATTTTACAGTCATGGGCCTTGGATGTCTCACTTTGATCTGATTTATAATAAGAGATTTTGACTAGGCTTTCCCCTAGGAGAGGGGTTTTTCCATAGCTGAGAGCCTATATTCTATGTTCTTTTGTTTCTATGATCTTCATTTTTATGCTATAGTAATTGTTTGAAGCCAACTAATTCACAAGAAGTTACTAAGAAAAGAAAAATCTAATGAAAAATTGATAAGCCTCTTTATTTCTCAACAAAAAATAATTGCATAAACTTGCAAAAATTGAAAAAGAAAAATTGGAAAAGAGAATGAATTTGGTATCTTAATATTGATAAGAGAATGAAGACATAAAGCAAATGCATGCAAGCTCTAAATCCAACTAAAGCTAATTAAAACTAGTGTGTTTTATGTTATGTTAATGTGCACGTACACCACATGCAAGCACTAGAGTTAACTAAATCTATGTACACACCACTTGAAAGCACTAAAAGTAACTAAAACTAATTAAAGCTAACTAATGTGCATGTACTCCAACATACAACAACTGCTTGCTCACATCTATGGCAGCTTCTCTGCTCACAGCTTGGTTAGGGTTTCGAAACATGGTGGCTCTTCTCAGCGTTCACTGGCAACTCGCCTCTTCGCTCAATGGCCGATAGGTAGGGTATTCCCTTAATGGCTCGTGGCTAGGGTGAACAACGACAAATTTACCTAGCAACTGGCTTGACTCTCTCAATTGTGGCTCGGTCGATCTACAGATCAACGACGACTCACGGCTTCCTCAACATCACATTTTAAATATGTTTTTTTGTTTTTTGTATTTTTTGAACTTTGATACTACTTTAAAGGCTTCCTCAACCTCACATTTTAACATGTCCATTTTTCTTGGGGGTTTCATATAAAGGAGTAAACCACACTAAGTTGTTAAAGTTACAAAATACTATAAATAAATAAAGTAGTTTGTTTACAAATCTGAATTGCCTGATTTGTTTAAGAATAGAAAAATAATATATCAACAATCTTGTAATTCACAAGATACTGTAAAATAAATTCAATTTATTTATTTAGAAGCACTCTATGTTGTTGGCATAAGAGTCTGGTTGATTTTTTAGCAGTTCTGACATGGACGAAAGAAAGTCCTCTAAGATTAGGAATACATGCTACATTCCTTTGCTCTTCTTTTCTGACTACTGCAACGATTTTCTTAGTAATTGATTCTCTTCGTGAATATAGTAGTTGATGACATTCAACCCTTTAAATGTTTCTATCTTGGAATATTCACCCATCTATGATTTTCTACAGCTTATATCGGTTGAGAGTTCATCACTCCTATTTTTTGTATGATCTATAAACTGACAATTAGGAAATGACCGCTTATTTCATTGCCAGCTACCTAGAAATACCTGTAAACATAACTGAGCTAGCTGCGTTCACTGCAATATCCCCATGAAATATTATAAAACCATATTTTGTGGATTGGAAAATGGTGAAGCTCAACGCTCATAAGTTATTTGATACATGTGAATAAAAAGAAACCCAAGGTTTATTTGATACTAGAAAAGTTCATTTATGTTGAATATTCAAGCCTGTTTTGAGTTCATATCATTAAACATGTTTTTACTCAATGTTTCTCTTTTCGTATCATTATCCATGTTTTGTTGATGGTAAAGCTATAATGCACTTGGAGAATGTGATCTCTCCTTCCACCATTAATCTTTCTTTCTTGGTTTATTTTAGAAAAGAGAATGAGTTCACTCCACACTTGTGTTGTTAAATTAATTGAGAGAACTATAATAACATATTTTTTTTTTTTTTATATTAATAACGTGTAAAAGTAGTATTGCTCGTATAGTTCTAGGTTGGTGGGGATGGATGGGAGAATGATTTATTTTTCTTTCCATAAGAGTTTAATTTTGGCAAAAGTATATGATGGCTCATTTTTATGATGCTACAAGGAAAGGCACCCTTGAAGTGGGAGTCTCTCATGAGTGTATTTGCTAAATTATAAGTTATGGGTATATCTGGTTTACCCAAATTGCTCCATCATAGTTTAAAAAAAATAATATATTATTATTAATATAAATATTGTGTTATTATAATTTAATTGAAGTATTAGAGAATTGTCATACATTTTAATATTGTATCATTAACTATTTATTATTTATTGGAATGTGTGTTGGAGTGCTTGAATTACTAAAACCTTACCCTTTGCCTCTTTAAGTTATATAATATATTCATCATATCCCATTATATTTTGACATGGAACTATGGATGTTATATCTTCCAAGTGTTATAGTTGTAGAGTAGATAGTCCCTATCTCTTTAGAAAATGTGTGCTTTGTAAAATATCTTAGAACAAATTATTCTTTAATGGACGTACAATACGTGAATTGAATTTATTATGCAATATGTGCAATATATTTGTAAATTGTGGGAATTTGGTATATGTTCATGAAATAGGTTTTCTAGTGGAGTCCATTACTTCAATTAAAGCTTTTTAAATGGCACTTCTAGCAAGCAACATAGATAGAGTGTAATATCCCTAAGGGTAAAATTACCTTTAGGTTTGAAAAGAGCATATGACAAAATTTGTAATCTAACTAGTATCACATTATTGCTTCAATTTTTACAAACATAGATAATATTGAATGCTTAAATAGAATAAAAAAGTAGCTATTTCTGCCAACAACTCATACAAATGTAGCCAATCCAACAATAAATAATAGGACTACAAATCTAGATTTGTTCCAATATCATACTAAAGTTTAGATTCACAACAATGGTGTTGCATCAACAAACCCTACTACCCTAGTTCTATTGATCTAACCTTACAATTTGCCTTAGTAATAGCACATAGGCTTCTGCTGCTACCGTAAAATCAACCAAAATTCATTTTCCACAAAGCATGCCACAAAAATGTTTTGATGTTGCAAATAAGTCTTGGTGACGTCTCGCTGCCACAGTCCATCCTTAGAGATAATTCGTTGCCAAATAAATACTTTTGTAGGGTATCATCAACAGGGCCTCAAGAATACCTTGTTGTCTTAAGAGATTTTCATGGGTGCTTGCCATAATAAGCGTAGGAAATCACGTCTTACCATAGTAACTCCATGGCGGTGCGTTGTTGCCTCAAAAAATCTGCGAACGAGCTTATGTTGTATCCTTTGTTGCCCAAAATTCCCTTTATCATCCCTCATTGTTCCTGAAAAATCCTAAGGAACCTTTGTTACTTCATACCTAGCCTCAAAATCCTTCACTACCTTAGATCTAGCCTTAGATATTGTCATAATGGTTGGTTGCCACAGAAATGCATCGATATCACAGGTCAGGTTCATATTAACCTCTTAAGAATAGTTCGTTGCCTCAATTAAGGTCACAAGGATGATTCATTGCCAAATTTTACTTTAAGGATGAGTTTTTGTCATAAAGAATCCTTTGGGGGTAGCCTTCATCCATAGTAGGGTTTATTCAAGCCTCCATTTTCATGGAAGGAGCCTTTAGGGATGATTTGTTGTCATAGTGAGCCTGAAAACTCTTGTGCTACCACATAAAATAGTTGAAGATCATACACTACCTCAGATAAAGTCTAAGCGATAATTCGCCACCTAAAAAAGTGCCACAAAACCTTGCTATCACAAAATTATCCCCTTAGAAACCCCTTTTGCCTCAAATAGATGAATGATGCCTCACAAATTATGCTAAACAAAGTAAAGAGAAAGTATTAGCTATGGTGGAAATTTTCACCACCGAAGCCAATCACATGAAAAGGGTCTTAAGACACTCCAAAAGCCTCAACTCAAAAATTAGAATGATCCATAATCCAAGATGATGAAAATGAATGTCCTCTCTCCTTTGTATAGATTTACTTTGGGATTTTTCCCCTCCTAATTTAAATTTTGAATGGCTCACAAGTTTCCCTCCATTTGCCCCAAATTTTACTTCTATTGCAAGTTTCCCTCCTTTTACCCCAAATTATCTAATGTTACCACAATAACATTAGATAATGTGTTCCCCTTTACAATTTAATATAACCTACATGGTTAGATAGGTTACTTCATCCTTACTTTGCAAATTTAATTAGAATAGGACATTACAGTTCCCCCTTCCCGACATCACTTGTCTTCAAGCAATTGCAACTTTGGGTGTTGCAAGAATTATTCTCCTTCCATCAAATTATGTTAAATCTTCATCCATCTTGAGGCTTTTGTTGCTAAGAGTTAGGGAAACGAGGGAGTATGGGGTATTAGAGCAATGAATGAGCAACATAACTCTATATGGGCCAGGATCCCTTCTAGATCCTGGTGGAGGTGATTCTAGGTCTTCAAACCACTTCCAAGGCATACATTGAAGCAATGCCACATGTTCCAAGGTCATGTTGAGACAATGAACCTCTTACTAGTTGATTTGAAATGCGGAAAATTAGATCGTTCTCTCAATGTGTGTGAAGCTAAAAATGGAACTAGTAGGCAATTGCTCAATAAAAGTGCACGAGAAAACTTAAACAAACATTATACTTTAAACCATTAAAGTAAAATATGCATAAGCAGCAGCTAAAAAGATGTAACTCAATTTGTTGATGGAGTTCGTCCCTCCTAGACTACATCTCCGGGTCCGCTTTTAATTGAGCGTCCATTGTATTAGGAAGGTGCTGACAAATTTTCTTACAAAGAGAATCCAATTGAATCATGTCTTTTTGACACGGTTGGCTCTGTCCAATGAAAATTATCTAACTCGGCTTTCCGATGACCAGCTTACAACAACAAGCTTACATCAACAAGCTTACCACAACAAGCGCTGAATAGGAAAAACTATCGTTGATTTCTTTACACACAAATTGACCCAACTAATGCACACAGGCACCATCAGATGTTGTGTTAAGATGGCTCTCTATATTGTCTTTGCATCAACACCTTTTAAAATCATCATGAAGATCACTCACATTTAAAACAAAATGTTTATATTTGATACGTAAGAAAATTACAGTGCCAAAAATATGCTTAAAAAAATGTATTCTGAATCACCACTTTTCAAAATCAGATGATTTTTTGCTACCTCAAAAAACTAGGTAATCGGTAATTTTCTCGTTTGATCAGTAACTATGTTGATATTGAAGTTTACATCTAATAAGTATATTGATGACTAAAAGTTGAACTCAAATTTTGTTTCCATATGAAGAAAAAAAAACAAAGGAATGATGACTTCAGAGGGAGCCTTGAATCTTGAAAAGGTTGTGAATTTTGAAGGAACAATTTAACTAAGCTTTAAGGTATGTCTTTAAGTTTTAAAGTCCCAATTGTTAGAGGATGGCTCCATGATGTTTAGGAAGTTCGAAGTTCTCTGATAACATGATGATGCAAAAAGAGGACCATGTGTAGCTACTACTACTATGATCTCCACTAGAAGAACAAAGTGTTTGATGTTGGACACATCTCCCTAGTTTAGAAGGAGCTTAGATATGTTCCCTTTGTGTGTGGAGGAATGTGTATATCATGCCTTGTTGAGAGGGAGTGATGATGTACATGATTCTCTACTTCATGTGTCATGCACTAGGCCAAGACTAACAACCGTATGTTTAGTGAAGGTCATGAGGAGAGAATGGGGACTAGAGGATTGGGTAAGCATCTGAGAATGGTACTCCTTGAAAATAGATGTTCCTAGAAGTTTGACCTTGGTGATGACAAAACGGTACTAGTTTGTATACCATAAGGTTGAGGCACCGACCAAATTATGATGATGAGTTGTTTTTTTATCTTAGGCTAATTATCCTATATGATGGTACTTAGGGTTGGTATCATGGCAGATAGCCTAGATTATACCTTGATCCCTATTAGGGTTAGTGTCTTGGTGGCTAGCCTAGATGACACATGGATCCCTGTTGAGTTGGTGTCTTGGAAGATAGCCTAGATGACACCTGGTTTCCTATTGGGTTGGTATCTTGGCAGGTAGCCTAGATGATACTTGGATCCTTGTTAGGGTTGGTATCTTGGTAAGTAGCCTAAATGACACTTATATCTCTGTTGGATTGGTACCATGGTAGGTAGCCTAGATGGTACCTATATCCCTATTGTGTTAGTACCTTGGAAGGTAACCTACATGGTACCTAGATCCCCTGATGGGTTGATACCTTAGTAGTTAGCTTAGATGGTATCGAGATTTCTGGCATTTTATATGTTGATTGTGATACTCTTCTTAGAACATTTCAACTTGATGTTATGAAACCAGCTCACAAAAAGATAGAAAAGATAGATCAACGCCTTAGAATTCAGCCTCTTCGAGGGGGAAACCTCCTTTACATTACACAAATGAATGATTCTTTGATGATTCAAATGAAAAAACCTCCTTTCTATATATAGGAGTCTAAGGAGTCACAATATAACCCAGCCGACCTAACAATAATAATATAAAGGCACAAAATAACAATAGAGGGATTCTATGGGGCACAGTAATAACAATATGGGGACATTAGGGGCATAACAATATTAATAAGGGATACAACTACAATAGTAATGGGGTAATCACTAGTATTATAGGGACCTAACATGCCCCTCTCCTTCAAAAAAGTGTTGTCCTCAATGCTTGAGTAGTTCTAGATGCTTCTGTATAAAATTCTCATCCTCCCATGTGGAATCTTCAGCGGATAAGTTCTTCCACTTGATGAGATACTCTGAAATTGATCGATTTCGTAGTTGTCGAGTTCTTGTTTCTGTGAGTGCTTCCGATTACAATATAATTTTTCCTTCCTCATCAAGTTCTGACAATATTGTTTGAACTGGGAGCTTGTCGCTTATAACCTTCTTTAAACATGAAACATGGAAAATTGGGTGCACTCGAGAAGCTGCAGGAAGCTCCAATTTGTATGCCATAGTACCAATCTTTTGCAACACCTTGTACGGACCATAATACTTTGGTGATAATTTATTATCCTTCTTAGCTTACTTGAGGGACATTTGTTTATATGGTTGTAGCCGTAGGAATACATAATCACCTACATCAAAAACTTCTTTCACTGCGATGTTGATCTGCCTATTGTTTCATTCTATTCTGCGCCAACATGAGGTTATCCTTTAAGAGTTGGAGGACTTGTTGTTGATGCTCGATGTGATGTTCCACTGCTTGAACCTTAGAATTTTCTCTTAAATATGATGTGATGGATGGTGGCTTATATCCATAAAGTGCCATAAATGTGGTCATTTTTGTTTCTGTATGGAAGGAAGTGTTATACCACCATTCAGCCAGAGGCAACCGTTTCACCCATTATGTCTGTTTATCAGATACAAAGCAACGAATATATCCTTCCAAACATTTGTTTACTATCTCAGTTTTCCCATTAGATTGAGGATGATAAGATGAGCTATGAGCTAACTGAGTACCGAGACAAGAAAATAATTTTGTCCAAAAATTTCTAGTGAAAATGGGATCTCTGTCACTTACAATAATCTTTGGGTTTCCATGTAGCTTCTGAATTGTTTCCATAAATGCAGTAGAAACTATACTGGCTTTAAATGGATATGATAATGCACAAAAGTGTGCATACTTGGTAAGTCTGTCAACTACCACCATGATGACACTCCTTCCTTCAGACTTGGGTAAACCTATGATAAAATCCATTGAAACCTCCTCCCAATGTTGGCTTGGAATGGATAAAGGTTGTAATAGACCCGAGGTCTTAATTGTTTCAACTTTATTTTGTTGGCAAACCAAACATTTCGCCACAAAATTATGAATATCCGATTTAAGGCCATCCCAAAAAAATTTCTTCTTAACCCTGTGGTAAGTTTTTAAAAATCCTGAGTGCCCTCCTAAGGGAGAAGTGGGCAATTCCATAAAAATCTTTTGTTTGAGTTGGGAATTCTTACAGAGGTATAAGCGATCTTTGTACCATAACGAATCATTTTTCCAGCTAAATGTATCAGATGTACTGGGATCTTGTTGTAACTTTTGAATAAGTTCCCACACTTCTTCATCATTCTTCCATTCCTCCCTTGCTTCGTTTATGCAATCTGGTTGGATAATAGAAATGGCGCACAACAATGCTTCCACATCCTCATCCTTTCTTAAGAGTGCATCTGCCACCACATTTTGCTTCCCTTTTTTGTAGATGATTTCAAAGTCATAACCCAACATCTTTGTGACCCACTTTTGTTGCTCTTCAGAGGATAATCTTTGTTCTAAAAAGTATTTAAGGCTATCATGATCCGTTTTTACCTTGAAGTGTCTTCCCATTAGGTAGGGTCGCCATTTCTTAAGTGCATGTAGTATTGCCAACATTTCCTTCTCATAAATAACTTTGTGTAAAAACTTTCCCTTGATTGGACGACTTTCAAAAGCAATGGGTCTTTCATATTGCATTAAAACAACACCAATTCCATTTCCTAAAGCATCACATTCCACAATAAAGGTTTTTGTGAAGTCCATTGTAGCTAAGACCGGTGCTTGGCACATTGCCTCTTTAAGATGTTCGAAGGCCTTTGTTGCTTCTGGAGTCCATGAAAATGCATCTTTCTTCAATAATGTTTTTATAGGTGCTGCTATTCTCCCATAATTCTTAAGAAACTTGCGATAATACCCTGTCAACTCGAGAAATCCTCACAGATGCTTTATATATGTGGGGATTTTCCATTCCTTAATGGCTTTAATTTTGCTAGGGTCTACCTTAACTCCTTCATGAGATACAATATGACCCAGATATTCCACCTCTTGTACTCCAAAGAAACATTTGGATCTTTTTTCATATAATTGTTTCTCCTCTAATAGTTGTAGCACCCTGTCAACATGTTCAACATGATCCTTCCAAGACTTGCTGTAGATTAGTATATCATCAAAAAATACTAACAAAAATTTTCTAAGGAAGGGTTTGAAAATGGAATTCATCAAACCTTGAAATGTAGAAGGTGCATTGGTAAGGCCAAAAGGCATGACCAAAAATTCATAATGACCCTCGTGAGTTCTAAATGTTGTTTTCGGAATGTCTTCAGTCTTCATTCTGATTTGATGATATCCTGAACGAAGATCCAACTTGGTGAAGTAAATTGATCCATGCAATTCATCCAGTAATTCATCAATGACAAGAATGGGAAACTTATCTTTAATAGTGAGCTTGTTGTGCTCCCTATAATCTGGACACATGTGCCATGATCCATCCTTCTTGTGCACCAATACTACTGGAGCAGAGAAAGAACTTTGACTAGGTTGAATTATACCAGCCTCTAGCATTTCTGCAACCATACGTTCATTTTCACTCTTTTGGGCATAGGGATATCTGTACAGCCTGATGTTTGGAGGAACACTTCCTGGAATCAAATGAATAGCATGATCATGATCACGAATAGGTGGGAGACCTTTGGGAGTCTTAAATACCTTGGAATGATTGTCCAAGACTTTTTGGAGATATGGAGAAATAGATGATTTCGATGTGGAAACATCTAGCGAACATAATTGTGAAATTACACCTCTTTGTTCCTTTTTTAGAAGCTTTGTCATACCGTTAGAGCTTATTATCTTTCCTAGTTTCCCTGCAATACCCCTTAGTTCAACTTCCTTTCCTTCCGCAGAAAATTTCATGAAAAGTTCTTGAAACTTAAAAGCTAATGTACCCAAGGATTGTAGCCATTGGACTCCTAGTACAACATCAGCACCTCCCATTGGAATGGAAAGCATTGGGCTAGTCAATACATATTCTCCCATGGATAGCTTGATATTATGGCACTTTCTAGAGCAATTTATTGTTCCTCCATTTGCAACCATCACTTGACACTCTGGTGCTAGATATAGGAAGCAATTCAATTCTTTTGCTACCTTACAATGAATAAAATTGTGGGTACTTCCTGAATCAATCAACACTATTACCTTTTCCTTCTTGATTTGTCCTTCTATCTTGATGGTTTCAGGAGTGGTAAGTCCAGCCAATGCATTACAAGATATGGTCAGATTCATTTCTTCTTTATCTAGTTTTTGTTCCTGGAGTATATCCTCTTCTTTTGACCTTTCTTGCTCCTTTTCTTCTTCCTCTTCACAATCTATGTAGAATAATTTCTTCTTAGCATACTTATGACTTTTAGTGTATTTTCTATCACAACTGTAACAAAGCCCTTTTACTCTTTTTTCTTCCAATTGTTGTGGTGTCAACCTTAAACGTTTCTATCTTGAAAGATTCACCCGTATGATTTTCTACAGCTTATATCGGTTGAGGGTTCATCACTCCGATTTTTTGTATGATCTATAAACTGACAATTAGGAAATGAACACTTATTTCATTGTTAGCTACCTAGAAATAGCTGTAAACATAACTGAGCTAGCTGTGTTTACTGCAATATCCCCATGAAATATTATAAAACCATCTTTTGTGGATTAGAAAACGGTGAAGCTCAACGTTCATAATTTATTTGATACATGTGAATAAAAAGAAACCCAAGGTCATGTTATTTGATACTAGAAAAGTTCATTTATGTTGAATATTCAAGCTTGTTTTGAGTTCGTATCATTAAACATGTTTTTACTCAATGTTTCTCTTTTCGTATAATTATCCATGTTTTGTTGATGGTAAAGCTATAATGCACTTGGAGAATGTGATCTCTCCTTCCACCATTAATCTTTCTTTCTTGGTTTATTTTAGACAAGGGAATGAGTTCACTCCACAATTGTGTTGTTAAATTAATTGAGAGAACTATAAGAGCATATTATTTTCTTTTATATTAATAATTTGTAAAAGTAGTATTGCTCGTATAGTTCTTGGTTGGTGGTGATGGATGGGAGAATGATTTATTTTTCTTTCCATAAGAGTTTAATTTTGACAAAAGTATATGATGGCTCATTTTTATGATGCTACAAGGAAAGGCACCCTTGAAGTGGGACTTTCTCATGAGTGTATTTGCTAAATTATAAGTTATGGGTATATCTGGTTTACCCAATTTGCTCCACCATAGTTTAAAAAAATAATATTATTATTAATAATATAAATATTGTGTTATTATAATTTATTGAAGTATTAGAGAATTGTCATACATTTTAATATTGTACCATTAACTATTTATTATTTATTGGAATGTGTGTTGGAGTGCTTGAATTACTAAAACCTTACCCTTTGCCTCTTTAAGTTATATAATATATTTATCATATCCCATTATATTTTGACATGGAACTATGGAAGTTATATCTTCCAAGTGCTATAGTTGCAGAGTCCATTACTTCAATTGAAGCTTTTTAAATGGCACTTCTAGCAAGCAACATAGATAGAGTGTAATATCCCTAAGGGTAAAATTACCTTTAGGTTTGAAAAGAGAATATGACAAAATTTGTAATCTAACTAGTATCACATTATTGCTTCAATTTTTACAAACATAGATAATATTGAATGCTTAAATAGAATAAAAAAGTAGCTATTTCTGCCAACAACTCATACAAATGTAGCCAATCCAACAATACATAATAGGACTACAAATCTAGATTTATTCCAATATCATACTAAAGTTTTGATTCACAACAATGGTGTTGCATCATCAAACCCTACTGTCCTAGTTCTATTGATCTAACCTTACAACTTGCCTTAGTAATAGCACATAGGCTTCTGTTGCTACAATAAAATCAACCAAAATTCATTTGCCACAAAGCATGCCACAAAAATGTTTTGATGTTGCAAATAATTCTTGGTGACGTCTCGCTGCCATAGTCCAACCTTAGAGATAATTTGTTGCCAAATAGATACTTTTGTAGGGTATCATCAACAGGGCCTCAAGAATACCTTGTTGTCTTAAGAGATTTTCATGGGTGTTTGCCATAGTAAGCGTAGGAAATCACGTCTTGCCATAGTAACTCCATGGCGGTGGGTTGTTGCCTCAAAAAATCTGCGAACGAGCCTATGTTGTATCCTTTGTTGCCCAAACTTCCCTTTATCATCCCTCATTGTTCCTGAAAAATCCTAAGGAACCTTTTTTACTTCATACTTAGCCTCAAAATCCTTCACTACCTCAGATCTAGCCTTAGATATTGTCATAATGGTTGGTTGCCATAGAAATGCATCGATATCACAGGTCAGGTTCATATTAACCTCTCAAGAATAGTTCGTTGCCTCAATTAAGGTCACAAGGATGATTCATTTCCAAATTTTACTTTAAGGGTGAGTTTTTGTCATAAAGAATCCTTTGGGGGTAGCCTTCATCCACAGTAGGGTTTATTCAAGCCTCCATTTTCATGGAAGGAGCCTTTATGGATGATCTGTTGTCGTAGTGAGCCTAAAAACTCTTGTGCTACCACATAAAACAGTTGAAGATCATACACTACATCAGATAATGTCTAAGTGATAATTCGCCACCCAAAAAAGTGCCAAAGAACCTTGCTACCACAAAACTATCCCCTTAGAAACCCCTTTTGCCTCAAATAGATGAATGATGCCTCACAAACTATGCTAAACAAAGGAAAGAGAAAGTATTAGCTAGGGTGGAAATTTTCACCACTGAAACCAATCACATGAAAAGGGTCTTAAGACACTCCAAAAGCCTCAACTCAAAAATTAGAATGATCCACAATCCAAGATGATGAAAATGAATCTCTCCTTTGTATAGATTCACTTTGTGATTTTCCCCTCCTAATTTAAATTTTGGATGACTCACAAGTTTCCCTCCATTTGCCCCAAATTTTACTTCTATTGCAAGTTTCCCTCCCTTTACCCCAAATTATCTAATGTTACCCCAATAACATTAGATAATGTGTTCCCCCTTTACAATTTACTATAACCTACATGGTTAGATAGGTTACTTCGTCCTTACTTTGCAAATTTAATTAGAATAGGACATTACAGTTCCCCCTTCCCGACATCACTTGTCTTCAAGCAATTGCAACTTTGGGTGTTGCAAGAATTATTCTCCTTCCATCAAATTATGTTAAATCTTCATCCATCTTGAGGCTTTTGTTGCTAAGAGTTAGGGAAACGAGGGAGTATGGGGTATTAGAGCAATGAATGAGCAACATAACTCTGTATGGGCCAGGATCCCTTCTAGATCCTGGTGGAGGTGATTCTAGGTCTTCAAACCACTTCCTAGGCATACATTGAAGCAATGCCACATGTTCCAAGGTCATGTTGAGACAACGAACCTCTTACTAGCTGATCTGAAATACAGAAAATTAGATCATTCTCTCAATGTGTGTGAAGCTAAAAATGGAACTGGTAGGCAATTGCTCAATAAAAATGCACGAGAAAACTTAAACAGACATTATACTTTAAACCATTAAAGTAAAATATGCATAAGCAGCAGTTAAAAAGTTGCAACTCAGTTTGTTGACGGAGTTCGTCTCTCCTGGACTACATCTCTAGGTCCACTTTTAATTGAGCATCCGCTGTATTAGGAAGATGCTGACAAATTTTCTTACAAAGAGAATCCAATTGAATCGTGTCCTTTTGACACGGTTGGCTCTAGCCAATGAAAATTATCTAACTTGACTTTTTGATGACCAACTTACAACAACAAGCTTACCACAACAAGCGCTGAATAGGAAAAACTGTCGCTGATTTCTTTACACACAAATTGACCCAACTAATGCACACAGGCACCATCGGATGTTGTGTTAAGACGGCTCTCTGAATTTTCTTTCCGTCGCCTGTCTCCGCGCCTAATTTGACTTCAAGATGACCAATATATGCCAAGTAGAGCTCTGAATGCTCTTAAGGACTCTCACGCTGAATATGTGATCTCCACAAGTGTGTTTTTATGCTTTAAACATTCGAAGCATTTATAGGATGGGGAATTCTACATTTAGCATAGTTTGTTTTAACAACTAAGAAGTTGGCCAATACAATGGCTCGTTGCATATACATTATGCACTTAGTTTTAACAAACTTATCATAATATAGCTCCTTAACTTCAAGGTATTTCGAATGGTATCAACACCATGATTTTTGAAATATTATATAAATGACTTGAAGCCACCTTATGGTTGACTTATCTAAAGTCTCAACCATAACGCCTAACGCAAATGGAAGTTGTTTGTCTTTAATAACAAAACCCAAAATTATACTTTAGGAATAACAATAATACGCTGGCGGTTTGTAGATGGCGTGGAAGGCTTAACTATTTACTATGTGACTCGCGGAATCCCTTATCATTTATCAGTTATCTCTGCGGTGGTTCCGGTCTTCAAATAGCGGCAACTAGCTTTGCGTAAAATGTGACATTGGTAGGTTGGAGTGTGGCAACATGCACAAAACCCCAAACCCCATTACATGGCATTAAAAATCCAAAATTAAACGAAACTGAAGTTAAGCTAACCCCAAGCGGATTTGGAATAGCAATACTCCATTGGCGGTTTGGAAAACATTGTGGACAGCTTAACTGTTTTCTATGTGCCTGGAATATATCTACCTTCCGGTGGTTGTGACATTTTTTTGAGATGGAATTTTAATGGCACATCGAACCTGTGTTATGTGAAAACTGTGTAGTGTTTCACTGGTGTCGTTATCATTCTTTGAACAGTGTTGACGGGATGTACCTCCGGCTGTCTCGGCTTCACCATGTGTCTCGCAATCGTGCCATGAAATTTCTGACTGGACCTTAGTTGATTGACCATGTGGTTTCCAACGAACTCTACTATCCATTTCATTGGCATGGTGGCAAATCCACATTGGAAGCTGACCAGATCTTCGATGCTTTATTGGCATAATTGACAGGTACATCCGGTGCTCTCAGATGTGGTCACATCTGGCGGCTTCATAATTGTTCCTCGGTGGTTTTTTGCTAACCTTCATCACATTATGGTTTAACACTATGTACAGAGCTATAATATCACTTTACACTTGTGCTCCAAAGGTTTCACACATAGTTTAAGTACTATCACCAACATTGGACCACAGGTTAATAATTTTGCGCCATACATGTTGTAATGTATTTCCGCTCCAACCTTAGGTTTGATGCACCCACCTTTATTTAGTTTATAGCTCCATGGTGTATATAGTTTCGATTCCCATGCTTTTCCGCCTTAGGACTAGTCTATCCACCATAGCTTATAACCAATGACAATTTTGTCCACCTTTAATGCCTTCTACCTTAGGTAAAAATGTGCACATATTGTAATATTTTGAAACCATTAACATTATTGCACCTAATCAACATCTGCATCTTACCATCGTTATTTTTTAGGATTTTGGAGATAGGATTCGATTTGATGCCATGAGTCAAGTGATGGAAATACCATGTTGAGTGATGGAAACTCCATATGACCAGTCAGACCTCTTTTGCGTCTGTCCTTCATAAACTTTGACGGATGATTTCTCCATCATCCAAAGTCCAAATGAGAAACCGTAAGAAGTGTCGGATTCAGAACGACAAACACTTCAACTTGTTGTTGCTTTTGGGATGATCTGGAATTGTCCATTTTCTTCTCAATTCAATAGCAAATTACTACATGGGACCATCTTGGTCGTTAAGCAAAATTTCGACTTAAACTACAAGGTCCATTTTGGATCACACCTCCCAATAGAAATAACTTTTGGTCCTCCAAAAGTTTTTTATTACAAACATGAGTAAAAATGCATTAGTTACAAAAGCATCTAGATCCTAGTTACAGACTCGACTAGGTCTACTGAAAAATTTACAGACACTTTTTACATAAAGCATGAAATATGTCCAGATTAAATCTGGAGAGTTGCCTTCCTTGGATCCAGGTGCTTTTACTCTGTGGATGTTGATGTTGTCTCCTGAGGTAGCATCAGACATTTTCTCGTTGAATTCCCTCACAGCTTGCAATGTTGGAAAACTCGTTCTTCGGAGTTTGTGTTAGCTGCCTTTTTATTGGACCTTCCCGCACTTTGTTTGGAGGTTGTGGAGTTCTTGTCTAACTGCAGTAAAATATTCCATGGACACTTATTTACTTGCATTGCTGAATCATATGTATGTGGTTTAGTCCTTACTGCATCCACATTTTTGTTGAATGCCTCCTACTTCCAGCATTCTTCTACATAATGTGTATTACTACCAAAAAATGTACATGTGTAAATCCTCTTTATAACTTTTAACATTAAGTTTTGACTCGAGGACTCACCTTCTAAATCACTGCTTGATTGATTCAACTGCTTACCTTTTTTGTCTTGCACCTTTTTCGGTAACAGTTCAAGATGTAGAGACCAACATCGATCTACAATGTGACTACTCTTCCTACAATAGTCACATATCGATTGTTCAAAGCCTAAGCCTTCATACTTCGACCTCTCCTGTACTGAAATCAGCTGAAGTCTGCCCTGGCCTTGCTTGCCAAGACCTTGTCCTTCCTAGTAACACATATTCTCCATGAGCTTCTTACCCATTCCTTTGGTATGTTTTTCAAATGCCCCAATTTCCTGCTCACTAGAAGATTTGTTCTACTCCAAGTCTTTTCTTGGTGAAGCTGGTGCATAAGAACTTTCCTTGGAAGGTGAGGAAAAACTTCCAATAGCTTCTTCTGTTGACTGACTTTTTGGCCTCGTGGATAAATATGAACTATCTCCATCATCCATATAAAGAGGGGAGACCTATTTCTTCCTTTTAGTGGATGCAATATGAGCTGATGGACTATTTATCCTTCGACTCTTTTGCAATGCTTAAATCTCTGTCTGAAGTTTCTGCTTGTCCTCCTCTAGGGATTTCACCATTCGCCGCAAAGCATCGTTTTTCAAAGCTTCAATCTTTGTCTGGATTTTCTACTTGTCTTTCTCCAAATATATTACCATCTGTTGCAAAGCATCGTTCTCCCGCTTGAGCTGCTTGGAACTCTTTTCCATTCCTGCAATGAAAGATAACCTATCTGATACCAAAATATCATCTGAAATATGTAAAATTAGATCGTTCTCTCAATGTGTGCAAGGCTAAAAATGGAATTGTGTTGTACTACAAAACAACCCCTCCATTTATAAAGAACAATATCTAAAGTTAGAGTTATAAATGGGGACCCTTTTAAATTTTTAGGCTTAGGATAATAATACCTAAATCTACGAAAATACCTAGCAAAACCTTGCAAAACTAACTAAGAATGAAATCCATATAGCAAATCGCACTTTTCCACATGACTATGTTAAAACAAATTCGAAAAATTGAGATATGCGATTAAGTCTCCCGTTGCGATAACATCACCTTGTCATTTCGCAATCGCATTTTGCACTTCGCATAGTTCGCAATAAACTTAACCATGCCATTAGAACAACCACAAACGATTTGCGAAATGCGATATTGCAACATTCACAATCACATTTCGCTTGATGCATCCGGTAGTGCTATATTGTATCCCTTTTAAGACCATGATGCATGATTAAGAGCATAAAACGTGTGGAATAATTACGTTTTAAATACCAAAACAAACGAGTTGATAGGTTAATAAATATTTAGCGGCCCAAGGAAGGATAATCAATTTCTAGGTTATGGGTAGTTATAATCGAGTATCTCATTAAAACCTTTCTCACGATCCAAAGTTATTTCAGAGAAGCTTTGAGTCTTAATTACTAGATATCGTCTGCACTTATATATCTTTTCTATTTCAGGCAAGTGATAAAAGACATGTCACTAAGAAAGTGATGCAGAAACAGAGCAAACAGACCATTGTTGAAGCTGAGTTTACAAAGATGGCTCCTATCTTTGCTGACACAGTTTGTGATGCTGTCAGAGGCGCAACATCTTGGGAAGTAATTTACAATAGGCTTAAGGATGAGCGTCCTAAAATCACTATTACGATAGAAACAACTGACTCAAAAAGGCCTTCAGAACTTCAATGCAAAGATGCTTCCTATTCATTCCTTCATAGGATAGGAGCAAGAGCTAAAATCCTCCCCTATACAGATATGATCAGGTGCATGATCGAAAACATTATCATTGAAGATAGGAATTTCAAGAATTCAACGATGGAACTCATAGGGTCATTTAGAGCAGAAAATTTGAAGAATATTTACCACATACCTGATCCGCAGGATATCTACGACAGCACATTTGTGGCTAACTTCGCAAAGAAGAACCCAGACCCCTTCAAGCTAATTCAGGGTTGGAGGGTGTTGGACAACAAATTCAAGTATGACAAATTGGGTATGTATGTTATAGCCTCTTTGGCAAACCCCTACAACTATGCAACAACCATGTTATGTAGATTGTATGGGCTACCCAATAATACTAAGTTTTCAATAGAATGGATTCCTTTAATTAATGCTTGTGTTAATTCCCATATCATGAATTGGCCTTCCATCCTATCTGACAACCTAACCACCACCATTACCGAATATCAACAAAAGAAAGCCTCTTTTTCATATAACCTCCCTCCCTTCTATTTTAGTGCCTACATTATGGATGTTATCTATTTTTGCATGACATTTCCTACCATGGGTTGGAAATGGACCTTACAAGATCCTTACCCAATCCATCTCAGTCATTAACAAATATGGCAATCGCATTACATACCCCACTTCTATAAGATATTCCATGTTGCTGTTTTGCCCCTACATCAAATAATTTTCAATAAGAAAGCCCCTAGGTTTTCCCAAGAAGCCGCAGCAAACCTACTTATTGTCGTAAAGTATTTTATTGAAGAGTGGTTCACCTAAATTAGGGTTTTTGGTAGCACAACTCATCCACACATCCTTCCTTTATATGTTTCTGATAAATTATTAGCAAGAGAGATTGCCTACCAGACTGTGGGAAAGAGCCTAACTAAACTTCTCAAAGATGACAAGAAGTCATTATGGCCCATTTTCCCAGTCAAATGTGGTTATTTTTCTTTAGCCAATTTTGTTCATGCTACTAAGGAATCAGCACATATGGAAGCCCTCAGGCTTCATACATTGCATACGAGGCAATTTGATCCAAACAAAGTGGCATATAATGTCACTATGTTATGAAACCAGCTCAAGAAAAGATAGAAAAGATAGATCAACGCCTTAGAATTCAGCCTCTTCGAGGGGGCAACCTCCTTTACATTACATAAATGAACAATTCTTGGATGATTCAAATGACAAAACCTCCTTTCTATATATAGGAGTCTAAGGAGTCACAATATAATCCAGCCGACCTAACAATAATAATATAAAGCCACAAAAATAACAATAGAGGGATTCTATGGGGCACAGTAATAACAATATGGGGGCAATAGGGGCACAACAATATTAATAAGGGGTATAACTACAATAGTAATGGGGTAATCACTAGTATTATAGGGACCCAACATGCCCCTCTCCTTCAAAAAAGTGTTGTCCTCAACGCTTGAGTAGTTCTGGATACTTCTGCATAAAATTCTCATCCTCCCATGTGGAATCTTCAGCGGATAAGTTCTTCCACTTGATAAGATACTCTGAAATTGATCGATTTCGTAGCTGTCGAGTTCTTGTTTCTATGACTGCTTCTGGTTCCAATATAATTTTTCCTTCCTCGTCAAGTTCTGGCAATATTGTTTGAACTGGGAGCTTGTCGCCTATAACCTTCTTTAAACATGAAACATGGAAAACTGGGTGCAATCGAGAAGCTGCAGGAAGCTCCAATTTGTATGCCATAGTACCAATCTTTTGCAACACCTTGTACGGACCATAATACTTTGGTGATAATTTATTATCCTTCTTAGCTTGCTTGAGGGACATTTGCTTATATGGTTGTAGCCGTAGGAATACCCAATCACCTACATCAAAACTTCTTTCACTGCGATGTTGATCTGCCTGTTGTTTCATTCTATTTTGTGCCAACACGAGGTTATCCTTTAAGAGTTGGAGGACTTGTTGTTGATGTTCGATGTGATGTTCCACTGCCTGAACCTTAGAATTTTCTCTTAAATATGATGTGATGGATGGTGGTTGATACCCATAAAGTGCCATAAATGGGGTCATTTTTGTTGCTGTATGGAAGGAAGTGTTATACCACCATTCAGCCAGAGGCAACCATTTGACCCATTGTGTTGTTTATCAGATACAAAGCAACGAAGATATCCTTCCAAACATTTGTTTACTATCTCAGTTTGCCCATCAGATTGAGGATGATAAGATGAGCTATGAGCTAACTGAGTACCAAGACAAGAAAATAATTCTGTCCAAAAATTTCCAGTGAAAATGGGATCTCTGTCACTTACAATAATCTTTGGGTTTCCATGTAGCTTTTGAATTGTTTCCATAAATGCAGTAGAAACTGTACTGGCTTTAAATGGATGTGATAATGCACAAAAGTGTGCATACTTGGTAAGTCTGTCAACTACCACCATGATGACACTCTTTCCCTCAGACTTGGGTAAACCTGTGATAAAATCCATTGAAACCTCCTCCCAACGTTGGCTTGGAATGGATAAAGGTTGTAATAGACCCGGTGTCTTAATTGTTTCAACTTTATTTTGTTGGCAAACCAAACATTCCGCCACAAACTTTTGAATATCTGATTTAAGGCCATCCCAAAAAAATTCCTTCTTAACCCTGTGGTAAGTTTTTAAAAATCCTGAGTGCCCTCCTAAGGGAGAAGTGTGCAATTCCATAAGAATCTTTTGTTTTAGCTGGGAATTCTTACAGAGGTATAAGCGATCTTTGTACCATAACGAATCATTTTTCCAGCTAAATGTATCAGACGTACTGGAATCTTGTTGTAGCTTTCGAATAAGTGCCCACACTTCTTCGTCATTCTTCCATTCCTCCCTTGCTTCGTTTATCCAATCTGGTTGGATAATAGAAATGGCGCACAACAATGCTTCCACATCCTCATCCTTTCTTGAGAGTGCATCTGCCACCACATTTTGCTTCCCTTTTTTGTAGATGATTTCAAAGTCATAACCCAACATCTTTGTGACCCACTTTTGTTGCTCTTCAGAGGATAATCTTTGTTCTAAAAAGTATTTAAGGCTATCATGATCCGTTTTTACCTTGAAGTGTCTTCCCATTAGGTAGGGTCGCCATTTCTTAAGTGCATGGAGTATTGCCAACATTTCCTTCTCATAAATAGCTTTGCTTAAAAACTTTCCCTTGATTGGACGACTTTCAAAAGCAATGGGTCTTTCATCTTGCATTAGAACAGCACCAATTCCATTTCCTGAAGCATCACATTCCACAATAAAGGTTTTTGTGAAGTCTGGTGTAGCTAAGACCGGTGCTTGGCACATTGCCTCTTTAAGATGTTCAAAGGCCTTTGTTGCTTCCGGAGTCCATGAAAATGCATCTTTCTTCAATAATGTTGTTAGAGGTGCTGCTATTCTCCCATAATTCTTAACAAACTTGCGATAATACCCTGTCAACCCAAGAAATCCTCGCAGATGCTTTATGGATGTGGGGATTTTCCATTCCTTAATGGCTTTAATTTTGCTAGGGTCTACCTTAACTCCTTCATGAGATACAATATGACCCAAATATTCCACCTCCTGGACTCCAAAGAAACATTTGGATCTTTTTGCATATAATTGTTTCTCCTCCAATAGTTGTAGCACCCTGTCAACATGTTCAACATGATCCTTCCAAGACTTGCTGTAGATTAGTATATCATCAAAAAATACTAACACAAATTTTCTAAGGAATGGTTTGAAAATTGAATTCATCAAACCTTGAAATGTTGAAGGTGCATTGGTAAGGCCAAAAGGCATGACCAAAAATTCATAATGACCCTCATGAGTTCTAAATGCTGTTTTCGGAATGTCTTCAATCTTCATTCTGATTTGATGATATCCTGAACGAAGATCCAACTTGGTGAAGTAAATTGATCCATGCAATTCATCCAGTAATTCATCAATGACAGGAATGGGGAACTTATCTTTAATAGTGAGCTTGTTGAGCTCCCTATAATCCGGACACATGCGCCATGATCCATCCTTCTTGTGCACCAATACTACTGGAGCAGAGAAAGAACTTTGACTCGGTTGAATTATACCAGCCTCTAGCATTTCTGCAACCATACGTTCAATTTCACTCTTTTGGACATAGGGATATCTGTACGGCCTGATGTTTGGAGGAACACTTCCTGGAATCAGATGAATAGCATGATCATGATCACGCATAGGTGGGAGACCTTTGGGAGTCTCAAATACCTTGGAATGATTGTCCAGGACTTTTTGGAGATCTGGAGAAATAGATGATTCCAATGTGGAAACATCTAGCGAACATAATTGTGCAATTACACCTCTTTGCTCCTTTTTTAGAAGCTTTGTCATACCATTAGAGCTGATTATCTTTCCTGGTTTCCCTGCAATACCCCTTAATTCAACTTCCTTTCCTTCCGTAGAAAATTTGATGAAAAGTTCTTGAAAATTAAAAGCTATTGTACCCAAGGATTGTAGCCATTGGACTCCTAGTACAACATCAGCACCTCCCATTGGAATGGAAAGCATTGGGCTAGTCAATACATATTCTCCCATGGATAGCTTGATATTATGGCACTTTCCAGAGAAATTTATTGTTCCTCCATTTGCAATCATCACTTGACACTCTGGTGCTGGATATAGGAAGCAATTCAATTCTTTTGCTACCCTACAATGAATAAAATTGTGGGTGCTTCCTGAATCAATCAACACTATTACCTTTTTCTTCTTGATTTGTCCTTCTATCTTGATGGTTTGAGGAGTGGTAATTCCCGCCAATGCATTACAAGATATGGTCGGATTTATTTGTTCTTCATCTAGGCTTTGTTCCTGGAGTATATCCTCTTCTTTTGACCTTTCTTGCTCCTTTTCTTCTTCCTCTTCACAATCTATGTAGAATAATTTCTTCTCAGCACACTTATGACCTTTAGTGTATTTGCTATCACAACTGTAACAAAGCCCTTTTGCTCTTTTTTCTTCCAATTGTTGTGGTGTCAACCTTATAGGTTGTGGAAGACTAGGGGCAACAACACTTCCGTCTTTATAGTTGTGAGTGGTATGCTTCCTGGTTGCCATAATTTTGCTTTCCATTTTTCTTGCTAACCTGAATGCCTTCTCTAATGAATCAGGTTCCCAAAGGCGAACATCATGTTGGATATTATCCTTTAAAGACCCTATGAACACATCAATCCTATGCTCCTCTGGAATATCTTTTACCCTTATGTTCAATTTTTGGAACTCCTCAATGTGCTCCATTATTGAACCCTTTTGTTTGAGACTTATCAATTGGCTAAAAAAAGTGTTGCTTTTTGTATCCTCATAATGTGCTATCAATTCTTCCGTAAAAATTGCCCAAGTGATAAATTGTTTACGAGAGCAAAGCCATTGATACCATACAAACTGATTTGGTTCCAAATATAAAGTTGCCATACGTACCTTTTGTGTGTTTTGCACATTATTGAGATCGAAGAACTGCTCCATCTGTAATATCCATGTGGCGGGATCCTTGCCATCAAACTTCCTCATATCGATTTTTGGAATATGGTGAGTCTTCGATCCAACATTAGAGTCTATGATATCATGATTAACATTTCTTTTGTTTGCATCATGAGTTTCCTTTACTACCTTTTCACCATTAGTAAGTATTTCTTGTAGAAAATTTGTTAAATCTGTCTTCATATATGTCATGCCTGTCTTCAAGTTTGTGTTCAAATCTATCTTCAATTCTTCCATGTCTGTCTTCAAATCTGTCTTCCAATCATCCATCTTAGCTTCCATGCCCTTTATCTTAGATTCCATGCCATTTATCTTAGCTTCTGTTAGCTTTTGTGAGCGTGACATTTGTTGCACTTGTTCTTGTAATTTTGATATATCATGTAGCATTTCTTCCTCTTCTTCATGAGTCATGCTAGAGCTTTCAGGTTCCTTACTAGGTGTTTGCATTTTCTTCCCTCAGGGCATCAGTTACCGATAATAATGCTTTACTATGCCCTTTGAATTCCTTCAAACCAAGCTTACGCAAAAAATTAAAAAAAAACTACACACCTTTTTTCACTTTGTAGAAGCCTGATATTGAATCTGATGTATCTCTGTAATTTCAGATCCTCCAGTTCTAAAATTATGACCTGTAGTAGCCTTCTATGTCCTCTTTCCAATTCCACAAGTCTGGCCCAATTTGGATTCTCCAAGGAAGAGTTATGCGAAATCTCCCACAGTGACTTGATTATAGACTAGTTCAGTAGAGCGAACTTGTACGACGTGCCATGAGTCACTGTTTCGACCTTTGGATCTAAAAAATGCATACAAGAAACTACAGTCCGTCCTCTTTTTGTACCTTCTTACAAAATTTCAATCTGATCTCCAGAGAGAAAGTTATGATGATTTTCCCCAGGTCACCTGTTTGGAATACAATTCAGGAGTCTGCAAAAAGACCAACTTCCTCAGATCATATCTCCGCCAATATAGCGCGAAAATCTCTGAAATTCAGACCCGAGGTTCAGCGTGATTTCTTCTCAAATGGGTTTTTTTTGCAACTTCTGAAACATCGCAGAAATAAAGTTATAGCGAAAATTCCACGATGACCTGTTTGGAGCAGCGAAACCCTAGAATCCAAAGCTCTGATACCAAATGTTATGAAACCAACTCAAGAAAAGATAGAAAAGATAAGTCAACGCCTTAGAATTCAGCCTCTTCGAGGGGGAAACCTCCTTTACATTACATAAATGAACAATTCTTGGATGATTCAAATGACAAAACCTCCTTTCTATATATAGGAGTCAAAGGAGTCACAATATAATCCAGCCGACCTAACAATAATAATATAAAGCCACAAAAATAACAATAGAGGGATTCTATGGGGCACAATAATAACAATATGGGGGAAATAGGGGCACAAAAATATTAATAAGGGGTATAACTACAATAGTAATGGGGTAATCACTAGTATTATAGGGACCCAACACTACTGGAGTAAAGCTCAAGCCATACAATCATGACAATAATTAGTTTGAGGATTTGTTATAGTCAGTTGTATCCTTCGAACAAGTGTTCGAATGGGAAAAGGTGAATCTAAAACATGAATATTTTCAAAGACTTCAGGAATTCAAAGATGAGAGGCTCTGAGTGATCCCAATCCATCTATTAAATCCCGAGGATAAGTCGACTCCAAGTGTCACTGTTGATAGTGGAGGTCCTAGCTCTCAAGTATACCCTTAGGTAAACACTGAGAAGGCACCAGACACAGGGAAACCCCAAGATGCCGACAACACAGCTAAGTCAAGCAGGAAGTCAGCTTAGAAGAAAGTGATGAGCACCCGACTACAGAGATCGGTTCAGAGGCCAAAGACGGTAGTTTGGAGCAAGAGTGGGATCAGTTTAATCAGAAATTGCAAGGCACTCCCAAAGCCTCAAATACCCAAGAAACAGAGGAATTCAAAACTCCTTTGCATGTTCATAATGATACAGAGCCCAAGTCTGTCGCCAAACAATCTACACCTATGGAGGAATAAGAAACAACGTCTCAGCATACTCAAATTATCCCTACTCTACCCACATCCGAAATTGTTCTGAAAGTAACTAAAATACCTCCATTTGATGTGTTCTATAGCCCTCTCCACAAGGATGTAGTTAGAAGGTAGAGAAAAAGGAGAAGGGTAGGTACACCTGAATTCCCACCTGGGAACGAACCAATGGATGTTGTTTGGAAGGAAATTCCTTTCAATCCAGCCAAGAACTTGACTAGACTATCATAGTTCACGGTAGCATACACATCGGCCACTATGGACAAGGCTACTGAAGTCTCTACTTTACTAAGGGAGAAAGAGGAGAGAATTTCGTAGCTCGAACAAGAGCTTGAGGCAGAGAAAGCAAGCGCAAACAAGCAGGTGGTGAAGCAACTGGCGCAATTGCAGCAAGACATGGAGGTCCTGAAAATAAGCCATGAAGCTGATATATTGGCCAAAAATATGCATCTCTGGAAAATGCAGCAATCCATGGAAAGATACAAGGACGTTCCCACTACTGAGCAGTTCAGCAAAGAGGCCCTAGAATTAAATTCCCTTCTAGTGAAACAGTAGAAGTATTTTTGCTAGAAGATGTCACACATTACTCCCTATCTGACTACTAGCGATCAACTGACAAATAAGGCAATCGACCAGAGAACGGAGTTTAACGATTTAAACACTAGAATCTCTGAGTTCATCAAATGGCAGGAAACAAAAGATGGAAGGAAATCCAATCTACCTGAGATTGAGGAAACTCATAAAGACATTCTCTTCACAGACTGGGATGCCAGAATCAAACAAGTTGAGCTAGTAGTCACAAGGGCAGCTGGAGTATGAAAGAATATCATCAAAGCAGTGAATCACATCATGTTCGCTACCAATCTCATCAAAGAAGGCAATACGAAAGAAATTCCCGATTTAACTTCTCTATATAAATACTGGCAAGAAAAGGCGGGGAGTCAAAGAGAGGCAATTACAAAACTGACCACGACCAACTGGGAGTCGTATTGGTAGTATCTTGTTAAGAAACATAACCAGATTATGACTCTCAATTGTTTCCTTCACACAACTCAAAGGATGATGCCACCGCTCGCCGATGCGATCTTCACAGGATGGCTCAGGACTCATTTCGGGGCACCTCCTCAAATTCAACCAATGATCGATATTTTCAATTTAAAGGACAAGCTAGCATATAGCAAGTCATCCTCTTAGTTTTGTTTATTTAGCCTCTATTTATTTTTGGAGTTATTTACCTAGTTAGGAGGAAGGTTGTTTGAAACCTCCTCAAATTTTGTATAATCTATTTTTGTACATTTAGTTAGAACAGTATTTATACCCTTCTCATGCATTTAGAGAAGGGTCCAGAATTTTATCAAAAACATTTGCAAAGAATGCACTATTGTAATTTTGTGAGTGCTTTGGTGAAATTATGGAACATGATCGTTTCTTTTAGTTATCAAACCAATTTCCTTTGTTGATGCACTTTTGTATTCTTTGGAGACAATTTGATTTGAAGAAAGAAGTTGGTCTATGTCATTTGTCAAATGAGCAGGACTTCACACATATGGTACTATTATCATGTATGATTGATTCTATTACA
The DNA here is from genome assembly GCA_031772625.1 of Pinus tabuliformis. NCBI lineage: Eukaryota > Viridiplantae > Streptophyta > Pinopsida > Pinales > Pinaceae > Pinus > Pinus tabuliformis. The sequence continues at coordinate 1,058,184,530 of CM062818.1, forward strand.
TTTAATTAGTGGCAAAACTTTACTTTCATGAATTATATGTGAGATTTATTGTTTATGTTAAGTGTTAATTGCACTTTTGTATGATGCCTAGCTGACGTTGTGATTTTCATATATAACTCATCATATACGCGATATATTTTATAAATTACCTTCACTAACTATTTAGTCAAAGGAATTATCTTTTATGTTATCATCTCTGTTTAGTTGTGTTCAATATTTATTATCACAAGTTAAACAGATATCTTTGTAGATCGCATACCACATAGGAACACTCGGATTTATATTAGAATAAGTTAGTTAGAGAAATTTCATTATATAATAGGTCACTTATATTATCATTATTATATTACAAAGCACTTATGAACAACCCACTCTCATCTAAAAACCCACACTGGGAAACTGGTCCCATTATCCCCAGTCAGAGCCACCACTTTAAACGGAAAAGGAGTTATCTTAAGGTCCCAAATGGGTGGTTATCCCCCATGTTTCGGCAACAAAATTTTGAGGCCACAACATTTTGGCGCTAGAAGGAGGGCATTCAACTATGAATGGAAGATGAAGCTAAAAATCATTTGAAAAGCATTCATAAGAGTCAAAACCACTCCACTATTTCTAAGCCTTCTGAAACTTGTTTATAATCTCCTGATCGGAAGTCTGAAGTTGTAGAAACATCTCCCTCATCTCCTGAAGTAGTAAGGCAACCACCTTCTCTATATTACACTCCCGAGTCTCCCGAAGTTCATTCTTTAATACATAAATTGGAACAGATATCCATTTCTGCAGAGAAACCAGAGAGACTCAAAGTGTCTGAGTGTTACCTCCTTATTACAACAAACTGGTGTATTGACTAGACTGCAAAGTGAGAGACTTGGGGTTACCCCTTTCGAGTTCCCCATTCCTCCACGACGTAGGAAAGTCACTTCATCAACATTTGAATCAGATACTAGTGAGATCACATCACCTTTCCATCCATTTACTTCTCCATCTACTTCTATTCAATCCACCACTTCTCAAATATCCACTTTTCCAATTAGTACTACAATTATCAGTATTAATCCAGTAGTAAGTTCTTCACCATCTATACCTACTTCTGGACCGACCTTCCCATTTTCTCAGTCCCCAACTCAAGTTATGGCCAATCAACCTTGGACAAATCCTGGTGCTATCCTAGTTGCAAATCCAAATGCACTCCCAGCAAACCTAGAAAAATGGTTGCCTAAGTATAATCATGACGATGCTCTCCCGGCCAAAGAACATCTAAATAAATTTATGTTATCCATGAATCTCAATGGGGTTGCACATGAAGATGTTGTAATCAGAATGTTTCCTTATACTTTCCAAGGATCTTCTGGGTCTTGGTATTTTTCCCTCCCAGCAGGTTCAATTAGAGACTGGGATGCTTTTCAAGAAGTATTTCTTGCAAAATTTGGTGATGATAAGACCATAGCATCCTTGATCAATGATCTTTCTAATTTGTAAGCTAATCGAGATGAAAAGATCAAAGATTTCAACTCCAGATTTAACAAATTGCTAAACAAAATTCTAGCTACCTCTAAACCTGTTGCAAATGTACAAATAGAATGGTATATATCATCTCTTCCTTCTAATATTGCAATTTTTGTAGATAGATCCAATAAGGCTACCCTTGTAGAAAACATGAAAGAAGCCTTGTTTATAGAAAGAAGAATCATAGCTTTGGAAAAGAGATCACAAACAAAGGAAAGGAAGACAAAAAAAGTAACATTTAAGGATGAATCTAAGAATAAAGCTTCAAAGGACCCTTTCGATCTTGAAGGCCTTTAGAAAGTGTTAAAAACAATGTCTAATGAAATGGTCAAAATTAAAAAACAAGTCGCAGAATCCTCTTCTCCTAAGAAACCTTTTTTATCATTCAAAATGAACCCTTATTCTGCATCACAACCCCCAAACACCATTTCAAATGTTGAATTTGACCAAGAAGCAAAAGAAGATTCGCCAAACGGAGAGGAAGATGAAACAGAAGAAGAAATTGAATTAAACAGGATGTGGGATTTTATCCTCCCAATTGAAGAAGAGGCACAAAAAATGCCAGTGACTACAAGAAGTAAAAATTCTCCTGACATGTCTATCACAAATCAGAAGCAAAAATTTGCTACTCCTCCAAAGGAGAAAATAATAGCTATGAAATCTAAGACTAACCAAACCAATCCTATCCCTCCAGATTCCCCAAATGCCTCAAAAACATTGGTAATCTCAGATACGGTCGAATACAATATAGTGGAAGACATGAAAAAGACTAGAACTAACATCTCGTTGCATGAGCTCACTAAACTCAAACAACAACAGAAGATTTTATTAAGCGAGTTGAACGCAGTTCCATTATCTCCTATGTCATTTGTTGTAGTTACTCAAGCTACCTACAATATGAGAAAACCTCCCTCAGCCTTAAAAAAAGTAGAGCCTTCCGATCTAGTTCTGATTGGTTATAGGTCTATTTCTCATGTTCCTCCATTTTTGCTCATTTATGAAATTTTCAACAGGAACGTTCACAAATGCCTTGTTGATTCAAGAGCCTCCTCAAATATAATGCCAAGATCTATGTGTACCAAATTGAACATTACAACTCAAAAATCTGCAATGCACATAGTTCAGTTAGATAAGACAAAAGTCGAGGTGCTTGGAGAAATAGCATCAGTTTCAATTAGGCTTTCCTCTAATCCAGAAGTTTCACAAATAATTGATATTTTGGTGGTCGATATCCCTAAATTTTATGGTTTAATTCTTAGTAGGGCTTGGTCTGAAAAGTTGCACGGTTATTTCACAACTGAATGGTCTCACATGTGGTTGCAAACAACGATAAACCAAACCAAATCAAGGTAGACCGAGAGAAATTCATGAAATATACAGTCACCGACCTTGAGGGAAGCAACGAAACTATTGCCTTCACGAGTCCTCTTTAGGATCCTTTAATGCTCAGAGGTCTCCCTTTTTAGATAACTCAGTAGTTTCTCAAATCGAAATTTTTTCACAAACAGATCCTTCCAAATGTCTAAATTTAGTAGATAAAGTTTCTAATAACTATTTGTGCTAGACTCTCTATTTTGACGGTTCTAAATCTGAAGATGGCGCAGGTGCAGGATGCATTTTGTTCAATCCGCAAGGAGAGAAAACCATGCTGGCCTGCAGACTTGAATTCCAGTGCACTAATAATATCGCTAAATATGAGGCGTTGATCCAAGGACTATATGAAGCCATCGGTCTTAATTTCAAATACCTGCAATTCTACGTGATTCAGAAATAATTGTGAAACAGGTGAGAAATACAATCCATTGTGTCTCTAGGCACCTTAAACACTATCAATCTTTAGCTCAGAAATTGACTTCTCATTTTTCTGTTTTCAACATATCTTCAAACCCTATACTACAAAACACAAGTGCTGACTTACTTTCTAAGGTGGCATCCAGGCTTATACCCTCATAAGAATTTAGTCCAGATAGATTTTCAATAGAATTAATATTTAGGCCATCTATTCCCGACAATGTAAGAAATTGGAGAGTATTCAACAATGATGTGGATATAGTTAATTTCCTTACATTAGAGGGATCGTATGAAGAACAGATCATAAATGAACATGAGCATGATCTAGAAATCAAGCATAATCATGATCATAACCCAATCCCAAAGTCTATGGTTAAAATGGAAGATATTTATGATCTAAAGGATAGATTCAAGAAAATTACTAACTCCAAAGCTCAAAGTTCTACTTTGAGATTTGAATTAGTAAACCTAGGGTCAAACGAAAAACCTCAAAATTTCAACCTAGGTCTTGGCCTATCATCTAAAGAAATAATATCATTCATTAGGTTATTGAAAACATATAAAGGGATATTTTCTTGGGATTATGCAGATCTGAAGACTTATGATGCCTCTATAATTCAACATACCATACCCATGATTTTGAATGAAAAGCCAGTTCAATAGAAGCTTCGCAAAATTCACCCAAACCTTGAAAGTCAAATCAAATTTGAATTGAACAAGTTTCTGAAGACCAAGATAATCTTCCCTGTTAGACATTCTAAGTGGGTATCAAATATGGTACCTGTAAGGAAAAAGAACGGAGATATTAGGATTTGTATTGATTTTAGAAACCTGAATCAAGCTTGCCAAAAATATAATTTTCCCTTGCCTACTATGGAACAGATATTTCAATCAATTGCAGGTTCTAAATTAATGTCCTTTCTAGATGGATTCTCAGGATATAATCAAATACTTTTGCATCCAGATGACAGATTAAAGACAACATTCAGGACCAAGTGGAGAACATATTCCTATCAAAAGATGCCTTTCGGGCTCATTAATGCAGGTGCCACATTTCAACGTGCTATGGACATTGCCTTCAGAGGTCTAATCAATAAATCAGTGGTTATTTACTTGGATGATATCACAGTCTATTCCAAGGATAGGAACAATCATTTAAGTGACCTGAAACACATTTTCGAAAGATGCAAGAAGTATGGCATTTCCTTAAATCCCAAAAAATCCTATTTTGCTTTACCAGAAGGCAAACTCCTTGGGTTTATAGTATCCAAGAAAGGAATTTACATTGATCCTAATAGAGTCCAAGAGATTGAAAAAATTCCCCTCCCACACAACAAGAAAAACATGCAATCATTCCTGGGCCAAATAAATTTTGTAAAAAGATTTGTCCCAGATTTTTCACAAATTGTTCTACCCCTTCAAGCAATGATAAGAAAAAATGCAGTTTTCAGATGGAACAAGGATGAAAGAGAGTCATTTGAGTTGATTAAAAAAGCCATTATTAATGCTCCCTCATTAACAACCCCAGACTTTCTCAAACCTTTTTTATTATATAAATTTTCATCTGATACATCATATGAAGCTGTTTTGACATAGCTGAACGATGAAAATATTGAGGCAACCATTTCCTTTTTTAGTTCTAACTTGCAAGGCGCCGAATTAAATTATTAAACTGTAGAGAAACAAGCATTTTCTGTTTTTAAAACTTTGAAACATTTCAGACCTTTTCTTCTTAAAACCCATACAAAGATAGTTGTACCCTACCCTGCAGTAAGACAACTATTGATCCAAAGAGAAGTAGGGGAGAAAAGAGCTAATTGGGTAATTGCACTCCAAGAATATGATGTAGAAATCCGGCCAGCTAAAATTGTCAGGGGCCAAGGTTTTTGTAGGATGTTAACAGGAGCTTCCTAGTTACCACCAGAAGAATATCAAGGTAATGAAGTACAAATATCAGAGGTAAGCCTCAATGATACGCAATCACAATATGCTGATTTGAAATTTTATCTAAAAAACGGATATGCTCCTATGCATCTTAATTATAAAACAAAGCGAGCTTTAATATTGAAATCAAATCAATATGAACTAGTCAATGATGTATTGTTTAGGAATAATTATGATTCAGTATTGTTGAGATGCCTAGAGAAACCTGAAGCCGAAAAGGTCATGCAGGAATTACATGATGGACCAGCTGGAGGACATTTTGGAGGAAATACCACTGCTCACAAAATCCTACATGCAAGGTATTATTGGCCAATGGTATTTAAAGATGCACATGAATATGCAAGGAAGTGAAAAACTTGTCAAACCACAGCCGAAAGAGAAAGAAAGCCAACATTCCCTTTACAACCAGTTAACATCCAACAACCATTCGAACAATGGGGATTAGACATAATTGGTGAGATTGTTCCTAACTCTTCCAAATAGCATAGGTACATCCTTACAGCTACTGATTACTTTACTAAGTGGGTAGAAGTTGTCCCATTAAAGATAGCTAATACAGAAAATATTACAGACTTCATTGATCAGTACATAATTACCAGGTTTGGCTTACCCTCAGCTTTAATGTTTGACAATGCATCTTACTTTTCTGGAAATACAATGGTAGAATTTGCTCTTAAACAAGGTTTCAAGTTGAAATATTCAGCCAATTATTATCCTCAAGGTAATGGATTAGCAGAATCAACAAACAAGAACCTCATTAGAATTATCAAAAGAACTATTGATCAAAATCACAGGAATTGGCACAAAGCATTAACATTTGCTCTATGGGCAGACAGGATTACTCAGAAAGCCTCTATTGGTTCTTCTCCTTTCGCTTTAGTTTATGGAAAAGAAGTTGTTCTTCCCACAAATGTAGCAATCCCATCTCTTGCCCTAGTAAAATTTATCGATGAAAACCCTTCATCTTCTCTCCAGGCTAGACAATTTCAAATTCTCAAGCTTGAAGAAGAAAGAGAAAAGGCTAAAGCAACCCACTTCCATCATCAACAATTAGTCAAAGCTTCTTTTGACACAACTTCTGCCAGTCAAAAAACTCTTGAAGTAGGTGATTTGGTTCTGAAATGGGACAAAGCACACGAGGAAAAGGGTAGACATACCAAATTCCAAAGCCTATGGCTTGGCCCTTTTCAGATCATTGAAAAAATTGGACAATCAACGTTTCTTTTACAAGACTTGTCAGGTAAGAAGGATTCTTTGCCCGTCAATGGGAAAATTTTGAAAAAATACTTCTCCTAGGAGATAACCTCTTCCAATTTTGTAACATATTGCTTTCTAGGAAAATAATGGTTAACTAGTATTTATTTTTGGCTTTTCAAAATAAAATCTTTGATAACATTTATGTTTTTCGCTTTTATAAGAAAGTAAGAGTTAAAAGGAATAATTAGGACATTTGAGTACTAAAGTAAACTTGATTTCTTTGGAAAAACTTGACCTTGCTTAAAATATTTATTTTACGAACAAACTCTTATCTTTATAGAATATGAAGGTTTTGTTATCAGTCAAGAAAAGAATCTTTAACCTAGTAAGGACTTTCTGCAGATCAGTATCTTAAAAAACTCTATCATTATCACCCAAAACTCTCAAAAGAGCCAATGATCCACCCCATCTGTTAAAATTTTCCTTTTTCAGAGTGTAATTCTAAAATATATAAACTTAAAAGATAAAAAGTCTCATTACGAGCTTGTTTACCATGTTCATAGGGAAGTGATTAAAACTGATATTACCAATACTGCATATCAAATAGGGTAATAGCTAATGATCTCCTCGATTAGAAGACAAGGGGTCTCATCAAGAGCTAGCTTGTTCAGTTTAGTTACAACCAGTGAATGGCATTGTCACTAGTAGGTTACCATGCCTAGACAATGTCTTTTAAGAAACCAAAAAAGAAAAAAATTACATTTCAAAAGGGAAAAAAGGGGCAATGTCCAAGTGAGATTCAATCCAAGTGAATATCATTTTGAAATTTGAAAATTCATACATATGGGATAATGAATCATTGTTGGTTAAAATATAACCCTAACGAGGCTATAAACGCTTGCTGACAGCAGAGGCTCTATTTTTGATAAATGAGTAAACACAAAAAAAAAACTAATCTACAAAAAACCCCTGCTATATTACTTTAAACTTTATTGGTTGATGCGAACGTTTATACTTCTATCATTACAAGGGTAAAGTAATTAAGTAAATAAGTTGAGCAAGTAATGATGATCCTAGAAAAATGTTGTTTACCTTATAACTCATGTAATCATTATCCTTATAACTCCAATTACTTTGAAAGTTTTTAGAAATTTTAGAAAACTACTCAGAGATAACTTGTTCTCCCAAGTGAATTGCCAATTGTTGTACTATGAAACAACCCCCCATTTATAAAGAAAAATAGCTAGGGTTAGAGTTATAAATGGGACCCTTTTAAATTTTTAGGCTTAGGATAATAATACCTAACTGTAAGAAAATACCTAGCAAAACATTGCAAAACTAACTAAGGATGAAATCCATATCACAAATCGCACTTTTCCACATGACTATGTTAAAACACCTTGGAAAAATTACGATATACGATTAAGTCTCCCGATGCAATAACATCACCTTGTCATTTCGCAATCGCATTTTGCACTTCGCATAGTTCATGGGAAACTTAACCATGCCATTAGAACAACCACAAACGATTTGAAAAATGCGATATTCGCATTCACATTTCACTTGATTCATCCGGTAGTGCTATATTGTATCCCTTTTAAGACCACGATGTGCAATTAAGAGCATAAAAATGTGTGGAATAATTATGTTTTAAATACCAAAAAAATGAGTTGACAGGTTAATAAATATTTAGCGGCCCAAGGAAGGATAATCATTTTCCAGGTTATGGGTAGTTATAATCGAGTATCTCATTAAAACCTTTCTCACAATCCAAAGTCATTTCAGAGAAGCTTTCAGTCTTAATTACTAGATATCGTTTTCATTGATATATCTTGTCTATTTCAGGCAAGCGACAAAAGACATGTCACTAAGAAAGGTGATGCAGAAACAGAGCAAACAGACCATTGTTGAAACTAAGTTTACAAAGATGGCTCCTATCTTCGCTGACACAGTTTGTGATGCTGCCAGAGGCGCAACAACTTGGGAAGTAATTTACAACAGGCTGGAGGACGAGCATCCTAAAATCATTGTTACGAGAGCAACAGCTGACTCAAAAAGGCCTTCAGAATTTCAATGCAGAGATGATTCATATTCATTCCTTCATAGGATAGGAGCAAGAGCTAAAATCCTCCCCTGTACAGATATAATCAGGTGGGTGATCGAAAACCTTATCATTGAGATAGGCAGTTCAAGGATTCAAGGATGGATCTCATAGGGTCGTTCAGAGCAGAAGATTTGAAGAAGATGTACCACATACTTGATCCGCGGGATATCTACGACAACACATTTGTGGCTAACTTCGCAAAGAAGAACCCAGACCCCTTCAAGCTAATTCAAGGTTGGAGGGTGTTGGACAACAAATTCAAGTATGACAAATTGGTTATGTATGCTATGGCCTCTTTGGCAAACCCCTACAACTATGCAACAGCCATGTTATGTAGATTGTATTGGCTACCCAATAATACTAAGCTTTCAATAGAATGAATTCCTCTTATTGATGCCTGTGTTAATTCCCATATCATGAATTGGGCTTCCATCCTATCTGACAACCTAGCCACTACCATTACTGAATATCGATAGAAGAAAGCCTCTTTTTCAGATAACCTCCCTCCCTTCTATTTTAGTGCCTACATTATGGATGTTATATGTTTTTGCATGACATTTCCAACCATGGGTTGGAAATGGACCTTACAAGATCCTTACCCAATCCATCTCAATCATAAAAAAATATGGGAATCACATTACATACCCCACTTCTATAAGATATTCCATGTTGTTGTGTTGCCCCTACATCAAATAATTTTCAAAAAGAAAGCCCCTAGGTTTTCCCAGAAGCCGAAGCAGACCTGCTTACTGTCGGCAAGTATTTTATTGAAAAGGGTTCACCTACATTAGGGTTTTTGGTAGCACATCTGATCCACACGTCCTTCCGTTATATGTTTCTGATAAATTATTAGCAAGAGAGATTTCCTACCAGATTGTGAGAAAGGGCCTGACTAAAGTTCTCAAAGACAGCAAGAAGTCATTATGGCCCATTTTCCCTGTCAAATGCGGTTATTTTTCTTTAATCAATTTTGTTCATGCTACTATGGAATCAACACATATGGAAGCCCTCGGGCTTCATACATTGCCTAAGAGGCAATTTGATCCAAACAAAGTGGCATATAATGTCACTACTGGAGTAAAGCTCAAGCCATATAATCATGACGATAATTATTTTGTGGATTTGTTCCAGTTAGCCGTATCCTTCAAACAAGCGTTCGAATGGGCAAAGGCAAATCTGAAACTTGAATATTTTCAAAGATTTCAGGACTTCAGAGATGAGAGGCTCTGGGTGATCCCAATGCATCTATTAAAGCTTGAGGATAAGTCGACTCCAAGTGTCATTGTTTATAGTGGAGGTCCTAGCTCTCAAGTATACTCTCAAGTAAACAATTAGAAGGCACCAGACATAGGGAAACCCCAAGACGTCGACAACACAGCTGAGTCCAGCAGGAAGTCAGCTAAGAAGCAAGTGATGAGCACCCTAACTACAGAGGTCGGTTCAGAGGCCAAAGGTGGTAGTTTGGAGCAGGAGTGGGATCAGTTTAATCAAAAATTGCAAGGCACTCCCAAAGCCTAAAATACCCAAGAAACAGAGGAATGCAAAACTCCTTTGCATGTTCATAAAGGATATAGAGCCCAAGTCTGTCGCTAAATAATCTACACCTATGGAGGAGCAAGAAACAATGTCCCAGCATACTCAAATTATCCTTGCTCTGCACACATCCAAAATTGTTCTGAAAGTAACTGAAATACCTCCATTTGATGTGTTCTATAGCCCTCTCCACAAGGTTATAGTTAGAAGGCAGAGAAAAAGGAGAACGGTAGATACACCTGAATTCCCACCTGGGAATGAGCCGATGGATTTTGTTTGGAAGGACATTCCTTTCAATCCGGCCGAGAAATTGACTAGACTATCACAGTTCACGGGAGCATATGCATCGGCCACTATGGACAAGGCTACTGAGGTCGATATTTTACTAAGGGAGAAAGAGGAGAGAATTGCGAAGCTCGAACAAGAGCTCGAGGCATAGAAAGCAAGCGCAAACAGGCAGGTGGCGTAGCAACTGACGGAATTGCAGCAAGACGTGGAGGTCCTGAAAATAAGCCATGAGGACAATATATTGGCCAAAAATATGCAACTCCAGGAAATACAGAAATCCATGGAAAGATACAAGGACATTCCCACTACTAAGGAGTTCATCAAAGAGGCCCTAGAATTAAATTCCCTACTAGTGAAACATCAGGAGTATTTCTGCCAAAAGAAGTCACACATTACTCCATGTCTGACTACTAGCGACCAACTGACAGATAAGGCAATCGACCAGAGAATGGAGTTTAACAATTTAAACACCAGAATCTCTGAGTTCATCAAATGGCAGGAAACAGAAGATGGAAGGAAAGCTAATCTACCCGATATTGAAGAAACTCATAAAGGCATTCTATTCACAGATTGGGATGTCAGAATCAAACAGGTCAAGCTAGAATTCATAAGGGTAGCTAGAGTATCAAAGAATATCATAAAAGCAGTGAATCACATCCTGTTCGCTACCAATCTCATCAAAGAAGGTAGTACGAAGGAAATGCCTGATTTAACTACTCTGTATAAAGACTAGCAAGAAAAGGTGGGGAGTAAAAGAGAGGCAATTACAAAACTGACCACGACCAACTGGGAGTTGTATTGGCAGTATCTTGTTAAGCCACATAGCTAAAATATGACTCTCAATTGTTCCCTTCACATGACTCAAAGGATGCTTCCACCACTCACCGATGTGATCTTCACAGGACAACTCGGGACTCATTTTGGGGCACCTCCTCAAATTCAACCGATGACATATATTTTCAATTTAAAGGACAAGCTGGAAGACAGCAAGTCATCCACTTAGTTTTGTTTATTTAGCCTCTGTTTATTTTTGGAGTTAGTTACCTAGTTAAGAGGAAGGTTGTTTGGGACCTCCTCAAATTTTTTATAATATATTTTTGTACATTTAGTTAGAATAGTATTTATACCCTTCTCGTGCATTTAGAGAATGGTCCAGAATTTTATCAAAAACATTTGAAAATAATGCACTATTGTAAGTTTGTGAATTCTTTGGTGAAATTATGGATCATGATCATTTCTTTTAGATATCAATCTACTTTCCTTTTATTGATGCACTTTTGTATTCTTAGGAGACAATTTGATTTGAATTAAGAAGTTGGTCTATGTCATTTGTCAAATGAGCAGGACTTCACACATATGGTACTATTATCATGTATGATTGATTCTATTTACATTTAATTAGTGGCAAAACCTTACTTTCATGAATTATATGTGAGATTTATTGTTTCTATTAAGCATTAATTGCACTTTTGTATGACGCCTAACTGAAGTTTTGATTTTCATATATAACTCATCATATATGCGATATATTTTATAAATTCCTTTGACTAACTATTTAGTCAAAGGAATTATCTTTTACGTTATCATCTCTGTTTAGTTGTGTTCAATCTTTATTATCACATGTTAAACAGATATCTTTGTAGATCACATACCACATTGGAACACCCGAGTTTATATTATAATAAGTTAGTTAGAGAAATTGCATTATAGAATAGGTCACTTAGATTATCATTATTCTATTGCAAAGCACTCATGAACTGCCCACTCTCATCTTAAAACCCACACTGGGAAACTGGTCCCATTATCCCCAGTCGGAGCTATTATCACTCAAAATTTTCCTTAGAATTCATCAGAAGAAGGCAAAGACTGAGGTAACCGCAAACTAGTCTTTTAAGTATAGGCTCTAGCCAACCTATGACGCAGAGAGGGCTCTCTCTATATGATTTAGCTTTGTTTGCTAGGATTTTAGGCTAGTTCTTAAAGTTCAGGGGTTTTTGGATTTGTATTGAAAGTTGGATGGTGTAATCCTTAAAACAGATGGGTAGAATTAATTCTCTGGACCATTGGGCTATGGAGTCAAATAAGGGTAGCAAAACTGGAATTAACTCATTAAAGGGAGTGTTCAAAGGAAAAGCTAGCAGAGTGAAGTACAGGGCTTTAGGTTGAATGGGTGAAACGATCTTAACCAAGGTGAGAGGGCACTTAAGAATCCTCAAACAAGGGATAAAAATGAGGAATAGAGGATAATCATGAGAAAAGGTAAATTAAGAATCCTTTACTATAGATCAGAGGAAAACTACCTAGACTAAGGAGAAACTAAGAATTCCTTAATTTAGATAATTTGCAGAAAACATTAAAATGCATAATAGTTATAACAGAGTACAATAAAGGTTTAATTCTCGGCTTTCAGTATACCAATTTTTGTAAATTTTTGTTCTTACACAGTGCTGATGGACACTTTTTTTTCTGACTGTAATGGAGTTGTTTTCCAATATGGAGACTCCAGATATTTTTGAACTATTGTTACAAATGGTATCACATCCTCCTCTTGGGAGGAAGACTCTCTCAGTTTTCATACAGTAAAAAAGCTCCCCGCGGGTCGAGCTGTGACTGCTTCATTAAGCCCTGCGCGGCTTAAGAACTACTGGATCAAAACTTTTATTATTATAATAAAATACTGCTTTTTTCCCCGGAAAAAAAAAAAACAGAGTACAATAAAGCAAATTCTGAGATATCATTCCATATTATAGCATTCATATTTCAGATACATTAAAGATTATGGAGAACTTTAAAAGAAAGATAACAATCACAAGGGAAAATACTTGTCTGTACTTCGCACTACACATGAATCCAGTGAAATGTTTTGACTTTATTCATTAATCCAGCTTGCTGGTCCAAACAGTGATACAATAGGTTACAGACTTTGATCAAGAAAATCTATAGAAATGTCTAAGAATCCAACCTAGATACTTCGATTTATGAAGTATTTATAAAAAAAAATTATTACAAAATATATCAAAACAACCTTGAGATTTATTCTAGGAAATACAAATATCTTCTTGCAAGAAGATAGAGATGGCTAATGAATTATTTCATGCTGTCCCTTTTATTATGGTTGTGCTGGCCTTTATCGTTGAATTATAACCTCTTATGTTGGCTTGTTGTTGTAGTGTTTCACGTTGGAGTCTTCTTTAACTTTTACCTTTCAGCTGATACTCTTTGACCCTGATGTGTTGTTTTCACCTGTTTACCTGGTTGTTCTATTTTTATGTGCAGTAACTTTTTGCTTGTAAATTTATCACAGTAAATCAGTCATTGTCTCCCACCATTCTACATCATGTAACTTTACATTCATCATTCTTCTATAGATCTCATCAGCTTCGGTATACTTGGAAAAATTGGGCTTGGTGAGGAACAAATGTTTTATATCATTCTCAAGGAAAACAAGTTCTCAAATGTGTTGTACAACACTTTTCCTGTTGGCAGGGCTTTAATGGATGAAGTGCTTGCTTGTTCCTTTGCCAACTGTCTGAGTCTGGTATCATAGTCCAACTGTGTCATGAGTTTTTCATTGATAACCATAGGACTGGGCAGAACTTTGTCCCTCAAAATCTGGAATTTAGCCATGTAACTATCAATGGCTACCTGCATATTGTGGCACTTTTCTTCTATATTAAGCATAAGGTTCCTTTTGTAAAGGACCTTCCTTATTTCTAAAATGGTCGTAGTCATATCTTCTATATTTAGCTCATGGAGCTCATATCTATTCTTGATGTTGAGGAAGTGGATGAGTCTATTGGCATCCTCTAGCTTATCCCCCAACTCCTCCTTCACTTTCTGGATAGCTTCTGTAGCTATCTTTACTAACTTTGTTTGTTCAAAAATAACTTGAATTGAGGGCCAAATATCCTTGACGGAGTCAATGATATTGGCCCACAACATTTCCTTGGTTTTCCCTAGGGGTTTCTCCAGTTTCAAGTCTTTCTCTAGGATTTTAATCCTTTCACTCATTCTTTAGGCCTTTTGTTCTTCTTCCTTTTGGTTAAGTTGGGCAAGTTTGCAGTCAGTTTCCAAACTTGCAACCTGTTCTCTTAATCTGTTCATTTCTGTAACCTGGATAGATATCTCTTCCATGGCTTTGACTAATTCTACTGCTTTCTCTCCTGAGGCACCTGTTGTTGACGTAGGTTCTATTATTGCTGGCAAGGTTGTTGCAAGTGGAGCTGTAGGTGCCAAAGATGCTGCTAGTGTGGATGGCACTATTATGGAGACTGTAGGGATAAAATTTGTTGAAGAAGTGGCCACATATGCTTGTTTTAATTGGATTAAAGCATCCAATTCCTTTTCTGTCTCTTTGAGTTGATCATTCAGCTTTAAGACTAAGTCCATTAGTTCTTCATGCCCCTGTTGGGCTTCTAGAACTTCCAATGTTTGTGGATGCTGCAGTTGAGGTATTTTTAGTTGTTTCTTAAACGCAGCTATATCATCATTCTTCTTTTTAATAATTTTTTATGTGGATTTTATATCCTTGGGATCGTGTCCCAATTCAATCACTAATTCCTCTAAGGACTTGATCCTGGTACCCTTGGCCTGTCAGGAGGCCTTCTCTAACTGAAATTGTGATGAAATGTTGTTTAGAGAGTTTTGTAGCTAGTGAGAAGCTATGGCTTTACCTATCAGGGTGGAGTATATCATTTCTCTAGCCTGTTTGTGTATTTCAATCTGGTCTATGGAATGAATATCCCTTGCCAACACTTCAAAGTCTACCTTTTTGAAATCAGATGTTGTCTTTGGCTGCTAAGCTATAGGTTTGATGAATGACATCTGCAGCTTCCCCTATTTAATGTCAAAGGCTGACATTAGCCTTGTTTGATTGGTAGGAGTCAGTTTTAGATATTGAGCATAGGTTTGGGCCTTGAGCCTTTCGTTTCTTGCTTTGATTTCCTTGTATCTTTCCTTGATGTCTTGGTCTCTGTCAGTAGGCCTGTTGAATGAGGACACTTCCACACTAAGCTGCCTTTCCAACATCTGAGTTTTTGATGTGGAAGGCCTTACATGCCTTTAGATGGAGAGGTAGGCCTGCTTCTGTTTCCTTCTGTGTTTGTGACCTCAGCTGAGCCCTCTGTATCCTCCTGTTCAAAGACGGGATTCATTTTCTTCCTTTTTGCTTGGCTTGTTTCTGGCTGAGTGTATGAAGTTTCTCTTGCTAATGTAGTGGCCTCCTCCCTACTTCTCTTTAGGTTCTTCTCCTCATTTTGAGGAGTCTGCATAACTGGAGGGGTACTCATGGTTGTCTCTGGTTGGTCTGATTGCTCTGATACCTGCAAGAAAGAACCCTCATCAAGTTTTCTTTCTAGATCAATGAGAGTATTCTCTATGTCTACCCTGGTGCTCTCTTCGTCCACAAGGTTACCTTCCACCCATTCTGTTTGGTTGGCATAGACTTCTATTTTAGGTATGGGATGGTGAATGAGAGGTCCTAGCTTGACCTTTTGTCTCTTCTTTGTGATGAATTCCAAAGGGTCATATCTCCAAACAAAACTTCTTTGGAACTTCATTCTCTGCAGAATTAGGTCTGCCTCTTTCCTTGCCTCCCTAGAATTGCATATGAAGGGGCCTAGTTGGTCTTTTATTTTGAAATTGGCTTTCTTCCTGGCATTGACGAAGTTTACTTCATCTGCATTGATTATTTGTCTATAGTATTCCAACGCAAACAACCTCATGGGGAGGTATCTTGGCAACTTATATGGTGCAAGCATGCAACCATATATTCTGATTTCTGTATGGTTGTGGTAAAGGTACCAGTCACCCACTTTGGTCTGCTTGGAAAGTTGGAGGACTCTCTTTATTTCTGGATTGATTCTAGGGGGAGGGCTTCCAGTCAACATTGCCATGAATGAGTGTATAAATAAATCAATGAAATTAGAATAATAGTATGGAGACTGAGGTTAGTGGACCAATGGGGTCCAAAAAATGACGGACCTGGGCTGACCCTTGGTGTCTAGCTTCTGAAGGGTGAATGGGAACTTATCAGGTTGATAATACAAGAACATATGATATAAGACTAAGGAATACTTGAAATCTCTTTCATTGCTCATTCTAATAAATTGTTCATGCATCCTTTCAGCTATAAATTGGGCGTAGTCATAAATGACAATAGGAGGTTATCCATGAGTGTAGATGGACATGAAGGCAAAGATTAATTCATCAATGTATTCACTAGTGGCGTACCCCAAAACACGAGATATCATGGCTAAAATGTTCTGGTCCCATGGGGAAAAAATAGCAGCTACATATGGAGGGGAATCCTTAGGGATGTGTTTTTCTTCTTTGATGAAGGTTTGGAACAATTGGGCCAATTTTGTAGAACTAAGCTTGGGATACTGGTCCAACAGGTCTCCAATTGAGAGGGGATACTACAGGTCGCAATTTCAGAACTAGATAATCTGAAATTACAGAGATACCTCAGAGAGAAACTACAGGTCGCAATTTCAGAATTGGATGATCTGAAATTACAGAGATACATCAGAGGCAATATCGAGCTCCTACAAAGTGAAAAAAGGTGTGTAGATTTTTTTAAATTTTTGCTTAAGCTTGGTTTGAAAAATTATTTTGAAGGAATTCAAAGGGCATAGTAGAGCATTATTATCGGTAACTGATGCCTCGAGGAAAGAAAATGCAAACACCTAGTAAGAAACCTGAAATCTCTAGCATGACTCATGAAGAAGAGGAAGAAATGCTACATGATATATCAAAATTACAAGACCAAGTGCAACAAATGTCACTCTCACAAAAGCTAACAGAAGCTAAGATAAATGGCGTGGAATCTAAGATAAAGGGCATGGAAGCTAAGATGAATGGTGTGGAAGCTAAGATGGACGATTTGAAGATAGATTTGAAGACAGGCATGGCAGATTTGAAGACAGATTTGAAGACAGGCATGGCAGATTTGAAGACAGATTTGACAAATTTTCTACAAGAAATACTTACTAATGGTGAAAGGGTAGTAAAGGAAACTCATGATGCGAACAAAAGAAATGTTAATCATGATTTCATAGACTCTAATGTTGGATCGAAGACCCACCATATTCCAAAATCGATATGAGGAAGTTTGATGGCAAGGATCCCGCAACATGGATATTACAGATGGAGCAATTTTTCGATCTCAATAATGTGCAAAACACATAAAAGGTACGTATTGCAACTTTATATTTGGAACCAAATCAGTTTTTATGGTATCAATGGCTTTGCTCTCGTAAACAAATTATCACTTGGGCAATTTTTACGGAAGAATTGACAGCACATTATGAGGATATAAAAAGCAACACTTGTTTTAGGCAATTGATAAGTCTCAAACAAAAGGGTTCAATAATGGAGAACATTGAGGAGTTCCAAAAATTGAACATAAGGGTAAAAAATATTTCAAAGAAGCATAGGATTGATGTGTTGATAGGGACTTTAAAGAATAATATCCAACATGATGTTCACCTTTGGGAACCTCATTCATTAGAGAAGTGTTATAGACATCTTTGGGCACTGCAACCCCAATCACATATGTCAATAAACCAAGGGCCCTCAAACCCCTAAAAGTGTTGTTTTGTTTCAACTGATAACATCACTTCCCAGAAGTTCTCCCTGAAAAACTGGTCAGAACTGGTCAAAACTGGACCATACAGACTGCTCCATGCTGAGGGTGCGATGCATCTCACCTGCTACACACAAAGGGCACAATTCATATTGAAAATCCTTTCTGTAGGGTGCAATGAGCGAGAGCAGACAAATGGCAGAGGCAGTTTGCCAGGTGGAAACTCAGAGAATCTTCTAGAAACTGCTCATATGACACTTGCCTCTCTGAATTTGCCCAGGGATGAGTAAGAGATCACGAAATCTCCAAGTGGAACCAAGAACTATCAGTGAAATGACACTAATCAAAATCCCAGAAGCTGACTCACTCCCCTGCAAATATCTATATATGGATCCCTCATCCTAGAGATCCAAAGGCTGGAATTTTTTAATTTGTAAGGAAGTGATGTTGGTTTCTCTTTGAGACATTGTATTGTTGGGTGATCTTGCTTTTCATGAGGTGAAGAGGGCTTTCATGCTGGGAGGATGATGCTGGATCAGACAGCTGGGTTATAATCCTCTCTTCTACTACTTCTATCAATAAAGCTATTTGAGTTTTCCTTCATATACTTGTATATTTCTAAATCTTGTATTTGTGTATGCATTTGTATGGTTAATGTACATCTGATTCTACATTGTTTATGGTTATATATCTCTATGCTTTTATGGTATTTTGCTGCTTTGACTCTACAGGTGTTCTTTGAAGCGGGACAAGTGAGAAAGGAGTGGCAAAGCTCTATCAAAGGAGAGAGGAAACAAGCAAGGAGCCAAGCGAAAGACTGAGGTTGGTACTCTCTGCTTCTCTCTCATCTATCTCTCATAAAGGAAAACACAAGTTACTTTGAATTGTTTGTTTCTAATATAGCTACCTGTCTTAGTGGGACTAGCAGCTCTAAATGGACACTAGTTTTCCCGGAAACAAAATGGCAACTCCACTGGGGAACGAATAGTTTGTTTGTTTGTTACTGTTTTTTGCTTTATAAACTACATACGGAGCCTAAAGTTAAGCCAGTTAACGTTCGAACTGCTTTTTCTATGCAATTGCAAAGTAGATCAACGCTGCTTCAATCAATCTCCGGGTTGGTTTATGAACTGAACATCTGACTTGCAAACATCCTAGGTGCCCTGGTGGTAGCTCAATAACCTCATTAGATCAGACCTATACTTTGTGTTTATTGTCTATCATAAGCTCAGCCTAAATCCCTGAACTTAGCTACAAACTGTGGGTGAAAACCAAGCTCAGTCTCGTCCCTGGACCATCGCACTGTCTCTCATTGGTAGTCTGGATGCATCGCACCTCCCGTGTGCTGCAGGTGAGATGCATCCCTGTTTTCCTTAAGGACAGGTGTGATGATTGAATGAGACTGTTTCTGCCTCCAGATTTTGGTTTTTTCTTCATTGTTTTCAACTCTATTCAGTAGTTTTGTTGTCTATGATCAGTATATCACTGTTGAAACCTTCTTCCTTCACATTATTTAGCCTCCATTGATAAGGAATTGTGAATGTTTTTTATGTATTTTTCATCATTTACAATCCTCCTTTGCAAACAGTAGCTTAATCAAACTGTCGTCTTTTGATTCGAAAGTGTCGCAACTGTCGTTTTCAGTCAAGAAAAAGAGTGTCGTAAAGTCTTCCTCTTTTAGATGGTCAATTACAATTTTGCCATTATATTTGATTTGAATTATTAATTCTTTGAAGGGTCGAAAATAGTTTTCCATTTGAAAGAGAAAGTGTCGTCTTAGTCTTCCTTTCATTTTTTTTGAAAATAAATTGTTAAAGTGTCACTTCGAGGAAAAGTAGTTTATATTTGTACTTAGTTTTCTTTTTTTCATTCTCACATTAAGGGAAATGAAAAACAAATACATGCATGTGCATTTGCATTTAGACTGCATGCGGAAATTGATTTAAGAAAAGTGCATTTAGTGTGTGCTCTCTGCTCTATGTTAAAAGAATCATATTTTTCTTTCCTTAGTAGCTAGGATTTTCATTGCTAAAAGAAAATAAACAACTCATTTTAGATTGCATATTTAGGAGTTGTACATCTACATCACGCGGTGAACCTTGAAAGGCAAACTTCTTAAGAAAGTTCAACTATAAAATAAACCTCAATGAACATGAAAATGCTTTGGAACCTAACGCACAACATCTAGAAGTCTAGGCTAGAGACGTATTCCGACGTCGTAAAGCCTGGTAACTATCGTTTTCTCATAGGTTGGGTGTTTCCTCCTTTTTGATACGACAAGTGCTAGTATAGACTTGTGCTCCCATGTATCGTCGAGTATATATTGGGAGACCATAATAGGCTGATATCCTTTATCCTTAGGAAGCCGTGTCTGCTGCCCTATCGATCACAATGCATTGAACACAACATTCGGGAAGATTTACTGTCGTACGTAAAGTCCTCAGTATTTTCTCTATAATTTACCACCGAGGTGTATATTGCAGTTTTGTGATTGGTTTGGTAATCCCTCTGTCTAGATTTCTAGAGTAGTAACTTTCGTTCCTTTTCAGACTCCTTAAAAAAAAAGGTCCATCTGAGCACTTGTCACTTCAGGCTCATTAAAAATCGAAGGCGACTAGAGTCATCTTTAGCTTTTTCTCGACTCTTAAAAATTGAAAAATAAAGTTGTGTCAAAGCGTCATAAAATTTATTTTATTTGGAATAACATCACTATTCCCTCGTTGGTCATAGGTTGAGAAAATGGAGTCCACCAATCAAGGATTTCCCCTTGGGGGGAATCCTAGTCCTTTCTCCTCTTGGGGAGATATTTCCGCTCCACACATGGCTACATTGTCCCTTCCAGGACTTGCAATTGGCCTGCCAGTATGACTATTCTCAACCTCTATCGTTCAAAACACCGTAATTCCTCAGCAACCAGATGATACTGAAGTTGCTCCCCCACCTTCCACTTCCTTTGTTTCTCCCTCTCCTTCTTCTTCTTCGCTTGGTGAAACTAGTAGCACTAAAAACCAAGTAACTAAGAAGAAGAAGAAAGGGAAGGAGAAGAAGAAGAAGAAGCCAACGGCAAAAGGGGGAAGCCATGCATCGTCTGGCGAAAATCCACACACTGCACCATCCAAACCCAAATCTTTGTGTGTCATTTGCAAATGAGACCACTATCATCGAGATTGTCCCTGCATCCTGTGGATCTTGAGAGACTGGTCTCCCTGCTTGCACAATCCAGTGTCTTCAACCTCTATCGATCATGTTGAGAGTACACCGTCAACTAGTGAAAATGAAGTCAATGGGAAAAAAGGAAGATCTAAGTTTCCTTGTAGGTTGTGTGAAGGCGATCATGCCCTCCACCGTTGCCCTTTCCTGGACGAAGCTAAAAGAGTCTTGGATAACCGTCCTGCTTCACCGCAGCGACTTCCTCCTGGATACAAGAAACTCTTGCCAAGTCCATCGCTAGTTGAAAATCCAACTGACACACCTCTATCATCAGTTGAAATGCCTATCATTGAAGATAAACCCTCTGAGTCCACACTGGACCGAAGTCAACAGGTCGAGACGGCAGTCGACCCTCTTTTGTCTTCATAAAGTCCACCTTCAGATGATATAGTCTCCAAAGAGAATGAGAATGACACCATTCAAATTCTTTTTGTGAACACAGAATCCGATGAACATGGGGGCAATCTACCTATTCCTCTACCACAAGAGGGAATTTCCTCAGTTCAAGAGATTCATCCGGTCGTTTATTCGGTCCCTCCTCCAAGAAATCTAGTCGTTTCCTTTGATTGGAATCTACTAGCGAGACCCCACCTACCATCTAATGTACCATTCTGAATCATAGTACAAGCTTACAGAATGATCATGGCTGGTACTATCATAGATGAAGGGGCTTCTATGAGTATCCCTTCCTCAACTGCTTGGAAAGCGCTTGGTTTGCCATCGCTGCTGCCTGAGATTCGAAATCTGTCAGGCTTCAATAAAGGAACCAGTGGACCGTTAGGGATCCTTCCAAATTTTCCTATAAATTTGAGAAGGAAAACCATTCATCTGAACATGATGGTATTCCAAGGGCCTCTAGATTACAATCTACTCCTTGGACGTGACTACATTTATAGCATGGGAGCTATTGTTTCCTCACTCTTTCCGGTGATGTGTTTCCCGTATGAAGACAGAATGGTCCAGCTCGTTGACGAGCTTCCCTAGTTCAAACATGGCTACTATTCAAATGCCATCCCTAAATGGTCTTTTTGCACAAGGAATGTCTCATCAACCTCCAGTCCATCCACCTGATGATCGCAAGTGATTCGGTGAATGTGACGAACCCAGGAGGCATGCGCCCTGGTCTACTCCGGCAGGAAAACCCTAGATATAAGGTAGGTTTCCTCGTAGGATATATGACTAGTCTGACACACCCGTCCGTTTAGGATATGGGATCAATCTGGAATAGGACTTCCTCGTTGAAGGTTATGTGATTGGCAGTGGATCCACACCTTTCACCTTTGTCTATTTCGATGGACAGAGCCGAAGAAGTGTTTTGTCTGCAACATGGACAAAACAACCTTGCTTTAATGCAAGAACTTCCATATGGTAACCTGGAAACTTTATTTTTCTTTATACCTGGGGGCATGCAAACCTTTTGTACGCAAGTGAAAAGTGACCAGCGTAACTCTAACCCCGTAATTTTTACTAACTTCAACTGCTTAAGTTAGGTGATTGGTCTGATCCACCATTCATCTTTGTCGGGACCGGCGGCGACGGCAAAGCAAAGGAAAATTTTTGTACGAAACTATCCTACCTAACCTCGGTAGTTCTTTAACCCTTAGGACAGTAGTTGGTCGTTCCTAGCCTGCATACAAAATGCTCTAGAGCAAAGTTTCGCATGGGGCAAGCTCCCTAAAAAATGAACCTACTGATGAGAGACATCCTTAATAGACGACTGGCACGAGCAATGTTTCCGCAAAGTTCAAGCTCATTAAAAAATAAACCCAGCAATGAGCATATGTTCCCCCAGAGTTCAAGCTCATTAAAAAATGAACCCACCTTCGGTAAATAACCTTTGTGATCGCATTGCTATCAGCTTTTGAGCCTTGGTCGTGTTCTTACCATCACCTCCACCTTTTTAGCCAATCATATGCCTCCACTTGATTGTTTACCCTTTTGAGGAATAGCTCTGATGAGTGATTCTATTAGCCACCTTCTTTACACTGCCGTGATTGAAAAGTTCCAAACTTCTGGAACCAGTTGTTATTCGAAAATATCACTCGTTCCTCAAAAATGAGTCGCCTTTAAGCTCTTTTTAGACTCGTAAAATATGAAAAGATTGTTGAGCAATTGGCCTCTCCAGCTCGTTAAATTGATTGGAAGTGCCATCCCTCCTCTATATTTTAATATTTTTGGACCTGAGGGATCATTACACAAAAAGATCAGGCGCTTGTCTTTTTCAGCTTGCTAAAGTGATCGGAAAAGTCATCCCTTTCGTATTATTTTATACTTTTCCAGACTTAAGGGATTATACTATGAAAAAGGATAAATGGAGTTTCCTTTCCGTCTCTTTTTAGACTCTCTAAAACTGAAAAGGACCGAGTTATCTTTGTCGTTAAACTCGTTAAAACAATAGTGACAAACTTGTCCATATGGACAAGAGCAAGTTTCACTATCGCTAGGCTCGCTAAAACATAGCGACAGGTTTGCCCGAAGGGAAAATTATAGAACAAGCATATGTTATCCTCCTCAAGCTTGACAAAAATAAAGAGGTACTGGTCAACAATGACTGGGGAAAAAGGGAAGAAAACTTGAAGAAATTCGTTGGTAGCAAGTCGCTCTTGAACATGACACTTTCACTCCATCACCATGATTGAGTCGGGTTGGGTTATTCTATTCACCGGTCATATCACCGTTGGTCCTCCATACCATCCATTTTGGGGTTAACGCTACCAATCCATTCCAGTGTCTCCGATATGTTCAAGAGAACTCTCTCAGAGAATTCACCAACCCAGTTAACACCTCATCCGCTGCAATACCTTCGCGCTCCATTTTTCATGACAGCCACCCTGAACCTTGTATCATCAGATCGTTTTCAACTCCACAAAATCATTTGCTCCGTTCTGTGTCGTAGATGTGGGATTCATTAAGGCCCTCCTACGATGGGTCACTTCTTGTTGACATCAGTTCATTATCCAAGAAGTCAACTTAGGAACAACCCTTTCAGTACTTTGAAGCTTGCATGCCTCAATGGAAAGTTTCTCACTTCCAGCGACAGGTTTACATCAATGGCCTTTGACCGAAAGATTTTACGTGGTGTTCGACATCGACTCATGTATTCACACCATGTGAATTGTACTGTAGTACCTTGAGGGTCATTATCATTATTGGTGATTCCTCTCGTGCTTGTTAACAGCTTACATCATTGGCTGGTAATCAGGCAATGTCTTTCCATGTTCGACACCAGAACATTTTTTCACATGGATCGACTTGTATATCGGGCGAAGATTGAATGAGTTTGAAGACCCCGGATCTAGTTTCATCCATCCGGGCTGCGATACTTTCAGGAAAATAAAAACATCAAATGTACTCCATGGCTGCATAGATAATCATCTAAGCTAAGGGATGATGGCTCTACCAGAATCATCAGTCTGCCACACAAACTATTGTTTATCCTATGTACATGAAAATGAATTTATAAAGCTGAGCATGGGAATGCCCGCCTCAACTAGATCATGAAAATAATATGAAGATAATGTATTGTATTGTATTTTATATAGGCCACCTTCTAGTTCGAAAAACTTCGGATCCTCATGATAAAGCATTTCACTCGATATCAGAAGATTTACGACCTCATGCTTTATGGGGCAACTGTTATAGACATATTTGGGCACTACAACCCCAATCACATATGTCAATAAACCAAGGGCTATCAAACCCCTAAAAGTGTTGTTTCATACCCTAAAGGATCAAGGTCAAATGATTACATCATTTCCCAGAAGTTCTCCCTAAAAAACTGCTCAGAACTGGTCAAAACTGGACCATACAGACTGCTCCATGTTGAGGGTGTGATGCATCTCACCTACTACACACAAAGGGTGTGATGCATACTGAAAAGCCTTTCTGTAGGGTGCGATGAGCGAGAACACAAATGGCAGAGGTAGTTTGCTAGATGGAAACTCAGAGAATCTTCTAGAAACTGCTCATATGATACTTGCCTCTCTGAATTCGCCTAGGGATGAGTAAGAGATAATGAAATCTCCAAGTGGAACCAAGAACTATTAGTGAAATGACACTAATCAAAATCCCAGAAGCTGACTCACTCCCCTGCAAATATCTATATATGGATCCCTCATCCTAGAGATCCAGAGGCTAGAATTTTGTAATTTGTAAGGAAGTGTTGTTGGTTTCTCTTTGAGACATTGTATTGTTGGGTGATATTGCTTTTCATGAGGTGAAGAGGGTTTTCATGCTGGGAGGATGATGCTAGATCAGACAGCTGGGTTGTAATCCTCTCTTCTACTACTTCTATCAATAAAGCTATTTGAGTTTTCCTCCATATACTTATATATTTTTGAGTCTTGAATTTGTGTATGCACTTGTATGGTTAATGTACATCTGATTCTACATTGTTTATGGTTATAGATCTCTATTCTTTGATGGTATTTTGTTGCTTTGACTCTACAGGTGTTATTTGAAGTGGGACAAGTGAGAAAGGAGTGGCTAAGCTCTATCAAAGGAGAGAGGAAACAAGCAAGGAGCCAAGCGAAAAACTAAGGTTGGTACTCTCTGCTTCTCTCTCATCTATCTCTCATAAAGGAAAACACAAGTTACTTTGAATTGTTTGTTTCTAAGATAGCTACCCGTCTTAGTGGAACTAGCAGCTCTGAATAGACACTAGTTTTCCCGGAAACACTTCCTGAGTTAGGATGTCTTTGACTACTGAATTAGGAATGTAGGCCACTATATGAGAATATAAGATGTATACCCTGAAATCCTTGATGGCTTTGACCAAAGCAAAGGCTTGTCTTTCCATTATGTTATATTTCAAGGGGGCATCTCTCAGGGCTTTGTTAAAGAAAGCAATCGGTTGTTCATAGCCCTAGTCATTTTTCTGCAGCAAGACTGCAGCAAATGTGTGCTCAGAAGCAAAGGAAAATAAGATGAAATATCTGTCAAATTTTGGACTCATTAACACTGGAGTTTCAATTAAGGCCAGTTTAATGTCTTCAAAGGATTTCTTAGCCTCAAAAATCCATTTTATGGTCGAATATTTTTTCAGCGTATTGTTCAGTGATCTAATTAATTCTGCTAAATTAGAAATAAATCTTCTAAGAAAATTAATTTTCCCTAAGAAAGCTTGAAATTCTCTAATGTTCCTAGGATGTTGTATCTGTAAGATGGCTTCTATTCTTGCAAGGTCTATTCAGATACCATCTTTTGAAATTATATGACCTAATAACTTTCCTTCTTCTAACCCAAACAAAGACTTCTTGGGGTTTAAGGAAATTCCATATTTCATGCATTTAATAAAGACTTGTCTCAGATGATCCAGATGTTGATTGTCAGATTTTGAAAAAATAGTGATGTCATCTAGATATATTACAAGAAAATCATGAATTTCTTTTGTAAAGGCTATATCCATAGCCCTCTGGAAGGTAGCTCCTGCATTCATTAGTCCAAAAGGCATTTTCACATACATGAATGTGCCCTAAGGAGTGGTGAATGCAGTCTTGGGTTGGTCATTTGGATGAACTAAAATATGATTGTAACCAGGAAACCCATCCAATAATGAGATTCTGGTCGATCCAACTACCCTTTGTAAAATATGATCCATTTTGGGGAGAGGGTAATTGTCTTTAAGTGATACTTTGTTGAGGTTCCTAAGATCTACACAAGGTCTGATCTCACCAGTTTTCTTCCTTGTTGGCACCAAGTTTGAGACCCAGTCAGAAAACCTGATTGGTGCAATTATTTTAGCATCATACATCCTCTGAATTTCTTTTTCTGAAAAGCTTTTGATTTTCTTTAATAGGAATGGTGTGTTGTATGATGTTGGTGTCATAGGATTTGAGGTCCTCATAACTCCAAGCGAAGACATCTTGAAATTCTTTTAATAATTCAATGTATTTCACTTTTTCAGTGGGAGGTAATGATTTCGAAAGTTTGATCAATTTTGGATTTTCATCAGTGTCTATATTACACTCCTCTATATCAGACCTTACTGGTTCCATTTTAGGTTTCCTAGGAACATCATTTGAATCAAATAAATCTTCCAAAGGGGTTAATCCTTTAGGTAATAAATTATCTTTGAGATTAATTACTTCAGTGTCTTCATTAATTATTTCATCAATCTCAACTTGCTCTAGGTTTTCTACATTTGATTTAGTAAATTTAGTTGGGTTAAATCTATCTGATTCATCACCTTCTATCTCATTAATTTCTAACTCATCCTTAGAGTTAGGATCTATGGAGGTATCAATGTCTATGTTATGATTTGCAAACTCTTATTCTAAATTTAAAAATTTATTTATTTGTTTATTATTTTTCCAATTCTTTAAATTATCTAGAATTGCAAGTCTGTGCCTAACTTCGGTAGTTTACTAATGGTTAGGTTGGAAGGGTAACTTGCAAGTGCTAGCAAACATTGCTAAACTATGGGCTTGCATATTGTGTTTTTTGGGGATTACTGCAAGCTTGGTTTCTAAGAAAGTGTTCAGTATTTCTACAATAATTCCTCTATAGCAACTCAATCTAGGGTCCTTTGTCATATATACAACATCAATCTGTTTTATAACTAGTTTAGAGTCTCCCATGACAAAAACTCTTTTAGCTCCTAGATTCCTAACTAATTTAAGACCTAAAATTAGTGCTTCATACTCGACCATATTGTTAGTACATTTGAAATTCAGTCTGTATGCATGGCCTTCTGAGTGATTGTTCTCCAAATTATATATCCATACTCCTGCTCCAAACTTATTGACTGGCCCATCAAATTCAAGATGCCATAATATCTCATTCTCATGATTTTCATCATCTAGTGCAACAAAATTTTCTTCATTTAAAGAAATTTGGCCACCTTGTTTATTGGAAAGCTCTAAAGTTTGGTTAGTTTCATTTTGAATAGAAACCGCAATTTCTTTTGGTTCTGTATCAATATTGTCTAAAAGAGTTTCTTGTGTTTGATCAGCATTATACAGAATGAAGAAATCAATGTTTGAATGTACGGAGTAGATAGGAAAGTTTTGAGGCCGATTCTGGCTACTTACCATGTATTTTATTAAGGTTTCACGGTACAGCTTCTTAGGTTGTCCAAAAATAGAGATTGTGGCATATGACTTATCAAGTTGTAAAGATCCATGAAGTTTGGCTCCCCATGATCTAGATAACAACATGCCATACTTTGGTGGGATGTCAGCAACCACAATATCCATAAGGATGCTTTTGGCAAGATATTGAACTAAGGTAACACACAAGTATTTAATCAATCCTAAACACTTTACTTGACTTGAGTCAAATGAGAATAAGTCCTTGTAAGGTCTTGTAATGTCTAGGTTTAATTTCTCCATTACTGATTTGGGCATTAAGTTGTGGGAGGCTCCAGAATCCAACATTGCATTGTGTAGAATTTTGTCATGGATGCTAAGGCTAATGTAGAAAGGTGGTACTCCTCCTTCTAGTGGTTTGCCATTAACATCTGGGCCAAATATAAGTTATGGTTGGTCATCAAATAGGTTGATTGAATCCTCATTTTTAGCAATGTTTAAGGTCTGGTTTATCTGTGATTTGTAAGTTTCATTTTTTATCAGTTCTATTAAAGGGACTGAAATTTTTAGCTTAGCTACCTCTGGTCCCAGATTGAATGGCAAAGAGGCTTTCTCTGTTTTAGGGTTTTGAATTTTCACAGCAGGGATTTGAGTAGGATGGTCTTCTTTTCCTTTACTGGGGATCTCTTTATATAAGTTTTCAGATCTGGTGTTTTCAGGTTTTTCCACTGGTTCTTTAGAGGGAATTGAAGTGGATGGCTGATCATGTGAAGGTTGATTAGGGGTTATATCTACAATGGTGGGGCCAGAAGGATTCTGGTTCTGTCTAGGGAGAATTTGGAGGAATTTAGGAACCAGGGCTTCTTTGATTTTCTTGGGTTAATTTGACACTGTTTTCTTGGTTTGGTCAGATATATCAGAATTCTTTTTACTCCTTAGGTTATATTGTTT
This sequence comes from Pinus tabuliformis, assembly GCA_031772625.1. NCBI lineage: Eukaryota > Viridiplantae > Streptophyta > Pinopsida > Pinales > Pinaceae > Pinus > Pinus tabuliformis. The sequence goes on from CM062818.1 coordinate 1,058,213,667, forward strand.
ATGCACTTCAAAGATGGAAGAATCATAACCTTGTTTATAATCAAATCACTCTCCATACTGGATTAACAATTGTTGCAAAATACACAATTCCTTATCATCTTGGGAAATAAAAACAACATCTTCATCATCTAATCCCATCAGGTTAATCTCTGTGTCTTGCTCTGGGTCTTCAAGATGGGATGTTTCTACATAATTTTCTTGAAAAGGAGGCCTAATATTCTAATCAGGTCCATTTTTTCTAGTGTTTTGGTTTTGGTTTTTCCTAAAGTTCGGGTTTCTAACTGGAGGTGCTTGTTGATTATCCCACTGGGGTTTTCTTTCTATGTTATCTGTTGGTACCATCCTATGACCTCCTTTTTCCTCCTAAAACATATCATTTTCCTATTCCTTTTCATCATATATCTCTTAGAATCCTTGAAAATTGATTAGTTAATAGTTCTATAGTTATTAAAATGCATTGAAATTGATTTAGGAGTTTTATGTTAAAGAATTAGAAGTTTTTGGTAAAATGGTTACATGAAGTTCCAACATCCTGTAATTGGCTCATTGTTTGACATGTGGCACAACAGCTGGGCTAGAGCGAAAGGTATGGATGAAAAGTAGAATGTCCAAGCATGGACGAATACCTATCCTACAGCAGAATCGACCCTCCTACATGCACGGTCAACACAGGCCAAAGCATGGCACACTGGCGACAAGGCAGCAACAGCAGAGCATTCTAATTTGATTTAGTTTTTGTTCTTTTTGAAATCAGTTTAGGATGGAAACATTTTAAAAATCTCGATGTAGTAAAAGCGGCAACAGCCATATCATGTATGTACATTCGTTTTTGAAATGTGTTGTAAAATGACATATGTAAATACAGTTCGGGGTAATGAACAATGGTTAATCGTTGTATCATTTTGAAACAGAGTTTTTGAACTTAATATTAAGAATCCAGTTACAGTCACGACCCTTGTCTTGTGCGTTGATTTGATAACCGGTTGAATACAGTCCAGTATACCTCTGGAACGCGGACGGGCCCTGCGTTAAACTGGTATACTGTCCTTTTCGTTTTATTCGCACTTAGGGTATTATATGGTTTGCACAGTAGTTAAGATTGGTTTCCGATTTCAATAGTTAGGATTGGTTATTGACTTTAATCGAATGCATATGGTTGTGTTTGTGATAATGCTTGAATAGCCCATCGCTGAGATCGTGAATCGTGTCCTGTAAGGGATTCGATCCCTGTGTTGTCTTTTAAAGCAATGTCATGAACTTTGTTTTCATTTCAAAATCTGTTTATGATCTCTGTATATTTTTATCTTGTATAAATATTAGTGAATGCTGGGTGTTTGCTGAACAAGGGTTTTATGTATAATGTCTCTGTAAGGAGATTGAAATCTTGGTTTGCAGTGATACACAGTGTTTAATTTTAGTGTTTAATTTGGTGAATGAATTTAATGACAGTATTGTAATCAGGTATATTAGCAGAGTGACCTGAGTGTTTGGATGATAGGTAACATACCCCAACCTTCCGTAAAGAAGTTCTGTGACCTACATCATAACCACTTAGCTATTAATCCTTCATGTCTATATACTTTAGATGCATGCCTCTAAGCTTACGCATCCTGGTCGATAATAAATATGGTTTAGTCTAGTACCCTAGATAGAACACTACATTTTGGCGCCGTTTCCGGGGAGGCGTACTTAAAGGATTCAAACAAAAAGAAAAAAAAATTCAATACACAAAAATAAACAAAAACACAGTTAGAAATCATGTTCATTTATGCCTAGATTTAGAGACAGTCAAGGTAGACTTGTAAAAACCCCCCACCATCTAAAAACTAAACCATCATCATCAGGAGCAGACTCTCTAGGGAATACAACACCAGCTGAGGAAGTTATCCAAGCATTGGAAGAAAAACAAAAGTCAGGACAGAGACTTACTCTTATTGAAAGGCAAACTTTATTCACACATAAATCGCAGAAGAAGCACTTTCCTAGACCTTCCACACAAGGAGAAAGTAGCACAGTGACCGAAAAATCTTTCTTTAATCTCCTTTTTCAAACAAGTGACACTGACATAGAGAGACCTATTAGAATGGCTGAGGAAGGATCTGGATCAGTACCACGTCAAGGAGATGAAGAGGAGTCAACTTTTAAGTTTCCTATACATGAACCACAGGAAGATGATGAGATCAAAATGAAAAACATACCCCCATCCGTGCTACCAAAATTCTATGGTATGGCTTCGGAGGATCCAGACTCATTCTTGTTCGAGTTTAACATTGTATGTCGAACATATGGCTATACAGATGATGCCCATAGGCTTAGATTATTCTCAGCGACATTAAAGGCATCAGCCTTAAGATGGTTCATGAGGCTTGGTGAGCATGCTATAGTTGATTGGGATGGCATGAGGAGAATATTTCTTAGGAAATATCAGCCTTATTGCAGATCCAAAGATTCTAAAGATGATATCTTTAGAATGAGCCAGCAAGAGGATGAAACCTTAGAGGAATATTTAGAACGGTTTGTCTATAACTTACAAAAATCTAAACACCGAACTATGCCTCTTGATCTGATCCGCACAATATTCTTGAAAGGTATCCGAGAGGAATACATGGATGATCTCAACTTGATGGGCAAAGGTGACATTTCTGCCTTACCCTTTGAAGAAATCGCTGAGTTGTGCGAAAAGTATTCAAGGAGTAAAGCTAAAATGGGAAAGAGAACCCTGTCATCCAAAGTCACAAAATCTGCCTCTGCAAGTGTCACAAGGGCTGAAATAGGGAATCTTTTAGAAGAGTTTAAAACAGATCTGTTAAGCACTCTAGGGAACCAAATTGACACTTTAAAAGCCAAGAAGAAACAAGAAGATGAAGATCACATAATGGCTATCTTCTGCCCAAAATGCCGGAAGAAACATGCATTAAAAGACTACCCTCTAGAAAACATCCAAGTTTGTGCTTTCTGTACTGAACATCATGATATGTTTAACTGTCCTAAAGTTAAGGTTTTTCAGAACTGTAATATGGCAGCCAATGCAGAGATGGAAAACGTGTATTACATGGGTGCAAAGAGACCATGGCAGCCAAGGCCAGCACCTCAAGGTATGTTTCCAAGTCAAAATTTGGAATTTCCTATGAATGATCAAATGTATGCACAAAACTCATGGAATGTACCCATGCCATGGCAGCACCAAAACCAATCACAACACCAATGGAGACCGTCTCAACAGTACTCCCAATCTTATCATACGTAACCTCAATCATACCCTCCATAATCACAACCATATCAGCAATACCAACAGCCGTATTCATCACATTCTCAACCATATCAGCAATATCCTTAGCAAGTTGTTTATCAGCCCCAACCTCCTCAACAAGCACTGCCTGCTCCTCCACCAATAAATCCACCACAACTGCAATTTCCAGCTAACTCACAACCTCCCAGACCCACTCAAATTCCTGCTCAAACTGTCCCAAATCCAAATAATAGAGCAGAGAGGCCAGCTTACAATGTAGAAGAAGGAACCTCATATTCCACACTGCCTTTGCAAAATATTAACTTGAGTTCTGGTAGGGTACTCCACAAAGATTCTCCAATAACAGATAGGCAAGAAGAAAACACAGAAAATGAAAATGAAATGACAAATCAAAGAAAACCAAACAATGATACCAAACAGATGCAACCACTGCATCCACCTTTTCCAGACCGATTGGTCCAAATAAAACCTCCACTGTCTATACCACAGTTTGATGTCTTAGATGAACTCAAGAATGTCTACATAAAAATTCCACTGCTGCAAGCTATAAAAGACATTCCTATCTATACCAAAGCCATCAAAGACATGTGCCTCAAGAAGCCTGCTAGAAAAAGGATTGATCCTCAAACCATTCATGTTTTAGGAAATTTAGCAGGCCTTATGACCAATACCATCTCCATGGAAAAGTATGTTGATCCTGGCATCCCCAGAGTGACCACCATCATTAACAACATACGGATTCCAAACACTTTGATAGATCTCGGGGCCGCAATCAATGTCATGACTCTTGAAACCATGAGAACACTCCAGCTCATAAATTTGCAACATACAACGATTGTTCTAGAACTAGCTGATAGGTCTAAAGTGATTCCTGAGGGGATCTTGGAGGACATCATTGTCTCATTGGACTCTTGGGAGTATCCAGTGGATTTCTTAGTCCTTCAACCCAAATCCAATTTGGGAGGACACCCTATCATCCTTGGTAGACCATGGTTAGCGACTGCTGATGCATTTATAGGATGTCGATCGGGCAACATGATCATTCCAAGGGGGACCAAAAGAAAACAACTCACCCTTTATCCATCGGCACAATCACCAGCAGTAACACACAATTTGTGGCTTGATGATAAATTTAATGATAAAGAAGAAGTACAATCTGTTTTTAGCATTGACCAAATCTATGATTTCCAAGAACAAGACAATAATGATTTGGTAGAATTATTCCTTTCTCAACCTGATATGTCCAAAAATTTGAGAAATGAACAATATCATGCTGCAGATGTACTTCTGGCCCAAAACTTTCAGGAAACATGCACCATTCAATCTTTGCAAACCACGTTCCACGACATTTTTCCAGTTCAATCCATCACCAACACACAGAGTCAGATCATAGAGATTAGTCCAGGGAAAACTCTGAACATAGGCAATCACCTAGACTCATCTCAGCAAGAGAAATTGATTAGACTCTTGAGAAAATACCAAAAAGCCTTTGCTTGGGACTACACCGATATGCATGGGATTCACCCTGACACATGCACTCACCATATCTATACAGATAGCACCATTAAACTAGTGAGGCAACCACAGAGAAGAATGAACCCCATGCTCCAAGATATTGTCAGAGAAGAATTGCAAAAACTTTTGAGAGTTAATTTTATATATCCTATTTTTGACAGTCAGTGGGTATCCCCATTGGTTATAGTGCCCAAGAAAAATGGTAAGTGGCGAATTTGTGTTGATTACATGCAGCTGAACAAAGCAACGCTCAAAGATTATTTCCCACTACCATTTATTGACCAAGTGTTAGACACCCTAGCTGGAAAATCATCATTTTCTTTTCTTGATGGTTTCAGTGGCTACAACCAGATCAGGATCGCCTCAGAAGACCAGGACAAAACCACATTCACCTGTCCTTGGGGCACTTATGCTTACAATTTTTTGCCATTTGGACTTTCCAACGCTCCAGCTACATTTCAGAGAGCTGTGCTAGCTATTTTTGCTGATTTAATTCATGATTGTGTTGAAGTTTACATGGATGATTTTTCAGTATATGGCAATTCATTTGAACATGCATTAGACAACCTTGAGAGAGTTTTGAAAAGATGTATTGAAGCTAACCTATCCCTCAGCAATGAAAAGTGCTTTATGATGTTAAACGAAGGGATAGTGTTAGGCCACTATATTTCTTTTCAAGGCATCAAGGTTGACCCAGCAAAGATCCAGATCATTGTTGATTTGCCAATCCCACAGAATCAGAGAGAGGTAAGAAGTTTCCTTGGGTATGCAAGCTACTACAGAAGATTCATTGAACATTTTAGTAAAATAGCCTTACCTTTGTTTAAAATTCTAACCAAAGATGTACTTTTCAACTGGAATGAGAACTGTCAACAAGCATTTGAACAACTCAAAAAGAAGTTATCAACCGCACCAGTCTTGAGAGGGCCTAATTGGAGCCTACCATTTCATATCTTCACGGATGCATCTGACACTGCAGTGGGTGCATCCTTAGGCCAAAAAGAGGAATCTTGTACTTATGCCATTTATTTCATTAGCAAAAATCTAACACCTGCAGAGTTAAACTACACAGTTACAGAAAAGGAAACACTTGCCATCATTTATGCTGTGAATAAATTCCGACATTATATAACTGGTTATGAGGTCTTTGTACATATTGATCATTCTGCCATTCGACATTTAATGAATAAACCAATAACTAGTGGCAGAGTTACCAGATGGTTATTATTGTTACAGGAATTTAACATCACAGTGTTAGATAGACCAGGCAAAGAGAACCAGGTGGCAGATTTTCTTTCTAGACTACAAAATCCAGGTGAGGTTGTTCCAGTTGAAGATTCTTTTCCAGATGAAAACTTATTTGCAATTTCCATAGTAACTCCTTGGTATGCTAATTTGGCCAATTATTTGTCTACAGGAAGGACACCTCCACACTTTACTGCAAAAGAAAGGAAGAGACTAGTCAAACAAAGTGCTAGATATTCATGGCTTAATGGCGATTTATTTTACACTGGTTATGATATGATCATTAGAAGATGTGTAAGAAATGATGAGGTAATTGATATTTTAAAATCTTGCCATGATGAACCGTGTGGTGGGCATTTTGCAGCTAAGCGGACAGCATTCAAAGTTCTTACTCTTGGATACTACTGGCCATCCATTTTCAAGGATGCCAAGAAGTATGTAAAGAGTTGTGACAGCTGCCAAAGAATGGGCAGGCCCACAGCTACCGATGAGATGCCCCTTCAGCCCCAAGTTCACTTAGAGCCATTTGACAAATGGGCTCTAGACTTTATAGGACCCATTAACCCAACGTCCAATGGTAAAAAGTACATCTTAGTATGTACTGATTACGTCACAAAGTGGGCTGAAGCAAAAGCATTGGTTAGAGCCACCGAACACACAGTAGTAAATTTCCTTTTTGAAGAGATTTTTGTGAGGTATGGAGTACCAAGGGAAATTGTGACTGATCAAGGTACTCAATTCACCTCAAAGCTAGTGAAGGACATCACAGACAAATACCAAATCAAGCATAGGAAAAGTACCCCTTACCATCCACAGGCCAATGGGCAGGTGGAATCCACAAACAAAACTTTGGAAGGGATCATTACTAAAACTGTGGCAATGAACAGGAAGAATTGGGAAGAGAAGCTCAAAGATGCACTCTGGGCTTACAGAATTACGTGGAAAGATACTACCGGATTTACACCATATCAATTGGTGTACGGCAAAGAGGTAATGCTTCCTATTGAGTTTCAAATACATACTTTTAAACTGGCTGCAGATTTGCAAATTGACTTGGACCAAGCACAAAAAGAAAGAATTTAGCAGTTGAACCAGCTGGATGAAATGAGGCAGCAAGCAGAGGAGACCACAATCCTCATGCAAAAACAAAGGAAGCAATGGCATGATGCACATATTAAGAAGAAGCAGTTCAAGGAAGGTGACTGGGCTTTACTTTTTGACTCTAAATTCAGAGATCATAAAGCCAAGTTCACCACCCATTGGATGGGCCCATATGAAATTATTCAGGCTTACGACAATGGTTCAGTCAAGCTCAAAACTATTGATGGAGAAGGTCACTCCTTTACTGTCAATGGTCATCGCCTGAAACTATACACCAAGCCCATCAGCAAGCAAGATTTTCTCCATACAGTATCTCAGCAAAGAGAGGTTGAGGTATTGCAGCCCTCAGCTGCAGTATCACTGCCTTAGTTCATTTCCTTTCAATTTCAGAGTCAAAAAGAAATAAAAAATATATATATATATAAAACAAAAACTAAAAAAATATATATATAAAAAAAAAAATTAAAAAAAAAAAATATATATATATATATATATATATATATATATAAAATAATGGGTTAGATGTGAAAACCAGCCTCTGGCACACTCTAACCCCGAATTCCTACTTGAAAACCAATTCGTTGGCGGGTATGAATTCTCTTTCTTTTGTTCACTGTTTGATTTATCAACTGAATCATGACTTGAGGACAAGTCAAAATTTTAGTCGGGGAGAGAGGCATCAGCATTTTGTTCTTTTATCTCTCCATTGTAAATTCTTAAAGATTTCTTATCCTATCTCTTCACTGTAAATTTCCAAAGCAGCTTGTTCCAGCATTCCAGACTTCAATAAATAAGTTGTTTTGTCATTGTTTTATCTCAGAGGGACCTGGTTATAAACATTATGCAGGGGGACCTGTTCTGTCCAGACGACTATGCTACCAACATCAGCAGTAATGGGACCTGTTTAAGACACCTAGAAGGGACCTGTTAAAGAGATTGACACCCAGGGCTACTTCAACAAAGTTTCATCAAGTTTCTACAAGGATTTGGGCACCAAGATTCCATCAAATGCCCAAGCTCAATGAACCTGTATACATATAAGGAGCTGCATGAACATCTTCAAATTTTTCTCAAGGGACCTGTTGCATTTAATCTTTCACAAGGGACCTGTTGCATTCAATCTTTCTCAGGGGACCTGTTACAACAAGCAAAAGAATAGTCAAAAAGGGACTAGTCCTACTCAGCATGTCAATACAACAACAACCAACAAAAGAGTAATATGTTTCTTATTCTTAACATTTAATTTCTTAGATTAATTTTTAATGTAAATTTGATGACTGTGACTGTTATGATCGATTTCAAGGACACCTACATTTTCCATCATCCCTTATCCCACCGATTCTTATCATTTTTCATACTTCAACCTATTCATACCTCTAAACCCATTACCAACACATCAACCTTGTCATGCTAAATGCATCCTACAGCCATACCAACATCTTCCATTTGACTGAATGCCAACCGAAACAGGACACGTGGTGGATTGTGTTTTTAAATAAAAGGGAAAGAAACAAATGTAAAGCGGCCTATTCATTGTATTCCACACGGCCAAATTGTGACTCCACCACCCGACGTAGCTAAATGATTTAAAGGACTCCCCGAAATCATAACCAGTATTGCATATACGCCTTCAGCGCTCTTATGGTGACATCTATACAAGCGGTACAGCACTCCTCTGTTCTAAAAAATAAATACGCTGTGAAGTAAGTACAGCTGGTTATCCCACCATCATTTTCAGTTATCTCACGTTGGAATTTGATTTTCCGTGACTTCCACAGTAAGAATCAGAAGCAATGAGCGCCGAAGGAAATATTATCATATGGTTTTGACAAGAACCGGAAGCAGTGAGCGCCGAAGGAAATATTACCATTTGGGTTCGACTTACACAGTGAGGATTGGAAGCAGTGAGCGCCGAAAGAGGAAAATATAACCACTCTGTTTTGACTCCCACCACAGTCATAAGACAGTCGACCGACCGAGCATCATACTGAAGATTAAGGGAGCGACACACCAGGTAACAAATTGAAATTTCTTTGTTAAAATTGCAAGACATAAACAGAGAAGGGTTAGAGCACGACCCTCTGCCACTATGACTAATAGGGTCGAGCCGAGTGTGTTCGACAGTTCTCAATATCATGAAGATTGCATTGCAATTCTTAGAGAGATACAGTGGTTACCATTTTTAGAAAAATTTCATGGAAGTAATGAAGAGGTTACCAAACAATTTGCTTTCACCTTCAATGGAGAAAAAGCCCTGATAGGTAACTTCTCATTCAGGGTTTCAAAGGATACTATAGCTCAGTCAATAGGGATTAGTCCAGAAGGGGAGAAGTACTTTAAAACAAAGCAATTTAAAGAGAAAACGTGGACACAGTTTATGTCTAGATCCAGAGTCTCATCAGTTAACTGGAAGAAAGGTGTTCCAAGAAGTTGGTTGATGCATCCCTGGGATGAGATGGTCTATATCCTTCAAAAATTCATAACCTGCGAAGGCCGTTACAGTATTGTCTACCTATACCATATTAAACTACTGCTCCACTTGAAGAAACAATGTGTTATCAGTCTACCATATTTTCTATTACAAAGCTTAACCAAGATGTCCAAGACCATCCGAAGAAGAAGGGGGATGAAGACAAGAGCCTATATCACTTTGGCTTAATTAAAATTCTTATTGAGCATGAATTGCAGAGAAGAGGGAAACCGTGGAAAGAGTTCTTAGCTGCTAATCAAATTAGAGATGAGGAAGACAAAGAAGAAGTGCAGGAGGACTCAGGGTTCATGAAGGACATTGATGAAGAAATCCCAGTATCCAAAGCCAGCAAGGCACCTCTACCTGTGGGCAGCATAAGGACTAGGAACATGAGAAAGGAAGATGCTAAGAGGGCAGAACAAGATAAAATTTTCACCACTTACTCACGAAGAACAAGGAGGACACCAAAAGCCCAGTTACAAGAAGACCAGCTTGAATCCAATGCACCTGCACAAATGGATGTTGAGAGTGGTGACCACTCACCACCAGGGCCAGGAGTTGATATAGAGGTAGAAAGCAATAACAGGCAGGAAAAATGTTCACCACCTCCCATTAAGAGACAGAAGAAATTGGAAAAACAAATTGAAGAATTAAAGGAAGAGCTCATGGAGGCTAATATGCTAGAAAAAGTTATCAAGAGAGAAAATGAAATGCTCCGAGCGCAGAGTAAAGAAACTCAAAAGAAGAATGAAAAGTTAAGGGAGAGAATCAGTGAACTGGAGGCTGAGAAAACGGAGATTTCTAACTGGGCCACTAAGTGGTACAATCAGAAGAAGACCCTCAAAGAAAAATACAAAAGATTAAAGCAGGAGCTCAAGGGTCAGAAAGATACCCAGGTGAAAAAGAATGTGGACACATTACTAAAGGCAGCAGAAATCCAGGCAGGGACAGAGTTCAAGGGAAGTACTTCGGGGTTAGCATGAGGACATGCTAAGTCCTTAAGTCGGGGAGAGATGTTGGTACCATCCTATGACCTCCTTTTTCCTCCTAAAACATATCATTTGCCTATTCCTTTTCATCATATATCTCTTAGAATCCTTGAAAATTGATTAGTTAATAGTTCTATAGTTATTAAAATGCATTGAAATTGATTTAGGAGTTTTATGTTAAAGAATTAGAAGTTTTTGGTAAAATGGTTACAGGAAGTTCCAACATCCTGTAATTGGCTCATTGTTTGACATGTGGCACAACAGCTGGGCTAGAGCGAAAGGTATGGATGAAAAGTAGAATGTCCAAGCATGGACGAATACCTATCCTACAGCAGAATCGACCCTCCTACATGCGCGGTCAACACAGGTCAAAGCATGGCACACTGGCGACAAAGGCAGCAACAGCAGAGCATTCTAATTTGATTTAGTTTTTGTTCTTTTTGAAATCAGTTTAGGATGGAAACATTTTAAAAATCTCGATGTAGTAAAAGCGGCAACAGCCATATCATGTATGTACATTCGTTTTTGAAATGTGTTGTAAAAAGACATATGTAAATACAGTTCGGGGTAATGAACAATGGTTAATCGTTGTATCATTTTGAAACAGAGTTTTTGAACTTAATATTAAGAATCCAGTTACAGTCACGACCCTTGTCTTGTGCGTTGATTTGATAACCGGTTGAATACAGTCCAGTATACCTCTGGAACGCGGACGGGCCCTGCGTTAAACTGGTATACTGTCCTTTTCGTTTTATTCGCACTTAGGGTATTATATGGTTTGCACAGTAGTTAAGATTGGTTTCCGATTTCAATAGTTAGGATTAGTGATTGACTTTAATCGAATGCATATGGTTGTGTTTGTGATAATGCTTGAATAGCCCATCGCTGAGATCATGAATCGTGTCCTGTAAGGGATTCGATCCCTGTGTTGTCTTTTAAAGCAATGTCATGAACTTTGTTTTCATTTCAAAATCTGTTTATGATCTCTGTATATTTTTATCTTGTATAAATATTAGTGAATGCTGGGTGTTTGTTGAACAAGGGTTTTATGTATAATGTCTCTGTAAGGAGATTGAAATCTTGGTTTGCAGTGATACACAGTGTTTAATTTTAGTGTTTAATTTGGTGAATGAATTTAATGACAGTATTGTAATTAGGTATATTAGCAGAGTGACCTGAGTGTTTGGATGATAGGTAACATACCCCAACCTTCCGTAAAGAAGTTTTGTGACCTACATCATAACCACTTAGCTATTAATCCTTTATGTCTATATACTTTAGACGCATGCCTCTAAGCTTACGCATCCTGGTCGATAATAAATATGGTTTAGTCTAGTACCCTAGATAAAACACTACATTATCTATTCTATCCATTAATATTTCCATACTTTTGGCTAGACTATCTATTTTAATGTCAGATGGTGAAGCTTCGTCTTTAGCAGACCCTCTCTTTTTATTTCTAACTCTAGCTCTTTTATCTAACAAATTTATTAGCTTCAACACTAACAGCTACACTTTGCATTTCTTCTAATGTTGGGGGGTTTCTTTCCCTAAGTTGGAATGCCATATCTATGTCAAATCCATCAAGGAAATTTATTAAGTCTAAGTCAGGTGGGGGTATAAGATTAACTGGGATTGCATTATATATATTGTTAAATCTAGTGCAGTAATCTTAAACAGTTTCATTAGGTCCCCTCCTAATATTTTCATATTCTGAAAGGATTTGTAAGGTATTTTTCTTCCTTTCCCATCTGTTCAAAAATTGCTAATCAAATGCTTCTAAACTATCAATACTATTTTCAGGCTATTCTCTAAACCATTTCTTAACATCACCAGCTAGAGTCTGAGCAAACAGTCTCATTTGGACATCCACAATATCAATTTCATGTAGTTCAAAGTAATATGTCATCTTATTGACATGGTGTTGTGCAGTGTAGTGTCATGTACCATCAAATTAAACAATTTTTCTCTAGTAGTCTTCTAGCATAGCACCAAGTGGGGCACGTAAAACAAGAGGAGAATATCTGTTTGCCATGGCTATAGGCTGGGTGGGGTTAAGATATGGATGAAGAATGGATGAGGAACCAGGACTACTAGGAGGTAAATGGGATATAATAGGTTGGTGAGGGAGTGAAGGTATAAATGGGGGCAGAGAATGGACTTCAGAAGTTGAAGGGAACATGTGAACTGAAAGTGGTGGACAATTGTTCAGAAATCTTAGGGATCTTAGCAGTACTTAGGGATGATTGTGGAGAATTTAGAATGTATTCATCAATTGACTGGTTGGATTTTTGGACTTCAAGGTCTACAATGAAATCAGGGTCTAGAACAGTATCATATATTTCACTTTCAGACTTTGATTTAAATAATGACAAATCAAATTTCTCATCAAAGGGAAGATCTTCTAAAAACAACCACTCATCAGGACATGAATTAGCTTTAATCAATGGTGTGTGACTAGCTGAACTTTCTTCTTTTTTGGATTTTCTTGAAATCAGGTTGGGATTATCAAATATTGGGGCAGGGTTTGGATCTGGGTTATCCCTAGTATAATGAGTTCTCCTTGAAGCCAGAAGTTTAAAATTTTTCTAATTGTTTTCTTTTGTAAGATATTTTAAAAATAAATTCTCATAAATTACTTTAAGAGGCTGAAAATACAGATTCAAAATGTCTTAAAGATTTATTAAGACTAAGGGTTTGAGTCCCCAGTATGGTCACCACTATGTTATCACTTCGAATTTTCCTTAGAAGTTGTCAGAATAAGGGAAAGACCGAGGTAACCACAAACAAATCTTTTAAGTATAGGCTCTAGCCAACCTATGACTCAGAGAGGGCTCTCTCTATATGATTTAGCTTTGTTTGCTGGGATTTTAGGCTAGTTCTTAAAGTTCGGGGGTTTTTGGATTTGTATTGAATGTTGGATGGTGTAATCCTTAAAACAAATGGGTAGAATGAAGTCTCTAGACCATTGGGCTATGAATTCAAAGAAGGGCAGCATAACTGGAATTAACTCATTAAAGGGAGTATTCAAAGGGCAAGCTAGCAGAGTGAAGTACAGGCCTTTAGGTCGAATGGGTGAAATGATCTTAACCAGGGTGAGAGGGCACTTAAGAATCCTCAAACTGAGATCGAAATGAGGAACAGAGGATAATCATGAGAAAAGGGTAATTAAGAATCCTTTACTATAGATCAGAGGAAAACTACCTAGACTAAGGAGAAACTAAGAATTCCTTAATTTAGATCATTTTTAGAAAACATTAAAATGCATAATAGTTATAACAGAGTGCAATAAATCAAATTCTGAGATATCATTCCATATTATAGCATTCATATTTCAGATACATTAAAGATTATGGAGAACTTTAAAATAAAGATAACAATCACAGGGAAAATACTTGTCTGTACTTCGCACTACACATGAATCCAGTAAAATGTCTTGACTTTATTCATTAATCTAGTTTGCTGGTCCAAACAGTGATACAATAGCTTACAGTCTTTGATCAAGAAAATCTACAGAAATGTCTAAGAATCCACCCCACATACTTCGATTTATGAAGCATTTATACAAAAAATTATTACAAAATATCTCAAAACAACCTTGAGATTTATTCTAGTAAATACAAATATCTTCTTGCAAGAAGATAGAGACAACTAATGAACTGTTTCATGTTGTCCCTTTTATTATGGTTGTGTTGGCCTTTATCATTGAAGTATAACCTCTTATGCTAGCTTGTTGTTGTAGTGTTTCATGCTGGAGTCTTCTTTAACTTTTACCTTTCAGCTGATACTCTTTGACCCTGATACTCTTTGACCCTAATGTGTTGTTTTCACCTGTTTACCTGGTTGTTCTGTTTTTACTGTGCAGTGAATTTTTGCTTGTAAATTTATCACAGTAAATCAGTCATTGTCTCCCACCATTCTACATCAGGTAACTTTACATTCATCATTCTTTTATAGATCTCGTCAGCTTTGGTATACTTGGCAAAATTGGGCTTGGTGAGGAACAAATGTTTTATCTCATGCTCAAGGAAAAATAAGTTCTCAAATGTGTTGTACAACACTTTTCCTGTTGGCAAGGCTTTAATGGATGAAGTGCTTGCTTGTTCCTTTGCACATTGTCTGAGTCTGGCATCATAGTCCAACTATGTCATGATTCTGTCATTGATAACCATAGTACTAGGTAGACCTTTCTCCCTCAAAATATGGAATTTAGCCATGAACCTATCAATGGCTACCTACATATTGTGGCACTTTTCTTCTAAATTAAGCATAAGGTTCTTTTTGGAAAGGACCTTCCTTATTTCTAAAATGGTCGCAGTCTTATCTTATATATTTATCTCATGGAGCTCATATCTATTCTTGCTGTTGAGGAAGTGGATGAGTCTATTGGCATCCTCTGGCTTATCTCCCAACTCCTCCTTTACTTTCTAGATAGCTTCTATAGCTATCTTTACTAACTCTGTTTGTTCAAAAATAACTTGAATTGAGGGCCAAATATCCTTGACAGAGTCAATGATATTGGCCCACAACATTTCCTTGGTTTTCCCTACGGGTTTCTCCAGTGTCAAGTATTTGTCTAGGATTTTAATCCTTCCACTCATACTTTGGGCCTTTTGTGCTTCTTCCTTTTACTTAAGTTGGGCAAGTTTGCAGTCAGTTTCCAAACTTGTAACCTTTTCTCTCAATCTGTTCATTTATGTAGCCTTGATAGACATCTCTTCCATGTCTTTGACTAATTCTGTTGCTTTCTCTCCTAATGCACCTGCTGCTGATGTAGGTTCTATTGTTGCTAGCAAGGTTGTTGCAAGTGGAGTTGTAGGTGCCAAAGATGTTGCTAGTGTGGACAGCACTATTGTGGAGACTATAAGGATAACATTTGTTGAAGAACTAGCCACATCTGCATGTTTTAATTGGATTAAAGCATCCAATTCCTTTTCTATCTCTTTGAGTTGATCATTCAGCTTTAAGACTAAGTCCATTAGCTCTTCATGCCGCTGTTGGGCTTCCAGGACTTCCAATGTTTGTGGATGCTGCATCTAAGGTAATTTTTAGTTGTTTCTTCAATGTAGCTATATCATTGTTCTTCTTTTTAATAAGTTTTTCTATGGCTTTTATATCCTTGGGATCGTGTCCCAATTCAATCACTAAGTCCTCTAAGGACTTGATCCGAGTATCCTTGGCCTGTGAGGACGCCTTCTCTAACTGAAATTGTGCTGAAATGTTGTTTAGAGAGTTTTGTAGCTAGTGAGTAGCTATGGATTTACCTGTTAGGGTGGAGTATATCATTTCTCCAGCCTATTTGTGCAGTTCAATCTGGTCTATGGGATGAATATCCCTTGCCAACACTTCAAAGTCTACCTTTTTGAAATCAGATGTTGTCTTTGGCTACTGAGCTGTAGGTTTGATGAATGGCATATGTAGCTTCCCCTCTTTAATGTCAAATCCTGACATTATCCTTGTTTGATTGGTAGGAGTCAGTTTTAGATATTGAGCATAGGTTTGGGCCTTGAGCCTTTCGTTTCTTGCTTTTATTTCCTTGTATCTTTCCTTGATGTCCTGGTCTCTGTTAGCAGGCCTGCTGAATGAGGACACTTCCACACTAAGCTGCCTTTCCAACATCTGAGTTTTTGATGTGGAAGGCTCTTGCATGCCTTTAGATGGAGTGGTAGGCTTGCTTATGTTTCCTTCTATGTTTGTGACCTCAGCTGAGCCCTATGTATCCTCTTGTTCAAAGACAGGATTCATTTTCTGCCTTTTTTCTTGGCTTGTTTTTGGTTGAGCGTATGAGGTTTCTCTTGCTGATGTAGTGGCCTCCTCCCTACTTCTCTTTAGGTTCTTCTCCTCATTTTGAGGAGTCTTCATAACTGGAGGGGTACTCATGGTTGTCTCTGGTTGGTCTGATTTCTCTGATACCTGCAAGAAAGAACCCTCATCAAGTTGTCTTTCTAGATCAATGAGAGTATTCTCTATGTCTACCCTGGTGTTGTCTTGGTCCACTAGGGTACCTTCCACCCATTCTATTTGGTTGGCATAGGCTTCTATTTCAGGTATGGGATGGTGAATGAAAGGTCCTAGCTTGACCTTTTGTCTCTTCTTTGTGATGAACTCCAAAGGGTCATATCTCCAAACAAAACTTCTTTGGAACTTCATTCTCTGTAGAATTAGGTCTGCCTCTTTCCCTGCCTCCCTAGAATTGCATATGAAGGGGCCTAGTTGGTCTTTTATTTTAAAATTGGATTTCTTCCTGGCATTGAGGAAGTTTACTTCATCAGCATTGATGATTTGTCTATAGTATTCCAACGCAAACAACCTCATGGGGAGGTATCTTGGCAACTTATATGGTGCAAGCATGCAACCATATATTCTGATTTTTGTATGGTTCTGATAAAGGTACCAGTCACCCACTTTGGTCTGCTTGGAAAGTTGGAGGACTCTCTTTATTTCTGGACTGATTCTAGGGGGAGGGCTTCCAGTCAACATTTCCATGACTAGGTGTACAAATAAATCAATGAAATCAGAATAAGAGTATGGAGACTGAGATTGGTGGACCAATGGGGTCCAAAAAATGACTGACCTGGGCTAACCCTTGGTGTCCAGCTTCTGAAGGGTGAATGGGAACTTATCAGGTTGATAATACAAGAACATATGGTATAAGACTGAGGAATACTTGAAAACTCTTTCATTGCTCATTCTAAGAAATTTTTCATGCATCCTATCAGCTATAAATTGGGCATAGTCATAAATGACAACAGGAGGTTGTCCCAGAGTGTAGATGGACATGAAGGCAAGGATTAACTCATCAATGTATTCACTAGTGGTGTACCCCAAAACACAGGATATCATGGCTACAATGTTCTGGCCCCGTGGGGAAAAAATAGTAGCTACATATGGAGGGGAATCCTTAGGGATGTGTTTTTCTTCTCTGATGAAGATTTGGAACAGTTAGACCAATTTTGCAGAACTAAGCTTGGGATACTGGTCCAACAGGTCTCCAATTGAGAGGGGAGTTAGGTTTGGCCCTGGTTGGAGCTGCAGCATTTCAATAATGGACTCATCTGTGATGGTGAAGAGGACCTTCTGGTCATGAGACATTATGGTTCTATGGCTGGGGACATAGCATGCATAACACATATGGACAATTTCTGGAAATATGTGAACTTGGGGGAACTGGTACTTGGGAAAATTTGACTCCCACAGGCCAATTTCATCAGCATGGTTAAGGTATTTGTCCCTACTTTGGCAATGTACTTTGAGCAAGGGCTCTATGGCAGTTGTATCTTTTATTTGGAAATCTTTATTAGCTAAAGGAAGGTGGTCCAGGTCCAAATGGGGGGTGGTAATGGGTCTCACGTCCATGGCGATGGGGGCAGCCATACTCAGTTCTTGTGGATTTGAGTGTGGGGGGTAATTCAGAGTTTTTAGGGAAACGGTGGTTTTGCAGATGGTTATGGCTCAGAGTGTAAAAATCAAAATAAATTTGATATTTTTTCCTTAATTAACAGTGTTAGGAGGGTGAATTTACTAGGAATTTGACAATGGGGTTAGTTTTCCACGGTTAAATACCTAGAACTAGGCGAAATTAACTGTAAATGGTGGTTGATGGAGGCTACAGAGGTCCATATGGTTCTGGTACAGACTGATGAACGAGCTAGGCTGTCTGCAATGTCTCTAGAGAAATGGCAGAGGTCTGTGAGAAAATTTGTTGTTTGCAGGGGTCGCAACTGCTTTCTGAGTTCTCAAATGGAAAATGCGCGAAAAGAGTGGAAAGAGGGGTAATTGGGCTTATATAGGAAAATTGTTGATTTTGGTGAGTTTATTAATTGATGAACAGTGGGCAGTTTTTTCCATTATACAAGAAGGTGGTTTAATGGGGGCATCACACCACTTTTGAGAGGGAAGTGGTTTTCGAGAGAGGTCGCCCGATTCCATTCATCGTTTGACACGTAGCAATGGGGGTCGGGAGGAAAACCACCTTATCGGGCGAGTAAAGGGAGGACATCGGGCCGAGCCAATATGGACTTGGGCCGTTGGATGTGGGGAAGGATGATCAACGGTGGTCGGGCGATGGAGTTGTGCGGTAATTTACATAAGAAGCTTTTCGGGGGCCCATGGATTTAATCACCAGTTGTATATGACTAAATTAGAGATTAATCTCATCGGGGGCGCCTTAATACATGATTAAGGACCGTGGGCGGGGTTTTAATATATTTTTTTGGGATATGGGGTAGTCATATAGTTTATAAATAAACTAAGGGATGGGATTATTAACATAAAGGAATTAAATATATACGAGCCAATGGGTTTTCAGGAATTTTATATATTTAATTAAAAATTTAATATGAGGTGAAATGAGCGGAAGGGGTATTGTACTTAGGTATAAAAAATATTATACGCTTTCCATACATTTAGTACTTAGGATAAATGTTATTGGTGGGTTTTTTGCATAAAATATGTTTATCATGGGGTTTTCCTAGGCTAAATAATTTAACCTTAGGAAAAGGGGTTTTGTGAGGGGGATGAATGAATTGCAGGGGAATTTAACACCTTTCCTTTTTAAGTCATCAAGTCGAGGGTCCAATCCCACTAGAAGTCAGAGAAATTCTCTAAGCCTCTTTGACTTAAAGAACTATAGGTATTAATATTTTTATTATGAAAGGGAAATTAGTGAGTGTTATAGGGGTTAAAATGAATGATGGGGGTGTTAAATAAACCATATTGTGAACCATTGTTTTGCCTTGTCCACTACTAATGAATTTTTGAAAATTGTATTTAAGATAATGACATAAGTGTTTTTGGATAATCACATGATATTTCTACAACCTTTCTACTACTTAACCACTTACTCATCCTACCATTGTTTCTTCACTTTATTAGGGTGCATTTAGGCTAGCAAACCCTTATCAATATTTTTCCTTTCTTTACATATCAAAATATCTAAATCTAACCTTATATAATCCAAGGGCTCAGATTAGGCTGATGAACTCCTTTTATTCGCTCTACCTATCTAATGATCTGCCAATATTACACTGTTTGGTTAGATTTTATTCACTAACTATAAACATAAAATTCAAAGCATGGTATAATCAAGATTAAATAGTTTGATTACCATGGATTGTGGCATGAGTGACAAGCTGCACACAATCATTATTATGCATAAAAGTAAATAGAAGTGGCATTTTGACTTGCACACTTTCATGGTCTCTTTTTATCTTTTGGGTTTCATATATTTTCATTTTTTTTACTTTTTCATTATTTTTGTCCTTTGAATGTTCTTTTAGGACAAACCCTCTTTACATTTTTTAATTTTTTAATATGGAAAACATTTGCAAAAAGCAAAGGTATGTACAATATTACAAGGCTTAACCTTAGTCATTCAAAATTATGACTCCTATTGGTATAGGAACCTCACAGGAGCCACCACATTAAATGGAAAAGGAGTTGTCTTAATGTCCGGACCGGGTGGTTATCCCCCATGTTTCAGTAGCAGAATTTTGAGGCCGCAACAAACTAGTAGGTGATTGCTCAATAAAAATGCACGAGAAAACATAAACAACAATTATACTTTAAACCATTAAAGTAAAATACGCATAAGCAGCAGTTAAAAAGATGCTACTCAATTTGTTGACAGAGTTCGTCCCTCTTGGACTACGTCTTCGGGATTGCTTTTAATTGAGCGCCCGCTGTATTAGGAAAGCGCTGACAAATTTACATACAAAGAGAATCCAACTGAATCGTGTCCTTTTGACACGGTTGGCTCTGTCCAATGAACATTCTTTTACTCGTCTTTCCAACGACCAGCTTACAACAACAAGCTTACATCAACAAGCTTACCACAACAAGCGTTGAATAGGAAAAACTATGGCTGATTTTTTTACACACAAATTGACCCAACTAATGCACGCAGGCACTGTCGGATATTGTGTTAAGATGTCTCTCTGAATTGTCTTTCCATCACCTATCTCCGTAGCCAATTTGACTTCAAGTTGACCAATCTATGCCAAGTAGAGATTTGAACGCTCTTAAGGACTCTCACACTGAATATGTGATATCCACAAGTGTGTTTTTATTGCTTTAAACATACGAAGCATTTATAGGATGGGGAAAGCTACATTTAGCATAGTTTGCTTTAAAAACTGAGAAGTTGGCCAATACAATGGCTCGGTGCATATACATTATGCACTTAGTTTTAATAAACTTATCATAATATAGCTCCCTAACTTCAAGGTATTTCGAATGGTATCAACACCATGATTTTCGAAATATTGTATAAATGACTTGAAGCCACCTTATGGTTGACTTATCCAAAGTCTCGACCATAATGCCTAGCACAAATGAAAGTTGTTTGTTTTTAATAAGAAAACCCAAAATTATACTTTAGGAATAACAATAATACGTTGGCGCTTCGCAGAAGGCGCGAAAGGCTTAACTGTTTGCTATGTGACTGGTGGAATCCCTTATCATTTATCGGTTATCTCTGTGGCCGTTCCGGTCTTCAAACAGCGGCAACTAGCTCTGCGTAAAATGTGACATTGGTGGGTTGGAGTGTGGCCACATGTGCACAACCCCAAACCCCATTACATAGCATAAAAATCCAAAATTAAACGGAACTAAAGTTAACTTAACCCCAAGCAGATTTAGAATAGCAATACTCCATTGGCGGTCTGGAAAACACTGAGGATAGCTTAACTATTTGTTATCTGCCTAGAATATCTCTACCTTCTAGCAGTTGTGACATTTTTTTGAGTTGGACTTTTAATGGCACATCAAACCTGTGCTATGTGACAACTATGTAATGTTTTTTTGTTGTCGTTATCATTCTTTCAACGGTGCTGATGAGATGTACCTCCAACGGTCTCGGCTTCACCATGTGTCTTGCAATCGTGCCATGGAATTGTTGATTGGACCTTATTCGATGGACCATTTGGTTGCTAATGGACTCCACTATCCATTATGTTGGCATGGTGGTAAATCCACATTGATGGCTAACCAGATCTTCGATGCTTTGTTGGCATAGCTGACAGGTACATCCGGTGGTCTCAGATGTGGTCACATCTGGCGACTTTATAATTGTTCCCCGATGGTTTTTTGCTAACATTCATCACATTATGGTTTAACACTATGAATAGAGCTGTAATATCACTTTAAACTTGCGCTACAAAGGTTTCACACATAGTTTAAATATTATCACCAACATTGGACCATAGGTTAATTATTTTGTGCCATACATATTGTAATGTATTTCCGCTCCAACCTTAGGTTTTATGCACCCACCTTTATTTAGTTTATAGGTCCATGGGGTATATAGTTTTGATTCCCACGCTTTTTTGCCTTAGGACTAGTCTATCCACCATAGCTTATAACCACTGACAATTGCACCCACCTTTAGTGCCTTCTACCTTAGGTAAAAATGTGCACATATTGTAATATTTTGAAACCATTAACATTATTGCACCTAATCAACATCTACATCTTACCATCGTTCCTTTGCAGGATTTTAGAGATAGGATTCGACTTGATGCCACGTGTTAAGCAATGGAAATACCATGTCAAGCGATGGAAACTCCATATGACCAGCCAGGCCTCTTTTGTGCCTGTGCTTCATAAACCTTTGATGGATGATTTTTCCATCATCCAAAGTCCAAATGAGAAACCATAAGAAGTGTCGGATTCATAACAATGGACACGTCAACTTGTTGTTGTTTTTGGGATGATCTGGAACTACCCATTTTTTGCACAAGTCGATAAAAAATTGCTACATGGGACCATCTTGGTCGTTAAGAAAAATTTCGACTTAAACTACAAGATCCATTTTGGATCACTAGCACTAATTTTCGGCAATGAAAAACTTTTAGGGAAGGTGTGATAATGACATTATTTTGAGGCCCAGAAAATAGTTTTAGGCCAACAAAGAGACTAGTCTTGGACAATGAAGTTAGTAGAGGTTTGCTCAAATGTTTCGTTGGCAACGAGGTGCAATGGAGTGGGGGTTTGGAGGTAGCCAAGACCTAGGAAATTTTGGGTTGCAACAAGGGTCTGGCACAACATAAACTTGCAGAAACACCTCTACCACAGCATCCATAAAACAGGGTAGGGTATATTAGGAAATTGATATGGAAACAAAGTATGTAGTGAAGAGCATTATTATTATATCTCTTGAGATAGCAAGGATACTCATTAAGTTGTAAGTTGATCATTGGTGTGTTAAATCAACCCAACATGTTGTTTTGCTAGTAGGATTTGACTATTATTATAATTATTGAGTTAATTGTTGGTAAATGCTAAAAGGGACTACTACTACATATGAATTGATGAGAATTGTCAAGCCATAACTACTGGTAAATGACACTAGAAGTAAGATCAGAATTTGTAGTCTATTGTGAATTATTGATGAAAATATAGTACTTTCCTACACTATTGTGCATTTAAGATCACCCATATTGAAATTGGAAGAAATACAATGATATTGGTACAAGCTTGTAATATGTTCCTTCCAATCCCATACCACTGTAATATCCCTTAGGGTAAAATTTCCCTTGGGTTTAGGAAAAAAGCATATAACAAGTCTTGTATTCCAATTGGCATCACAATATACTTCAATTTCATAATTAGAGGTGATATTGAAATGCAATAAGATAGAATAATTATGTATTCAAAAGATCATTCACAAGAAACCAATTCAGCAGTAAAATAAATAGTTTAGATCCATAGTCCTCTAATAAAATTGAAATGCACAATAATGGCTCTCACATCAACCAAAACCTACTTCTCTAATATCCTAACTCTAACCTTTACTTTATCTTTCTAGCTCCTACTTTTACAAATCTACAATATTCTAGATTTCCTGAGATCACCTTGAGGTTGTTGTTGGTACCAATTTGGCTTTCGTTGCTTCCAAACTCTCTCCATCGTACCTCGCTTTCAAGGTGAACTTATAGTAGACCATATTTGTTGTCACAAGATTGGGGCACTATGTAACAAGGTCTCAAGAGCAAGGTTATGGCTTCCATCGACGCCCTAGTATAATCTACAATTATAGTTGGACTCTTCGTAACCCTCATTTCCACAGAGGGGTGACGCACTATCCAATTTTTCTTACAAAAACCATTTCACTATCATAGATTAATGCTTGGAGGATGTTATCACATATGTGGACTTGAGAGTTGATTCCCTGCTCCCTAAGGTTGGTTTACAACCCTAATTTTTCCTCATGAACTAAGGTATTACAAAACTTTTTTTTGGTCTTCGATGCCTTGCGCTGCCACAAATAAGCCCTAGAGGGTCCATCGCTAACCTAAAATTGCCATAGCTTAGCCTCGGTTCCATAGAATGAACGTTTGTTGATTAAATGAGGGATTTGATGCCCTAGATTGTCCTTAGCTTCACCCTAGAAGGGTTTTTCTAGCCTAGATAAAGGTTTGGTGCTAAATTTTGCTTCACAGAAACCTTAAGCTACCTCATTACCCTAGGTTTTAGCCTCAGAATCCTCAGAACAGATGAAATTACCACAATGTGACTCGTCAAGCGAGATCATCCACATAAAATCTCCTCTTTCTTATTGAAAAAATAGATGAAAGATTCTTTAGAATATTATGCCAAACATATTAAAGAATTGGCTAAGGTTTAATCTTTCACGACCAAAACCAATCAAGGGAAAAGGGGGTTTTAAAACCCTCAGAGCCTCAGCTGAAAAAACAGAAACATCCAATCCACCAAAATGAGAAGAATGATTCTCCTATGTCTCATTTATAGACTCCCTTTGGGGTCTCTTCTCCTTATTTTAATTTGAGGTGTTACAAATTTCCCTCCACTTAGCCCCAATTCTGGCTTCCTTCACAAGTTCCCCCCAAATTACCCCAATTTACCCAATGTTTCCCCAAAAGCATCAAACAATGGGTTTCCCTATTTATAATTTACTATAGCCTATGGGATTGGATAGGCTAATTCATCCTCCCTTGAGCAATTAATTAGAAGTGGACATTACATTGGATAACCCATTCAAAGAGGGAATGGATAATTTCCCAACTTTGCACATAAGATCATGGTTCTGTTGCATGTCCCTGGGCCTAGTTTTGTACTTAATGCTCCCAAACACATTAAAGGCCATGGTTGCTCGAACATCTTCTCCTAGAGATGCATATTCCCAGGAACATTTTGAAAATTCATCATTTCATTATGTGGTTCTTTGGGTCGTTTCACTCCAACCATATTGAAATTGGGGTAGTAGAGGCCTAAGGTGTTTTATATTCATTTCTCTTGTATTATATTGTGAATTTATGCTGAAGGGACTAGGATTATGGTTGTTTCTCCCCTCTGCAAAACTTTTGTTACCTCCATTAGATCCACTGGCACCATTGTTACCTTCATTGTTTAGTTTTTCCATAACCTAGGCACAAAATTGGGCCATTTGTTGTTGCTCTTGGGCCATCTATTGTAGCCCCTATGCCAACAGTTAATATAGTTTATATTTCCCTTGAGCTAGTTGTTGTTGCCTCCTTACTAGCTGCTCAAATATTTCAAAAGGGTTAGTTTCTAGTGGTTGCTCTTCCTTGCATGTCATGACTGAGTTGTGTGTACCTTTCTTCTTCCTAATTGTGACATTTTCCTTGTCTTTCAAAATCATCCAGAGTTCATATGCTCACAGGTTGTTAGGATGTGTGGCTCTAATAGAACTATAATATCCCCTAGGGTAAAATTACCCTTACAATTGAAAAGAGCACATGAAAATTTGTATTCTAACTAGTATCACAAGATTCCCTCAATTTTTTGCAAATAAAGATAATATTGAATGTTGAAACATAATAAACAAGTATTTGTTTCCATAAAAAAATCATACAAATGTAGCCAATCCAACAGTACATAATAGGACTACAAATCCACATTTCAAAACCATGTTTTTGTTGGTATCCCTATTGGGAGATTGTTGACCTTTGTAATTCTGTTATTTGTTTGTTGAATCAACCCTAGTTTTTAGTGTTTGCTAGTGGAATCAAATGTATTAATTCTTATTTATAGTACTTGTGCATTCAGTAGAGATCATCATTGTTTTTATACATTAAGGAGTACTACACAACATTGTTATGAAATATAATTATTTCATGTGTTATTGAAACCCTAACTTAGAATTGCATCCCAAGGGTAATCTTTCCAAGAGAGGGATATTACAATGGAATTATAGTTGTGTATCCTACCATCCTGTGACCATATGATTTTTGGGTTCTCCTAGGGGATAGGGAAAATGTTAGCTAGGAAAAATATGGGTACCAATAATTCAGTGATGGTCAATATGGAAGAGCAGCCAACATAGATTAACTCCTTAGACATCTTGGGGGAGATAGCAAGAGGACAACAACAAATGGCTCATCTGATGGAACAAGAGTAGTAGCAGATGGCCCAACTCCTTACCCAGGTTTTGGAAAATTTGAGTAATGCGAGTAACAATGGTGCTAATGGATCTAATGGAGGAAGCTAATCCAACAGTACATAATAGGATACAAATCCACATTTCAAAACCATGTTTTTGTTGGTATCCCTATTGGGAGATTGTTGACCTTTGTAAGTCTATTATTTGTTTGTTGAATCAACCCTAGTTTTTATTGTTTGCTAGTGGAATCAAATGTATTAATTCTTATTTATAGTACTTGTGCATTCAGTAGAGATCATCATTGTTTTTATACATTAAGGAGTACTACACAACATTGTTATAAAATACAATTATTTCATGTGTTATTGAAACCCTAACTTAGAATTGCACCCCAAGGGTAATCTTTCCAAGAGAGGGATATTACAATGGAATTATAGTTGTGCATCCTACCATCCTGTGACCATATGATTTTTGGGTGCTCCTAGGGGATAGGGAAAATGTTAGCCAGGAAAAATATGGGTACCAATAATTCGGTGATGGTCAATATGGAAGAGCAGCAAACATATATTAACTCCTTAGACATCTTGGGGGAGATAGCAAGAGGACAACAACAAATGGCTCAACTGATGGAACAAGAGTAGTAGCAGATGACCCAACTCCTTACCCAGGTTTTGGAAAATTTGAGTAATGCGAGTAACAATGGTGCTAATGGATCTAATGGAGGAAGCTAGTGTTTGACACAAGGAAGAAATAGCCATAATCCTGGTCCTATTAACATCTTTTAATAAACTAACACAAGGGAAACTAGTAAGAGGACCCCAGAGCTCTACTACCCTAGCTTCAAGATGGTCAGGGAGTAGTGAACTAGGGACCTATAAAATAAAACATAGATTTTTTGAAATATTTCCAAGAGTATGTGTCACTAGGAGAGGATGTTCGTGCAACTATGACCTTTACAAAGTTTAGTATAATTAAGTATAGAAATAAATCCAGGTATCATAATAGGGACACTCAACAAAACTATGATTATTGAAAAAGATTGGGAGGTTTCCAATCCCCTCTTTTGATGCATCATCCAAGTACTCAGAAAGGTCTAGAGTACAAAAGTTAGACACTTACGTCCAACTTAACCCAATGTTGGAAGCAGAGGCCATCAAATTCGCCACCTTTCATTTGGAAGGAGAAGCTCATGAATGGTTGTTATGAAGGTAAATCCCCTCTGTGAACAGAGGTGATCCCTCTAGCCCAATGAGTGGGTCTAGCAACAAACTAAACAAACTAACATACACTTTCCTAGTTTATGTTTAACAAATTCAAAGAGAAGGAGAAACCTACCTCGCTCTGATGTTAATCACTCGATCCTTTTCGAGATGGCTTTGATTCTTTCACTCCAGGCCTCGCTCCTTACTTGTTCTTCACGTCTGACTACCTGCAAGGAAGATCAAGGAGCTATGTAAGATACAAGAGCAAATATGGCATACATCAAACATAAACTACCTAATAGATCAAGGAGTATTAAGCTAAAAACATAAATTTTTACACAATTATGGAAAGTGAACATCATATGTATATATTAATAAGCTAAAAAGGGGAGCATACAACCTATGTCTTGCTGTTGGAGACCTCATTTTGGTGTATGCCCAAGTCCAAGAAAAGACTCTTCAAGCACTCCTTCTCCAAGTTAGAATGGGCAGCATTTAAGCATAATCTCAGCATAGGGATGCAACAATCAATGACCAACCATTTAGGGATGGAAGGGAGTTGATTTATAGGAAGGGAGAGGCGGTTAGGGATCCACAAAAGAGGGAGGAAGGTCCACATCTCAAGGGGAAAACCCATGATGATAAGATCAAGAGGTCCAAATGGGAGAGCTTGACCATATCAACAACAACCAATATCTAGCTTGTTGTTCTCGAAGGTTCTAGTGCACAAAGCTTCTCCTCCAGTTTGGGAAAACATGCCAGAAGAGGTTCAACGTGGGTTTACATGTCAAACCCCACACTGGCAGTGCTAGGATAGAATAGTGCAACCTGCCATCAACACAGGCAGACAATGTAGCAAAACGTGCTAGCCCTAAAAATTAGATTTTTAGTTAACCTTCTTCAGAATTGATTCAGGGCAGTTTTCCTTTGATTCTTTAGGGATATTTTGGTATGTATATCATGATGGATATGCTACACATTTTTCAATGTTTTGGCACTTCAGGATATGGAACAGGAAGTGAAAAGGAGGTGTGACAAAATATTGTGTAACAGATTCCCGTTAAAGCATGAAGGCAAAATACGGAGTGATGGCTGAGATGCTTTAGAAGTCAGTGCAAGGACTAAAACAACACTGTCATGAGACCTAAAAATAAAACATATTCATATACATATACATATATGACATCTCTGATGATCATTCCTAATGAATAGGCATCTAATAATACATGAATCCATGGCATGGACGCAGTTGTCCAAATAGAAGGGATCATGTGTATGGATCCTCTGTATGGTCGCAACCATCTGAATATAAAGGATCATGAAGACGAACCCACGGTATGATCGCAGCCATCCGTGCTTAGAAAACATGTCATGAATAACTCATAACTCCACGCAACTTGGATTTTATCAAATAGAATCTAGGGTCTTGCACTCCATCTCGACTCGATCAATGTACGAATTCTAACATGTGAATAGATGTGTTGAAGTTGAACATGATAGAAAACCACCTGCTTACTGGTCAGTGATGTAAACCTTTAATAGGCATGAGAGAAACCACCAATAATGACAATGGCTCTCAAGGTACAATTAGCACAATCCACTAATGTGAATAGTGACGCTGAAGTCAAACACTTGTGGAATCATCCGATCGAAGGTCAATGATGTAAACCTATCATTGAATGTGAAGAACTTTCCATTGAGGCATGCAAGCTCTAAGGTACTGGAAAGGAGTTTCTAGATCATCTTCCCAGATAATGAGTTGAAGTCTACAGGAAGTGATCCATCAAAGGAGGGCCATTATGAATCCCACATCATCGACATGAAACAAAAGGATGTAGTAGAGTAGATAAGTGTGATCTTGGACTATGGCAGAACGTCAAACAATGTATAAGCGGTAAAAAAGTGCATATAAGACTTCTCTTGAACATATCGGTGACACAACTCCAGAGTTTGGCAGCATTTGAATCAACATAGGATCAGAGGTCATGATGACGAAATGGTATAATTAGATGAGAGGCAAAGTGGATTTCCCAAACCCAGGAAGGCAAGTGACTAAGTGAGGATGTCCAAAACCTGACACAAGCAATAGATGAGTGTCATGTTCAAGAGCAACATGTTGCCTTTATAGAATACAATAAATGATCACTTTCACTTTTTCCCCCACCATTTCTGGTGAGTACCCCATTATTTTTTAATCGCAAGCTTGAAGGGGAGAGCATATGCTTTCCATATAAGTTCATCCTTCGGATGAATCTGTCCTAGTAAGTTTTACGAGCCCTAGGAAGGAGAAACTTGGTCTCATCATGGTGACAAGTCCTGCGTCATTTATGTTTTATTAGACCGACGGAGGGGAAACTCGGCATCCATTTCACGTTTAGAGAGTTTGAAAAAGAAGCAGAAAAGAAAACTCCAAAGTTCCTTTTTTGTAAATCATCTCTTGAACCCAAAAAGGTAGAAAACAATATCCAAGAGAACGTCTTAGCCATGTTCGACTAAGGTATTCCTTTTTCATACAATAGTCTATCTCAGTCTATGAAAAGGGTTAAACTTATAGTGAATAAACGCCATTTCATTTACTTTAACGAGTTCGAAACAACAAGTACTCGCCAATCTTTTCATTTTTCGAGAGTCAGAAAAAAGCTTAAAGATGACTCCAGGGGGTCACTTTTTTGTTTATTTTTTACGAGTCCGAAAAAGGATAAAATAACACCCGTTGAATCAGTCAAGATAAATCATTGTCACAAAGAATATATGAGTTGTCTCTGCACAAGGAAATGCACATTACCGATTTCAAGGAAAATTATTAAAAAATGAGTGAAATATGCCCTAATTTAAGATATTATTTAAAACTTATAAAAAGCCCAAAAAGCAAATCATTTTTACCTTTTCACTAATTTGCAATTCTAAGAGCATTTTACCTCATTTTACCTTAATTTTCAGGCAAGGAGTCCGATTAATCTCAGACACCATTCGTCGAGCCACTTGTTGCAGGTAAGAGATTTGTCCCTTCCCTTCATTTTGGCACTCATTTCATCCATTTTCATCCATATATTAGGTTGCAAGGAGGACTTGCAAAAAAATTATGTCGAGGGTGACCAACGCAGGTTTTACCCATCGGACTCACGCTGCTCACCTTGTGGTCAATTAGGCCCTCGCACTCGAAACGCATGAAAATTCACACACAGTCGCGCTGGCACTGAGGTAAAAAAAAAATGTGTGAAATCCTCCATGTTAAATGGTTTCTCTTGGATTTTGTCTCCATGGAATCTCATGAAATGTTGTTTTATTGATTTTCTATAGGATAATTAGTCCAAAATGGTGGTCGAATGGAAAGAAAGAGGACATGAAGCAGAAGACCATCAAGCCGCTCAGGATCAAGATTGTGTTGATGCCCTATGAGCATGTGAGTTTCTCAATTTCTTTAGGATTCCTAGCATTATGTCCAAGCCTGAGTTATTGCAACATCTGATTAGTTGGTGGGATGTGGATCGCCAACTATTCATGATCGGGGACTAGGAATTCAAAATGGATGTCCCAAACATTTATTTCATTACCGACTTATCTAGAAAGGAACAATGGGTTTAGTTGTATGGTTCGCGCACTGGAGGAGAGAGCACAAATATGTTGATTGCAAGGCATTGTCTAAGGACCAAAAAAACCCAAAGTGGGAAGATCAATATAAAAACCATCAAAAATATCCCATTATGAACAATCCTACATAATATGGTTCGAATAGCTGGGGTTCAAGCATTGCATGAGGCAACAAAGTCTCATTTCCAGTACGCAATCGAGTGTCTAAATCCCACGGTATTCAATTGGAGTGAGGGTTTGTTGGTTTGGATGAAGCACCATCTTACCAAGTGCAAGTTAGAAAGTATGAAATAATTTGGTTTCGGGTCCATTTTTGTGACATTCTTCCTAGAACGTGTGCCATTGTTTCGTTATCAGTGGTTAGAAGTCCATGATTACTTAGATGGGGTGAGTTGATGCTTCGACATGGAGGCGGCCAGCAGATGTCATTCCCTCCAACATTTTTTAGATGGCTACATCAGAAGCTAATCATGGTTGATGATTGGTCATATGCAAGCACGGATTTCCAAGCAGATCCATATCTTCCACTTCCACTAGGCGCACAGTGGATCGATTCAGGTAAAAACTATTTTTGAAGTTTTTGAAGTTTCTGATTTTTTTTTTATGTGTACTGAGATTTGACTCATGATGATTTGTAGATGTGGGACCAAAGAGACCTCTAGGGGTTTCTCCGATATCTATAAGAGTGGCACACTAGATTGAGGAGGCTCCTTATGAGGAGGGAGAAGATCTTATTGTCAAGGTAGAGCGTAACCTAGAAGCTTTAACCAGGGGCATTCCAGAGTACGCCTCGATAGATGAGGTGCCATTGCGGTACCAGAGACACACTGTAGGGGTTTCCGCCAGACTGCATCAGCTGTTGGGCTGAGTCATTAGGGCTATTTCATGCTATCATGAGCACCATGTGGGCGAATATCCAAATCTAGTTTACTTTTTGCACTGATGTAGGCTTATAAATCCATGTGTTGCAAAACACAAATTTTGTCATTTTGATGTAGCAAACTCTTTTGCAAACACTATATATATATATATATATATATATATATATACATGTTTTTCTATTTACCATGTTTATTATGTGATGCTTTATGATTTACAAGTTTCACAAATGTCTATCTAACACATAGTTAGCCAATGCATCTGTTAATGTGTTCATGTGTCTTGGAATGTGATGATAAGTAATAAAATCAAAGTCTCGTTCCAAGAGACGAACTCGCAAATACATTCTCAAAATTTGAGGGTTTCTAACTGAATATTGCTCATTAATTCGTAGTACAATGAGTTGTGAATCAAGTTTTACAATTAACTTGCTAATGCCAAGAGCAATAGCTTCTAACAAAATCACGATGATCGAACTATATTCGTCAATGTTATTAGTCATACGACCTAAACATAGACCTTGTAAATTCACTAACTCACCATTAGGGTTGTAGATTGCCCATGTAGCGGAAGATAGATTTTGTCTACTACGACAAGCACCATCAGCAAAACTGACGTAATGGTTGGATGACATCTGCAAACCAAGTAGAGCACGAGGTAAGTTGAGGAAAAAGTTTGCAAAAGAAAACTAACACACCAAAACCACACTACACACTAATGAAAAAACACTAATGTAAAAAGGTATTTATACAAAAAACGTGTAATTTTTTTTAGATGGAGCCCATTTGAGGACTCGGGTAATCGATCAACAGAGAGTAAAATCAAAGTTTCACCGTCATCATGACATGTAAGCATCGACTCGGCCAAATAGTGGAATGACACATATCAATGATAATGCCCCCATGCCCCCTGACTGAGTGAGGGTTACGAGTCATAGGATGAATACCCCATTGCGATAACGGGCGAATGGTAAAGACACGATGAGAAGATCTCATGAAAGAAGGCAAGAAAACCTTAATCTCATTGCGAGGAAAAGATACTTCTAGTTGAAATATTTTGACAATCTCAAGTTGGACTGAAATGTCAATGGGAAAGATAGCAGTAATGTTCCCAATGTTTCCCTCAGACAAAACTTCATGTACCAAAATAGGCGTTTGAAGTGGATGAGTCAGTGCATGGGAAACAAAGGTATCTAAACATGATGAAATCTCTCCAAAACTTGGGAGAAACTAGGAACGATGATGGGCATCATTCCAGGGAGTTTCTTCAAGAGACATAACCTCGGTGATACTCTTGTCAGTGGGAAATGTCTTATTCAAGGGATCCGGAGAATCCCAAGAACCAAGCCAAGGGGATTGTGAATATGCATCTAGATGCATACTAAGATTAGCATGACTTTCAGAAGTGACCGCTAAAGACAAAATAATAGATTGACATGCTTGTTCTGCTGGGTTGAGTATCATGACATCACCAAAATAATCAACTTAATCAGGATGAGAAACGATCCAAGGATCGTGTGAAATGGAGATCATGTTGACAGAAGCGACGTCAGAGGTGGGAAGGAAAAAATTCCCATAAGAGAAGAGTCTTTAAAAGGACCCACCCCAACACTCTCATAACGGATGTTAGTATTTCCCACATATGGCACATTGCCATTCGAAGAGCTAGAAGAGAAAATGGCTAACTTATCAACGGTGAATATTTTCCCTTCATGAGAAAATGAAGCACACGGAACAAAGTAGAAACCACGCAAAACATAGCATGGGTCAAATTTTGACCAAGTAGAAGGTTATAATTCAAATTAGCATCAATGACTTCTACTTCGAAGTTAACGGTTTTCCCCTCCAGCATTATGGGCAAGTTTGTGAGAATATCGTATGCACGAGATCCTTTGCCATCGAAGGCTTCTAAGGTGTTAGGATAATAGTTGAGAGGTGGAGAACCAATAGCTTTCTAGCATGAGACAGATGTGATGCAGGTGGAAGCACCCTCATCAACCACATTCCCTTTAATAATAACTTGGATTAAAAAGGAAAATTGATGTGGAAGACGTGAAACATGATTTTCGAGGTCAAAGGTAATCAGACTCAAATAAGTAAGGTCAATTCCTCCTATAGCAGATAGTAATTCTTTCCACTGCGATGGACAACTCTCGAGAACTTTCAAGGCAGACATCGTCAAAGGTGCTTGAGCTAAATCTTCGACAATATTGTAATGTTGGGCAGCTCGTGCATTCAGATTGTATGATGATTTCTGAAGGACACCCTTAGGAGGTAGTCAGATAATGGAGTCATTACTAGGTCTCTCAATATGAAGAGGACCAGAACTGGGTGGAACGGGATTGGAAGGTGTATCAGTAACTTCTTTCACCACAACTTTTTTGGGAGGAGTCAGATAATCTTTTGACTGAGTAGCAACAGAAATAGGTGTCGTTCCACTCATATAAACCTTAGAACCCAAAGATGTAGAATATTGTGGTTGTTTTACCAATTGGGTTGGTTGTGATGGAAAAGGTTCTTTTAGTACAGTCGGTGTCCCTTGGGTGCCTTTTAACAAGCGACTAAACTTAGCACAACAGGGACAATCCTTGGTATAGTGATCTTCCTTGCAAATGAGGCAAGGATATTTGGGCTTACGTTTAGATGCATCATCGGCAGATGATTTCGGAGGATCCTGTTTTGGGGTATCATATTTTGCTTTTCCTTCACCCTTATTTTTATCTTTTGATTTTTTGTCTACCACGGTAGACTGAACAATATTAACCTCAGAGGTTCTACCAGGATTTTGAGAGAGATTCGAAGGAAAATTGGATGCAGTAGTTGAAATGGATTTCTACTTCAAAGGAGATTTACTAGAAGTTTGAGTCACTAACCCAATAATATCGTCAACAGGTGGTACCTCTGGAGTTTTGGAAGATGCATGATTCGTAGATGATCTTGGAGCATCAGGAAAGAGATCATATAATGTGCCAGATTGGGAATATATCAAATCTAAATATTGGGCACGGGCAATGGCTTGATCTTCAGTCACATAACCACCCATAGTTATGTCCTTGGAAATTTAATTAATGAATGATTTTTTAAACCATTCAGTTAATAGCTCATCAGGTATATCTAACTTGATAAGGCAACGTTGACGCCTCCATTCATGGATATTATCGGAGATGTGGGTAGTAGTATTTTGTTTCAAAGACATAAGTAGATGGGTTCCAATTTCATATTGAACCGGAAACTGGAAGTGAGTAAGGAAGGCCAATTCTAAAGTGTTGAAGTATTCATAGGCACCTCGAGGTAACTCGATGTACCATTTCACGGCAGCACCTGTCAGGGTTCGCTTGAAAAGACATAGACGAATGGAGTCATCAACCCAGGAATTGGATGAACACCATAAATGGTAAGTCCTAACATGGGCCTGGGGGTCTTCTCCAAACTTTCCTTCGAATTTCGTACAATCGCTAGGAATCTTAGTAGGAACCAGAGGCCAATATGGCGAGTGGAGTATTGAATCATTTGTGAGCCTTGACACATCCGGTAGTTCCAGCGTTGCTAGAAATGGAAATTATGGATTGAAAGGCATGGGAGGCATTTGATAAGGCCTAGCTTGTGGATTCCAACCTTGTTTATACGAGTTTTTCCCACAATGTGGCAAATTTTGACCATAAGGGGCTTGATATTTCCCCCACTGAGAGGTATTCTATCCATACAAAGGTGGATTTTTCCCCCACAAAAGGTGGGTTTTGACCAGGGTAAGGTTAATACTGACCCGTCATAGGCCATTGAGAACCATAAGGTGTATAAATAACTAGTGATTAGTTTGAAGTATAAGGTTGTTGTTCAAACTGTTGACCTCGGTGATAAAAATGTTGACCCTGCTGCTGCAGAGGTTGACCTTGTTGTTGTAAGGGTTGGCCTTGTTGATACAAGGGTTGGTTTTGCTGCTGCAAGGGCTGACCTTACTGCTACAATGGTTGTTGATAAAGCCCTTGTTGCACATAAGGTCCTTTTTTTACATAAGACTGTTGTTGTTAGAAAGTTCCTTGTGGAATTTGCTGAGTTCCAGGTTGGAATTGATAGGTTCTAGTTTGAAATTGAAGAGATGTTCCAATGACGGATTCAAACCAGGTTGCATTTTGGGTCCTGCTTATTGAGTAAAAGGCAGATTTTGAGGATGTTGTGAGCCATATGGAGGGTACAGTTGTTGGTAGGGTATCTAGGCCGAAAGAGGTTGTTGATATGGGATTTGGCCTGATCCAGATGGAATAGATGATCCACTAGGATAAGGTACACTGCCAACATTTTGACTAACTCCAGTAGCATGAGTTTGAGATCCACTCACATAAGTTCCACCCGAAATAGGAGGTACATATGGAGGAGTTGGTTGTTGACCCCCATGCGGTGGTGGCACATATTGACCACTTAAGTGAGGACCTTAGGAAACTATAGGGACATTAACTGTCCCAACCATAATTGTCGGTCGTACAGGAACTGAAGAAACTACAGTTGGTACAAGAATTTGAAAGGCCACGCTTGCAACAAACGGACCAGAAGTAGGCATGACGCCCGATGACCAAATGGGATTGTGATATAGTGAAGATGCACTTGAAGTACCTGAAACCAATTGAGCCAAAGAAGTATAACCAAGTGGAAATAAAGGTTCACCGCTTTCAGGCAGTGGTGGAGGTGGCACACTTCCCACATATAGAAAGCCTTCAGGTGGAAAGTTATATTCAGAATCATCTCCAACATCAGGAAAATCAGTGGTTGAGACTTTTGGAGGAGGACCTCGAGGAGAGGTTGGAAAATCACCTTCTGATGCCACGGGTGGAAATAGTTGGTGAGGGGGAATCCGCGATGATGGTGGAGAAAGCTCCAAAGGCACACCAAGATTATCGTATGGACTATACGGCCGTTGAGGAGATATGACCAATGGATCAAAAACAAGATTCGGAGGGAACAATAAAAACCTTTGCAGACTCTCAGGAGTTTCTAGGTCAGATTCCTGAGATGATGAGTCTCAAGGTGGAGAAATAGAAGCAAGGGGTTGAATACTCAGGATAATTCCAAGTTCAAGACCTTGGGCTTCAAGTGATTGTGAAATCTTAGGATGAACTCCTCGTGATGACCCTTCAGTGTCAGATGATGAAGGGGATATGTAAGGCGAACCCGGTGGTTCAGCCACAATGACCTTCTCTCAAAAACAAAAGGGGGTGATTGATTTGGGCTTACAATTAAAATTTACTATTAATGAGGCAATGTGAGGCCAAGAATAACTACATAGGCAAGTCATGTTATCATGGGCAGTTAAATTTTAGAACTTAAAAACAAGAAATAAATCAAAGAGGGTGTATTAGGAAAGAGGGTTTACCAAGTATCCATGAATCGCTATATACACCTTAGTAGAAACCAACGACTTAATGTACAACAGCTGATCTCCTCTAATGTTTTGTTTGATGTATCACGTCTATGAGGCTACTGACTTGGTTACCCTTGGCTAAAGGATAGCAACCTAATAGGGTTTCTCAATATATACTTGACAGTACAAGGAGCACAAGTCCATGTTAGCATTGCCTAATGCATAACTATTCAGTGAGAGCGTTCCCATATACTTGCCATACTAGAGTGCCTCCGAAATACTCGAGAGTACTAGAGAACCTCTTATATACGTCTATATTGGAATGGGACTTCACCCCCAGGATACAATGCAGGCAATTAACGACGATTGCTAGGTTTATAGACGCTGGAACACATCTCTAGCCTATACCTCTAAATGTTTGTGTAAAGTTACAAATGCTCCTTAGGTTAATTCAATAAATTTTAATGTTTTTTTTTTTAATTATGTTTCAATTTTTGGCTCAAACGATGTCACCTGAATCCTAAAATGAAACTATATGAGAAAAGGAAAATTTTCTTTGAAAATATGCAAAAACAAAAACTAAAATTCACTTTCACTATCCAATATGCAATCTATTGAAAGCAAAAATGACTTTTACTTCACTAAGATGCACTTTATCTAAATGATGTTCTCTTTGATTTTCAGATGCCCTCATGCAATTAAGATTCAACTAAAGCAAAAAATGAGATTTTTTATTCAAAATGCTCCTAATGCAAATGATGCACCAATCTAAGCAACACCAAATCAAATCCAAAATACTTTGTCTTTCACTTTTCTCTTTTGAACGGATAAACAAATGCACTCCTTTCAGTTTGTAAACCAAGCAATGTAATCTATGATTGATGAATAAAAAAGATGAATCTCAAATGCAAGATGACCTAATACAATTTATAAAACAATTTTGCAAAAGACAAACTGAAACCAATGCAAAACCAATGTTTTGAGTAATATTACCAAATAACCAGATCTAAAGAATCAACAAACCATAAACTCGGTGACACTTACAAGTGGTAAGTGACAATCAAATGACATGTAAACCCTAAAATCAATCCATTTTCACTCAAACACTTGAAAGCTCAAAAAGATAAGAATTTGCTAATCAAATCAGGTAATAAGAAAAAACGTCGATAAATCTAATCACACGGGATAAGAAAAACACCTCAGGGGTTCAGAAACACTAGAGTTTGACAAAGAAACCCTATGTATTTTTCCAATCTCTGAGATAACAATGATTGTTATGGCCAAAATGGTGTTGAACAAGGGATCAATGCAACTGTTTAAAAAGAAAATGTGATGGCAGCGTGACTGTCAAAGAGAAAAGTGCGTTGGGTGAGGAACAAGGAAAAAAATAAAAATAAAAAATATTTCCACAAACATTCTAGACTTAGCACTCTAAGGTAGCAATCAATAATTGTGCAAACCTATACAGACTCAAACTAACTGAGAACTTGATGGTCAGTCAAACTGATCAAGAGATAAAATGACAAAAGAGGATGAAGAGGTTATAGCTTCCCCGGTGAAGTCACCATTTTTTTGTGAAGGTAAATCCCCTCTGTGGACAAAGGTGATCCCTCTAGCCCAATGAGTGGGTCTAGCAGCAAACTAAACAAACTAACATACACTTTCCTAATTTATGTTTAACAAATGCATAGAGAAGGAGAAACCTACCTCACTCTGATGCTAATCACTCTATCCTTTCGGAGATGACTTTGAACCTTTCACTCCAGGCCTCACTCCTTACTTGTTCTTCACATATGTGTACCTGCAAAGAAGACCAAAGAGCTATGAAAGATACAAAAGCATATATGGCATACATCAAACATAAACTACCTAATAGATCAAGGAGTATTAAGCTAAAAACATAAATTTTTACACAATTATGGAAAGTGAACATCATATGTATATATTAATAAGCTAAAAAGGGAAGCATACAACCTATGTCTTGATGTTGGAGACCTCATTTTGGTGTATTCCCAAGTCCAAGAAAAGACTATTCAAGCACTCCTCCAAGTTAGAATGGGCAGCATGTAAGCATAATCTCAGCATAGGGATGCAGCAATCAATGACCAACACTTTGGGGATGGAAGGGAGTTAATTTATAGGAAGGGAGATGGAGTTAGGGATCCACAAAAGAGGGATGAAGGTCCACATCTCAAGGGGAAAACCCATGATGATAAGATCAAGAGGTCCAAATGGGAGATCTCGACCATATCAACAACAACCAATATCTAGTTCGATGTTCTCCAAGGTTCTAGTGCATGAAGCTTCTCCTCCAGTTTGGGAAAACTTGCTAGAAGAGGTGTTACAAAGTAGTTTGTCATGCCTTCTGCACTTCCACGTGTCATACCTTGAAGTGCCTAAAACTTGGCAATCATGCAGTATACCCATCCTGATATGTAGTTCAGATCCTCCTAGAAACACTAACGAAAACATGCCTGAAGCCTTCCGTGAAGAAGTAAGCTCTAAAACCCTAATTTCAGGATTAAAGCGACTGTGACACTAGCAACTAGTGTTGGTGACAAGTTGCACCATACTATAATCGTGCTGCTAGCGCGCCTTTTAATTGGATACTTATGTTGATCCCTAAAAAGAAAGTTTTCCCAAAGAGGACAAGAAGCTTGTGATCTAGAGGCTTCCAGAATGACAAGCTGGAGGTTATTCGGTGTGGACGTGGTCGAATTCTCCCAATATTTCCCTTTGATCTTATCCATACGAGCTATCTCCTTGAGATATGGGCCTTCTCCTATCTTTGGGGAGATCATATCTCCCTTTCCCTGCCTATATATTCATCCTCTCCCATTCCCAAATGGTTGGTCTTTGGTTATTTGCACCCTTATGCTAAGAAATGCCTACATGCTACTCATTTGGCTTGGAGAAGGAGTGCTTGGAGAGCTTGAGCTTGGACTTGGACATTCACTCGAGGAGAGCTTATTGACATCAAGGCTTGGTTTTATGCTTCCTATTATATTTCATTAATATATACAACTGCGGGTTC
Organism: Pinus tabuliformis; assembly: GCA_031772625.1. Classification (NCBI taxonomy): domain Eukaryota; kingdom Viridiplantae; phylum Streptophyta; class Pinopsida; order Pinales; family Pinaceae; genus Pinus; species Pinus tabuliformis. The sequence goes on from CM062818.1 coordinate 1,058,253,656, forward strand.
ACTTTTCATAAATGTTTGTGTTGATGCATCATTTATCTTAATGCTCCTTGATCTATTAAGTGGATTATTTTCGATTATGCTTGTTGTACTTGTATCTTTGGTTATGTATTTGATCTATTGTGCAGGTATCAAAACGATGTGAGCAGTAGAACTGAGCTTGGGGCACGAGCGATTCAAGGTCTTCAACAAAGGAGTATGTTATAGCATCAAAACAAGGTAGGCCATCTTCCTCTTCTCTCATTTCGATTGTAATTTAGGAAAGTGTCCTTGTAGATTTCCTCATAGGTTTCTAGTCCCACTCATTGGGATAGAGGGATTGTCTTTATCTGCAGAGACGATTTTCCTAGACAACAAAATGGAGACTCCGCTAGGGAAGCTATAACCCTTTCCATCTGTTCCTTCAATCAAATTCTCTGATGATTTTAACCAACTATAAATTTCTTGGTTTGTGTCTATCACTGTAGCTATTTTCAATCACTAGTTATTGCCTAAGAATGTTTAGCTTCCTCTGATCTTGAAGATTTTTTATTTTTTCCTTAGTTTTCTCACCCAGCGCATTTTCTTCTCTGACAGAAGCACTACCAGCACTGATTTTAAATTTACAGTCACACTGATCTCCTTTGCATCACCCTTTTGCCTTTAAGAGACATGTTGATCCTAGAGGATAAAATAAAATTAGGGTTTCTTCTAGTTTTCAATAATTTTTCAGTGTGAATATAGTGTATTTGTCTTGATTGACATCCTTGTTTGACTGTAATTTGTTTCTTGGCTTTGCTAAAGTGTTTTTTGAAGATTGTGTGCTTTCTAGGGTTTCTAGGGTATCTAGATCACCCTTCGCTCATTGCTTGGTATGCCTCTTTGAGATTGATTATTTCCATTCAGGAGTCTTACTGCCGTCAGGACATTGTTCTCAAGTTGCTTTCGGTTCGTGACTGTGAAGAAAATTTCATTAGTATTGATTCATATTGACGCTTTGAAGATTGTTTTTACTCCATTCTCCAGCATATATTACAGTTGCATACTTTGAAAGGACTAAAAGTGAATTCTTTTTTGATTTCTTTGTTTCGAAAAGAAAAGTGAATGATTTCCTCATTTAAGTATTTTTGAAACGATTTGCATTTGAAACCATAAGTGAATGAAATTTCCATTTTAGTTGTTTTAGATTGCATTTTTTCCTTTGCTCATTGTATTGGTCTGCATTGTTGAATCAAAGTGAAAAGAAAATGGATACATTAGTGCATCTTAGCGAAAGAAAAGTGATTTTTGTTTCTCTTAGGATTGCATCTGAGCATTTCATTTTTTGTGAAAGTGAAAGATTAGATCTCATTTTTTGCATTCTTGCATTGGAAATATAAAGAGTTATGTTTTAATGCATTTTTCTTGATTGATGAATTATTTGGTTGCCTCTCTTCCTTCATTAGTTTAGCCTTCATCGAATGAAAAGATTTCATTTTTATCATTTAGTTGCATCATAGGTACAGGTGACATCATTGAGCCATCAAACTGAAACTTAATTGAAGATAAGCTTAAAATTTACCTCAATTAACCTAAGGAGCATTTGTAACCTAACGCAAATATCTATAGGTCTAGGCTAGAGACGTGTTCTGGCATCTTTAAACATAGCAACTATCATTAACTGCCTACAGGATATCCCGAGGGTGAAATCCCGTCCCAGTATGGAATTATATCGAAGGTTCTCCAGTACTTTCGGGTATATAGGAGGCACTTCAATATGATAAGTATATAGGGGCACTCTCATAAAATGGTTATGCATTAGACAACTATATCACGGACTTGTACTCCATGTACTGTTGAGTATATATTGGGATACCTCACTAGGTTTCTATCTTTTAGCCATAGGTAACCGAGTCAGTCGCCTTGTAAACGTGATACACCAAACACAGAATTCGGGGATATCGGTCCTCATACGTCAAGTCCTTGGTTTCGGCTAAGGTGTATAACAGTTCACGGATACTTGGTAAACCCTCTTGCCTAGAATTACCCGTTTTGATTTATTTATTGTTTCGTTTCATAAAACTAACTGTCAACAATAACATGTCAAACCCATGCAGTTGCTTCTTGGCCCCATATTGAGTAGATTCCTTGTAAATTTTAATTTTAATCAGCCCTTAACGAATCATCTCTTCTCCTTCTACTCTTGAGATAAATTCATCATGGTTGAACCATTATGTTCACCTCGTAGTTCCCCTTCGTTGTCTAATACTGAAGGGTCTTCACAAGGAGTTCATCCTGAACTTCCGTAGTCACTTGAAGCTCAAGGCTTTGAACTTGGAATTGTCCCAAGCATCCAACCCCTTTCTTCTTATCCTCCACCTTAAGATTCATCGTCATCTTAGGAGTCTGATCCATAAACCCCTGAGAGTCAATAGAGGTTTGTTTTATACCCTCTGCATCCACTATTTGATCCAATTGTGATATTTCCTCAACACCCGTATAGTTCATATGATCAACTGGGTGTTCCATTGGAGTTATCTCCTCATCCATCTCAGATTCCTCCTCGCCAGTTATTTCCACCTATGGCTTCAGAAGGTAAGATTCAAACCTCTCCTCAAGGTCCTCTAGAAGTCTCCACTACTCACACTCCCAACGTTGATGATGAGTCTGAATATGAATTTCCTCCGGAAGGCTTTCCTTATGTAGTAATATTTCCATCTCAAAAATCTCATGAAAAAATTGGGCCTATGCTTCCACATGGTTATACAACCTCGGCTCAATTAGTTTAATGGACTCCTAGTGCTTCTTCGTTGTACCAAAATCCAATTTGGTCATCAAATTCTATGCCTACTTTTGGTCTGTTTATTCCTAACTTGACCTCTCAGATACTTGTGAAAATTGTTGTTACTTCAGTTCCGAGTCAACCGATGATTCCATCACAACTGTTACTATCTTTTCAACCTTCTATTCTGGTGCAACCGACAATTTCGGTTTAAACATTTGTAAGTTCCTCAGTCCCTCCATCAAGTGGACAGAATGTACCACTGCCTCATTCACAACCTAGGGGGAAAAATACCAACTTTCCTATTGTGTCACATGGTTAGAGTAAATCAACCTAATCCTAGTGGTATTCCTAATTGCGTTGGTCCATTTGAGGTAGGTAATATCTAGTATCAGCATCCTTACACGACCCAGATATCCCTCCAACAGTTTTATGTTCCATATGGTTCACAAGCACTTCAAATCCACCTTATATTCCACAAGTAGGTCCTCATGTGAAACCTGGTCAAAATTACATTCCCAGTGCATATGGTCAAAGCCCATTTGGAACCTACCAATACCCACAAGGAATCTCTTTACAACAGTAAGGGAAACCTTTATAGCAGTAAGGGAAACCTTTGCAATAGCAGGGGCAACCTTTGCAGCAATTTCAACAGCCTTTGAAACAACAAACGCAGTTTGTTCAACAACCCAATCAACCCTTGAATCTGCAAGGTCAACCATTGCAGTAGCAAGGTCAACCCTTGTAGCAGCAAGGTCAACCTTTGCAGAAGCAAGCTCAACCTGTATATCAAAAAGGTCAAACCTTGCAGGCACAAGGCTAGCCCCTGCAGCAGTAGGGCCAACAACTTTATCACCAGGGTCAACAGGTGCAACAACCTCACAATCCATATGCCACACATAATTTTTATCCTCCTTATGGTTACCAACAGCCTATGGTAGGTCAATATCAACCCTACCCTGGACAAAATCCACCTTATGGTCAAGGTACCCCTCAGTGGGGGAAAATCAAGCCCCTTATGGTCAAAATCCTCCACTTTTGGCGTAGAATCCTTACCAACAATGGTTGAACCTACAAACTGGGCCTTATCAAAGGCCTTATATGCCTTTTAATCCGCAATTCCCATTTTTAGCAACGTTGGAACTGCCCAATGTCTCGAGGCTTACTAATGATCCAATTCTTCATTCACCTTATTAGCCTCCAGTTCCCACTGAAATTCCAATCGATTGCACCAAATTTGATGGGAAAGCTAAAGAGGACCCCCAAGCCCATGTGATGACATATCATTTATTGTGTTCTTCCAATTCCTACATTGACGATTATGTTCGTCTCCGCCTATTTCAACAAACTTTGACAAGTGTTGCCACAAAGTGGTACATTGAGTTACCTCAAGGTACCTATGCAGACTTCAACTCTTTTTCTATGGCCTTCCTCACCCACTTTCAACTACTAGTTCATTATGAAACTAGTACTCATTTTTTCACATCTCTAAAGCAAGATATCACAACCCATATCTCCGATCATATCCTTGAACGGAGACATCTGTGTCACCTCATCAAATTTGAAATCCTTGATGAGTTGTTGACCGAATGGTTTACCAAGTCATTCACAAACAAAAGAGCTAAAGATATAGCAATGGGTGGTTGTGTTACTGAGGAACACGCTATTGCCCATGCCCAGCATTTGGATTTAGTCTATTCCCAATCAGGAACACTATATGAAATGTTGCCTGATGCTCCAAGATCATCTTCGAATCCGGCATCTTCAAAGTCTCTTGATGTACCACCTATTGGTGGTATAATTATATTAGTATCCAATACTTCCACCAAAGCTTCTTCGAAGAAAAAATATGATTCGAATACTAGTTCTATTCATCCTTCGAACAACCCATCGAATCCTGGTAAAACCTCTGAGGTCAATGTCATTAAGTCTACTACAGCAGATAAAACCTCAAAAGGTAAGAAGAAGGCTAAAGGTAAATAAAAATACGATACCCCAAAATAGGATCCTCATAAGTCATCTGCTGATGATGCCTCCAAACGAAAACCAAAATATTCTTGCCTCATTTGTGAGGAAGATCATTATACTAAGGATTGTCCCCGACGTGTTGAAGTTAGTCATTTATTGAAAGGGATCCAGACTGTTTTAAAAGAGCCATTCCCATATCAGCAGACTCAGTTGGTAAACCAACTACAATCCTTTGCCTCATCTAGTTCGTAGGTTTACATGATGATGGGTTCATTACCTATCTTTGTAGCCACTCGATCAAAAGATTATCAAACCCCTCAAAAGTAGACGGTGGAAAAAGAAGCCATTGATATACCTTCTACTTCCGCTCCACTTAGTTCTAGTCCTCTCCATATTGAGAGACCTAATAATGAATCTGTTATCTAACCACCTCCCAAAGGTGTGCTTCAAAACTCATCCTATAGTCCGAAAGCTAGAGCTGCTCAACATTACAGTTTTGTCGAAGATTTAGCTCAAGCGCCTTCGGTAATGTCTGCTTTGGAAGTTCTTGAAACATGTACAATGCAATAGAAATCATTATTGTCTGCTATAGGATGCATCGATCCTACTGATTCAAGCTTGATTACTTTTGATCTTGAAAACCGTGTCCCTCATCTTCCTCATCAAATTGCATTTTTAATTCAATTCATTATAAAATGAAAGGTGATCCATCAAACTGTCATTGATGAAGGTGCTTCCACTTGCATTTTGTATGTTTTGTGTTGGAAAACTATTGGATCTCCACCTCTTAACCAGTCCCCGAACACCTTGGAGTCCTTTGATGGCAAAGGCTCCTGTCCTTATGGTTTTCTTGCAATTTTTCCCATCACTTTGGAAGGGAAGACTGTCGAGCTAGAAATGGAAGTTGTAGATGCAAATCTAAATTACAATCTTCTACTTGGGTGAAGTTGGACCCATGCCATGTTTTTTGTGGTTTCCTCTTTGTTCTGGGTGCTCCGTTTTCCCCATGAAGGAAAAATTGTCACCGTCGATCAATTGTCCTTTTTCTCTTTCGGTGCCTCAAATGGCAACATCCTATGTGTGGGAAAGACTGATATTCCATATGAGAGCGTGGGGGCAGGTATTTCAAAGATTCTTCTTTAATGGGAACTTTTTCTCAACCACCTCTGCATGTCGCCTCGATCAACATGATCTCTATCTCCTTTGACCCGTGGATCATTCCTTCTACAAATCAGGTTGATTCGTTTGGTGAGACTATGTCACTAAGTCCCTTAGAACACGCTTATAATGAAATTGTTTGGGCTTCAGCGACAGCTTTAGAAAGTAATGATGTTCTCAGTATGAACCTTGATACCTATTCGCAATCTCCTTGGCTTGGTTCTTTGGATTCTCTGGATCCCTTGAACGAGATATTCCCCACCAACGAGAGTATTGTTGAGGTTATGTCTCTTAACGAAACTCCTTGGAATGATTTCCATCATTGTTCCTCGTTTCTTCCAAGTCTAAGTGAGATTCCTTCGTGTCTTGAAGATTTTCTTTCTCATAACCTGACGCACCCACTTCAAACACCTGTTTTGGCACATGAAGTTTTGTCCGAAGGTAATATGGGAAATATTACTACAACCTTACCCATTGACATTTCTGTCCAACATGAAATCGTCAAAATCTTTCAACTAGGGGAATATTTTCCTCGTCATGAGATTAAGATTTTCTCGCCTCCTTTCATAAGATTTTCTCACCAAGTTTTTACCGTTTTCTCATTATTGCAATGGGGTATTCATCCTGTGACTTGTAACCCTCACTCGCCCGGGGGGAATGGGGGCATAGCCATTTATGAGTGTTATTCCACTTTTTCGCTGAGTCGATGCTTACATGTCATGCAAACAGTGAAACTTTAGTTTCAATCTCTGTTGATAAATGACCCGAGTTCGAAAATGTGCCCCGTCTGAACTTTTACGCATGATGATTCGTGTAAATATACTTTTGTACATTAGTGTGTACATTCATTGGTGTGCAGCTTTGATTTTTTGGTGTGATTGTTTGCTTTTCAGACATGTTCCTTCTGCTTACCTTGTGTTCCACTCAGTTTGCAGATGTTATCAAACCATTATGTTGGTTTTGCTGATGGTGCTTTTTGTAGCACATGAAACTCATCTTCCGCAACTTGGGCACTCTATGCCCTTGATGGCGAGTTGATCGATTTACAAGGTATTTTCCTGGGACAAACAACTAATAATATTGTCGAGTACAGTGCAGTTATTGAACTATTATCAAAAAGCAAATTCTCTTGGCAATAGAAATTTAGTTGTTAAATTGGATTCACAACTCGTTGTGTTATAATTAAATAATCATTACTCAGTAATAAATCCAAAAATTTTGCATATGTATCTATGTGTTTGATTACTCGAAATAAATTTTGATTATAACACATATCAACACATTCCACAGAATTTGAATACATTACCAGATGCATTAGAAAATTATGTTCTTGATAGACATTTGTGTAACTTATAAAACTAATCACATCATCATGATACATGAACACATAAGCAGAAGATAAAACATGTATATGTATATATATAGATATATAGATATATATATATGTGTGTGTGTGTGTATACACACACACACACACACACACACATATATATATATCACGTCTGTCAAATTTTTTTCATCAAAATCTCAAAAAGTAAGTGTTCTGGGACACATGGCTTTCAAATCCTACAACCATGCAAAAAAACATGACTAGAAAGGTTATTCGCCCACATGATGCTCTCGATAGCATGATACCACTCTAATCATTCGACCTAAAAGCCAACAAAGTCTTGCAGACACTCCTACTGTATGCCTTTGGTATCACAGTGGCACGTCATCTATAGTCGCGTACTCTGGAATCCCTCAGGTGATCACTTCCAAATTGTGTTCCATCTCTACCATAGGATCCACTCCTTCATATGGAGCATCTTCTATCTAATGTGCTACCTATCGTGCTATTGGAGACATGCCATGAGGCCTTTCTTGTCCCACATCTGCACATTTATCACAAGTAAATTTTCTGATTCACTTTAACAAAAACTCATAAAACTTGAAAATTTTCCAAAAAAATAAGTTTTACCTGCATCAGTCCACTGTTCACCCAGTGGTAGAGGCAGATATGGATCCCATCTGAAGTTTTTGCCTGCATAGACATAGTTATCCACAAAGATTAGTTGTCAATGCAACCAACCGAATAATTGTGGAGGAAAATGCATCCGCTGGCCCCCTCCTCCATGAGGCATGAGCTTACTCCATCTGAGTAGCCTCAGATCTCGCGGAGTTGGATCCGGCACCTCTGTCCACTAATACCAAAATAGGGGCATGAGCTCGCAAAAGAAAGTGACCAAAATCGAACCAAAACTGAACTGCTTCAAGTTTCCCCACTTGCCTTTGGTCAATTACCTCTTCTTGTTGGCCAATAGTCCCTCACACCAGTTGAACACTATTGGAGTAAGGCAATCCACTGCATAATGGAATTTTGATTTTGAGACCTCGTGAAAATCCTGCAATCCAGAAATACTATATAATTGTCCTCAAGGGAAGATTTTCGATGGTCAGTATCTTCACCTTCCCGCTCACTGTTGTCTCTGCACCCGGGAAATGCCTTCTAAATAGGGCATTGATGCTCTCTCCTCCAGCACGAGATCTGAAGAGTTGAACTCTTTCCAGATCATATAATGTGCCAGATTAGGAATATACCGAATCTAAATACTGGGCACGGGCAATGGCTTGATCTTCGGTCACATAGCCACCCATATTTATGTCCTTGGAAATTTTATTAACGAATGATTTGGTAAACCATTCAATTAATAGCTCATCAAGTATATCGAACTTGATAAGGAAACTTGACGTCTCCATTCATGGATATCATGGGAGATACGGGTAGTAGTATTTTGTTTCAAAGACGTAAGTAGATGGGTACCAATTTCATATTGAACAGGTAACTGGAAGTGAGTAAGGAAGGCCATTTCTAAAGTGTTGAAGTATTGATAGGCACCTCGAGGTAACTCGATGTACCATTTTGCAGTAACACCCGTCAGGGTTCGCTGAAAAGACGTAAACGAATGGAGTCATCAACCCAAGAATTGGATGAACACCATAAAAGGTAAGTCCTAACATGGGCCTGTGGGTCTTCTCCAAACTTTCCTTCGAATTTCATGCAATTTCCAGGAATCTTAGTAGGAACCGTAGGCCAATATGGTGAGTGGAGTATTGAATCATTTGTGAGCCTTGACACATCCGGTAGTTCCAGCGTTGCTAGAAATGGAAATTGTGGATTGAAAGGCATGGGAGGCATTTGATAAGCCCAGGCTTGTGGATTCCAACCTTGTTTGTATGATTTTTTCCCACAATGTGGCAAATTTTGACCATAAGGGGCTTGATATTGCCCCCACTGAGAGTTATTATATCCATACCAAGGTGGATTTTTCCCCCACAAAGGTGGGTTTTGACCAGGGTAAGGTTAATACTGACCCATCATAGGCCATTCAGAACCATAAGGTGTATAAGCAACTAGTGCTGAGTTTGAAGTATAAGGTTGTTGTTGCAACTATTGATCCTGGTGATAAAATTGTTGACCCTGCTGCTGCAGGGGTTGACCTTGTTGCAGTAAGGGTTGGCCTTGTTGATACAAGGGTTGGTTTTGCTGTTGCAAGGGCTGACCTTGCTGCTGCAATGGTTGTTGATAATGCCCTTGTTGCACATAAGGTCCTTGTTTTACATAAGATTGTTGTTGTTGGAAAGTTCCTTGTGGAATTTGTTGAGTTCCAAGTTGGCATTGATAGGTTCTAGTTGATGAGATGTCCCAAATGAGGGATTTGAAACAAGTTGCATTTGGCATCTTGCTTATTGAGTAAAAGGTAGATTTTGAGGATGTTGTGAGCCATACGGAGGGTACGGTTGTTGGTAGGGTATCTGGGCCAAAAGAGGCTATTGATATGGGATTTGGCCTGATCCAGATGGAATAGATGATCCACTAGGATAAGGTACACTACCAACATTTTGACTAACTCCGGTAGCGTGAGTTTGAGATCCACTCACATAAGTTCCACCCGAAATAGGAGGTACATATGGAGGAGGTGGTTGTTGCACCCCATGCGGTGGTGGCACATATTGTCCGCTTAAGGGAGGACCTCGGGAAACCATAGGGACATTAACTCTCCCAACCATAACTGTCGGTTGTACAGGAACTGAAGAAACTACAGTTGGTACAAGAATTTGAGAGGCCACGCTTGAAACAAACTGACCAGAAGTAGGCATGGCGCCTGATGACCAAATGGGATTGTGATAAAGTGAAGATGCACTTGGAGTACCTGAAACCAATTGAGCCAAAGAGCTATAACCAAGTGGAAATAAAGGTTCACTACTTTCAGGTAGTGGTGGAGGTGGCACACTTCCCACATATAGAAATCCTTCAAGTGGAAAGTTATATTCAGAATCATCTCCAACATCAAGAGTATCAGTGGTTGAGACTTTTGGAGGAGGACCTCGAGGAGATGTTGGAAAATCACCTTCTGATGCCATGAGTGGAAACAGTTAGCGAGGGGGAATTAGCGATGATGGTGGATAAAGCTCCAAAGGCACACCAAGATTATCGTATGGACTATACAGTCGTTGAGGAGATATGACCAATGGATCAAAAACAAGATTCAGAGGGAACAATAAAAACCTCTGCGGACTCTCAGGAGTTTCTGGGTCAGATTCCTGAGATGATGAGTCTCAAGGTGGAGAAATAGAATTAAGGGGTTGAATACTCGGGATAATTCCAAGTTCAAGATCTCGGGCTTCAAGTGACTGTGAAATCTCAGGATGAACTCCTTGTGATGACCCTTCAGTGTTAGATGATGAAGGGGATATGTAAGGCGAACCCGGTGGTTCGGCCACGATGGCCTTCTCTCAAAAACAAAAGGGGGTGGTTGATTTGGGCTTACAGTTAAAATTTACTATTAATGAGGCAATGTGAGGCCAAGGATAACTGCATAGGCAAGTTATGTTATCGTGGGTAGTTAAATTTTAGAACTTAAAAACAAGAAATAAATAAAAAATGGTGTACTAGGAAAGAGGGTTTACCAAGTATCCATGAATCGCTATATACACCTTAGCAGAAACCAAGGACTTAATGTATAACAGCCGACCTCCTTGAATGTTGTGTTTAGTGTATCACGACTACAAGGCTGCTAACTTGGTTACCATTGGCTAAAGGATAGCAACCTAGTGGGGTTTCTCAATATATACTTGACGATATGAGGAGCACAAATCCATGTTAGCACTGTCTAATGCATAATTGTTCAGTGAGAGCATTCCCATATACTTTCCATACTAGAGTGCCTCTGATATACCCGAGAGTGCTGGAGAATCTTTGATATACTTTTATACTGGAACAGGACTTCACCCCCAGGATACAATGCATGCAATTAATGACGATTGCTAGGTTTATAGACGTTGGAACACATCTCTAGCCTATACCTCTAAATGTTTGCATATAGTTCCAAATGCTCCTTAGGTTAATTCAATAAATTTTAATGTTGTTTTTTAATTATGTTTCAATTTTTGGCTCAAACGATGTCACCTGAATCCTAAAATGTAACTATATAAGAAAAGGAAACTTTTATTTTCAAAATGAAAATATGCAAAAGAAAAAACCAAAATTCACTTTCACTATCCAACATGCAATCTATCAAAAGAAAAAATGATTTTTACTTCACTAAGATTCACTTTATCTAAATGATGTTCTCTTTGATTTTCATATTCCCTAATGCAATTAAGCTTCAACGATAGCAAAAAATGAGATTTTTTATTCAAATGCTCCTAATGCAAATGATGCATCAATCTAAGCAACACCAAATCAAATCCAAAATACTTTGTCTTTCACTTTTCTCTTTTGAACGAATAAACAAATGCACTCCTTTCAGTTTGTAAACCAAGCAATGTAATCTATGATTGATGAATAAAAAAGATGAATCTCAAATTCAAGATGACCTAATACAATTTGAAAAAAAAAATTGCAAAAGACAAATTGAAACTAATGTAAACCAATGTTTTGAATAATATTACCAGATAACCAGATCTAAAGAATCAGCAAACCACAAACTCAATGACACTTACAAGTGGTAAGTGACAATCAAATGACCTATAAACCCTAAAATCAATCCATTTTCACTCAAACACTTGAAAGCTCAAAAAGACAAGAATTTTCTAATCAAATCAGGTAATCAGAAAAAACATTGATAAATCCAATCGCACAGGATAAGGAAAACACCTCAGGGGTTTAGACACACTAGAGTTTGACAAAGAAACCCTAAGTATTTTTCCAACCTCTGAAATCAACACGATTTTTATGGCCAAAATGATTTTGAACAGGGGATCAATGTGACTGTTTCAAAAGAAAACATGATGGCAGCGCGACTGTCAGAGAAAAAAGCACGTTGGGCGAGGAATAAGGAAAAAATAAAGAAATATCTCCACAAACATTCCAGACTTAGCACTCTAAGGTAGCAAGCAGTAATTGTGCAGACCTATACAGACTCAAACTAACTAAGAATTCGATGGTCAGTCAAACTGATCAAGAGATCAGATGAGAAAAGAGGATGAAGAGGTTATAGCTTCCCCAGCAGAGTCACCATTTTTTGTGAAGGTAAATCCCCTCTGTGGACAAAGGTGATCCCTCTAGCCCAATGAGTGGGTCTAGCAACAAATTAAACAAACTAACATACACTTTCCCAATTTATGTTTAACAAATGCATAGAGAAGGAGAAACCTACCTCACTTTGATGCTAATCACTCTATCCTTTTGGAGATGACTTTGACTCTTTCACTCCAGGCCTCGCTCCTTACTTGTTCTTCACATCCGATTACCTGCAAAGAAGACCAAAGAGCTATGCAAGATACAAGAGCATATATGGCATACATCAAACATAAACTACTTAATAGATTAAGGAGTATTAATCTAAAAGCATAAATATTTACACAATAATCGAAAGTGAACATCCAATGTATATATTAATAATATAAAAAGGGAAGCATACGACCTATGCCTTGATGTTGGAGACCTCCTTTTGGTGGATTTCCAAGTCCAAGCAAAGAATCTTCAAGCACTCCTTCTCCAAGTTAGAATGTGTAGCACGTAAGCATAATCTCAGCATAGGGATGCAGCAATCAATGACCAACCCTTTGGGGATGGAAGGGAGTTAATTCATAGGAAGGGAAAGGGAGTTAGGGATGCACAAAAGAGGGAGGAAGGTCCACATCTCAAGCAGAAAACCCATGATGATAAGATCAAAAGGTCCAAATGGGAGATCTCGGCCATATCAACAACAACCAATATCTAGTTCGATGTTCTCAAAGGTTCTAGTGCATGAAGCTTCTCCTCCAGTTTAGGAAAACTTGCTAGAAGATGTGTTACATAGTATTTTGTCACATCTTCTACACTTCCATGTGTCATACCCTAAAGTGCCTAAAACTTGGCAATCATGTAGTATACCCATCCTGATATGTAGTTTCGATCCTCCCGAAAACACTAATGAAAACATGCCTGTAGCCTTCCGCGAAGAAGTAAGCTCTAAAACCATAATTTTAGGATCAACGCGATTGTGACACTAGAAACTAGTGTTGGTGACAAGTTGCACCATACTATAATCGTGCTGCTAGCACGCTTTTTACTTGGATACTCGCGTTGATCCCTAAAAGGCAAGTTTTCCCAAAGAGGACAAGAAGCTTTGTGATCTAGAGGCTTCCAGAACGATGAGCTAGAGGTTGTTCGGTGTGGATGTGGTCAAATTCTCCCAATATTTCCCTTTGATCTTATCCCTATGAGCTACCTCCTTGAGATGTGTGCCTTCTCCTATCTTTGGAGAGATCATAACTCCCTAACCCTGCCTATATATTCATCCTCTCCCATTCCCAAATGGTTGGTCTTTGGTTATTTGCACCCTTATGCTAAGATAATGCCTACATGCTACTCATTTGTCTTGGAGAAGGAGTGCTTGGAGAGCTTGATCTTGGACTTGGACATTCACTCAAGGAGAGCTTATTGACATCAAGGCTTGGTTCTATGCTTCCTCCTTTATTTCATTAATATATACAACTGTTGGTTCACTTTCCATAAATTTTTGTGTTGATGCGTCATTTATCTTAATGCTCCTTGATCTATTAAGTGGATTACTTTCGATTATGCTTATTGTACTTGTATCTTTTGTTATGTCTTTGATCTATTGTGCAGGTATCCAAACGATGTGAGCAATAGAGCTGAGCTTGGGGCACGAGCGATTCGAGGTCTTCAACAGAGTATGTTATTTCATCAAAACGAGGTAGGCCATCTTCCTCTTCTCTCATTTCGATTGTAATTTAGGAAAGTGTCCTTATAGATTGTCACGTAGGTTTCTAGTCCCACTCATTGGGATAGAGGGATCGTCTTTATCCACAGAGACGATTTTCCTAGACAACAAAATGGCAACTCCGCTGGGAAGCTATAACCCTTTCCATCTGTTCCTTCATTCAGATTCTCTGATGATTTTGACTAATCGTAAATTTCTTGGTTTGTGTCTATCATTGTAGCTATTTTCAGTCACTAGTTATTGCTTGAGAATGTTTAGCTTCCTCTGATCTTGAAGATTTTTTTATTTTTCCTTCGTTTTCTGGCCCAGCGCATTTTCTGCTCTGATAGAAGTGCTCTTAGCGCTGATTTTAAATTTACAGTCACGCTAATCTCCTTTGCATCACCCTTTTGCCTTTAACAGGCGCGCTAATCCTAGAGGATAAAAGAAAATTAGGGTTTATTCTAGTTTTCATTGTTTTTGACCTCTGTCAGTGATTTTTTAGTGTGACTACAGTGTATTTGTCTTGATTGACATCGTTGTTTGATTGCAATTTGTTTCCTGGATTTGCTGAAGTGTTTTTTGAAGATTGAGTGCTTTCTAGGGTTTCTAGGGTATCTAGGTCACCCTTCGCTCATTGCTTGGTTTGCCTCTTTGAGATTGATTGTTTCCATTCAGGAGTCTTACTGCCATCAGGACATTGTTCTCAAGTTTCTTTCGGTTCGTGATTGTGAAGAAAATTTCATTAGTATTGAGTCATATTGATGCTTTGAAGATTGATTTTACTCCATTGTCCAGAATAGATTATAGTTGCATACTTTGAAAGGACTGAAAGTGAATTCTTTTTTGATTTCTTTGTTTTGAAATGAAAAGTGAATGATTTCCTCATTTAAGTATTTTTGAAACGATATGCATTTGAAACCATAAGCCAATGAAATTTCCATTTTAGTTGTTTTAGATTGCATTTTTTTATTTGCTCTTTGCATTGGTCTGCATTGTTGAATCAAAGTGAAAATAAAAAGGATAAATTAGTGCATTTTAGCAAAAGAAAAGTGATTTTTGTTTCTCTTAGGATTGCATCTTAGCATTGCATTTTTTGTGAAAGTGAAATATTAGATCTCATTTTTTGCATTCTTGCATTGGAAAGATAAAGAGTTATGTTTTAATGCATTTTTCTTGATTGATGTATTATTTGGTTGTCTCTCTTCCTTCATTAGTTTAGTCTTCATCGAATGAAAATATTTCATTTTTATCATTTAGTTGCATCATATGTACAGGTGACATCTTTGAGCCATCAAACTGAACTTAATTGAAGATAAGCTTAAAATTTACCTCAATTAACCTAAGGAGCATTTGTAACCTAATGCAAATATCTATAGGTCTAGGCTAGAGACATGTTTTGGCATCTTTAAGCATAGCAACTGTCGTTAACTACCTGCAGTGTATCCCAAGGGTGAAATCCCGTCCCAGTATGGAAGTATATCGAAGGTTCTCCAGTACTTTCGAGTATATAGGAGGCACTTCAGTATGATAAGTATATAGGGGTGCTCCCATCAAATGGTTCTCAATTAGACAGTGCTAACACGGACTTGTGCTCCCTGTACCGTTGAGTATATATTGGGATACCTCACTAGGTTGCTATCTTTTAGCCATAGGTAACAAAGTCAATCACCTTGTAACCGTGATACACCAAACACAGCATTCGGGGATATCATTCGTCGTACATCAAGTCCTTGGTTTCGGCTAAGGTGTATAATAGTTCATGGATACTTAGTAAACCCTCTTGCCTAGCATTACCCATTTTGATTTATTTTTCGTTCCATGTCATAAAATTAACTACCAATGATAACATGTCGAACCCATACAGTTTCTTCTTGGCCCCATATTGAGTAGATTCCTTATAAATTTTAATTTTAATCACCCCTTAATGAATCATCTCTTCTCCTTCTACTCTTGAGAGAAAGTCATCATGGCTGAACCATTAAGTTCACTTCATAATTCCCCTTCGTTGTCTAATACTAAAGGGTCTTCACAAGGAGTTCATCCTGAACTTCTGCAATCACTTGAAGCTCAAGGCTTTGAACTTGGAATTGTCCCAAGCATCCAACCCCTTTCTTCTCATCCTCCACCTCGAGGTTCATCGTCATCTTAGGAGTCTGATCCAAAAACCCCTGAGAGTCCATAGAGGTTTGTTTTATACCCTCTAAATACACTATTTGATCCAATTGTGATATTTCCTCAACACCCTTATAGTTCATACGATCAACTGGGTGTTCCTTTGGATTTATCTCCTCGTCCATCTCAAATTCCTCCTCGCCATTTATTTCCACCTATGGCTTCAGAAGGTGAGATTCCAACCTCTCCTTGAGGTCCTCCGGAAGTCTCCACTGCTCACACTCCCAATGTTGATGATGAGTCTGAATATGACTTTCCTCCGAAAGGCTTTCCTTGTGTAGGAATATTTCCATCTCAAAAATCTCCTGAAAACAGTGGGCCTATGCTTCCACGTGGTTATACAACCTTGTCTCAATTAGTTCAATGGAATCTTAGTGCTTCTTCGTTGTACCAAAATCTAATTTGGTCATCAAATTCTATGCCTACTTCTAGTCTGTTTATTCCTAAATTAACCTCTCAGATACCTGTGCAAACTGTGGTTACTTCAGCTCCAATTCAACCGACGATTCCATCACAACCGTTACTGTCTTTTCAACCTTCTATTCCGGTGCAACCGACAATTTTGGTTTATACATTTGTAAGTTCCTCAGTCCCTCCATCAAGTGGACAGAATCTACCCCTGCCTCATTCACAGCCTAGGGGGAAAATACCAACTTTCCTATTGTGTCTGGTGGAACCCATGTCAGTGGATCACAAGCTCACATGGTTGGAGTAAATCAACCTAATCCTAGTGGTATTCCTAATCGTGTTGTTCCATCTGGGGTAGGTAATATCTAGTATCAACATGCTTACATAGCCCAGATACCCCTCCAATAGTTTTATGTTCCATATGGTTCACAAGCACTTCAAAATCCACCTTATATTCCACAAGTAGGTCCTCATGTGAAACTTGGTCAAAATTACATTCCTGGTGCATATGGTAAAATCCCATTTGGAACCTACCAATACCCACAGGGAATCCCTTTACAACAACAAGGGAAACCTTTACAGTAGCAAGGGAAACCTTTGCAACAGCAGGGGCAACCTTTGCAGTAGTTTCAACAGGCTTTGAAACAACAAACGTAGTTTGTTCAACAACCCAATCAACCCTTGAATTTGCAAGGTCAACCCTTGTAGCAACAAGGTCAACCCTTGCAGAAGCAAGCTCAACCTGTATATCAAAAAGGTCAAACCTTGCAGGTACAAGGCCAGCCTCTGTAGCAGTAGGGCCAACAACTTTATCACCAGGGTCAACAGGTGCAACAACCTCACAATCCATATGCCACACATAGTTTTTATCCTCCTTATGGTTACCAACAGCCTATGGTAGGTCAATATCAACCCTACCCTGGATAGAATCCACCTTATGGTCAAGGCACCCCTCAATGGGTGAAAAACCAAGCCCCTTGTGGTCAAAATCCTCCACTTTGGGGGCAGAATCCTTACCAACAATGGTTGAACTTGCAGACTGGGCCTTATCAAAGGCCTTATATGCCTTTTAATCTGCAATTCCCATTTTTAGCAACGTTGGAACTGCCCGATGTCTCGAGGCTTCCTAATGATCCAATTCTTCATTCACCTTATTAGCCTCTAGTTCCCACTGAAATTCCAATCGATTGCCCAAATTTGATGGGAAAGCTAAAGAGGACCCTCAAGCCCATGTGATGACATATCACTTATTGTGTTCTTCTAATTCCTACAATGACAATTATGTTCATCTCTGACTCTTTCAACGAACTTTGACATGTGTTTCCACAAAGTGGTACATTGAGTTACCTCTAGGTACCTATGCATACTTCAACTCTTTTTCTATGGCCTTCCTCACACACTTTTAGCTACCAGTTCATTATGAAACTGGTACTCATTTTCTCACATCTCTGAAGCAAGATATCGCGACCCATATCTCCGATCATATCCTTGAATGGAGACATTTGTGTCACCTCATCAAATTTGAAATCCTTGATGATTTGTTAACCGAATGGTTTACCAAGTCATTCGTAAACAAAAGAGCTAAAGATATAGCAATGGGTGGTTTTGCTACCGAGGAACACGCTATTTCCCATGCCAAATATTTGGATTTAGTCTATTCCCAATCTGGAACACTATATGAAATGTTGCCTGATGCTCCAAGATCATCTTCGAATCCGGCATCTTCGAAGTCTCTTGATGTACCACCTATTGATGGTATAATTATATTAGTATCCAAAACTTCCACCAAAGCTTCTTCGAAGAAAAAATCTGATTCAAATACTGGTTCTATTCATCCTTCGAACAACCCATCGAATCCTAGTAAAACCTCCGAGGACAATGTCGTTTAGTCTACCACAGCAGATAAAACCTCGAAAGGTAAGAAGAAGGGTAAAGGTAAGTAAAAATACAATACCCCAAAATAGGAACCTCATAAGTCATCTACTGATGATGCCTCCAAACGAAAGCCGAAATATACTTGCCTCATTTGTGAGGAAGATCATTATACTAAGGATTGTCCCCGATGTGTTGAAGTTAGTCATTTATTGAAAGGGACCCCGACTGTTTTGAAAGAGCCATTCCCATCTTAGCAGACTCAGTTGGTAAACCAACTACAATCCTCTGCCTCATCTAGTTCTCAAGTTTACATGATGATGGTTTCATTACCTATCTCTGTAGCCACTCGATCAAAAGATTATCAAACCCCTCAAAAGCAGACGGTGGAAAAAGAAGCCATTGATATACCTTCTACTTTTGCTCCACGTAGTTATAGTCCTCTCCATATTGAGAGACATAATAATGAATCTGTTATCCAACCACCTCCCAAAGGTGTGCTTCAGAAGTCATCCTATAATCTGAATGCTAGAGTTGCTCAACATTACAGTATTGTCAAAGATTTAGCTCAAGCACCTTTGGTAATGTTTGCTTTGGAAGTTCTCCAAACATGTCCAACGCAACAGAAATCATTATTGTCTACTATAGGAGGCATCGATCCTACTGATTCAAGCTTGATTACTTTCGATCTTAAAAACCATGTCCCTCGTCTTCCTCATCAGATTGCATTTTTTATTCAATTCATTATAAAATGAAAGGCAATCCATCAAACTGTCATTGATGAAGGTGCTTCCACCTGCATCGTGTATGTTTTGTGTTGGAAAACTATTGGCTCTCCACCTCTTAACCAGTCCCCGAACACCTTGGAGTCCTTTGATGGCAGAGGCTCCTGTCATTATGGTTTTCTCACATGTTTTCCCATCAATTTGGAATGGAAGACTGTCGAGCTAGAAAAGGAAGTTGTAGATGCAAATCTGAATTACAATCTTCTACTTGGGTGAAGTTGGACCCATGCCATGTTTTGTGTGGTTTCCTATTTGTTCTGGGTGCTCTGTTTTTCCCATGAAAGAAAAATTGTCACTGTCAATCAATTGTCCTTTTTCTCTTCCAGTGCCTCAAATGGCAACGTCCCATATGTGGGAAATACTGATATTCCATATGAGAGCGTGGGGGCAACTCTTTTCAAAGATTCTTCTTTAAGGGGAACTTTTTCTCAACCACCTCTGCATGTCGCCTCGATCAACATGATCTCTATCTCCTCTGAACCGTGGATCATTCCTTCTCCAGATCAGGTTGATTATTTCGCTAAGTCCCTTAGAACAAGATTATCATGAAATTGTCTAGGCTTCAGTGGCAGCTTTGTAAAGTCATGATGTTCTCAGTGTGAACCTTGATACCTATTCGCAATCTCCTTGGCTTGGTTCTTTGGATTCTCTGGATCCCTTGAACAAGGTATTCTCCACCAATGAGAGTATTGTTGAGGTTATGTCTCTTAACGAAACTCCTTGGAATGATTTCCACCATTGTTCCTCATTTCTTCCAAGTCTAAGTGAGATTCCTTCGTGTCTTGAAGATTTCGTTTCTCATAACCCGACGCACCCACTTCAAACACCTGTTTTGGTACATGAAGTTTTGTCCGAAGGTAATATGGGAAATATTACTGCAACCTTACCCATTGACATTTCAATCCAACATGAAATCGTCAAAATCTTTCAACTGGGGGTATCTTTTCCTCGTCATGAGATTAAGATTTTCTCGCCTCCTTTTATAATATTTTCTCACTGAGTTTTTACCGTTTTCTCATTATTGCAATGGGGTATTCATCCTATGACTCGTAACCCTCCCTCGCCCGGGGGGAATGGGGGCATAGCCATTTATGAGTGTTATTCCACTTTTTCGCTGAGTCGATGCTTACATGTCATGCCAACAGTGAAACTTTAGTTTCAATCTCTGTTGATCAATTACCCAAGTCCGAAAATGGGCCCCGTTTGAACTTTTAGGCATGATCATTCGTGTAAATATACTTTTGTACATTAGTGTGTGCATTCATTGGTGTGCAGTTTTGATTTTTTGGTGTGATTGTTTGCTTTCCAGACATGTTCCTTCTGCTTACCTTGTGTTCCACTCGATTTGTAGTTGTTGTCAAACCATTATGTTGGTTTCGCTGAAGGTTCTTGTCGTAGCACACGAAACTTATCTTTCGCAACTTGGGCACTTTATGCCCCTGATGGTGAGTTGATCAATTTACAAGGTATTTTAGGGAAAAACAACTAATAATATTACCGATTACAGTGCAGTTATTGAACTGATATCAAAAGCAATTTATCTTGGCATTAGAAATTTACTTGTTAAGTTGGATTCACAACTCGTTGTGTTATAATTAAATAATCATTACTCAGTAATAAATCCACAAATTTTGCGTATGTATCTACGTGTTTGATTACTGGAAATAGATTTTGATTATATCACATATCAACACATTCCACAGAATTTGAATACATTAACAGATGCATTAGCAAATTATGTTCTTGATAGACATTTGTGTAACTTATAAAACTGATCACATCATCATGATACATGAACACATAAGTAGAAGATAAAACATGTATATATATATATATATAGAGAGAGAGAGAGAGAGAGAGAGAGAGAGAGAGATAGATATATATATATATATATATATATATAGAGAGAGAGAGAGAGAGAGAGATATATATATATATATATATATAGAGAGAGAGAGAGAGAGAGAGAGAGAGATAGATATATATATATATATATATATAGAGAGAGAGAGAGAGAGAGAGATATATATATATATATCACGTCTGTCAAATTTTGTTCATCAAAATCTCAAAAAATAAGTGTTCTAGGACACATGGCTTTCAAAGCCTACAACAGTGCAAAAAAACACGACTAGAAAGGCTATTCGCCCACATGATGCTCTCGATAGCATGAGACCGCTCTGATCACTCGGCCTAAAAGCCAACACAGTCTCGCAGACACTCCTACTGTATGCCTCTGGTATCGCAGTGGCAGGTCATCTATAGTCGCATACTCTAGAATCCCTCGAGTGAGCACTTCCAGATTGTGTTCCATCTCTACCATAGGATCCGCCCCTTCTTCATATGGAGCATCTTCTATCTAATGTGCTACCCGTCGTGCTATTGGAGACATGCCATGAGGCCTTTCTGGTCCCACATCTGCACATTTATCACAAGTAAACTCTCTGATTCACTTTAACAAAAACTCATAAAACTTGAAAATTTTCCAAAAAACAAGTTTTACCTGCATTAGTCCATTGTTCACCCAGTGGTAGAGGTAGATCTGGATCCCATCTAAAGTTTTTGCCTGCATAGACATAGTCATCCACAATGATTAGTTGTCGATGCAATCAACCAAAGAACTATGGAGGAAAATGCATCCACTGGCCCCCTCCTCCATGAGGCATGAGCTCACTCCATCTGAGCAGCCTCGAATCTTGCGGAGTAGGATTTGGCACCTCTGTCCACTAATACCAAAATAGGGGCATGAACTTCAAAAAGAAAGTGACCAAAATCGAACCAAAATTGAACTGCTTGAAGTTTCCCCGCTTGCCTTTGGTCAATTGCCTCTTCATGTTGTCCAACAGTCCCTCACACCAGTTGAACACTGTTGGAGTAAGGCAATCCACTGCATAATGGAATTGTGATTTTGAGACCTCGTGCAAATCTTGCAATCCAGAAATACGGGCCATGGTGTGTAGAATTGTCCTCAAGGGAAGATTGTCGATGGTCAATATCTTCACCTTCCCGCTCACTGTTGTCTCTGCACCCGGGCAATGCCTTATGATTAGGGCATTGGTGCTCTTGCCTCCAGTACGAGATCTAAAGAGTTGAACTCTTTCCACTCTTCTGTACAATCCAATAATGAAGTAAATCTCCACCACTTCTAGCTCCAATTCTTGGTCTCCGATGAGGAAGAACTCCCAATCGACATCCCATAAACTGATCAGATAGTGTAGCAGCTCATTTTGGGCTCTAATTCCTAGGGTTCGGAAGAAGTTTAGTAGGTCGCAATTCCTCAAATAATTGACACATTCGGTATCTTGGGTAGCCTAGAGATCTTCTGCCTCATGGCCTCTTTCCTTCCATTCAATGACCATGTTGTCGAAATCTCCTGCAAAAAAACCATTAACAATGATTAAATTCTTTTTCAAGGGACAAAAACTCAAAAAATTTCTCAAAAGAGAAGATTTATCTTCAATTTTTCCACCCTGCGGCTAGCGTGACTATTTTAATCAATCTCATTCTAGCAGCACGAGAGCCTTTCAGGCTCAAGGGCGATCAGCTCGGATTCGATGAGCAAACCCATGTTGATAGCCCCCGATTTAAAATTTTGAAATCCTTTCTTCTTTTTTTTAACATAGTCGGTTGTTGTATTAATAGCTGAAAAAAAGATGGGATTCAGGGCTCCTGAGGTACATTAAGTGCTGAGGGCAGCCAGGATCAGTGGAGTTACAAAACATATATCTCTCCTTGATCCTTCTCCTACTTGTTCTGTCTTTAAGTAATTCTAAACTACTGTAGACTCTTACATATTGGAGCAGCAAAAACTGACATTCGCAAATCATTTCTAATCTATGTTAATATGTCTGATGTTCCTTGCTATAGATTCCTCCGGTTTTCCATCCCCGTCTATTTGCTTGGCGCTTAAGGAGCTTGGGGTTGTATTGTTGCGTTTTTCCATCATATATTTCAGAATCGTTATGGACTCTTCCGCATGGCTACACCTGTTTGACAAATGGTTGAACTGTTGATAAAGAGAAGAAACCATGTGCAAGAAGAGATCAATTTCTGCTCGGTATTTGTCATTAATGATGCAATTCTGGTCATTGATTCTTGCTTCCAAAATCCTCTGTTGATTGTCTAAGATATGCTTCTAGGCTCTGATTTCTTCCAGCTTAGCTTGCAGGTCCGAGCAGTGCAAACAATCCTCATTGCGAGCCATAGCTGATGCTGAGGGAGGGGAAAATAGAGGGCAGATGGGGGCGAAGAGGGACTGCCTATGGATTCGGTCAACAACGCGGGGAGCAGAAATCTTCCAGGTTACAATGGCAGGTGAGGAAAACTGGATAACGACGCAGCTAGAAGATTGGTAGATCCACCTGGAACCAGAGGCGGGAATGAATAGCCGCGATGAGTCGCAGAGAGGAGCAATCGGGGGGTAGAGCGCAGGGATAAGGAGAGGGGAGGGAAGATATAAGGAGAGGCGGGAGGGGTGAGAGCCGGTCACGAGAAATGAGAGGGAGTCCAGAGAGAGGCACGGAAAGGTCAGAGAACTGTCCAGGGAAGCCCGAGGAACAGGATTGATAAGATAGAGACCGGCATGGTTATTGAGATTGAGAAGAATTTGGAGAGGATAATATCTTTGCCATATCCCTATGCGGATAGCGATTTTGCTGAAGGCCTGATAGGTCTGATTCCAATCCTTTTTGTCAGTACTGTCCAATTTGGTGCGGAAAGGCTTGACTCGGATCATGGCAAGGGCTGATGGATCTCCTCAGCGTTGCAACACAAACTTCCTACTGTCCTTTCACACGCTCTGTTGGCATATCCATCGGCCTGCTTGTTGAGATTACGAAGGATATGGAAGTACTGCAAGTTATCCATTGTCTGATGCAGCAATTGATTTCGCCTAATGACTTGCTGGAGGAGGGTGTTGGGCGATTCTTTCTGGTGGACCATGAGGCGGATGACAACAAAAGAATCTCCTAAGATCCTTGCCGAATTTATCCCCAATTTTCTTAGCTGAGTTAGTCCTTGAAACAGGGCTAACACTTCCGCTCTATTATTCGAGACCTTCCCTAGGCCCCATTCATAGTGCAGAATGCATTCCCCATTAGCGTTGATGATCAGTCCCCCTACTCCGGCTGTTCCTGGATTCGATTTAGATGCCCCATCGAAAAAAAGATAGAAGTTGTTGCACTTTTGTATCCAATGGACAAACTCCTCTTCTTTTAATCTGATTTTCCAGGAGTTGGTTTCTTTACTGCGTTGTTCATTCACCATGCTACCATTCTGGGCTTTGTAATTTTTATCCAGAATGTAACTTATAAATTCTCGCTCTTCCACACTGTACATTGTTGCATCTATCCTGCTTGAGGTTTTGATTGAGATAGCTTCCAGGGCGAGATTTTTGGCCTTGTTGCAAACTATTCTTGTAGCTGAGCTCTTGTCTTGGAATATTTTCCGATTTCTTGCTAGCCAGATTCGCCATAGCAAGGTATAAGGGAGAGTATTCCATACTCTCTTCACCAGGTTACTTCTTTTTTCTTTCCAAGGGCAGCTTTTTTTCCAGATGTGAATTGCTTCGACTATGGAATGTTGAGAATTCCAAGGTAAATTGCCAGTGAAGGACAAACTTTTCCAACATTCAATAGCAAAGGGGCATTCTACAAAGAGATGGTGCATCGTTTCTTCGGCGTTGTAGCAGTTAGGACATCTGGATGGGCCATTGATGCCTCTCTTTTTCAAGTTCTCTGTTGTTAATATTTTACCCTTCAGCAGAAGCCATATGAAAATTTTTATTTTTGGGAGCGCCTCTGACTTCCAAACCATTTTCCAGTGGTTCCATAAGGTCATGGGAAAGGTGCTGTTGCAGAGATACTGGTGGCCTGCTTTGACTGTGTAATTTGTTCCAGTTAAATCCCAACGAAAACCATCCCTCTCATTCTTCTTAATGGGAGCTTTACTATGAAGGAGAGTCTGCAGATAGCAAAGGCTAGGATTTAATTCGCTGGGTATTTCCAGGAAGGACCACCCTGTCCAAATGTGAGAATGGGGATCCCAGTTGGAAATTTGGTCCAGGTGGTGTATCCCCCTGTTGTTGAAGAAATTGATGATGGGTATGGCTTCTTCATGCATGTTTATAGGTTGTTGTCCCAGGATTTTATCCGTTCCAATATTGATACTGGCTCCCCCCACAGGAACTTTAGAAGTATTCTGGATCATGAGTGGAATGGCTTTTTTGCATAGCCGCCAGATTTTAGAGGAGTCTCTGTTAGGAATATCAGAGTCAAGAAGTTGCTGCCTGGGGAAGTTTAGGTATTTGGTCTCCAGCACCCTTTTCCACCACGAAGAGGGACCTGTAATAAGCCTCCATACAATTTTCCCACCAAAGGCAAGATTTAAGAACTTAGGCGACCTAATACCGAGACCTCCTCTATCTTGGGTTTGGATGACATGTTTCCAGCTGACTAAATTAAACTTGCTTTTGTCGTTCTTCCCTCCTTGCCAAAGGAATTGGCGGAGAACAACTTCCATTTTGTGGTGAAAGGTAGCAGGAGCTTGGTAAAGAGAAAAGCGGTAAAGAGGGAGAGAGGTGATACCTGACTTGAGAAGAATAAGGCGGCCTGCTGGATTGAGCCACAGTGATCCCCATTGTTGCACCTTCCTCTTCACCTTATCAATGATTCCATCCCAGGTACCAGCCTTCAAAGGACCAAGGCTCACTGGCATGCCCAGGTAAGAGAAATGAGTCCACTCCAGGTTGCAGGAGACACCAAATATATTTGCAATACTGTGAATAACCTGATTTGAAGTATTCCATCCATATATACAGCTTTTAAGCTGGTTGACCATGCCTCCAGAGTACCCCATAAATTGGTCAAGGAGTTTCTTGAACCTCCTTGCTATTGTGGTGGAAGCTCCTCCAATTAACAAGGTGTCATCAGCAAACTGTGAGTGATTGATGTTCTTTGCTCCATTCCCGAATTTGATTCCAGTTATGAGGCCCACTCTCCTGTTATGATCCAGAGCTTGACTGAAGGATTCCGCCATGAGGATAAAGAGATAGGGGGAGAGGGGGCAGCCCTGTCTAAGACCCCGGGAAGATTGAAATGCTTCACCTGGTCTGCCATTGATCAGGGGGAAAATCCAGGGCCCAGAGATGCAAGAATCTATAAGATTAATGAAGGCCAACTCGAATCCCATCTTTTTTAGGATAGCTATGAGGAAGGAGTGCCAGACTCTGTCAAAGGCATTAGCCAGGTCAAGCTTAAGGATGAACCCTCTCTTACAGGATCTTTAAGAAATAAATGAATACAGCAAGATTGCGGAATTTTGAACTGGAATTTTTATTATATGGATGCAGATATTACATAGGAGAAATCTCCTTACAGAGATTGACTGTCTATGCATTTACCGGACTCTATACCGTTCCCAAGGAACAAGTGTCACCGGAGGCTTCCTGGCAATAGACAGACTCTGCCTCAGAGATTACAGATAAACTCTTACAGGACTTTTCTATTGGTTCAGCCACTTTAGGTTCTCACCAGTGCCGAGCACACTGATGTGCAGGCTTCCAAACCAGACTCTAAGACTTATCAAACTCTTCGTGATGCAAGCAGATCAGACACAAATGTCCGCAGATGCAGAGCAGGAAAAGTTTTTTTACTCTAAACTCTCTAGACCCGAATGAGTCTTACTTCGCAGCTAGCTCTTATTTATAAGCTGGAAGGGAACAAACATTCATGAGTGCGCTCTGCACAGACTGATGACTCAAAAACACAAGTACTCAGGCAGATCTGAATAGATCGCTTAAAGCAAGATTCGGGCATAGGACAATATCGTCCTATGTTATCTCGTCCCTACTCTTTATCAGAGAGCCCGAGGCATGTGGGGACCCAGTCTTAGTACCAACAGACTATTTACACAGAGGAAATTCATAAGTGAACCCTCGAAAGACTAAAATGACATAAATATGAGATTTGCAAATCTTAAAGGTTTGTACAAAGTGGAAATTCCAGAGCGAGGGAATCCACGAAAGCTCGTCTGGCACCATAGTCTGCCAGAAAGACATCACTCAATCCATAGTATAGTATTCTATCTGAGGATGTGTATAATGCTGATATCTGAATCTTTCGATCAGAGAATTATTAAAGTATTGCACTCTTATTTCTTTCTCTGATTCCCACATTTGTGAAATATTTTGGTTGGGTGGTTCCAAAAAGTTGATGGGTTGGAAAGGATTTGATGTGATATCAACCTCATGGTGGAAATCTTCATAATTAGTACTACGGGATATCATCCTTGCCTTGTAATGGTTTGTGACAAACCATCTGATATGACCACAGCGTCGGATTGCTTGCAGAAAAGATAGATCACTGATGTCGGCAACATTTTCAATATCTTTGTATACAATTCCATTCATATGGGAAAATGGTTCACTGAAACCAGGGATTTTAAGCATATGGAGTGTATACGGCTTGATGATTAGAGCTGAAAGGCCATATATCTGCCACCACTCAATGAACCATTCTGGTGTAGGATCTTCTTGTTCCAAGGCTTCTGCTGACATACCTTCAAATAAAAATGAGGACTGTATAGAATAAAATAAATTGGCTGAGCAATTTTGGAGATTCATAGCTGTATAAAAACATTCTTTTTGCCTGTCAGGGTCATAATTTTCTCTGTGAAGAGGGTTATCAAACCTTCTCAGTGTGATGTGGCAGCTTGTCATCCGATCATCATCCTCATCATCTCTCTCAAGAGTATAGTGTATGCTGTCGATGTATTCCAAATATTCCAGAGCATCCACTACTTCTTGATTCATTTCATCTTGCATTGTTTCTGTCCATAGATAAGGAATATCTTCTCGATGTCTAATTTCTTTGATTGGGTACCAATCTACATCATGGATAAGTACTGGAGTTTCAAGCATATAACTTACCCATCCATTTGGTGTTTCTATTTCAACAGTACTTTCCCTTCTCATGATATAATTGCAATGTAGACTTAAAATTGAATGTTCTGACAGAAATTCTCTACTCAGCATATCTGCAAAATTGTTCTTATCACCTTTAACAAATTCAACATCAAAATTGTATTGGCTTAACTGCATGATCCACCTGACCATAGCAGCATCCTCAAAATCACATTTATGAATTGCAAATTTCAATGCCTGGCAGTCTGTCTTAACAGTAAATTTGGTGTAGATAACAAAATCCCTGAATTTTTCTATTCCTAAACAAACTACTCTGAGTTCTTTCTTCAAACTTGACCAATTCAATTGATTTTTTGCCCATAATCCAGATGCATATTGGCATATTTCAATCTCACATTTGCTGTTGGGATTCTTCTGACATAAAACTGCTCCCCATCCTTCATAACTGGCATATGTCATAATCATTTTCTCCCATTCTTCTCTGATAGGGGAGAGTGGCTGAATATTTCTGACTTTTTCTTTTATTGCCTTGACTGCTTGTGTGCAATCATTATTCCATGGAATTGGATCCTTTTGAAGCCTTTTGTTTAATAATTTCCTCTCTTGTGCACAATGCTTCAGAAACTTAGAAATGTAATTCAAACTTCCCAAAAACCTTTGCAATTGAGTTTTATCCTTGATTTCATCAGGAAAGTGATCAACAAAATTTAAACTTCTTTGGATTACAGTATAGGATCCGTACTGTATATTGTAACCCAAAAAGTCTTACATTGGCCCGAATAGTTTCATCTTACATTCTGATAATACTATACCCATTTCTTTGACCCTGCGAAGAAAGATTTTCAAATGTTTAACATGGTCAGCAATATTATCAGAATGAATCAATAAATCATCAATATATTTTTTGAGGAATTCTTCCATTCCTTCAAAAGTTTCATCCATTATTCTCTGAAAAGCCGAAGGAGCATTGATCAACCAAAATGGCATGATATTCCACTCATAATGCCCCCCAGGTACAGAGAATGCAGTCTTCCATTTGTCTTCTTCCTTGATCCCTACTTGCCAAAAACCAGATTTGAGATCAAATTTAGAGAATATCTTGGATCTTGATATCTGGGCGAGTATGGAGGATGGTTTTGGCAAAGGATATGCATCATAATCCAGAATATTATTCAGAGGTTTATAATTTACAACCAACCTTGGTTTTCCTCTGGCTATTTCAGCATGTTTATTAACATAGAATGCAAAACATGCTATGGGGCTCTTACTCTTCCTGATAAGCCCTTTCTTCAAAAGATCTTTAATTTCTTCTCTGCAGAGTTTCATCTGTTCTTCATTCATTGCCACTGCTTTAGATCTTCTTAATTTTCCACTGAAGTCTTTCTTGAGAGGAAGTTCTACTTCTTGTTTCTTAATATGCCAAAAGGCATTTGGATCATCTAAACAACATTCTTTGAACTGGGAAGTGAGCTTTGCTATCTCAGAAGCATATTTTCCGTTATCCAGATGTTCTTCTGTTTTCAATACTTCCCTTTTCACTTCCATCTTTGCCAAAAGATTTTCCATCCTTTCAATTCTCTTAATCCTCATTGGAGAATTAGAGTTGATAAATGGGAAAAAGACTTCTTTATTATCAAAATTAATAAAATATCCATACCTTTGGGATTTTTCATCAAATTTTGCTCCATGCATGCTAAAATTCTGGAAAAATGGTGTCCCAAGGTACATTGCACAATCCAGTCCAGGAACAACAGGACAAACTAGATGAACTCCAATTTTTTCTGTAAGCAGAACATCAATTTCTGCTTCGTGCTTTGTAGGGATGTCACCACTTGCAGTGATTACCCTTGGACATGTTGTTGGTCTTCTATGATGCATGCCAACCACTGTATCACTTAAAATATTTAGCCTGGAATCAGTATCCATAAGAACTTTCCAGAACTCATACTGGTGTCCAATCCTTACCTTCATTTTGACACAATACATGACATCTCTATTCATGCTATTGCATCCAAAATTTGTTCTTGCTACCTCTTCTTCTTCTTCTTCTTCTTTTTCTTTGTTATACTGCTGTTGAATTGGCCCTGTATGATAGGTCCAGTTTTCTGTCTTCCCTGAAATAGGTTCTTGTGATGAAGAAGCAAAAGGAGCTTGTGCATTTAACATCTTTAGGCTTAACTCATTGTGCCTTTCAACACACAATTTTTTATTCTCTGTGATTGTTTTCCTTAATCCTTTTATTGCCTGATGCACTGCAGGTAAAGTCTGCGGCAAGTCTTCTCCAAAATCTTCATTCTTAAACTGTCTGGTTAATGCTTCAACAGAAAAAAGAGTAGCAGGGGGCACATACCCTTTATTTGGAGAATTCTTTGAAGTAGAGGGTGCTTTCTTCAAATGTTCTGTCAGCAAAGATCTGTACAATTCTTTCATTTGCGGATCTGTAGCAGCCATCATTTGTGCAAAAATATTCTTATTGATTTCATCATAATCTGTCTTCATCATCCTGACTGCATTGCATGTACAAATATCAGGATCATCACAATCACAGTATTTACATTCTGTACAATGGGGATCATTACAGAATTCTTCATCAGATGATTCATCTGAATCAACAAAATTAAATTCATTTTCAGATTCTGAATCAGAAGATACCAATTCATCACAGCTACTAGGAAGATAGAATGAATTTATCTTTCCTTTCTTATTTCTATACTGGACTTTCTTTTTAGAAGAGTCTTTCTTTTTATTTGGACAATTTGGAGCTGTGTGACCTTTTTTGTTACAGTTGTAACAAATTATTTCTCTATCCTTAGAAAACATCTTTGTATGCTTGTACGGTTTTGCTTTGTAATGTTTTCCTTTTGGCTTATCATGGGAGATCTGGGAATTCTTCTTGAAATGTCTTTTTCTCCTCTTATTCCCCTCAGAATTGCCAGCTTTACCAAGATGCCATTGTTTGCAGAGCTGTTGATATCCATGTGGCTTTTTAGGGTTGGTTGTTGCTCTTGAAATTTTCATTTGTGAGCACAATTCTACAATGATTGCTTTTACAGCTTGTCTGATTATGCCAAATTTATAGTCCCCAACCTTCCCTGGTAATTTATTGACAATAGCTGAAGAGACCCATTGGGGAAGGGATGCAACAAAAATTTCCTTCCATTTTGGCTCAAGAATGAGATCTGGAGTCAATGTATGCAGTCTGTGAAGGAATTCATTAAAGTATTCATCAAAATGTTGCATATTATGCAACTTCATGGCCAGCAAAGTAATGGTTGTAATATCATTGGTTATCTGAGGAAAACCAATGAAATTGATTGTAATAGCATAAAGAAGCTTTCCTATCATATTGCTGACAGGAAAACTAGTGACAGGATCTATGTGAGTAGATCCATCTTCATTTTGGACGACTGCTTGTTCCCATCCTGCAAGGAGACTAGGATCTTTTAATGTCTCAGCTTTTAGCCAAGAATCCAATGTTCCTTCAAATCCTCCTATTATCCTCCTTGTTGCATTAATAGGACCTATATCATCAGCAAGATAAGTCCTATAACATACAAGCATGGAATGTAAAACAGACATAATTTCAGCCTCTGTGCAATTATCAATATTCCATGAGTAGGTAGAATTTGCAGACCAATCCTTATGGTATTCAGATTTCATAAGATCTCTTCTATCAGGAGCAGGGTTCCAAGTAGTCTCCCATCTTGACCTAGATGATGTAGCATTGACTTGATCCTCATTATCAGGTTGCTCCTGGTCTTGATCTGTCAAAGATAAGTTATTGATACAGGTTTCAAGCTCTTCAATTTGAGGTTCTGCTTCTATCTTGTGAAGAGTCATATCCCCGAAAGATGTTTCTGTCTTATGGAAACTTGTATCAAAACTTTCTTCTTCTCCTCTAGTGTAAGAATCTTCAGTCATGAAATTAGAAGATTCTGGTTTGCTGGATCCTTCAGTTTCTTTGGATTGCTTTATGGCAGGATGTGGGCTGAAGAAACTGGGATTTGCAAACAGAGAATATGGATGAGAGGAAGTTGGCGGTGGAAAGGTTATAGAGCTGGGTGTTCTAATAAGGCTTTCCACAGAAGGAGTAATAGAATATGGAACAGAAGTCTTGGGTTCTGAAAATATAGTTGCAGATTTATAGGCCTCAACCCTAGGCTTCTTCTTCAAGGATTCTATTCCTTGAGTTACTTCCCATACTTGTTTTTTTACAATATCCAAAGAATTACTAATCTTTACAATTTCTTTTCCATGAGCAGTGGTGGCATCATGGGTTTTCTTATCTATTTGCCCTGTTTGTAAAGATAGTCTGTCAAGACTCTTGGCTAGAGCCTTATCATTTTCTGCCAAAGTTGTAACACTGCTATTCAAACATACTGTATTGTAATCTTGTTTTCTAAGAATACTTTCCAGCATGGTCTTCATCTCAGAATTAGCAGTTTCAATGTTTTCAAATTTAGAGCTGACAAATTTCTCAAGACTGGATAAAGCTAAATTTGTCCAATTAGTAGCAACCACAGCATCTCTTGCTACTAGGTTAGAATCATCAACATGAGATGGAAGTAATTTGTACAATTTTCCATCTTGGTTTCTTATCACAAAATTTTTCCAAGGAGGAAACTCTGTGTCTGTTTCTAAAAGGCTCCCATCAAGGAGTTCCCACTTGTGCTTATTTGGGGTCCCAGTCCTCATCATGTTTACTTGGAACTGAGAACAAATCTTTCTTAGTAGTTTTTCTCCTTCAATTTGAACAGCAATCAGAGATCTGGGAATATTTGGCTTATTTAGCATACTCTGAATTTTTGGCTGGAAAACATGTGCTTTCAAGGGAGGAGGAATTACTACTGGATTTTCTTTCATCTTTTCTTCTACAAATTTTTCTGGATCCTTGATTCTTTTCTGTTTAGCCTGGTTCCTGAATTGTTTCATCAAGGAATGTTCTATTATATTTGCAGAAGGATAATACCATTCATAGAATGATATCCATTGATTTTCTGCCTTCATCCATTCTTTCCAATTTTCAACATTTTGTTTGTTGAAGGCAGGACGATCATTCTTTGGAAGAAGCATTACTTCTTCAAAATACAAATGTTCTTTTTCATGAGTAAACATATCCCAATTGAACATTTTCTTTTTCCATTGATCATCAGGATCATATTGACTAATTCCTTTGAAAATCTTTAGAAAGGCAATTATCTCTGAATCAGAAGGAATTTCTACATGTCTTGGAATCTTATCAATGGGATTTCTTATGTATTCAGGAATAGGTGAAGAATCAACATAACCTAAACCATAGGTAGAAGAACTGGATACAGTATGTACAAGTAGTTCTTCTTGTGGATTAAAAAATATAACCTTTTTGTAATTTTCTTCAGATGAGTCAGATGAAGGAGTGAATCTGATCATGTTTATCCTATGACAGTCTCCTACACCCCCACAGTTTGTAATAGACCAAGCAGTGGATGCAGATATTACATAGGAGAAATCTCCTTACAGAGATTGACTGTCTACGCATTTACCGGACTCTATACCATTCCCAAGGAACAAGTGTCACCGGAGGCTTCCTGGCAATAGACAGACTCTGCCTCAGAGATTACAGATAAACTCTTACAGGACCTTTCTATTGGTTCAGCCACTTTAGGTTCTCACCAGTGCCGAGCACACTGATGCGCAGGCTTCCAAACCAGACTCTAAGACTTATCAAACTCTTCGTGATGCAAGCAGATCAGACACAAATGTCCGCAGATGCAGAGCAGGAAACGTTTTTTTACTCTAAACTCTCTAGACCCGAATGAGTCTTACTTCGCAGCTAGCTCTTATTTATAAGCTGGAAGGGAACAAACATTCTTACAGGATCTTTAAGAAATAAATGAATACAGCAAGATTGCGGAATTTTGAACTGGAATTTTTATTATATGGATGCAGATGTTACATAGGAGAAATCTCCTTACAGAGATTGACTGTCTACGCATTTACCGGACTCTATACCGTTCCCAAGGAACAAGTGTCACCGGAGGCTTCCTGGCAATAGACAGACTCTGCCTCAGAGATTACAGATAAACTCTTACAGGACCTTTCTATTGGTTCAGCCACTTTAGGTTCTCACCAGTGCCGAGCACACTGATGCGCAGGCTTCCAAACCAGACTCTAAGACTTATCAAACTCTTCGTGATGCAAGCAGATCAGACACAAATGTCCGCAGATGCAGAGCAGGAAAAGTTTTTTTACTCTAAACTCTCTAGACCCGAATGAGTCTTACTTCGCAGCTATCTCTTATTTATAAGCTGGAAGGGAACAAACATTCATGAGTGCGCTCTGTACAGACTGATGACTCAAAAACACAAGTACTCAGGCAGAT
The DNA here is from genome assembly GCA_031772625.1 of Pinus tabuliformis. NCBI lineage: Eukaryota > Viridiplantae > Streptophyta > Pinopsida > Pinales > Pinaceae > Pinus > Pinus tabuliformis. Next base: position 1,058,288,232 of record CM062818.1, read on the forward strand.
CTGAATAGATCGCTTAAAGCAAGATTCGGGCATAGGACAATATCGTCCTATGTTATCTCGTCCCTACTCTTTATCAGAGAGCCCGAGGCATGTGGGGACCCAATCTTAGTACCAACAGACTATTTACACAGAGGAAATTCATAAGTGAACCCTCGAAAGACTAAAATGACATAAATATGAGATTTGCAAATCTTAAAGGTTTGTACAAAGTGGAAATTCCAGAGCGAGGGAATCCACGAAAGCTCGTCCGGCACCATAGTCGGCCAGAAAGACATCACTCAATCCATAGTATAGTATTCTATCTGAGGATGTGTATAATGTTGATATCTGAATCTTTCGATCAGAGAATTATTAAAGTATTGCACTCTTATTTCTTTCTCTGATTCCCACATTTGTGAAATATTTTGGTTGGGTGGTTCCAAAAAGTTGATGGGTTGGAAAGGATTTGATGTGATATCAACCTGATGGTGGAAATCTTCATAATTAGTACTATGGGATATCATCCTTGCCTTGTACTGGTTTGTGACAAACCATCTGATATGACCACAGCGTCGGATTGCTTGCAGAAAAGATAGATCACTGATGTCGGCAACATTTTATATCTTTGTATACAATTCCATTCATATGGGAAAATGGTTCACTGAAACCAGGGATTTTAAGCATATGGAGTGTATACGGCTTGATGATTAGAGCTGAAAGGCCATATATCTGCCACCACTCAATGAACCATTCTGGTGTAGGATCTTCTTGTTCCAAGGCTTCTGCTGACATACCTTCAAATAAAAATGAGGACTGTATAGAATAAAATAAATTGGCTGAGCAATTTTGGAGATTCATAGCTGTATAAAAACATTCTTTTTGTCTGTCAGGGTCATAATTTTCTCTGTGAAGAGGGTTATCAAACCTTCTCAGTGTGATGTGGCAGCTTGTCATCCGATCATCATCCTCATCATCTCTCTCAAGAGTATAGTGTATGTTGTCAATGTATTCCAAATATTCCAGAGCATCCACTGCTTCTTGATTCATTTCATCTTGCATTGTTTCTGTCCATAGATAAGGAATATCTTCTCGATGTCTAATTTCTTTGATTGGGTACCAATCTACATCATGGATAAGTACTGGAGTTTCAAGCATATAACTTACCCATCCATTTGGTGTTTCTATTTCAACAGTACTTTCCCTTCTCTTGATATAATTGCAATGTAGACTTAAAATTGAATGTTCTGACAGAAATTCTCTACTCAGCATATCTGCAAAATTGTTCTTATCACCTTTAACAAATTCAACATCAAAATTGTACTGGCTTAACTGCATGATCCACCTGACCATAGCAGCATCCTCAAAATCACATTTATGAATTGCAAATTTCAATGCCTGGCAGTCTGTCTTAACAGTAAATTTGGTGTGGATAACAAAATCCCTGAATTTTTCTATTCCTAAACAAACTGCTCTGAGTTCTTTCTTCAAACTTGACCAATTCAATTGATTTTTTGCCCATAATCCAGATGCATATTGGCAGATTTCAATCTCACATTTGCTGCTGGGATTCTTCTGACATAAAATTTCTCCCCATCCTTCATAATTGGCATCTGTCATAATCATTTTTTCCCATTCTTCTCTGATAGGGGAGAGTGGCTGAATATTTCTGACTTTTTCTTTTATTGCCATGACTGCTTGTGTGCAATCATTATTCCATGGAATTGGATCCTTTTAAAGCCTTTTGTTTAATAATTTCCTCTCTTGTGCACAATGCTTCAGAAACTTAGAAATGTAATTCAAACTTCCCAAAAACCTTTGCAGTTGAGTTTTATCCTTGATTTCATCAGGAAAGTGATCAACAAAATTTAAACTTCTTTGGATTACAGTATAGGATCCGTACTGTATATTGTAACCCAAAAAGTCTATCATTGGCCGGAATAGTTTCATCTTGCATTCTGATAATACTATACCCATTTCTTTGACCCTGCGAAGAAAGATTTTCAAATGTTTAACATGGTCAGCAATATTATCAGAATGAATCAATAAATCATCAATATATTTTTTGAGTAATTCTTCCATTCCTTCAAAAGTTTCATCCATTATTCTCTGAATAGCCGAAGGAGCATTGATCAACCCAAATGGCATGATATTCCACTCATAATGCCCCCCAGTTATAGAGAATGCAGTCTTCCATTTGTCTTCTTCCTTGATCCCTACTTGCCAAAAACCAGATTTGAGATCAAATTTAGAGAATATCTTGGATCTTGATATCTGGGCGAGTATGGAGGATGGTTTTGGCAAAGGATATGCATCATAATCCAGAATATTATTCAGAGGTTTATAATTTACAACCAACCTTGGTTTTCCTCTGGCTATTTCAGCATGTTTATTAACATAGAATGCAAAACATGCTATGGGGCTCTTACTCTTCCTGATAAGCCCTTTCTTCAAAAGATCTTTAATTTCTTCTCTGCAGAGTTTCATCTGTTCTTCATTCATTGCCACTGCTTTAGATCTTCTTAATTTTCCACTGAAGTCTTTCTTGAGAGGAAGTTCTACTTCTTGTTTCTTAATATGCCAAAAGGCATTTGGATCATCTGAACAACATTCTTTGAACTGGGAAGTGAGCTTTGCTATCTCAGAAGCATATTTTCCGTTATCCAGATGTTCTTTTGTTTTCAATACTTCCCTTTTCACTTCCATCTTTGCCAAAAGATTTTCCATCCTTTCAATTCTCTTAATCCTCATTGGAGAATTAGAGTTGATAAATGGGAAAAAGACTTCTTTATTATCAAAATTAATAAAATATCCATACCTCTGGGATTTTTCATCAAATTTTTCTCCATGCATGCTAAAATTCTGAAAAAATGGTGTCCCAAGGTACATTGCACAATCCAATCCTGGAACAACAAGACAAACTAGATGAACTCCAATTTTTTCTGTAAGCAGAACATCAATTTCTGCTTCGTGCTTTGTAGGGATGTCACCACTTGCAGTGATTACCCTTGGACATGTTGTTGGTATTCTATGATGCATGCCAACCACTGTATCACTTACAATATTTAGCCTGGAACCAGTATCCATAAGAACTTTCCAGAACTCATACTGGTGTCCAATCCTTACCTTCATTTTGACACAATACATGACATCTCTATTCATGCTATTGCATCCAAAATCTGTTCTTGCTACCTCTTCTTCTTCTTCTTCTTCTTTTTCTTTGTTATACTGTTGTTGAATTGGCCCTGTATGATAGGTCCAGTTTTCTGTCTTCCCTGAAATAGGATCTTGTGATGAAGAAGCAAAAGGAGCTTGTGCATTTAACATCTTTAGGCTTAACTCATTGTGCCTTTCAACACACAATTTTCTATTCTCTTTGATTGTTTTCCTTAATTCTTTTATTGCCTGATGCACTGCAGGTAAAGTCTGCGGCAAGTCTTCTCCAAAATCTTCATTCTTAAACTGTCTGGTTAATGCTTCAACAGAAAAAAGAGTAGCAGGGGGCACATACCCTTTATTTGGAGAATTCTTTGAAGTAGAGGGTGCTTTCTTCAAATGTTCTGTCAGCAAAGATATGTACATTTCTTTCATTTGCCGATCTGTAGCAGCCATCATTTGTGCAAAAATATTCTTACTGATTTCATCATAATCTGTCTTCATCTTCCTGACTGCATTGCATGTACAAATATCAGGATCATCACAATCACAGTATTTACATTCTGTACAATGGGGATCATTACAGAATTCTTCATCAGATGATTCATCTGAATCAACAAAATTAAATTCATTTTCAGATTCTGAATCAGAAGATACCAATTCATCACAGCTACTAGGAAGATAGAATGAATTTATCTTTCCTTTCTTATTTCTATACTGGACTTTCTTTTTAGAAGAGTCTTTCTTTTTATTTGGACAATTTGGAGCTGTGTGACCTTTTTTGTTACAGTTGTAACAAATTATTTCTCTATCCTTAGAAAACATCTTTGTATGCTTGTAGGGTTTTGCTTTGTAATGTTTTCCTTTTGGCTTATCATGGGAGATCTGGGAATTCTTCTTGAAATGTCTTTTTCTCCTCTTATTCCCCTCAGAATTGCCAGCTTTACCAAGATGCCATTGTTTGCAGAGCTGTTGATATCCATGTGGCTTTTTAGGGTTGGTTGCTGCTCTTGCAATTTTCATTTGTGAGCACAATTCTACAATGATTGCTTTTACAGCTTGTCTGATTATGCCAAATTTATAGTCCCCAACCTTCCCTGGTAATTTATTGACAATAGCTGAAGAGACCCATTGGGGAAGGGATGCAACAAAAATTTCCTTCCATTTTGGCTCAAGAATGAGATCTGGAGTCAATGTATGCAGTATGTGAAGGAATTCATTAAAGTATTCATCAAAATGTTGCATATTATGCAACTTCATGGCCAGCAAAGTAATGGTTGTAATATCATTGGTTATCTGAGGAAAACCAATGAAATTGACTGTAATAGCATAAAGAAGCTTTCCTATCATATTGCTGACAGGCAAACTAGTGACAGGATCTATGTGAGTAGATCCATCTTCATTTTGGACGACTGCTTGTTCCCATCCTGCAAGGAGACTAGGATCTTTTAATGTCTCAACTTTTAGCCAAGAATCCAATGTTCCTTCAAATCCTCCTATTATCCTCCTTGTTGCATTAATAGGACCTATATCATCAGCAAGATAAGTCCTATAACATACAAGCATGGAATGTAAAACAGACATAATTTCAGCCTCTGTGCAATTATCAATATTCCATGAGTAGGTAGAATTTGCAGACCAATCCTTATGGTATTTAGATTTCATAAGATCTCTTCTATCAGGAGCAGGGTTCCAAGTAGTCTCCCATCTTGACCTAGATGATGTAGCATTGACTTGATCCTCATTATCAGGTTGCTCCTGGTCTTGATCTGTCAAAGATAAGTTATTGATACAGGTTTCAAGCTCTTCAATTTGAGGTTCTGCTTCTATCTTGTGAAGAGTCATATCCCCGAAAGATGTTTCTGTCTTATGGAAACTTGTATCAAAACTTTCTTCTTCTCCTCTAGTGTAAGAATCTTCAGTCATGAAATTAGAAGATTCTGGTTTGCTGGATCCTTCAGTTTCTTTGGATTGCTTTATGGCAGGATGTGGGCTGAAGAAACTGGGATTTGCAAACAGAGAATATGGATGAGAGGAAGTTGGCGGTGGAAAGGTTATAGAGCTGGGTGTTCTAATAAGGCTTTCCACAGAAGGAGTAATAGAATATGGAACAGAAGTCTTGGGTTCTGAAAATATAGTTGCAGATTTATAGGCCTCAACCCTAGGCTTCTTCTTCAAGGATTCTATTCCTTGAGTTACTTCCCATACTTGTTTTTTTACAATATCCAAAGAATTACTAATCTTTACAATTTCTTTTCCATGAGCAGTGGTGGCATCATGGGTTTTCTTATCTATTTGCCCTGTTTGTAAAGATAGTCTGTCAAGACTCTTAGCTAGAGCCTTATCATTTTCTGCCAAAGTTGTAACACTGCTATTCAAACATACTGTATTGTAATCTTGTTTTCTAAGAATACTTTCCAGCATGGTCTTCATCTCAGAATTAGCAGTTTCAATGTTTTCAAATTTAGAGCTGACAAATTTCTCAAGACTGGATAAAGCTAAATTTGTCCAATTAGTAGCAGCCACAGCATCTCTTGCTACTAGGTTAGAATCATCAACATGAGATGGAAGTAATTTGTACAATTTTCCATCTTGGTTTTTTATCACAAAATTTTTCCAAGGAGGAAACTCTGTGTCTGTTTCTAAAAGGCTCCCATCAAGGAGTTCCCACTTGTGCTTATTTGGGGTCCCAGTCCTCATCATGTTTACTTGGAACTGAGAACAAATCTTTCTTAGTAGTTTTTCTCCTTCAATTTGAACAGCAATCAGAGACCTGGGAATATTTGGCTTATTTAGCATACTCTGAATTTTTGGCTGGAAAACATGTGCTTTCAAGGGAGGAGGAATTACTACTGGATTTTCTTTCATCTTTTCTTCTACAAATTTTTCTGGATCCTTGATTCTTTTCTGTTTAGCCTGGTTCCTGAATTGTTTCATCAAGGAATGTTCTATTTTATTTGCAGAAGGATAATACCATTCATAGAATGATATCCATTGATTTTCTGCCTTCATCCATTCTTTCCAATTTTCAACATTCTGTCTGTTGAAGGCAGGACGATCATTCTTTGGAAGAAGCATTACTTCTTCAAAATACAAATGTTCTTTTTCATGAGTAAACATATCCCAATTGAACATTTTCTTTTTCCATTGATCATCAGGATCATATGGACTAATTCCTTTGAAAATCTTTAGAAAGGCAATTATCTCTGAATCAGAAGGAATTTCTACATGTCTTGGAATCTTATCAATGGGATTTCTTCTGTATTCAGGAATAGGTGAAGAATCAACATAACCTAAACCATAGGTAGAAGAACTGGATACAGTATGTACAAGTAGTTCTTCTTGTGGATTAAAAAATATAACCTTTTTGTAATTTTCTTCAGATGAGTCAGATGAAGGAGTGAATCTGATCATGTTTATCCTATGACGGTCTGATGACTCCCCATGTGGAGTTGGTGGTTCTGAAGAAAATTGACAGAAGGTCTTGGAGCAGTGTGGATGGTCACAGACTAAGCTAAAAGGCTGAGATGAGCTTGGCTGTGAAAACATTCTTCTGATAGAATCATACACTGCTTGGTCTATTACAAACTGTGGGGGTGCAGGAGACTGTTCAAGATGTAATTGACTGATTGTAGTGGGAATTGCAGAGACAGAAGTAGAGGTTCCTTCATTCTGAAATGTGTTAACTCTGGGAAATCTTGTGGTAACCTTTCCATCTATCTCTGTTATTATTGATTGTGCAGCAGCAACAGGTTTCTTCGTGGGTTTTCCCCAATTAGTTACCCAATCATCAGGCGGACATAAGTCATTTCTGGATACATAGACTAGTGCTACTGGATTACAAGATGAATCATACTGGATAAGAGTGACTCGGCCTTCATCTTTATCAGGGGTATGCAAAACAGCAGGGATTGTTGTATTATAAAATCTAACAAAAGTAATATAAAAAATGGCCAAATTTTTTGATTTTGCTTTGAAGTTTTGATATCCGGCAGTCTGGATTCCTAAGGTTAGGCATTGTAGGACATTTGGGTCGTCGAGTGCAACAAAGAAATCTGGAAAAACATCATACTGAACAGGGCCTTCAGCAAGGCTTGTTTCAATGCCACCTATCATGGCCTGAGTGAATGTGGTCCATCGATTATCAAATAGGGCTGAGAACACATAAGCTTTTTGCCCTTTTCTATGTAATGCATTCAGTCCTATCCTCACCATCCCCAGATGGACATACTGGTAACCAGCTTTGAGAGCAGATTTGATATGTTTGGCTTCCAGGAGAGATATAGTTAACATAGCATTCAAAGTTAAATCTGCTTTTATGGATTTTTCTTTGATTTTGATCTGACTAAGGGCACGGAAATTAAAAGAGGATAAATTTTTGTATATATCATGTGGAGACACTGGTGGAAGTTTCCAATTAACAGAGGGATCTGTTTCTTCTTGTTCTATGATAGCAGAATTACCAGAAGTAGATTCAGATCTACATAACCCTTCTAATGCAGATTTTGATTTTTCTTCATCTTTCATAGTTCTAAAGTGCTTAGATCCAAAAATAGACTCAGAAGATTCAGCTGAAGAATGTCTAGGAGCATCCATTTTTAGTATAGATAAATACCCGATCAAAAGTCTTGCAGAAAATGATGAGAAGAATTGCGGTCTTCTTCTGAAGGAGAAATTGCGGCAAATTCTCGTCCAACGTCTTCAACGCTCTCCAACGCCAACACCGGCAACAACGAGCTCGAACGCTATTCAGGACTCAAGCGAATTTTTTCACTCAAACAATATCTCACAGCAAAATATCAACTCAAACAATACTTGGCTCTGATACCATCTCTTACAGGATCTTTAAGAAATAAATGAATACAGCAAGATTGCGGAATTTTGAACTGGAATTTTTATTATATGGATGCAGATATTACATAGGAGAAATCTCCTTACAGAGATTGACTGTCTACGCATTTACCGGACTCTATACCGTTCCCAAGGAACAAGTGTCACCGGAGGCTTCCTGGCAATAGACAGACTCTGCCTCAGAGATTACAGATAAACTCTTACAGGACCTTTCTATTGGTTCAGCCACTTTAGGTTCTCACCAGTGCCGAGCACACTGATGCGCAGGCTTCCAAACCAGACTCTAAGACTTATCAAACTCTTCATGATGCAAGCAGATCAGACACAAATGTCCGCAGATGCAGAGCAGGAAAAGTTTTTTTACTCTAAACTCTCTAGACCCGAATGAGTCTTACTTCGCAGCTAGCTCTTATTTATAAGCTGGAAGGGAACAAACATTCATGAGTGCGCTCTGTACAGACTGATGACTCAAAAACACAAGTACTCAGGCAGATCTAAATAGATCGCTTAAAGCAAGATTCGGGCATAGGACAATATCGTCCTATGTTATCTCGTCCCTACTCTTTATCAGAGAGCCCGAGGCATGTGGGGACCCAATCTTAGTACCAACAGACTATTTACACAGAGGAAATTCATAAGTGAACCCTCGAAAGACTAAAATGACATAAATATGAGATTTGCAAATCTTAAAGGTTTGTACAAAGTGGAAATTCCAGAGCGAGGGAATCCACGAAAGCTCGTCCGGCACCATAGTCGGCCAGAAAGACATCACTCAATCCATAGTATAGTATTCTATTTGAGGATGTGTATAATGCTGATATCTGAATCTTTCGATCAGAGAATTATTAAAGTATTGCACTCTTATTTCTTTCTCTGATTCCCACATTTGTGAAATATTTTGGTTGGGTGGTTCCAAAAAGTTGATGGGTTGGAAAGGATTTGATGTGATATCAACCTGATGGTGGAAATCTTCATAATTAGTACTATGGGATATCATCCTTGCCTTGTACTGGTTTGTGACAAACCATCTGATATGACCACAGCGTCGGATTGCTTGCAGAAAAGATAGATCACTGATGTCGGCAACATTTTCAATATCTTTGTATACAATTCCATTCATATGGGAAAATGGTTCACTGAAACCAGGGATTTTAAGCATATGGAGTGTATACGGCTTGATGATTAGAGCTGAAAGGCCATATATCTGCCACCACTCAATGAACCATTCTGGTGTAGGATCTTCTTGTTCCAAGGCTTCTGCTGACATACCTTCAAATAAAAATGAGGACTGTATAGAATAAAATAAATTGGCTGAGCAATTTTGGAGATTCATAGCTGTATAAAAACATTCTTTTTGCCTGTCAGGGTCATAATTTTCTCTGTGAAGAGGGTTATCAAACCTTCTCAGTGTGATGTGGCAGCTTGTCATCCGATCATCATCCTCATCATCTCTCTCAAGAGTATAGTGTATGATGTCGATGTATTCCAAATATTCCAGAGCATCCACTACTTCTTGATTCATTTCATCTTGCATTGTTTCTGTCCATAGATAAGGAATATCTTCTCAATGTCTAATTTCTTTGATTGGGTACCAATCTACATCATGGATAAGTACTGGAGTTTCAAGCATATAACTTACCCATCCATTTGGTGTTTCTATTTCAACAGTACTTTCCCTTCTCCTGATATAATTGCAATGTAGACTTAAAATTGAATGTTCTGACAGAAATTCTCTACTCAGCATATCTGCAAAATTGTTCTTATCACCTTTAACAAATTCAACATCAAAATTGTACTGGCTTAACTGCATGATCCACCTGACCATAGCAGCATCCTCAAAATCACATTTATGAATTGCAAATTTCAATGCCTGGCAGTCTGTCTTAACAGTAAATTTGGTGTAGATAACAAAATCCCTGAATTTTTCTATTCCTAAACAAACTTCTCTGAGTTCTTTCTTCAAACTTAACCAATTCAATTGATTTTTTTCCCATAATCCAGATGCATATTGGCAGATTTCAATCTCACATTTGCTGCTGGGATTCTTCTGACATAAAACTGCTCCCCATCCTTCATAACTGGCATCTGTCATAATCATTTTCTCCCATTCTTCTCTGATAGGGGAGAGTGGCTGAATATTTCTGACTTTTTCTTTTATTGCCTTGACTGCTTGTGTGCAATCATTATTCCATGGAATTGGATCCTTTTGAAGCCTTTTGTTTAATAATTTCCTCTCTTGTGCACAATGCTTCAGAAACTTAGAAATGTAATTCAAACTTCCCAAAAACCTTTGCAATTGAGTTTTATCCTTGATTTCATCAGGAAAGTGATCAACAAAATTTAAACTTCTTTGGATTACAGTATAGGATCCGTACTGTATATTGTAACCCAAAAAGTCTATCATTGGCCGGAATAGTTTCATCTTGCATTCTGATAATACTATACCCATTTCTTTGACCCTGCGAAGAAATATTTTCAAATGTTTAACATGGTCAGCAATATTATCAGAATGAATCAATAAATCATCAATATATTTTTTGAGGAATTCTTCCATTCCTTCAAAAGTTTCATCCATTATTCTCTGAAAAGCCGAAGGAGCATTGATCAACCCAAATGGCATGATATTCCACTCATAATGCCCCCCAGGTACAGAGAATGCAGTCTTCCATTTGTCTTCTTCCTTGATCCCTACTTGCCAAAAACCAGATTTGAGATCAAATTTAGAGAATATCTTGGATCTTGATATCTGGGCGAGTATGGAGGATGGTTTTGGCAAAGGATATGCATCATAATCCAGAATATTATTCAGAGATTTATAATTTACAACCAACCTTGGTTTTCCTCTGGCTATTTCAGCATGTTTATTAACATAGAATGCAAAACATGTTATGGGGCTCTTACTCTTCCTGATAAGCCCTTTCTTCAAAAGATCTTTAATTTCTTCTCTGCAAAGTTTCATCTGTTCTTCATTCATTGCCACTGCTTTAGATCTTCTTAATTTTCCACTGAAGTCTTTCTTGAGAGGAAGTTCTACTTCTTGTTTCTTAATATGCCAAAAGGCATTTGGATCATCTGAACAACATTCTTTGAACTGGGAAGTGAGCTTTGCTATCTCAGAAGCATATTTTCCGTTATCCAGATGTTCTTCTGTTTTCAATACTTCCCTTTTCACTTCCATCTTTGCCAAAAGATTTTCCATCCTTTCAATTCTCTTAATCCTCACTGGAGAATTAGAGTTGATAAATGGGAAAAAGACTTCTTTATTATCAAAATTAATAAAATATCCATACCTCTGGGATTTTTCATCAAATTTTGCTCCATGCATGCTAAAATTCTGAAAAAATGGTGTCCCAAGGTACATTGCACAATCCATTCCTAGAACAACAGGACAAACTAGATGAACTCCAATTTTTTCTGTAAGCAGAACATCAATTTCTGCTTCGTGCTTTGTAGGGATGTCACCACTTGCAGTGATTACCCTTGGACATGTTGTTGGTCTTCTATGATGCATGCCAACCACTGTATCACTTACAATATTTAGCCTGGAACCAGTATCCATAAGAACTTTCCAGAACTCATACTGGTGTCCAATCCTTACCTTCATTTTGACACAATACATGACATCTCTATTCATGCTATTGCATCCAAAATCTGTTCTTGCTACCTCTTCTTCTTCTTCTTCTTCTTTTTCTTTGTTATACTGCTGTTGAATTGGCCCTGTATGATAGGTCCAGTTTTCTGTCTTCCCTAAAATAGGATCTTGTGATGAAGAAGCAAAAGGAGCTTGTGCATTTAACATCTTTAGGCTTAACTCATTGTGCCTTTCAACACACAATTTTCTATTTTCTTTGATTGTTTTTCTTAATTCTTTTATTGCCTGATGCACTGCAGGTAAAGTCTGCGGCAAGTCTTCTCCAAAATCTTCATTCTTAAACTGTCTGGTTAATGCTTCAACAGAAAAAAGAGTAGCAGGGGGCACATACCCTTTATTTGGAGAATTCTTTGAAGTAGAGGGTGCTTTCTTCAAATGTTCTGTCAGCAAAGATCTGTACATTTCTTTCATTTGCGGATCTGTAGCAGCCATCATTTGTGCAAAAATATTCTTACTGATTTCATCATAATCTGTCTTCATCATCCTGACTGCATTGCATGTACAAATATCAGGATCATCACAATCACAGTATTTACATTCTGTACAATGGGGATCATTACAGAATTCTTCATCAGATGATTCATCTGAATCAACAAAATTAAATTCATTTTCAGACTTTTTCCTTCCTGGAGAGGCTTGAATGAATGGCTTCTTGCACAAGAAGAATGGAATCAGTGATTTGCCTATTAGGCAAGAAACCTCCTTGATTTTCAGAGATCAAAGAGGGAAGGAGGGGTTTGAGGCGAGAGGCTAGAATTTTGGACAGAATTTTATAGGAAGAGTTGCAGAGGGAGATGTTTCAGAATCTGGAGAAGGAAGTGGGCCGATTTTCTTTGGGGATGAGGGCAAGAAAGGTGGAGTTGATGAACCCTCCTATTTTACCCTTTCTCTGCATCCACCTGATCATCTTAATCAAATCCCTTTTTATAAGACCCCAAAACACCCTATAGAAGCAGATGGGAAATCCATCAGGCCTAGGTGCCTTATCAGGATGCAGATTCCAAATCGCTCTTCTGATTTCCTCTTCTTCAATTTCCTTGTTTAGACTGTCATTCATCTCCTTAGTGATTCCTTTGGGTAAGTGTTGGAGCAAATCAGTGTAATCCTCTTCACCTTTGGTTTCAGTTAGGAGATTTCTGTAATGCTCAGAGGCGGCCTTTCTAATGGTCTCTTGGGTGCTGTGCAGATTTCCTTCATTATCCAAAATTGAGCTTACATTGTTCCTAAGCTTTCGAGCAGTGGCCTGTTTGTGAAAATAGGCTGTATTTTTGTCTCCTCCTTGGAGCCATAATTGCCTTGATTTTAAACGCCATTTGGTTTCTTCCTCCCTGTTTATGTGGCTCAGCTGTGTATAGAGAGCGTTTTCTTGCTCCTTGTTTTGCTGAGATAGGCCATGTTCTTCAATCCTTAATTGGACGCTCTCAAGATCACTCTTAATTTTCTTTTTAACCTCCTCGGGTTAGTTATAATTCTCTTTGGCCCATTCCTTTATCACCTGTTTGGTTCTTTTTAATTTAGTTTCCCAGATGAAGCCAATTCCAATTCCAAAGGGGGCTGTATTTAAATGGGATAGGCCCGAGGAGGCAATGCGTTTCTAGAGTGAGAGTAATAGGGTAGTGATCGGATGCTAAGGTATTGAGGATGTTGGCATATCCTACAGAAAAGGAAGAGATGTATGAGATGTTAACTAAAAATTTGTCAAGCCTCTCCATTATATTGGCGATGCCAATCCTAGGTTACTCCAAGTGTACCTGCAATTTTTAGGAACAACATCAACTAATTCATGATCTTGAAAGATAGCCTCCATTCGACTTCTGAAGGGATCTGGAGTAAAACATCCTCCCCTTTTTTCATTGGCATGCAAGACTAGATTGAAGTCGCCTGCTACTATGATGTTTGAATTTGGCTCCCCATCGATACTTGCCCTTAGATCATCCCAACATATTTCCTTTTCTCTGTAATGGTTGGGGCTATAAACATTATAAATAATTGTTGTATGGTTGCCTGTTCTGCTGTCCAATACGGTTTTGATCCAGTGCTGGTGGAGATTTGTTGAAGTGCAGTTCCATTTACTATTGTCCCAGATGGTGACAATTCCTCCGGAGGCTCCTCTTGAGTCACTGATGCATCCTATAGTGTTTCTGCTGATCTATTATTCTTCTCATTTCATGTTGATCTTGTTTTGTCTCCTGTATCAACATAATTTATGGCTTTTCATAGTGAATTAGGTCTCTAAGGGCAGCAACTTTGGAGGGGTTCCCTAAACCCCTGCTGTTCCAAGATAAGATTTTCATCATTGGGTATTGGGCATGCGGAGAGGTGCTCGCCTCTCTTGTTCTTTGTGACTTGTCTCTTTCTCTTGATGCCCCAGAATGAAAAAATTCTATTGGTGTTTGCATTCCCATGGATATATCTTTCTGAGCGTTCTTATCCCTGTGTTGCTTGGATGATTTCCTTCCAGGTCCCGGTTTTTTGTAAATGTCGCTGGATGTTCCATGTTTTTTCGAAGAGCTTTTGGTTATTATGGATAGAGAGGGCTCAAGGGATGCCTGCGAAGGGATGATCTAGGAAGGGTGGGGGTCAAAAGGCTCAGATAGGGCTAAGGGCGGCAAGGGGGGATCTTTTGGAGGAGACTCAAAGAGAACAAGAAAGGGGTTAGAAGAGGGGGGGAGGGGCGGATCAGGCAAGAGGGGAACAGATGGAGAGGAGGAGGAAGGATGCGGAGCAGAGGGTCCAGGGTTATCAGAAACCAGGGGAGGCTTGGATGAAGGGGCAGACTTCTTCTTTTTAACTGATTCCCAATGGCCTTCCTGCTCATCACTCTCTGCATCAACAAGCTTAGAACATCTATTAGCAAAGTGTCCATATTCGTGACATACCTTACATTTAAATGGTATATGCTCATAGTCCAGTTGCTGGACATGACTCCATTCGTCCACTTTCAGCTTTATTGCTTCAGGCAGTCCTTTGCCCAGATCCACTTCGACACAGATCCTTGCACAGGCTTGCATGTTATCCTTTGGCTCGCTACAATCAATATATTTGCCTACAGCGTTCCCAATGGCCCGAACAGACTCATCTCCCTAGCAATGGAGAGGGAGGTGAGGTAGACGGACCCAGACCGGAACAGCACTGGGAACATCCAGCGCGGGGTCAAATTCTGGGGTCCATTTGTTGAGGTAGAGACCCCTGGAGTCCATGAAATACGACCTGTTTCTGAAGATCAAATCCTTGTCCTCTTTGGATTCGAAGTGGAATGTATAGTACCCTTTTCCACAAAACCTAATTGATATTTTCCCTTGGATTTTATCTGACCAGTTTCGTTCAACCCATCTTTGAACTGTTCTTGGATAGGGCCAGAGGCCTGTGAATTGCCCTATGAGACCTTTTTCAGCAAGAGATAATGCTGCCATGCGAGGCAAGGTTGGAGGCAGTTTAACTTCTTGAAGAACATCTAATTTCTTGACAAATTTCGAAAGCGCGGGTCTGGGGTGTTGAGGAGGGAGTGATTTCACAAGATTTGAAAAGGCCTTTTGAGGATCGATTTCCTCTCGAGGAGAGCCCGGGGGGGCCATGGTGGGAGGCCAAGGCCCAGACAGCCACGGTGCCGAAGGAGGGGTGCAGTCTCAGAGGGCGCGCGCAGGCCAAGGCTCAGGTCCTGAGCGGCAGCGATTAAATTTTTAAATCCTTTCTTATGGCTGATAAAAACCCTAAGAAATGGCATGAAAGTAAAATGAAAAGTAAGGAAAAATGAAGAGCTCTTACCTACTGTTGACGGTTCGTGAAATGATTCCTTGGATCTCCCACACTGCTTGTCTGACGAATCAAGAAAATAGGGCAAAATATGCTCTCCAATTTACTCCAAGTGAAAATGGTAAAAATGTTTTTACTTTTAGTCTATTTATAAGTTTTAAAATAAATTTTTACCAATATTTTATTATTTTCCTCGATATCAGTGATGTGTGGTTGTCTTTGTGCAGTTACAGGTTCTTTTCAGTGGTTATAGTGATCATTTTTTATTGATTCAACGAGTTGTTGTTTTATCTCTTTTTTAGACTCGTTAAAAATAAACGAAAAAGGAACCCCCCTGGGGTCATCTTTAAGCTCTTTTCTGACTCTCTAAATATGAAAGATTGTCGAGTACTCGTCCTTTTGAACTCGTTAAATTAAATGAGTTGACATCATATCAGTATACGTTTACCCCGTTTTCGAGGTGGGATTGACTATTTATGAAAAATGTACACCTTCATCGACATGGTCAAGAGGTTCTCTCAAATATTGTGTTCTACATTTTCGGATTCGAGAGACAAATTATGAAAAGGGACATGATGGGGTTTTCTTTTTCGTATCTTTTTCAAACTCTCTAAATATGAAAAAGACATCGAGTTTTTCTTACGTCGAACTCGTTAAAAATTAAACAACGAAAGACTTGTCACCATGATGAGATCGAGCTTCTCCTTCCTAGGACTCATAAAACTTGCTACAATGGATTCATTCGAAGAATGAACTTATAATACAAGCATATTCTATCCCCTTCAAGCTTGTGATTAAAAATAACTGGGGTACTTGCTAGAAATAATGGGGAAAATGAAAGTGAAACATCTCTTGTATAGGTAGCATGTCGCTCTTAAACATGACACTCATATGTTTCTCGTGTCGGGTTTGGGATATCCTCGCTCAGTCACTTCTCTTTCTGAGTTTGGGTGATCCATTTTGCCTCTCATCTGACTATTCCATTTCGTCATCATGACCGTTGGTCCTATGTTGAGTCAAATGTTGCCACTCTCTAGAGTCGTGTCGCCGATATATTCAAGAGAAGTCCTATCTATAGTTTGTTACCTATACATTGTCTTACCTTTTGCTATAGTCTTGATCATACTCATTCATTCCACTTTATTCCTTGTTTCGTGTCGATGATGGGGGAATCATCATGGCCCTCCTTTGACGGGTCACTTCCTGTCGACTTTAGCTCATTATCCGAGAAGATGACTTAGAAACTCCCTTTTAGTACCTTAGAGCTTGCATGCCTTAATGGAAAGTTCTTCACATCTGGCGAAAGGTTTTCACTATTGGTCTTCGATCAGGTGATTCCACGAGTGTTCGACATCAACTTCATTTTCACATTCATGGATTTCACTATTGTACCTTGAGGACCATTATCATTATTGATGGTTTCTCTCATGCCCGTTAATGGTCTACATCATTGGCTGGTAATCAGGTGGTTTTCTAGCATGTTTGACTTCGACACATTCATTTGCATGTTAGAATTTTTACTTTGATCGAGTCAAGATGGAGCACAAGACCCTGAGTGTTGTCTGATATGACTCAGGTTGCGTGGAGTTATGTATTGTTCATGATTGCACACATGTTTCTTCTATACGGATGGTTGTGACCATACTGTGGGAATTTATATTTATGATGATGATCGTTCTATATCGAATGGTTGCATCCATGCCTTGGATCTTAGATTTACAAATGATCCTTTTCATTTGGATGGTTGTGCCCATGTCATGGATATTTTCACATAGTCCTTTATATCCGAATGGTTGCATCCATACCGTGGATTCAGGTTTTGATATTGTAGAACTTTTCTAGAAATCAGCTAGCTTTGATACCATGTAGAAATTCTCACTATAGATCAACAGATTATGCAATATACTAAAGCAAAATACAAGATCTACTTCTACAACAAACTTTGTGGAAGCTTAATCGAATATGAGCAAGATCAAATAGAACACATATACCTAAGAATGAGAAATAATCACACATGAAACACAGAAGAATAACTCGGGGAAAGCCTCAGCCTAAAACTCCAATCTCTGTATTATCATACAAGTGGAAATATGTTCAGATTACAAAAAGAATAAGCTCACAAGCTATCCTGCTCTCTCTGCAATCCCTCTGCTACTCATAGACAGCCAAGGCTTCTCAGAAACCTTCTCCTCTGCCCTCCAAGCCTCCTATTTCCTTGTGCAATTTTTCCTGGGGTCCAGTGCTTCCACTTGTGTGAATTCCCACCTCACACAGCTCACTTGGCTCAGAAATAATTGCACAAACCTAAAGGAGAAATCCTTCTACATGGATGAGTTTCCTTTATAGGAAAAATTCATCCAACTGATAGTACATTGTCCCTCCTCTGATCTCAACTGGGTCTCTGACTGAACTGACATGCATGAGTTATTTATGAGAGAATATTCCGTTATCTGAAGTGCAGTAGTTACATGCGTGCAAGAATTAACTAACTGAACTCACAATTAATTCAACAAACTGTTTGAATTAATCTAACTAGACTTGACTCAGTTAAATGAGCCAACTAATTACAACTCATCCTTATCTCTTTAACTGATGGATAAATTCCTCAATCAATGGAGAAACTATTGCATGTGCCCACATAGACTTCATGTTTGATTTTCTACAACTAATTAACTCATGGTGAATTAATTAATTATTTTACAAATAGCTGCTAAGATCAAATTCAAATTTTAACTCACTATTTTAGTTCAGGGACTAACTAAAATAGGAATCTATCCCGAACTGCTATTTTTAGCAATGCTATTTATAGCACTTCCATTTTTCATTCCGTACTGCTATGTCCAACACTGGTACCCAAACTGCAATTTATAGCAGTGTTATTTTTAGCACTTCTATTTTTAGCATTTCTTGTTGCCATTTTCAACACTCCCTCTCAACAAGAAAGGCATTCAACTTGAACCCGATCCTGAACCTTTGGAATGTTCTGCATGCAACACTTCTCCCAAGTGTGGTTGCTCCAGCAACTCAAAAAACAAAAAAACTCCCAACTAACCTCTCTGTTGGGCTAGAAACATACTCTGATGCTAAAGCTCCCTCTGCCGCTGACAAGTGCTCCCTCTCTGACCTAAGAGCTGCTGCAACACTCCATGCATCTCTCACTGTTGCACATCTCTCTGTGCCATCTTGAACTGGTGGAACACTCTTGTGCCTCTCGCATTGTTGCAGCCTGCTAGCTCTGCACTGTCTTGGGACTCCTGCACTATAGTTCTCTCTTCTGCTCCATCCGCATCTATCTCTACCCACTTAGCTAGTCCTGCTACTCCTCATCGAGGCTCCCGTAGCAAGGTCTCATCAAAGAGGTTGGGCACCTCAATGATCCTGCCCCCATTCCAGCCTTCTTGGGACTATCACTCCACATCGCCCCACCTCCGACCTGAGGTATGGATGCATGTGATCCCTCTGCCCACTTGACTTGAAATTCCCCCTACTAGAGGTCTCTGCCTGAGTATATGCCTCCACTCAATCTCCTCTCGGCTTCTCCAGTTGTGGTTGTTCCACAACCTCCTGAAACTGCTTCACCAATTGTGGCTCCTCCTCAATTGTCTGAGACTTCTTCTCGCGCTGCATGTTGAGCGGTAATTTACTCTCCCTCTCAACCACCAAGTATCTAACCTTTGCCTTGCTCCTCAAGGCTTTGCATGTATCTTTTACCTCAAGTGCATACAGGTTCTTGGCTAGCACACCAATCTGTTTCATCTTTCCCACCATCACGAAATTTTCTGGAAAAAGAGCTGATTTTAAATCAACGATATATCCCTCATCCGAACTTCGATTCAACCGATTTTTTTTTTGAATTTGAGTCTTTTTCCGCAAGGAATCTAGATATGCTATTTGTTTCTGAAAATTTTGCACAAAAATTTTCAGATCTACTCTGAAAACTCGCAGCCCAATTTTTTTTTTTACTTCGAATTCTCTTCTTCATACACTGTTCACTGCTCCGATAAAATTGGCTCTGATACCATCTAGAACTTTTCCACAAATCAGCTATCTCTGATACCATGTAGAAATTGTCACTGTAGATCAACAGATTATGCAATATACTAAAGCAAAATACAAGATCTACTTCTACAACAAACTTTGCGGAAGCTTAATCAAATATGAGCAAGATCAAATAGAACATATATAACTGAGAATGAGAAATCAATCACACATGAAACACAGAAGAATAACTTGAGGAAATCCTCAGCCTAAAACCCCAATCTCTGTATTATCTTACAAGTGGAAATATGTTCATATTACAAAAAGAATCAGCTCACAAGCTATCCTGCTCTCTTTGAAATCCCTCTGCTACTCATAGACAGTCAAAGGCTTCTCAGAAACCTCCTCTGCCCTCCAAGCCTCCTATTTCCTTGCGCAATTTTTCCTAGGGTCCAGTGCTTCCACTTGTGTGAATTCCCACCTCACACAACTCACTTGGCCCATAAATAACTGCACAAACCTGAAGGAGATAAATCCTTCTACATGGATGAGTTTCCTTTATAGGAAATATTCATCCAACTGATAGTACATTGTCCCTCCTCTGATCTCAACTGGGTCTTTAACTGAACTAGCATGCATGAGTTATTTATGAGAGAGTATTCAGTTATCTGAAGTGCAACAATTACATGCATGCAAGCATAACTAACTGAACTCATAATTAATTCAACAAACTGCTTGAATTAATCTAACTGAACTTGACTCAGTTAACTGAGCCAACTAATTAAAACTCATCCTTATCTCTTTAACTGATGGATAAATTCCTCAATCAATGGAGAAACTGTTGCATGTCCCCACATAGGCTTCATGTTTGATTTTCTACAACTAATTAACTCATGGTGAATTAATTAATTATTTTACAAACAGCTGCTAAGATAAAATTCGACTTTTACTTCATTATTTTAGTTCAGGGACTAACTAAAATAGGAATCTATCCCAAACTGCTATTTATAGCACTTCCATTTTTCATTCCTTGTTGCTATGTCCAACACTGGTACCCGAACTGCTATTTATAGCAGTGTTATTTTTATCACTTCTATTTTTAGCATTTCTTGTTGCCATTTTCAACAGATATCAAATATGTATATGTATATGCGTCCTTGATTTGCAAGTCTCCTGATAATGTTTGTTCTCGTCCTTGCAAAATCTCGTAAAGGATTTCAGCCATCACTCCCTATTCTGCCTTCATGCTTTAGATGGCATCTGTTACAAAGTATTTTGTCACGCCTCTTGCACTTCCCTGTGTCATACCTTGAAGTGACCAAAACTTGGCAATCATGTAGTGTACCCATCCTGATATGTAGTTCAGATCCTCCTGGAAACACTAATGAAAACATGACTAGAGCCTTCCCTGAAGAAGTAAGCTCTAAACCCCTAATTTTAGGATCAACGTGACTGTGACACTAGCAACTAGTGCTGGTGACAAGTTGCACCATACTGGCACCAGGTTGCCAATGCACTTTTTACTTGGATACTCACGCTTATCCCTAAAAGGAAAGTTTTCCCAAAGAGGACAAGAAGCTTCATGATCTAGAGGCTTCTAGAATGACGAGCTAGAGGTTATTCGGTGTGGATGTGGTCGAATTTTCCCAATATTGCCCTTTGATCTTATCCCTATGAGCTACCTTCTTAAGATGTGGGCCTTCTCCTATCTTTGGAGAGATCCTAACTTGTTATCGGGAAAACTAGTGTCCATTCAGAGCTGCTAGTCCCACTATGATGGGTAGCTATCTTAGAAACAAACAAACCAAAGTTACTTGTGTTTTCCTTTATGAGAGATAGATGAGAGACAAGTAAAGAGTACCAACCTCAGTCTTTCACTAGTCTCCTTGCTTGTTTCCTCTCTCCCTTGATAGAGCTTTCACCACTCCTTTCTCACCTGTCCTGCTTCAAAGAACACCTGTAGAGTCAAAGCAACAAAATACCATCAAAGCATAGAGATATATAACCATAAACAATATAGGATCAAATGTACATTAACCATACAAATGCATATATAAATACAAGATTCAGAGATATACAAGTATATGGAGGAAAACTCAAATAGCTTTATTGATAGAAGTAGTATAAGAGAGGATTACACCCAAGCTGTCTGATCTAGTGCCATCCTCCCAGCATGAAATCCCTCTTCACCTCATAAAAAGCAAGATCACCCAACAATACAATGTCTCAAAGAGAAACTGTTAGAGTCGGTCTAGTAGCCCTCCACCGGAGATCAAAGCTCTTTGCATTTCATGATTAGGTGTCCCATCAGTGTGATCATGTTACATTCTGTTAGGCATGCCATAGCTCTGGTGGAGGAGTTTGTGTCTTCTATTCCTCTCATGTTTGGCACTGCTGGTTCAGGTTTGCTTAAGTAAATAAAATCTTCAAAGGGTCATTCATCTTGTTTTAACTTTCGAGGTCTTAGGTCTAGGGTTGAGTCAATTTTTGTCTTGAGAGGTCATAAAGGACCAGCAGGCCAGAGGGATGTCCTTCATAAAACATCATTTCAATAATTCTCACTATTGTACAGCTAAATTTTCACCTTGTTTTCAAAACTCTGTTTTTGAAAAACAAAGGTCATTATCTCGTTTTTGTAAAAATTGTCAAAATTTCAAATTCTCCAAATGTTGAAGCGCAGCCTTGGTCTCCTTTGCCAAAGCATCTTAGAAGCTATCCCTGCAAAAATTTTCAGAAGAAATCATCATTTCAACCAATTTTTTTAAAAGAAAGGAAACCAGAAGTCAGAGCCAATTAATTCAAAAAGTGTCAACACTCAAACATTATAAAGTGGGTTTTGGGCAAATAAAAATCAAAAGGGAGCCTATAAAAGCACATCACTCTTCATTAGCAACTCATTTGCCTCTCACAAGCCAAGTGAATCCTTGCAAAGGTGATTTCAAGAGTCATTGAGCAAATTGGGCAGTTTCAGGGGCGCGCTATGCATCAGGGTGGGCGCGCTACGCATCAGGGGTGCGCTACGCATCAGCGCGATTTTCTCAGTGTAATTTTGTTCAGGCGCTACGCACCAGAGGGGCGCTACGCGTTGGGTTTTTCACCCAATAAACTGCCAGCAAGCTACCAAATCCTCTTTTTTCTCAAGCAAATTTCAGGTAGGCCTCTCCTCCATGGCTAGTTTTGGTTTTGCAAGATAAATGAGAAATTAATATGTTAAATGCCATGAAAATGAGAAGTTAAAACCCTACATTGTTGTGGAAAATTTAAAGACTTAGTGGTGCTAGGGTTTCAAAGTATTTTGTTGTCCAAGGTTGCCCATTTTTTATCCCTCTTTTCCCTCATCTTCACCAACATTCTCCTTCAAATTTTCCCATAAAATTTTATAATCTTCCTCTCTAAAATCCCTAAAACCTACTAAATTCCCAAACCCTACTTCACCTTAAAATCCCACAATATTATGATTTCCCATGTTGCCTTCCCTAAATTCCTTGTTTATGTTTATTGTCCCTAATTCCCTCATGTTCCCCTATCCCTAACAATCCCCTTGTATTTATGTCCCCTTGGTGACAGCATTTGAAAAAGTCAAACAACAGTTATTTGGGTGCAAAGTCAGCAATACATTTCAGCCATCTTGCCTTCAAAACCATGTCAGAAACCGAATCAGATTATGAGCAGAGTTATGACAGTGATTCAACACCGGAGGTAGAAGTGCCAAAGAGGCATCACAAGGGTGGTAAAGGTGGTTGGCATGTCAGGGAGGAGCCCACTTCTTTGGTTCATTTGCAAGCTTGTCCACTTGCAATGACATGTTTTCAGTATCAATCATGCTTTGGATATTGTGAGCGGATCTCACAAATTCAACATCACAGAGAACTAGTCCACTTGTTTGTCCTACATTTGCACAATGGTCATGTGAACCTTGCAGGAGTGGACTTCACCCTATCACCCGAAATTGTTGCTCAAGCCACCGAGATACCAAATGTTGGGGAGGAGTGGAACAAGCGCCAGCAGCTAGACAGATTTCATTATCAACCATATATCAAACCCGGGTGTATGAGACACCTAACTGCTATTTCTCCCTTCAGATTCCTAAGGGATGAGTATGCACCCTTGATGAGGCTCATTATGCGCTATTTCACTTATGAGGGCAGATTTTCACGTTTATATTCGTACCATATCCGTCTGTTGATGCATTTCACCCAGGTACGAATGATGAACATCCCATTTTTCATGTGCCGAAATATAGAGAGGATGGTGCCCTTAGTGCAAAGGAAGAACCCCGCACAGCAACACAAGAGTATATATCATTATGCATTAATCGAGATCATAGTGATGCATCAGTTGGCACAGCAGGGTATTGCTTGGGAGGATTTCATCTCTCGCGACTTCTTCACGTTGCCACAGCCACCCCCTGAGATTGTCCATGATGAGGGAGGGCCTTCACATCAGTTTCACACTCCAGAGCCCGAGCATGTTAGCACTCCAGCATGTGTTACATATCAGAGAGGCCACAGGGCCTTATTTGCATCTGCACGGTGAGTATTATCTCCACACCAGGTGGAAGGGGTCTCGCCTTCTTCATCAGCACAGCAAGTGTTATCTCCACATCAGGTGGAAGGGGCCTCGCTTTCGACAGCAGCACAAGTACAGGAGAGAGGCAAGTAGCCCATGATTGATGAGGGACCATCAGGTGATCCGGACATAGACATTATTGACCTTGACATCAGTTCTCCTAGCTCAGAGCTAAAGGAGATCATTCAGCAACAAAAGGCTGAAAATCACTTGTTGCAGCAGAAGTTGGAAATGGAAAATTGGACAATCAACTACTTAGAGCAGCGCAACAAACAGTTAGAGGATGAACACACTCTTGATGAGTTGCGGAGGATCCGAGAAGACCGGAACTTGGCTCGCAAGAGACCCGGTGATTTGACACCTATTGAGCAAGGGTCTATGCTCATTCAGGTGAACACTCATTTAGAGAAGTTGCTAGCCAAGGCAAACAAGGACAAAGATATGCTCCGCCACATGAAGAATCATTATTGGGCCCGCATGCATGTGTGCAAAGCGAAAATGAAGGTACTCAAAGGACGATTGGCCAAGGCACTAAAACGGAGGAAAAGACCCGATCCACTTCAGATTTTCGCTGAAGCCTCCTTGAAGGAGCATGGTGCTCAATGATACATCCCCAGCTCAAAATTCAGAAAATTTGGAGCAATTTTGGTCAATTTTGAATTTTTTTTGCTAAAAACAGGTTTTTGTCCTCAACGCGTAGCACGCCGCGCGCTACCCTGAAGATGGGGAGGTCCATTTCACAAAAACTCTACATTTTTGGATTTGTCATGACAAATTACACTTGCTCAGCCACTGCCAAGACATTTCATTGAGGTTTGGGCCCCCAAAAGGTCAAAAAACAAGCAAAAAATGACCTTCTGCCACTTTTTGGACACACAGGAAGCAGTCTTGGGATATTGCATTTTTGGAGGGGAAAATGGGCACCAAATTGAAAAATTCCACTTGGGCTGGAGAGTAGACATCCAGACCTTTCCAACACGCCCACGTGTGCCTCATTTGGATGCCGGGAAGTGCCCCAAAAGTGGGCTCAAAGGCGCGCTACGCGTTGAGAAATGGCGCGCTACGCATCAGGGAAATTTGCCAGGTTTTCATCTACAGCTCAGGACAACGCAGCTTTTGACTAGTTTTGACTTTTCATGGGATTTTTCACCCTCTTTGATGTAACTAATGTATTTACATGATGACATGACACTTTTTTATCTATTCTAGAAGATTCATTCATAAAATAGCAAAAAATTAATGAATGAATTGGTTTCCTAACTTATAGAGGCAAGTTGTTTTGATTGCCTAGATTGTAGTGCTCAGTTTAGAATTGGTTGAAACAGCTCCTAGGATGATGAGCTCGACCCCTAGAGGAAAGGAAATGTGTTAGCTTACCTATATTATGTGCTTTCTTAGTCATTTTCATGGTTGGACTCTTGAGGGATAAGCTTAGACTGTATTACTCTTTGTATCTCTGCAATTTTGGCAAAGGAAAGACCAGGGTTTTGCAGCACTATTTGGGATTCCTGTGGTGATTTGTGTTGATGGTGTGTTTCTCTCATGTACTTGTAAGTTTGTTATGTGTATCATTTTCCTACTCTTCTCTTCTGCAAATTAAGTAAATGAAGTGTTAAGGTAGAATTCATGGTTTCTATGCTCTGCCTTTAAGTTTGCTTAATATCTATGTTTTCATCTGTTTAAGGAGAACTCCTGATGGTTTCTCGCTCTCCTTCGCTCCTCACCAGTCATACCTATCCATTCAGTTCCTTCAAAGGCATCAAGACAATCTCCTACCTTGCCCCAAAAAGACCTCTGCAAAAACTGTATCTCATCCCCGCACCCAAAATTGCTATGCTCAGGTTTCCAACAAAACCCTAAAAATTTGAAATCAAATTTTCCCTATCAGTTTACTAGCCTAAAATCAGTGTTCTTTATTAGTCATCTCAGCCCTTTGAAAACCTTTTGCCGAGATAGACTCGGAGAGAGCCCTCTCCTGTTCTCGTAGGGCTAACTACGAGGCTAAGTGGTTTGATGTTGCCTTGGATTCTGCCTTCCTCAGCCTGAGGCAAATTCGAGCGCTAACAGAAACCAATAGCACTTCCTTACAAATTACAAAATTCCAGCCCTTGGATCTCTAGGATGAGGGATACATATATAGATGTTTGCAGGAGAGTGAGTTAGCTTCTAGGATTTTGATTAGTGTCATTTCACTGATAGTTCTTGGTTCCACTTGGAGATTTCATGATCTCTGACTCATCCCTGGGCAAATTCAGAGAGGCAAGTGTCATATGAGCAGTTTCTAGAAGATTATTTGAGTTTCCACCTAGCAAACTGCCTCTGCCATTTGTCTGCTCTCGCTCATCGTACCCTACAGAAGTGATTTTCAATATGCATCGCTCCCTTTGTGTGTAGTAAGTGAGATGCATCGCACCCTTAGCATGGAGCAGTCTGTATGGTCCAGTTTTGACCAGTTCTGAGAAGTTTTTCAGGGAGAACTTCTGGTAAATGATGTAATCAGTTGACCTTGATCCCTTAGGGTATGAAACAACAATTTTAGGGGTGTGACAGCCCTTGGTTTATTGACATATGTGATTGGGGTTGTAGTGCCCAAATATGTCTATAATAGTTGCCCCCTAAAGCATGAGGTCGTAAATCTTCTGATGTCGGGTGAAATGCTTTATCATGAGGATCCGAGGTTTTTCGAACTAGAAGGTGACCTGTAATAAGATACAATACAATACATTATCTTCATAATATTTTCATGATCTAGCTGAGGCGGGCATTCCCATGCTCAGCTTTATAAATTCATTTTCATGTACATAGGATAGACAACCGTCTGTGCGACAGATTGATGATTCTAGTAGAGCCATCATCCCTTAGCTTGGATGATTATCTGTGCAACTATGGTGTACATTTGATGTCTTTATTTTCCTGAATATATCGCAGCCCGGATGGACAAAATTAGATCCGGGGTCTTCAAACTCATTCAATCATCACCCGAAGTACAAGTCAATCCATGTGAAAAGATGTTCTGATGTCGAACATGGAAAGACATCACCTGATTACCAACCAATGATGTAAGTTGTTAACTGGTGTGAGAGGAATCACCGATAATGATGATGACCCTCAAGGTACTGCAGTACAATTCCGTGGTGTGAATACACGAGTCGATGTTGAACACCACACAAAATCTTTCAGTCAAAGGCTATTGATGTAAACCTGTCGCCGAAAGTGAGAAACTTGCCATTGAGGCATGCAAGCTTCAAAGTACTGAAAGGGTTGTTCCTAAGTCAACTTCTTGGATAATGAGCTGATGTTGAAAAGAAGTGACCCGTCGTAGGAGGGCCTTAATGAATCCCACATCTACGACATGGAACAGAGAAAATGATTTTGTGGAGGTGAAAACGATTTGATGATACAAGGTTTAGGGTGGCGGTCATGAAAAATGGAGAGTGAAGGTATTGCAGCGAATGAGGTGTTAGCTAGGTTGGTGAATTCTCTGAGCGACTTCTCTTGAACATATCGGTGACACTGGAATGGATTGGTAGCATTAACCCCAAAATGGATGGTACAGAGTACCAATGGTAATATGATCGGTGAACGGAATAACCCAACCTGACTCAATCATGGTGATGGAGTGAAAGTGTCATGTTCAAGAGCGACTTGCTACCAATGAAGTTCTTCAAGTTTTCTTCCCTTTTTCCCCAATCATTGCTGACCAGTACCTCTTTATTTTTGTCAAGCTTGAGGAGGATAACATATGCTTGTTCTATAATTTTCCCTTCGGGTAAACCTGTCGCTATGTTTTAACGAGCCTAGCGACAGTGAAGCTCGCTCTTGTCTGCATGGACAAGTTTGTCGCTATTGTTTTAACGAG
Source organism: Pinus tabuliformis (assembly GCA_031772625.1). Taxonomy (NCBI): domain Eukaryota; kingdom Viridiplantae; phylum Streptophyta; class Pinopsida; order Pinales; family Pinaceae; genus Pinus; species Pinus tabuliformis. Next base: position 1,058,316,026 of record CM062818.1, read on the forward strand.
TTTAACGACAATGATAACTCGATCCTTTTCAGTTTTAGAGAGTCTGAAAAGAGACAAAAAGGAAACTCCAATAGTCCTTTTTCGTAATATAATCTCTTAAGTCCGAAAAAGTATAAAATAATACAAAAGGGATGACTTTTCGAAAGTTTTAACGAGCCGAACAAGACAAGCGCTCGATCTTTTTGTGTAATGATCCCTCAGGTCCAAAAAGATTAAAATATAGAGTAGGTATGGCACTTCCAATCACTTTAACGAGCTGGAGAGGCCAATTTCTCAGCAATCTTTTTATATTTTACGAGTCTAAAAAGAGTTTAAAAGAGACTCGATTTTTGAGGAACGAATGATGTTTTTGGATAGAAACTGGTTCCAGGTAAGTTTGGAACTTTTCAATCACAGCAGTGTAAAGAAGGTGGCTAATAGAATCACTCGTCGCAGCTGTTCCTCAAAATGGTAAACAATCAAGTGGAGGCGTATGATCGGCTAAAAAAGAGTGGAAGTGATGGTAAGAACACGACCAAGGTTCAAAAGTTGATAGTAATGCAATCACAAAGGTTATTTACTGACGGTGGGTTCATTTTTTAATGAGCTTGAACTCTGGGGGAACATATTCTCATTGCTAGGTTTATTTTTTAACGAGCTTGAACTTCACGTAAACCTGCTCGTGATAATAGTCAGAGATGTTCAATTCACCATTAACACTATGTTCTTCTGACGGTCGTACTGCCTATTCAATTACTCCATCAAATTGATTAGAAATGTAAATACACTCTTGAAAAATGAGTTAAACACCAACATTTTACTTGAATTACATGAATAGTAACATAAAAGTAGTTTTTACCTCTCATTTTTACCATTTCATTCAAATTTGGTATTTTTGGAGCTCTGGAGGTGTTTCCTCCCTCGATTTTCATCAGCTGATTCTGGGAGATTCGGTGGACTATTTTCGACGTCGTCTGGACTAGGTCAGAGCTAACCCTGAGCTCTTCAATTGCATTCTTTCCTTTTTTGATTCCGGGCATCTTTTCCTGTTTTTCTGGGCCTCTAAGGTTTGAACAATTCGTTCTCTCCCCATCGCACCTAGTATACATCGAAAGGTGTGATGCATACTGAGCTAGCCATTGGCGAGTCAGTATGCATCCCACCTAGTACCCAGCTGGGGTGCGATGGGCACAAGGAGGAAAGTTTATGCACTGTTTTTTCATGGAAATTTTTCCTATTTTTGCCTGAATCAGGATCCTAATCCTTCTCTTTTTTGTTTTTCAGATATTCATCGGATCAAGATGGTTGTTACATGGCGTGAACACAAGCATGAATAAGAGGATATGATTGCCTTACATGATCCAGGTACGGTGACTGCATTGTAGAATTGTGGCTTTCTCAAATTCTTTCGTATATCCAGCATGAGGAAACAAATCAATTTGTTGCAATAATTTCTCGATGCATGGGATCCTACCAACCAAGTGTTCCATATTCGAGGTAAATCCATCCCTTTGATAGTTGAGGATATCTACTTCTTGACCGGTTTATCGAGGCGTGGTGCTCCTCTCTCACTATCAGGATCCGCCCGTGGGGGTGAATCCGTGAGGGATTATATTCGCCGGTTCTGTAGAGATGGTTCTCAGCCGAGTAGGGACGGCAAGATCAGTATTCGAGATGTCACTGACTGGTTCTTAAGGAATATCTTATTCACCTTTGCTAGATTGGCTGGTAGTGTGACTCTTCATTTGGCCAACACGTCCTATATGCAGTATGCTCTAGAATGCCTTGAACCAAAGGTATTCAACTAGTGTGATGCAATACTTCCAGTTATAAAAGAACAACTTTCCAAGGTGAAGAACGAAAGATCTAAGAACTTTGGTTATGGTTCTATTCTGACTAATTTCGCCTTGAAGAGGATCCCATTGATGCAGCCACAGTACATTTCACTCGGACTACCAGCACCGATGGAACCACGGATGCAGAGATGGGTCGATCTCATGGCCAGACATGCTGGTCAGTCACAAATTTCATTCTATGATGCCTTCTTTGAGTGGTTCGAGCATCAGGAGATGGTCTTTGCCGAGTACCCATATGTTGGGATGGATTTCCGAGGTGACCCATATTTGGTGCTGTCGACTGGCGAGCAGTGGGGTGTTATAGGTAAAAAGATCTGACCATATCTCTATTTATTGCTTTTATAATTTTCTTGTGTTTTTCAATGCTATCAAGACTAATCAAACCCATATATTCATGCAGACAGTGCGACCAACAGTGCGCCCAAGGGTAGCAGTTGCTGTTCCAGCAGGAGAGGCTGTAGGGAGGGTTGTCCTTCATGATCTGGATGTAGCCGAGACCCTTGCAGTATTGCAGGATCAGATTGAGGGTCTCACCCTTGGTATTCAGGACGTGAGGACCGACGAGTTACCTCTGAGATTACAGCGCCATACTATTGGCGTGCTGAGTCAATGGACTAGGCTCTTACGTATGATCACCCAAGTGGTGACTTGTTATCACCAGCACCATTAGTCTAAGGTGCTTTTCCTGCATTTTGAGTTTTTGGGTCGTATGACCGATTTTGTCCTGGACACAGAACATTTTGAAAAACCTATAAACAGTTATATATATTTTTTATTTTTGGAGCTTTATTTTGGTTAAGTTATATGATCCTGATGCAAATGTTGATTGAAATGCTTTCTTTTATAAATGTTGTAAATGTCTATCTAACACATAATTTGCTAATGAATTAGTTAATGTGTTTAAGTTTTTGGAAATGTGTTGATATTGAATAGAATCAAACTCTCTTTCCAAAATCCTGACCCTTAGGAACATACGATAGATAGCTGGATTTCGAATGGAATAGATGCCAGTAAGTTGTAGGATGACGAGTTGTGAGTCTAGCCTGACAATAAGTCGGTGTATGCCATGTGCGATGGCATCAGAGAGAAGTTCTATCAATGCGCTATACTCAATGATGTTGTTCATTGACCGACCAATACATACCCCTCTGAAACTCACTAACTTGCCGCTTGGATCAAAAATGGCCCAGGCTGCAGAAGATAGGTTCCGCATACTACGACTAGCTCCATCGGCATATCCAAAAAATGATTCCAATAGGTTCGACATTTGCAACAAATGTAAAAGTGGATTACCTAACCAAAACGATCACTCTTGACAAAAACAAAAACGTAACAAAAGCATATAAAGAGATTACTACACTTAGTCAAGCATAGTAACTTTTAAGGTACAACCCATTTCAGGGTTGCGACAATGGAATCCCATCGTAATCTACTAGCTCGTAGGCTCCTTTTGCTAATACCCGCTTAACAATGTAGGGGCCCATCCACAATGATTGGAACTTACCTGCTCCCAATTTATCAGATTCTTGATCGTAAAGTAAGACCAGGTCACCTTCTGAGAAGACACGGGGTTTGACATTTTTGTCAAATTGTGCCTTAACTCATTTCTTATGAGCTTCGTTAGCCAAGGCGGTGTCACGACGGGTTTCATCCAATTGGATTAGTTCCAAGAAACGAGCCTCTTCCTCTAAAGTTCCGGGGAGAAGGTCAACTGCGAGCTTGAGAGATGAAATCTCACAATGAATCGATAAGACCGCTTCCAGGCCATACACCAGCTGAAAGGGTGTAAATCTGGTTACATTTCTCACCGATGTCCTATATGCCCACAAGGCTGAGTACAGGATTAGGTGCCAACTTCGTTTGTGGACTCCAATCATCCTTTGCAACATGCGCTTCAGGACTTTGTTGATGGCCTCAACTTGTCTGTTAGCTTGTGGATAATATGGAGTAGAACTGTTGTGGGACAATCCTAATTTGGCAGCCAATTCAACCATCATGTGATTGCTTAAATGCAATCCATGATCTGTGACTATAGCTTGTGGAACACCGAATCTAGAGACTACATGATTGAAAAAGAAAAGAACAGTCATTTCGCCGATGTTGTTTAATGTAGGCATCGCCTCGGCCCATTTCGTAAAATAGTCAACTACGACTATGATATACCCATGCCCCCCGGTCGAGGTGGGTTACATGTCATGAAATCTATGCCCCATTTGGCGAATGGCCTAACAACAACTACTAGATGCAAAGGTGCGGGTGGTATTCTAGTTTTGCGGTTGAAGATTTGACAAGCATGGCAACTTCTGGCTGCGGTTATGCAATCTTTGAACATTGTTGGCCAGAAGTAACCTACTTGTAAACTCTTTTGTGCCGTAGCGTAACCATATTGATGCCCCCCACATGACTTTTTCGGCCTCCTCATGGGTGAGGCACCTTCGCAAAACTGTATCGATACCGCAACGGTAAAGTGTATCATCGACGATCATGTAGTCTTTTGCTTGGTATCGAGTACGTTGTTGTTCTGAGCGAGAGGTATTAGGCCTATATGTTTGGGTTTGGAGATAGATGATTATATCTCCATACCACAGATCGCTCGACGATATCAGAAACAAAGATTCATCCACGATTGATGCTTTGGATGTTGAATCGTTGGATGACGATGGGAAGTCGCATAGTAACTCCGTGAAAACTAGAGATTTCTTTGATTTGGATTTTACGAATTCCAGATCAAACTCTTGCAAAATAGCTATCCATTTCGAATATTTTCCCCCAAGTAACTGACGCGACAGAATGTAAGTCATAGGGTTGCAATTTGACAAAATGGTAGTTTTGCGAAAGAGGATATAGTGTCGAAATCTCTGTATTGCTTGAACAGCTACAAGTGCTAGCTTTTCAACATAGGAGTACTTGCTTTCTGTATCATTTAAGTTTTGGCTTAAATAATAGACAGGATGTTCGATTCCATTGTCTTCTTGAACTAAAACCATTGCGATGGTTGTATCTGTTGTAGCTAGATACAGGTTAAAGTCTTTTTTATAGTCAAGAGCTTACATTAATGATGCTTTTATTAGGGGTTCCTTTAGAGCATCATGGAAGCTTGCGCAACCTGATCCCAGTTGAAGGGTACTTCTTTTTTCAAAAGACATGCATAACCTTTAGCAAGTTCGACATAATTTGGAATGAACCTCCTCAGAAAGTTTGCTTTCCCTTGAAGTTTCTGAATCTGAAGCAAATTTGAAGGTGGAGGCATATCTATGATTACCTAAACCTTACATGCGTTGAGTCGAATCTCGTCCTTAGAAACCACGAAGCCAAGTAAACGACCAGAAATGACACACACACTTGTGCGGATTGAGTCGTATCTTGTAGTGTTGGCAACGTAGAAATATAGTTCTCAAATGCTGCAGATGGTCAGTCCACTTTCGCGAATGAGCCGGTAGATTGTCGAGATATGGTTGAACGATTTTCTTGATGTCATGGAAGGCATAATTCATAGCCCTCTGAAAATTTGCCCCTGCATTCTTTAAACCGAAAGGTAGTTTGCGGTATGCGAATGTGCCCCACGAACATATAAATGCAGTCTTCAACTGGTCCTGTGGGTGGATATTTATTTTATTATACCCGGAAAATCCATCCATAAATGAAAATATTTCGCATCCGGCACATTCATCAATTATTTGGTCAATGAAGGGTGTAGGGTAGTTGTCCTTTGGACAAGCTTGATTTACATCCCTGTAATCAATGCACACTCTAATCGTTCCTTGCTTTTTCATCACAGGAACAATATTTGATACCCAATCAGTTAGAGGAACCGAGTAAATGAAACCAGCATGTAAAAGTTTTTCAACTTCTGCCTTGATGGCAGCGGCTTTCTTCTGGTGCACCTGCCGAAGCCGTTGTCGTACTGATTTCACATCTGGATACATCTTGAATTCGTGTTCAACTATGCTCAAGTCAATGCCTGGCATTTCTTCATATGACCATGCAAAGACATCTTTGAATTCGTGAAAGAGAGCACAATATATTTCCAGTTCTGAAGAAGAACAAGATTTGCCGACATGAATATTCTCTACAACATTAGATTTGGTCGAGATATTTATGGCGATAGTTTCTTCAATATTGGACAGATTTTGCTCGGAATCCATCGTATTTACAGTATTTGATAGAAAATCAAAAACTGAAGGATGATTAAGGTCGTTGGAATAATCTTCGTTGTAATTTGGAAGATGGGAACGATGGTGGTAATCTTCCCATGGTGCCTCTCCTATCATCATCGACTGAATAATTCCTTTGTCTGTAGAATGTACATGTGACCAAGGATCTGAAGAGGTGCCATATTCCTTTGACCTATCTATCCAAACACTTGATGAGCGTTGATTTGGGTTTGCCCCCAGGTCAGGAAAATTGATTGCTACAAAATTTCTATTGGGCTTGGAGGCAATACCTGTTGATGATCCATGCTAACAAAATGTTCGGAAATCTTCTGAATGGAAGATATCATATTGCAGGTTTCTACTGTGGCCACTTCCGCCAGATTACTCGGAGGCGGTAGGGCAAAAGTACCCATTAAGGCAGGGTCTTTTGGTAGACCTACTTCGACATTTTGAAGTGAATGAGAACTTCCATGGATCATTGGAATGCTTCCTGTAACTTGTGAACTGTTGGGGAGGAAGGTTTGTTGATCAACAATTGTAATTCCTCCTTGGAAGGGAAATGCAATATTTCTAAAGTAAGTTGACACAACAGCCGCCATAGCATAAGTCCAGGGCCTTCCCAGTAGGATATTGTAATCGAGGTTTCCATCGATAACTTCGACATCAATTTCTACTGTTTTTCCCTCCAGTTCAACTTACAAGTTACTTAAAATCCTGTATGGGGTGTATATTCATCCATCGAATGATTTTAATGTCGTTGATGATCTTGACAAGGGTGGTGAGCCTAAAGTTTTCCAGCAACTCATCGACATAATGCAGGTAGATGCCCCCTCATCAATAATTGTTCGATGAACAGTTTTGTTGAGGGCTTTCACTTGTATGAGGAAAGCAAGTTGAGCTGGTAACTGAGGTTCGTATCCTTTATGATTAAATGCCACAAGATTGGAATCCATTGGGTCAATCCCACCTATAGCTGATAATAGATCCTGCTTTTGGGAGGGGCAATTTTCCAGTACTTCAAGTGTCAACATAGAATATGGAAATTGGGCCAGATCCTCTACTATATTATAATTCTATGTTGCTCGAGCACAAGGATTAAATGTCGATTTGTGTAATACTCCCTTTGGCGGCTTTATCGTTAGCTCAGGAATGATGGGTGGCACAACTTCGGTTAAAGTTGTTGTCGAACTACTAGGTTGATCTGTAGCCTTGTTGTTCGACAGCTGTGGATTCTCGTAATCTTTATTCCTTGTCGATATCAAAGCATCATTTTGCTATTTCGAAATGGACAACATAAGCACTTGGGATGGGGAAGCATTGTCGCTAGCAACCAGATTGGTTTCTGGGTTTGGAAACGGATCAGTCAATACCACTGAGGTTTTTGAACTCTTAAAGAACTTCTTAATCTCAGCTTTATATGGACAATCTCTCGTCCAATGGTCTTCATCACATATGTGACATGGCCGACTAGGTTTCTTTTGCCCATAAGGGTTTTTAGAAGATTTTTCAGGAGACGAGTCATCCTGTTTCTTCTTTTTTCTTTTCCCTTTCTTCTTGCCCCCTGGTTTCTTTGATTCTTTTCCTTTTTCGGTCGACACGACATTAACCTCTGAGGTAGGAATTTTATCATTTGCCTTTTTACTGGAAACTACAAGGGCTTTACTAGATGAGGCCTTTGTAGTTTGTGTACTTGAGGTGTCAATCACGTCGTCGCTGGCATGAGAGTCTTTGTTTGATTTAGGAGGAGGAGGAACGGAAAACTCTGGTCTAGGAGCATCAGGAATTTTTTCATAGAGCGTGCCAGATTGAGTATAGATCAAGTCTAGATATTGTGCACGAGTAATGACTTGCTCTTCAGTTACAACTCCTCCCTTAGCCATGTATTCTGTAATGGAAGGTAACAATGACTTAATAAACCATTCAGCTAGCAGTTGATCAAGAACATATGTTTTTACCATTCGATGACGACATCGCCACTCATGAATATGATCAGATGTGTGAGTGGTTGTCGTCTGCTTAAAATTGGTAAGAAGTGTCGTTCCTGTTTTGTACCTTATTGGTAATTGAAAATGGGTTAAAAAGGTGGTGGCAAGGGCACTGAAGTTATCGAATGAAGCTCTAGGTAATTTGATGTACCATTTCACTGTCGGGCCAGTTAGCCTTCACTGAAAAAGGCGAAGCCTAATTGAATCATCATTGAGAGTGTTGGACGAACACCACAGATGAAAGGTCATCACATGATTTGACAGATCTTCACCCGGATTTCCATTGAATTTAGGAATATCTTATGGAAGTTTATGAGGAATCACCAGCCACCAAGGGGCATAAGCAATTGGATCATTTGTTAGCCGATTCAGATCTGGTAATTCTAAAGTTGCGATGAAAGGAAACTGTTGATTCAGGTTTGGCGAAGCATACCCAGGATAAGATGGGATCGCCTGAGCAGTGGGTCTTTGCATACCAGCATAATGTATTTGATGTTGATAACTCTGATAAGGTTGATGGGCATAACCATTATAATATGATTTATGGTAACCATTTTCAATATACGCTGCCCATTACCCGCAAAGCTTTGTTGCTCAGGTCCTCGGTAAGCTTGTTGGAATTACAGTTGTTGATATTGCACCAGCCATGGTTGTGAGGCCATTTGTTGTTGTCCAATACTGGATGTTTGACCAAGATGAGGGGTGATAGTACTCGTTTGAGCCTGAGTCACTTCAGTTAAGGAGCCACTAATCGGCGATTGTGATTGAGTCACGGAGACAAGAGGTTGTTGTATTATGACCTGAGAGACTTGAGGTTGACATACAACAGGCAGCGCTTGTACTTGCGACACCGTCACAATAGTCGGTGTAGTGGGAATATTCAACACAGGTTGATTTGGTTGCATTGAATATACAACTCTTGGCTGTTGAGGCAGTATTGGCACCCAACCATTGGATGCAATTCCAGCTTGACCCGAATTCTGTTGTGAACTCTCATATGGTTGTTCTCCCGAAGGGAACAATGAAAAAGCATACTGCCCCCCATATGGTGGCAATCCAATGTTCAAAAGGAAAATTGGTCTTTGTAGACTGGACTGCCCAAATTGATATTGTTGTGAAGGATCAATTTGCTGAGACTCAACATAAGAAATTCCAGATAATATTCTGGACGAACAAATAGGAATAGACCATGCTATCGAAACAGTCCCTGGGTGGACTCCATCTAGCGGTTGAGAGCTAGTTGGGACAGATGGTATACCAGCAAACATTGTCAGAGTAGTGGCAGGAGGTTTTGTTGTTGCTGTATCAGATGACACAGTCCTAGATGTTGATGGTTGTTCATACATATCGAGTCTATCCAAAAGACTTCCTAGCGATTCTACAGGAACTTGCAATGAAGGGTGACTAACTTCTGTAGTAGAAGGATATAGGTGGATCCCAGTTCCAAAATGCATTGGGGTACTGGATGGAAGATCCTCCACAATCTCTTCTATATCAATTAGTCTAGGTGGAAGAGGTAGATCATCAGGTCCGTAAAATATTTCCAGTGTCGAAGAAGGTACAAACTCTCCAGCGACAGATGTTGGAGGGGTGACACCTTCCGAATCAGTCCTAGATGGAGATGGTTCAGGAATAGAAGTGTTTACCGTGTTATCACTCAGGTTGTTCCCCAAAAGTAGTGGAAAAGGGAATACGGCCGAGGTAACCACTAACCAGTATTTTAGCTGCAGATTCTAGCCAATATGCAACCAGAGAGAGCTCTCTCTTTATTATTTAGCTTTGTTTTGTTATATGTTAGGCTAGTTATGAGGCACAAGTATTTGTTTGATGTTTGGAAGGTGACATTCAATAAAACAGGGCTGCAAAGTATGAGAAGTTCAGACCATTGGGTTAATGGAGTCAAATGAAAATAAACTTCTGGGTATGGTTTCTTTGGCAAAAGGAGGAACTACAGAGCAAGATAATTAAACATGGAACAATTTTCAAGTTGGAATAAGATGAAATGGAGTCAGGGAATGAAAGGCAATCAAGAATCTTTCATTATGCTAACAGAGGGAAAATGAGTAAATACTACCAAGGAGCAGTTAAGAATTCCTTAATTGTATTCAGAGTGTAAGAACCAGGGAGACAGGAGCAGTCAAGAATTCTTGCCTATGCTAGTCCTGTAGAAAACATGAAAAATGACATGAATTGAACACAGAGTACAGCAAAGTAAATTCTGGGCTATTCTTTTTTCCTGCAATTTAGAACATGGTATCTAGATGATATATAAAACATAGGAACAATAAAACATGAGTTAGAAAAGACTTATTGATCCATGAGACAATCCAAGAATTCTGCAACATATTCTTCTGTCATTGATTCCATAACCAGAGAGTTCATCAGCAAAGCATTCCAGCAATCTTTATTTAGAAGGGTTCTCAAAATTTATAGCGCAGGTCCATAATGATATTCACCAACCAACCCCCAATACATCTCTAGGGGAGGTATTTATACAAAAAGACTTACAAAATATCTCACAGAGAAAATATCAAGCAGTAAATTTATCCATCTACTTCTTCAAAGGCAGTAAATGACATTGAAAACAGAGCGCAATGAATGTAGGAGTAACTTCCGCTGTACTGGCTGCCTTAGGTGGTCTGCTATACTTGACATTTTGACTCAACAAGTCGATTGGTAGCTATCTCTTTAATTTTCGTCCCTGTGTTGCTGTCCCAACCCTTTCATCTGTGCCTGATTCTGCTTTAACGTTTTTTAGCGTGAATTCCTTCCTTTGTTATTTTCATTTTTCTGATATGTGACACGTGCATTTGAATTTGATTATATGCAGATGATCAAAAAGAAAAAGAACCAAAACTACCTTGGTAAAACCTCCAACATGTTCTGCCACCATTGGTCTGTTGGCAACTGGTGTCTTTGTAGTTTTATCAATATTTCATCAGCTTCAGTATACCTGTAGAAATTGGGTTGGACTTCAAAAAGATGTGTTATTTCATGCTCAATATAGAACAGATTTTCCAACTTGTCATATAAGCTTTGTCCAGAGGGAGGTACTATGTCTTCTGAAGTGCTTGATGATGCTGTGATCTGATTTGCAACATATGTATTCACCCTGTGAGCATATTGTTCATGTGTCAACAGCCTCTGATTGCTGGTTAACAAACTGGGTAGACCCCTTTGCTGCAAGGCTGTAAACTTTTCTGTAAAAGCATTTATTTCTATATGCATTTCTTGACACTTTCTCTCCAGATTTTGTACAAAATTCTTCATAGTCAGCACCTTTTTAATTGTCAAAATGGTACCTGTTCTGTCTCCAATATCTAGAGCTGCTAGTTGTTCTCTGGTATGAGTATTCAAAAAATGAATTAGTCTATTGGCCTGTTCGGGCATGTTTCTCAATAGTGCTCTGGCCTTTTGAATCTCCACTCGGGCTATTTCTATCAATTCAATTTGCTCATGGATAGTCTGTATTGATCTCCATTGATCAGTGATGGACTGGCCAATCTTAGTCCACAAAATTGTTTTGATTTCTGACAGAGTTTTATGAAGAGTCAGATCTTTCTCCAAAGATTTTACCTTATTTTCCAAGGCCTTTACCTCTCTTGTTTTTTCAGCCACAGTTATTTTTGATTTATCATAGCTTACCTCTAACTTGGCCAGTTTTTCTTTGGCTTCCTTTAGCTCTGCCATTTGGAGTTCTAAGGCCTTTATTTCCTCCATCATCTTTTCCATGCTCATGCTGGTATCTGGCACTGTTGTTGTTGCTGTTGTTGAAGTATCTGTGGCTGCTGTACCTATTGTCGATGTTGGGGCAGTGGGAGGGACTGATGTTGTTGCTGTAGAAGGAGCAGTTGTAGCTATTGGGGCTGTTTGAGCTGGCTGAGAGGCCAACTCTCCCTGTTTTTCCTGCAATGCTTTCTCCAAAGCCTGCTCTGTTTCACTTAGCCTTTGATTCATTTTTATTAACAACTCCATCATATCTTCTTCTTCTTTTTCTTTCACCATCTCTGTGGTCTGTGGATGCATAGTAACTGGCAGTTTTAACTGTTTCTTGAGGGCAGCTATGTCATCCTCCTTTTTCTTTATCAGTGCTTTTATTGCCTTAGGGTCCTTGGGATTATGTCCCAGCTCAATGATGATTTCTTCTAAGGACTTTATCCTATTGTCCTTGGCCAGAGAGGATACCTTTTCCAACTCTAATTGAGCAGATGTATTGTTTAGTGAATTCTGCAATTGCTAAGCTAGTATGGCTTTATCTGCTAAAGTGGAATAAACCATTTCACCGGTTTGTTTGTGAAGCTCAACCCGGTCCAAAGGGTGAATGTATTTGGCAAGAGCCTCCAGATTTGTTCTAATATAATCGGCAGCTGACTGTGGCTGTTGCACTGTGGGCTTGAAATGACTCAAGATCAATTTCCCTTCCTTGATATCATATGCAGACATCAATCTCTGCTGTTTGGCAAGAGTCATTTTGAGGAACTGATCATAAAGCTGCATTCTTATTGGCTCATTTTGTGCCTTGATCTCCATGAATGGCCTCTTAATATCAGAACTTTGTTTGCTTTGTGGCCGTGCTGATGAAATTTCCATAATAGGTTGTTTTCCAAATTGTTGTCCATGAGAACTGGTAGGTGATTCTGTCACTGGGGAAGTTAGTGGGTTGGCTGCCCTTTCACTTCTTGGACTTTCAATGATCTCCTCAATAACTTCCTCTTCAGGTAGAGGATCCACTCTCTGCCTCTTTGCTTCTGGCTGTTCTGCTGGCCCACTTATGGGTGTGGCCTCTTCTCGGTCCCTTTTTCTGCCCTTCTCCTCATTGAGAGGAGTCTGTAATGCTGGTATCTCCGGTGCATGGGTCTGGGCAGGGGGGATTTACCCTTGGCCTTGCTGCTATGATGATGTTGGTTGATCTGTCATTTCTCGTTGTTTTGAATGCATCACTTCCTTGCCTTTGGATGTACCAGCAGGTGGAGTATCTTCTTGGGCAGGTTGTTGTGAAGTTGTAGCAGCTAATATGCCCACTCCAATGTGTTGAGGCAATTTGAAAGAGACCTATCCAAAAGAGTCCAGGTCAAGAGTTTTTTCAAGTTCTTTCATTTCCTGCTCCATTTTCTCTTCCTCAGTAATCTATTCTACCAATGTACATTCTACCCATTCATCTTGATTAGCATACTGTTCTATATCAGGGATTCTACAATGTTCATAGCCTGATAGCCTATATTTTGTCTTCCTATCATGGATAAATCCTTTTGGGTTATAGGGTACCCACCAAAAACTCCTTTTTAGTTTGAGCTGCTCACTTAATATCTTTTCAGCATCTTTCCACCCTTCCTTTTTGTTAATAATGAGGGGGCCTAGTTGGTTTCTTAGCTTTAGTTGAGCCTTTTTCTTGGCCTCATAAAAATGAGTCAAATATGAGTTAATAAATTGCCTAAAGTATTCAAGGGAAAAGAGTCTCATAGGCACATACTTTGGCAGCTTGTAGGGGCACAATTCACAGCCATAAATCCTGATCTCTGTGTGATTTTGATAAAAGTACCAGTCACCTATTTTATAGCTTTTGGACAACTACAAGATTTTCTGCATTTCAGCTGAGAGTCTGGGAGGGGGACTTCTCATCAGCAGAGATGAGACTGGATATATGAATAGATCAATGAACTCACAATAAGTATAAGGAGAATTATGGACTATATGGAATACTGGGGTCCAAAATATGACAGATCTCCTTTCTCCTTTTGCATCCAATTTCTTTACAGGGAATTGAAAACTATCTGTTTGATAGTATAAGAACAGATGATATATATAGGCTGTATACTTGAAAACCCCTTCTCTATTTAGGCTCATGAATTGTTCATGGATTTTGTTGCTAATGAAGGTAGCAAAGTGAAACTTGATGGCAGGAGGGTGTCCTGGAATAAATATGGACATCAGAGCTAGAATGGTTTCATCAACGTACTCACTTGTTCTAAAACCCAGGACATACAATATCATGTCAATAACAGTTCTCCCAAATTCATTGAAATAGACCTGGTGAAAAGGAGGTGAGTCTCTGGGCTGGGAGTCTGGGCTCATGAATAACTTGGCAATTCGGCCTATTTCTGCAGAGGATAGTTTGGAGCCTTGGTCCAGCAAATGTTTCATAGACATAGGAGCCAGAGGCTGATTAGGCTTGAAATGCAACATCTCATTGATTGGGTCAGGATTGATATAGAACAGGACAGTGCCATTTGGGTACATGACTGCTCTTTGAGTGGGCTCATAGTTAGCACAGCACAAGCGGATTATATCTGGAAATACATTCACTGATGGAAGATAATATATGGGCAAATTGGACTCCCATATGCCATAGAGATCAGTCTTGTTTAGGTAGCTGTTTCTAATTTCACAAAAGGTTTGCAGATGGTTTTTGATACCCATTAAGTCTTGTATTTGGAAGTCCCTATCAGCTAAGGGCAACCATTCCAGCTCCTTGTGTGGTGCATTCAAGGGGGCAACATTGAGGGCCACTGGAGGTTCCATTCTTCAAATTATTTTATGACTCTTTCAACTTGTAGTTAGGGATTTTGCAGCAACAGTATGGTAAAATGATAGTTTGTGGGCTTTTCTGTGGAAATTGCAGGCGGAAATAAGCTTAATTTCAGCTCAATGGGCGAATTTGCAGAGGGAAACACAGTTCACAGGTTTTCTTTGGAAAAAATGGGTAAAGCGGTGACTATAATGCAGAGGTTTGAAGGCAGCACTGTGATTTTAATTCGAAATTTGGTTCTGCGGGCAATTTTTGGAGAAAAACTTGGAAAAACAGGGTTTGGGAGAAGAATTTGGGTAAATACCTGTTTTATGGACGCCTGGTGCACAATGTGGGTGGCAGACCGAGCTGAGGGACCGAGCAGCGGAGTTGATTTCCCTGGGTGGTGGACTGTGCAGTGAAAATGGCGTTTTGGACGTTGAAAATCATGCAAACATCGCACAGAAGAAACAAGGTGAAATGGACAAAAAACGACGTTTAACGGCTTTTTGACAAAAATTTTGATTTTGGTGGGTTTTTGGCGCGCTTTGGTCGGGTGACGTCAGCATGACATCATCTTTGTTGGGTAGCGGGGTACGAAGGCCGAGTTGGCAGTGACGTGGCGGACACGGCGAACAGTACAGAGGTGGGGTGGCGGATGACGTGAGGGTGACGAGCGGGTGACGTCAGCAGGGCTGGGGAATAGGCGGTAAGCAGTTTGGCTCCCGCACCGCCTTTGGGCCATAGTGGTATTGTCAGAGGGGGCAGTGATCACGCCGAGCGCCAAACACCTGTCCTCTGTACGGCGGCAATACCGCCCATCCCCCGGACACTATCGTTCGACATATGATGGCTTGCAATATGCATGCGGGCCGTCCGATCTGGGGGATCGGATCCAACGGCTGGCGGCATAGTAAATTGGCGGAGGGGTAATATATGGGGCCCGCCATAATATTTCATTGTTTTGTAAGGTTTTGCGGAGTATCACAATGTATTTCAATTTTGGGTTTGCGGGTTGGTTATTTAATCAACCAAGTGCTAATTAAATCCCAAGGTTATACGTGCGCGGGAGGGTTATTATAAGGTTCCAAGTGAACCTATAATTCCCGAAATGCCATGTTTTATGGCTATAATTGCCGGGGTGGGGAATATTTAAGTATTTTGGGGTTTTTATGTAGTTTTACATAGTATGGGAAGGGAAATATACATAGGAGTTATATAAATAGAGTTAGGATGTTAATATGGTTTTATGAATGGGGAACGCTAAGTTTATAGTGAAAATATCTTTCAAGCGAAAATATCTTTCATGATTAGTGACTGCATTATTTTGGTCATAAATATCTTTCAAGCGAAAATATCTTTCATGATTAGTGATCGCATTATTTTGGTCATAAATGTTGATGGAACGAAATTAAAGGTAGTTTACCCAGAAAATCATTACGAAATTAAAGGTGGTTTACCCAACAAATTATCTAAACAATGTAACCGATGACCACAAACTAAGCTTTGAAAGGGCATGAATGTTTGGAGCAAAGAACCCATTAGTCAAAATGTTGCCAACCACATTAGCACCTCTATGACGAAAAAATGTGTTTGGAGGGTTTTATTATACACAATCTTTTAATTTGACAACATAATTGCTCTTGTAGAACTCTTATGTAGATGGTTATAATATCTGTGGTACAAGATGAAATCCATGAACGAGATCGTTATGCCAATTTTATGTTTATACAATTCTGAACTTTTTTGTTTATTTCTGATGCAGAGATTTGCTTCCTTCTCGGCCAGATTTGCACCGGTTTAGCTTTTGTTTACTCCATATTTGTCTTTTATTTAGTTTTCTACATCTTTATCTCATATTGACATTCTATTTGTTGCATTGGCAAGTAAAATTTAATAAATATCGTTTATTCTAATATGCTGGTGTACATGCACCTAGTTAGCCTTAATTATCTTCAGTTCAATTTTAGTTCTTGCATGTGATGTGCACTTGGCTTTAGTTATTTAACTCAAGAGATTAAGCTTACATGTGATGTGCACTTAGTTTTAGTTAGTTAACTCGAGTGCTTACATGCGGTGTGCGCTTGGCTTTAGTTAGTTAACTCTAGTATTTGCATGTGATTCATGTGCACATTAACAGAGCATAAAGCACACTTAACTTTAATTATCCTTAGTTATTGCATGTACAACTAAGCTTAACTTAGTTGCTTTATGTATTGATTCTAAAACAAATATTGGGTAATCGAATTCATTCTTTGTTCCAAGTTTCTTTTTCAATTTTTGTGAGTTTGTGCAGTGATTCTTTAGCTAGATCCTTATCTGTGCTCTAATAATTTTACATGGTATTAGAGCTACAAGGCTCTGAAAAAGGTGCATGAACAATATTTTGCAGGTTTGAATATCAAGAATTGGAAATTGTTCAGAGATTTGATTTGCAGATCAGAATATTGGAGAATTATCGCAATTGTTGCTACAACTACAATGTGAAAGAATAGAGTTCCCATCTTCAGCTATTCTTACTCCGTATAACTACTTCCAATGGAAGCCAGAGATTTTGCTTCACCTCATAGGCAAAGGCTTGTATCAAATAGTTATGAACACAGAACTTGAACCTAATTCCGCCATTGAAAAATCCAAATACTTCAACAAGATGGACGAGGCCTTTGGTCTTCTATTGTTGACCATATCTCCAACATTGTGTTTCCATGTGGACACATGCACCACTCCGAATGAAGTTTGGAAAACCTTGGAGAATTATTTGGAAAGAAAGATGAGATGTGGGCTCATATTCTCGAAAATGAGCTAAATTCCTTAGATCCAAACAACTTTGAGAACATTCAATATTTCTTTACGAAATTCAAATCATTGCTTCTACAATTATAGGATTGCGGGATCGATAAATCCAAACAGGAAAGTCAATTGATCCTTTCTATTTTGTCTAAATTAGGTCCTGAATATGTTGTTTTTGTTTCTACATTTCATATAGTTAGACTTGCAATTGGAGATAAATGGAAAATGTCCAAACTTGATGCATTTATTGAGTCTCTCATTCATGAGCAGGATAAGCTCATCAAGATGGGTTCATTAAAGTTTTCAAATGCACATGCACTTTCCATGCATGAAAAAGGAAAGGCCAACTTGAAACCAAATTAACGATCCAAATGCAAAGGAAAGGCAATAGTTCCAAATTCAAGAAAGGGAGAAAATCCAAAACCTCCAGATGACTCTTCCAACTCCAAGGGTAAGAAGGGAAAGAAAGGAAACTCCAAGTGTCCTTATTGTAACAAAGGCTATCATCCTGAATCCTCTTGCATGCAAAAGACTATTGATCTGATGGCAAAGACTCTTCAGCAAAATAATCTTGGTCATCACATTCCAGAAAGTGCCAAGAAGAAGACGGAGGAAAAAACATCAGAAACAAGAGGTAATGGCCATGCCTTGATTTCCCTTCCTTCTACACCACAAGAATGAATCATCGATTCAAGAGCTTCGCATCATATGGCTTCCTCAAAGGAATCCCTTTCTACTCTACATGCATACTTGAGACCTCCTATTCTCATGGGGGACAACTCTGCAGTTGAAGCAACTAGACAAGGAAGAGTGCAATTCGAAGATGGAAGTTTTGAGAATGTCTTGCATATTCTGAGGCTTTCTGTGAATCTTCTTTCAGTGTATAGATGACACACACTGGCACTAGAAGGAAAGTGGAATTTACCCTAGATTCCATGAGCTTTTATGATATTCAAACCAACTTGAAGCTTGCATCTGACAAGGTAAATGATCAATCTCATCTGTATACATTTTCTGATTTTGTTCCTCAATCAAATTCTATTTTGCTACTTACGCTTGCAAATGAAGAAAGTAGGATTTGGCACAAGAGATTTGAGCACTTGAATTTCATATATATGCGGCAACTTAGCAAGCAAGGGATGGTTAAAGGATTTTCGGCCGGTGAACTTTCAAATGGTGTTTGTAATGGATGTGCTCTTGGAAAGCATCCACAAGACAAGTTCGATAAGGGGCATGCATGGAGAGCCTCTTCACCTTTGGAGCTTGTACATAGTGTTCTCATGGGTCCATTTCCAATACCTTCAATGAGCAAATCAAGATTTGTGTTGTCATTTAGAAATGATTACACGAGATTCACTTGGGTTTACTTCTTGAAACTCAAGGCTGAAGTTTTTCAACATCTAAAGATTTTCAAAGCGCATGCAGAAAATCAGCCTAGAAAACACATCAAAATTCTTCGCACAGATAACGGGAAGGAATATGTCAAAAAATACATCCAAAATCTTTGTAATGAAGTAGGCATACAGTTGCATCATACAACTCCTTACACTCTGTAGCAAAATGGGGTGGCCGAAAGGAAGAATAGATCTTTGAAAGAGATGGCCAATTGCATGTTACATGCAAGATTTATTCCATCAAAATTGTGGGCTAAAGCTATCAATTGTGCCTCATACATCCAAAATAGATCTCCTGTTAATTTTAGATTACAATGGTATGTTCTATGCTTAACACAATTTACTTCATCGTTCCTCAACAACCTAATAAAAATTTCCAATTATTTATTGTAGCAATCACATCAACCATTAATCACATTGATAGTAAATGCAGATAGAACATAGAAACAAATGCATAAGACAAGCCAAGACAGGAGGACACCAGATGTGGCGGATGCCAGGGAAAAACCCCAATGTGGGAAAAACCCTTTGATCAAATCTTCTTATGATTATTCAATAGTTCAGAAGAGAGAGAGAGAGTACAAAAGTCAAATAGACTAGCCCAATACAAATTCAAATAAACCTTGACAAATTTTGCAGTCCACTGCAGTCAAACTTCAGCCCTAACCACAAAGTCAATGTTGTCCAAATCAACAACAAAACATCTCCTTTGAAGCTCGGTCAAAGGCAATTCAATTCAACCTCCAACAAGGGTCAAAGTCAACCCAAAACAGTCCGACAAACTCTGGTCAAACTCAGTCAAACAACAATCAACCTTGCAGTCAAACAACCCCAAACACCTCAATTTTTGTGCCAATCAATGCGACCTCAAGAGAGCGAAATTTTTCCTCCAAAAACACAATCAAATTTGGTCAAATTAGCAGTGGTCAATGTTGGTCAACAGTCTGAAATTTTTGGTTTTGTTTTAGCCCATAAAAACAGTCCTCCTAGCCACACGTGTGAGAGAGAGAGAGAAGATGCCCAAGTTGTACGAACCAATCTGATGAAGAGAGAGAAGAATGTTTGAGTGAATGATGTCCAAATGAGGTGTAAGGTCTCTTCTATTTATACACTTTGTTGTGGATGAAGAGACACATCTATTGGACTTCTTGAGCCTACATTAAGTTGAGGTTGACCTGAACAATTTTTACATGAGAGAGAATAAATTAAAAATCACACTTATGCTTGTCTGAATGAGAGATATTTATATCAAGCTTGGACCTGTCAAAAAGAGGAATCCAATGCAATAATCATATCCATCATATGAGTTGTCCCAAGGTGGCATTTGGCCCTAGTTTCTGATTTAACACTCCCTCTCAATTAGGGAGAATTCCACTTGCCAATTCATATGTCATCATTATGCCATCTTCTCGACATTTTTCATCTCTGCTCTATTCTGTTGAACCATGAAGTAAAATGAAGAAGAAGTGATCGAGAGTGAGTCAGAAGACCTTACCACTCTCCACCGAAAAAATACAATCCATGATCCCAGATCAGGTTGTTGAACACCATGCATCCTAGTCATAGGGAGTACGACAGTACATATGTGTCCATCAGCAGTGCTATGGTCCCTAACCACTTTTCCCAACTCATTGGCTAGATGAGAGGTACTTCCCATGAGTCCCAAACTCCATGGGTAGGATGTGTGTTGGGGCATCGACAGGAGAAGGTGAACCACTCATCTTATGCATATGTCAATCGTAGGGGAAGGTTAACCACTCACCCTACATACATGTGTTCACAATCGTAGGGGAAGTGAACCACTCACCCTACACGCATGTCAATCATCATGGGGTATCACAGGGGAAAGTGAACCACTCACCCTGTACATAGCACACCACTAGGGGAAGGTGAACCACTCACCGTATGGTTTCTCATAGCTCCAAGAAGTACCCCAAGCCCCCAAGAGCTCCCAGAGCTTAGTGTCCAACTCATGTGGGACTCTCATAGGATGGTCTTTCCACGACTCCAAGTCTCTCTTGAAAGGTTAAGATTTTGACCTTCCCCAAAGGTGTCGTGAGAACGTCTGCGACTTGGTCATTCATCTTGATGTTTTGGAGCCTTATTTCTCCCCGGTTTACCATATCCCGGATAAAGTGGTACATAATATCAATGTGCTTGGAGCGGTCATGCAACATGAGATTCTCTGAAAGGTGAATCCCACTCTGGTTGTCATAGAAGATCGCAGTGGTATCTAGCACGTGCTCAAATAGCCCACTGAAGAGCTTCCTCAACCAAACAACTTCACAACAGGCCATACTCGCAGCAATGTATTCGGCCTCGACGGTTCTTAAAGCAACCGATTTCTTCTTCTTGCTCATCCAAGATATTGAAGCAAACCCCAAAGAGAAGCAACACCTAGACATGCTTTTACAATCCACCACACTACTAGCCCAGTTAACATTTGTATATCCATGCAGCCTAAAATTCCTAGCAATGTATCTCAGTCCATAGTGGATTGTGCCTAGGAGATATCTCAAGAGATTCTTAGTAGCAATGTAATGAATGTGATCAGGCTCGACCATAAATTGACTCAACATGTTCACATCAAATCATATGTCAGGACGAGAGTTTACCAAGAACATCAGGGCCCCCACAAGTTTTCGATACTCAGAAGGGCTCGCTAAGCCAGGCCCAACAACACTTCCACCTAGCTTCTTGAAGTTGAGTTCCATCATAGTAGACACAAACTTGCAATCCACCATCCCACATATTTCAAGCAACTTCACAATGTATTTTCCTTGAGAAAGGAAAAACTCACTTGACTTTTGTTAGACCTCTAGCCCTAGGAAGTAGTGCATCAGTCTTAGGTCATTCATCTCGAATTCGGAAGCCAACTCCCTCTTGCATTGATAAATGAGAGGGTCATCACCTGTCAAAAAGAGATCATCCCCATAAAGTACCAAAATGAGAGGCATGTCCTTTTCAACCTTGAAGTATAGGTTCGGTTCAGCATCGCTCCTTGTAAATCTCAGCTTCATAAGAAAGATATCAATCCTCTCATACCAAGCGCTAGGGGCTTGCTTCATCCCATAGAGGTATTTCTTCAACCTGCATACATATGTCTTACGATCTTGAACTTCGAACCCCTCGGGTTGTTTTACATAGACTTCCTCCTTAAGCGAGCCATGCAAGAAAGAAGTTTTTACATCCATTTGGTGTAGGCTCCATCCTTGAGAGGCAGCAAGGGCTATGATCGAACGGATAGTGGCATATCGGGAAACCGGTGCAAATATCTCATCATAGTCTACTCCTTCCTTTTGAGAGAAGCCTTGAGCAACAAACATGGCCTTGAACTTTTCAGCACCCCCATTAGCTCCATGTTTGATTTTGAAAAGCCATTTTGAAGTGACGACTAACTTGTCCTTGGGTCTAGGAACCACATCCCATACATCATTCTTCATGATCGATTCATATTCCTTGTTCATTGCATCCTTCCAAACTTGGTGCTTCATGGCTTCTTCGAATGTGCATGGCTTAGATTGAACTATGGTACTTATAGCAGCTAAGTACCGTTAGTACCTTTTCGACTTATTGCTTTCATGAAATCTCCCCCTTGGTGCAACATGTCTCTCAACATCTTCAAGAGTATCTTTGAGCCGCAAAGCTCTTTTTCTTGAAGTAGAGGGCTCACTACGAGGTGGGTCAATAGGATCCATCAGGCCTTCAACATCGGGCATCAAATCATCTGTCGGAGATTCATCCTGCTTTCCTGCATTTTCATCATTGACCTTCCTAGGGATAGCAAGGTCTCGGACTTTCCCAAGGGCAAAGTCTTCATCGAAAGTGACATCATGACTTATTTCCACTTCTCTTTGACTAGGTACATAGATTCTATATGCCTTTGAAGTTTCACTATAGCCCACAAACGTTCCTTTCTTCCCATATGCATCTAGCTTGTTTCTTTTCTCCTTCGGCACATGGAAATATACGGGACAACCAAAAATTCTAAAATGAGAAACATCAGGTTTCTTACCAGTGAAAACTTCTTCAAGCGTCTTGAAGTCCAATGCTTGATGCGAGCATCTATTTTGAACATACACAGCGGTGTTGTCAACTTCTCCCCATAATAACTTCGCTAGGCCTTGGTCATGAAGCATGGCATGGGTGGCTTCTATGATAGTTTGATTCTTCCTTTCAGCGACTCCATTTTTCTCAGGAGTATATGTAGTAGTGGTCTCCCTCTTAATACCAGCTTCTCTACAATAGTCGTTGAATTCATTTGATTCATATTCGGTTCCATTATTGGTCCTTAATATTTTGATCTTCTTCCCTATTTGATTTTCGACCAAGGATTTGAAAGAGTGGAACCATTTGAACACTTTGTCCTTCTTCTTCAAGAAACATATCCATGTTTTGCGAGAGAGGTCATCCAAAAAAATTGCATAGTACAAGTATCCTCCTAAAGATGTTACGGGAAACATACTTGATAGATCATAATGGACCAATTGAAAAATATTGGTAGTTTGACTTTCACTTGAGGGGAATGATCCCCTTGTATGTTTTCCAACTGCACAACCTTGACAATCTCCTTCATGATCTAAGTTTAATTCAGGCATACATGTGACCATCTTCCTTACATCAGGTAAGGGTTTGTAATGAAGGTGAGAAAATGTTCGGTGCCATAATTAGGATTGAAGAGAAGTATCACAAGTCATTGCACCCAAAGGACTTCCTCCAACCTGATAGAGACCTTCAAAACACAGAGACCATTGAATCACCATTAAAACTCATAATGCCCATCTTCTATGGATTCATCATACTGCGAGGCGGTGGAACTATACGACACTGGTCCATCTATACGAGGCGGGATGGAGTGTGTAGATTTATGAAGGCCTCGCTTGCATAGATCTGGAAATTGGTTGCAACCACGACATTAACAACCTAGCCCATTGCATATTAACTCCAAAACTTAATTTTCCCTTTAAAATGTGACCAAGGGAGTAGTGTGATGCATTTTGTATATAATTGATGAAAGTCATTATATAAGACTTATGGTATAGTTTTCCAGTCTTTGATGCCATTGATTTTAGTTTGACCCATGTTGAGGAAGCAGGCTAGATTAGCTTGACGGTCTACTTCTGAATTTTGGCCTCTAAGAATACAAAAGAGAGATTTCGACAAAAAGTGTTCCAATGAACGATTTATGTTTTGAGGAGGAGACTTATGTGATTCTCTTTTGCAAAGGATCCAATATTTAGATGTATTGTAATCATAGAAACTCCTAGGATTATTAGCTCAAGAATTCCCATTTCTTGGGCTAGAGTTAAGCCTAATAGTAGACCATACATTTTCACTTGATTGTTGGTATTCCTACCCAATCCCAAGAGTAATTGTTGACCATTTTTATTTTAGGGTTAGTGAGAGATTTATTTTCAATTTAAAATTATAAATAATTAATACTAAAGTATTTAAAAAAAATATATTAACTTATTACAAAATGTGACTACATCTTTCTTTCAATGTAATCTCTTTTTTAATCAGGGAAAAAACAGTGACACAAGCTTAATTTTATTAAATCATTAACAAAATGAAAGATGCACCAAATACCTTTAACTATAATATTAATATTATAATACTTTTTTCATGATTGAAGAATATAGAATTGAGATGCCATTATTGAATGCATGCTCATATGTTAGAAGTGCCACGATGATTAAATGTTGGCATGAGATCAATCATATCACACCAAAGATTAGGTGAAAATCACATAAGTGGTGACAAGAGAATTCACAACGGGGAGTAAAAGTGGGTCATACACGAATAAAACACAATGAAACTTTGATGAGTTCACATTTTCTATCATATTAAATATTAAGAGCATGTTGCAAATTAGACGGGCACTAAGACAGTTTTTACTTATGAACTTCCATTTTTTCTATAATTGTTGTGTTGAGAGGTGCTCTCTAGTCTAGTATGGTAGATATGTTGTAATGTTTAACATTTTGACAAAGTCAAAATAAAACAAAATAAACTAAAATTATAATTAAAAATAAAAAACATAAATTCTCCAGCTATGGTTTTTTCCCTTGGTATTCTTAACCCATGGTTTTTCCCATGATATTCTTCTATAATGTGGCACGTACAAATGTTAATAATTAAACAAGCCTAGATCGATCTTAACTTTAGATCTACCAAGTGTCAAGAGGGATCAAATCTCTTTTCACTTTAAAATAGGTTTGCACCTCAAGAGAGAGATTTGATCCCTTTCGAAACTTGCTAGATCCAGAGTTAAGATGCATCTAGGCTAGTTAGTATCTCAATTAGGGAAAGTAATAAGTTTAAATAATATTAATATGACAATTGCATACATAAAGCTTTTAATTTTTTGTAAGTAAGGAGATGCTTTATATTATATGGATTTGAAGATTAGAGTTTCTTTCCAGCTTGCATGGTTGATCAGATTCAAGACCTGACCAACGACAGTAAATTTCCTTCTGGGCTTTTTGCATTACAAAACATGTATTTCATCTAGGATCTAGTCCGACTGCCATTGGCCGCTTTTGTTACAAAAAGAATGAAAAAATTGACAAAACCAAATACTTTGACAAACTTGGTGACAGTTAATCCCTCCATGAGGTGACCCTTACTCTAACCCATCACTTTCTTTTCTACATATTGTAAACAAGAACAAAAATGACTAGCCCATAGGGCGCAGAGCCAAGATAGAAGGGATTCAGATTGCTTCAGACAAATCAATTCACGAGGTCCTCTTCCAACAAAATAGGCATCTATGGATTTCCTCCAGCAAGGGTATCCTCAGAAGCAAGGTGGTTGACCAAATCACCTCTCGTCTCCCGCTTGATGATGGGTATGCTCTCGCATCTAACCTGCATAGACGTCATTCGTCTCTTAAGCGGGGTGTAGTGCATGGAATCTTTGGTGATGAAGTGCATGTGGTCGACAATTTCCACGTACACCATAAACTTGTCATTGAGCTTGTCCAACTTATCCTCCAAGGCTTTGTTAGCTTGAATGTTTTCCTACAACACCAAGCCAAGAATTATCTTCATTTTCCAAGAGAACTTGATAGTGCGGCTGTACAAATTTTCCTTGGCCCTGGTGAACCCCAAATCGGGGATTCATTCAAATTGAGAATCTATGTCCTTATTGTTTGTTCTGCGCTGAATGACTTTGGCTTGATTCTCCATCTCATAAATTCGCTCCCGAGTCTCTTAGGGGACTATATTGTTGTAATTGAAAGCAACTTGCCTAGTTGCCACCTTTGCTCTACTCCTCGGGCGAAGGCTAGATTGATTCCACCTTTCCATATTCCTTCCTCTGTGATGGCTGGTGGAGGGAACTTTTCTCTAGTGAAGGGCCATGCTTGTGAATGAGGGGAATGAAATATTGTAGGCAGAGAAAATAAGGGGATGGAAACCGGGGCCACAACATAGAGCAGTTGAGAGAGCCTGAGAGAAAAGGGAATGGTGGGGGAGATCTACGGGCCTGGGGTATTCATAAGACATCTGGAGATGAGGATGTCAAGGGGAAGGTATTGATAATTAAACCTTGAATTCTTGTCAGGGCTAAGTACTCAATATCTGAAGTGGGATGAGGGGTTTTACTGGTACTAGGGTGGAGAGGGTGACGCTCGCTACCCAAAAACATGATTGAGATCCAACAAACCATGGGGGAATTATTGGATTTGATGCCAAAGGCATTGTTCATCACATCAAATTAGGAAGATTGCAGTATCTGAGCCTAGGATATTTGCAGTCCTATGGCATAATCATTATTTCTACTCCCTTCTTTGCCCTTGGCATTGATTGCCTCACACTAAGGGATTACAATGTTTCTCCACTAGTTGTGCCCTTGTTGGCAAGCCTTTCAACCAAGCTATTCGCCTTCCTTATGACCACTTGAAAGTGGTGTCCATTAAGGTACCTAATGTGTTTTTGAATACCATGAAGTGTTTTGGTTAGCCGCCAGTTGTTTATAACCTTGCTAACCGTGGAGCCCTGTTGGAGCTTGCGGGAAATGAGAGTTGCCAGCATTAAGCCTCCTTCCACAGTCAGGGGGCCAAAGTGGTGCTCTTTTGCAATGGCCAGACCATGCTCCAAAGCATGGAGCTCTGTCTTATTATTGGTGGCAATCCCTATATTTTCCAAAATAAACCCATTGAATCTACCCTTTGGAACTTTTGAAGACACCACTAAATCCCACGGCTCTTGGGTTGCCTTTGTTTGCACCATCACAATTCAATTTTATCACGTTGTCCTCAGGGGGGGACCAATTATCAAGAGCTCTAGGGGAAGCAGTCGATGGGATTGGAGTGGCTTCGGAAGGGTTCTATAAATCTAAGAGATGATGAATGTGTTAGTTAGGCGCACTAGGTGGGGGGTGGGGGCTTGGACGAAAGGAAGCCTGGATATGGAAACAATTTCATGGATGATCTGTCTGATCACGATAAGAAGATTTTCCCCTCGTTTTTTCACATTCTTGAAAGTTCTTACATTGCGTTCCTTCCAAATAACCCAGAAAATTGTCCCTGGTAAGCGATTCCAGACCCGATCGATTATCAAGTGGGAGGGTATGCTCGAACACCAATTGTCCAGAGTGGTCTGGATTGAGGCCATGTTTCTCTATTTTTTCCTGAATATTTCATCCCTCCATTCCCAGAGGTTGTTGGTGTATTCACATGTGTTCAATAAATGGTTGATAGTCTCTTCATGCGATTCACATAAAGGGCATCTGGAAGGTCTTGTAAAGCCTCTTCACCAGAGATCGTCCTGCGTGAGAATTTTACCATGCATGACCAGCCAAAGGAAGAGGGTAGTTTTGGGCCATTGTTGTCTTCCCCAGAGAGTGCTCCATCTTTTATGTTGTTGCATATGATCATGATTAGCTAAATAACCATAGGCATCCTTGAGGTTGAAGAGCCATATCATGTTTTTACCCCATCTCAGCTTGTCTTCCCCATGATCCACTTGAATTTTCCACTCCTTAAGGAGTTGATAAAAAAATTCATGTCCAAACTTTTTGGTAATGGAGGCCACTCTTGCTTGTCCAACCATTCTCTCCATTGATCTCCAGGAGTGATAGGCTTCCAATAGTGGGCTACTTGAAAGTTCCCCTTTGCTTGCATGGATTTTGGAAGGGCGACATGGTGATCGTTTTTTAGGATTGGAAGCTACTGCTAGGCATTGTCCCAAAAGAGGGCATTTTCCCCATTGCAAATCATCTAGAAGTTGTGCCCCTGAATAATATTTTTGTTCCTCCACGCCTGGTTCCATATGGCCTAGCCTTGGACATGACCTTAGAGCCTAATCAGGTCTTTGTGGGTGTGATTGGGAGCGTATTTGACTCTCTAGAGATGACCCCAAAGCATGCTTGGGTTATCCAACCACCTCCACCAAGGATTTTACTAATAGTTTTGGACCTCTGAGGTTGAGCCCACCTGCGTTCTTAGGTATGTAGAGTTGATCCTACCCCACTAAGGCCCATTTCTTCTTCGTATCCGAGCCCCTCTTGAGGAAGCTTCTTTGGATGCTACAGATGGCGTTTGTGACAGACTTAGGGGCTGCCAGAGCCAAGAATAGGTAAAGAGGCATGGCTTGAAGAACAAATTTAACTAAGATGAGCCACCCATCAAGGTTGATGGATCTAAAGGTCCAACTAGAGAGTTTCTTGTGCAATATATTGAGGAGGTCCTCCCAGTTTGATTTCCTTAGGGATTTATCATTGAGGGGAACCCCCAGGTATTTCGAGGGAAAGGGACTAATCCAAAATCCCAAGATTCTAGTGATATTTCTTTGAATGTTGAAGGGAGTGTTAAAGAATAATTTTTTTCTTTTTCAAGTTAATTGAGGTTCCAGACGCTTCATAGAAGAGGCTAGGAATTTGATTTAAGGCAAAAACCTCATCAGCTATTAGGATACCCATCAAATTGATTTCATCGATGAATTGTTGATGGGTGGAGGTTGGGGAAGAGTGATGTAGCTTAAGACCAGTGAGGCTAATGTAGGTTTTGGCAGCTTGGAGAGATCTTCTTAACCCGTCAACCATGAGAACAAAGAGGAAGGGGGACAGGGGATCTCCCTTCTAGATGCCTCTCGAGGGAGAAAAGGGTTGGGTGGGTGAGCCATTGAGAAATATGGAGAAAAAATCACCTGAGACCAGAGCCATGATCTAATCAATGCAGTCCTGGTGGAATCTGAAGGCTTTGAGGACTTCACGCATATATTCCCAACTGATTTTTTCGAAGGCTTTCGACATGTCCAATTGCATCAAAATTCCAAGATTTTTGAGGGTTTTTAATGAGTGAATAGTTTCATGAGAGAGGATGATATTTTTGAGAATATGTCTACCTTCCACATACCTTGCTTGGTTGGCGAGATCAGAAGGGGTAACAAAATCCTTGAGTATGTTTGATAAAACCTTCAAAATGATCTTGTAGATAACATAGGGATATTCATTTGAATCGATGTGGAGAACCTTCTCCTTCTTCCTTGGGGATAAGAGTGAGGAAAGTGGCATTAAAAGCTTTAAGCACAATTTTGTTACCCCGAGAGTCCTCCACCAGGGCATGGACCTCTTCTTTGATGAAGGACCAACAACTTTTAAAGAAGTCAATGGTAAAATCGTTAGCCCTAGAGCTTTACCTAAGGGCATGGCCATCACAACTTCCTCCACTTCTTGCATGGAGACCTCTCTGAGGAGCATCGTGTTGTGATCCTGATTTAGGATGGTGGGGATGTTACTGGTAATTTCCTTGATGGCTTGGGTCCTATCTATGTGGGGCTCCTCTAGGAGTTTTTTGTAGAAATTATTTAGTTCCTCAGAGATCTCGTCATGGATGTTGGCCATTCTCCCATCCGCAGTTCTTAAACTTAGAATTTTGTTGGTCTTTCTGTGTTGGATAATGGAGTGGTGGAAGAACTTGGAATTCTTTTCACCACATTTGAGCTAACGAACCCTGGATTTTTGTTTCCACAACTTCCCCGCTCCTTTATCCCCTAAGCGAGCATCAATTGATTTTCTGGAGGATTTGAAAGCATTATAAGTCACGAGTTTCATGAAGAATGAGGATTCAGGCTCCTTGCCTTTACTCGAGACTACATCCTGAAAGGATGGGGCCTCTAATCTCCCCTGACTCTTTCATGGAAATGTTTAGAGCAGAGAAAGCAGGAAAACCCTAGCAAAGTGCGTTCCAGGATTGGTTGTACTGTTTCAAAAAAGAAGGTCAATATTTTTAAATTTTGAATATATGTTTAAGTTTTAATTAATTTAAATAAAATTTACTTATATTATTAAATTAAATTTAATATAGTTATATACATTAGATAATTAATAAATGAAAAGTAGCATATGTGTGTGTGTATGTGTGTGTGTGGAGTCATAAGGAAGTTTGAGCGTAGGCTTTGTGCCCCTTTGAATCTTAGATTAATTTCTTTTTCAGGTTAGCTCTCAATCTTCTTCTTTTTTCACAGCGATTGATCTCTTCCTTTACTGGGTCTGATTTTTGGGGATCGATATGAAGGCAATGAATTATGTCATTATTGTCAATTTTGAAGTCTTTTTTTTCGCAGGGGTATTTTTTTGGAGTTTGATTGTGCGAATCTAGGGAGCGAATCCAACCTTTGATCCTATGCCCTATTATTAATCTTTTTATTATTTTCCTTTTTCTTCAAGCGAATGGAAATTTGAAGTTTCCAGGTAAGGGCTACGTGGATCTTTTTCCTATGCTCTTCCGAATTTTAAATCAATTTGGATTTTATTTCCCACCATGCATATTGACGATGTGGACTATGAGCATGAAATTCCATGTTGATCTAGCATTTATTTTACATCACATTGAGTTAATCTGCAGGAGTCCCAACACATTGAAAGTTGAGCCAAATTTTGAAGGTTCACATCTTTATGGCAGTGTTGAAGGATCTAGAGTTGGTCCAATTGTAGCTTCTTAATATAGTTCAAACTTTCGGGGTTCAAATTCTCAGTGGAATGCTAGTCCTAGATTGAGCCTTCCTAATAGTTCTCTGGATATGAATCTCAACTCAAAAAAGACTAAGACTGTGAAACCACGCTAAAAAATTGGTTTGGTGATATGGGAGGATGTTGGGTTATTAGAGGTTCTGATCCTATTAAAAGGGAAATTGTGGGTCAGTTTGCAAAAACTTGATCAACTCAACTTCATTTAAAGCGTGGTTATAGGAAATCTAGGAGCATGTTCTGCATTACATGCCATCTTATCACATTTTTCTCCAAGGTTAGTTTCATGTTCTACATGCAAATTGTTCGAATGTCAAAAAAAAAAAATTGAGTCAGGATTGGCAATGGGGGAGGTTGGGATTATGTCTCCAAAGGTGACGAATTGATTTTGATTCATCCAAAGAGCCCATGGATTTGCAAAACAATTGGGCTATTCTACTTGGGCTCTTGATGGCTTTCTAGACATATGACTTTCTTCGGGTGATCGATAATAAGTTGGGAAGATTCATTTGTAGAAAATTGTGTTGTATGACAAAACTGGATTGTAGATGTGCATGGATCCAAGTTGAGATCGATGTAAGGGAAGGGTTGGTGGCATAAGATCAATTATTAATAAGAGGTCATAAGTGGTCGCAACCAACATATTACTGGCACATCCTGTTTCGTTGCTTCAATTGTAAAGGGGTCAAGCACTTAGAAAAGAAATGTGAGAAGAGGGGAAAGGATTACAAGATAAGGAAAAAAGTTTGGGTTTGCAAATTGACCCAAAGTATGCCAATGTGATCTAGAACTGGGGATTTCAAGGCAAATGTTTTGAAGGCCCAAGAGGAAGGGAAGCCTTAATCCCATATGGAGCGTTTAGATAAAGGTATGTCTACAAACGATTTGATTTCCTCTTTTCTCGAATCTTATATCTACTAGCTTCCCTCTACCCCATTGAATAGTTCTAGGATTAGTCCATTATTTTCTCAACCGTCTTCCTCACTTCTGAAGGACTTGGCTCTACCCTTATATCCTCTGATTCCTGACTCTTTTTATAAACTTGACGAGATGATTATCAACCATTATTATTCCTCTTTCGACAAAGATTTATGAATCATTAGTTTCTCTAAGATAAGGCCCTAAGTTCTCAATCCATACATAGAAAGAACATGTGAAAAAATTAAAAAATCCTATGCCCTTAGATCAAGATTTTGAGGGTTTCCTAAAGCATCATCTTAAGGGGTATGGAAGTGGATACCCCAGCAAAAATCATGCAAGTGGAAAACCCCTCCTTTCCAAGGCTCAATCCAGAGCAAGAGACAATATCATAAAGGGTAGACATGTGACTATACAGGGGGGCCATGGAGCCAAAAAAGCCCCATTAGAGGCCCCTAGATGAAAATTATATTGCTCAACATGAGGGGATCTGGGAGTAACCCCCAAAAAATTGCCCTCAAATGTCCCATTTTAATTCATAACCTGGAAATCATTTTGTTCTAGGAGACTAATATTTGGAGAAAAGGATCGAGCACTTTTGGAGACATCGTTGAAAGATTGGTCTTCCAACACCTTGGATGTGGTAGGCTTATTGGGTGGCCTTATCACTGCTTGTAACTCATCATAAAAAGACATCTATTATTCCTTAGTTCAAAATGAAAGTTTGGTTGATTTAGAGGCAAAGGAGTTTGGATCGATCTAAAGGAAAATCAATATCTATGGGCCTTATGCTAAATAAAAACCTATCTAGGAAGATCTAGGGGTTGAGGTTGGCTCTACCACCTTGATGTCGTAATAGGCGGTGACATGAATTTCACCTTGTTTATCTGTGAGGTATGGGGTTCAAGGCTTCGAGTGGATCCTCTCAAAGGATTGTTCTCACACTTTTTGGAAGCCAACTATTTGGTGGATATTTGTCCAATGAAGTTGGACCCAACATGGCACAATATGAGGTCAAATGAAAATGCAGTGTCTAAGCACCTTGATAGATCATCTGTTTCAAAATATTCTCTATCACAAAACCTAAAGCTTATTTCATGTGTTGAACCAGAAGGTATTTTATACCATAGTCCAATAGTCCTTAAATTTGAGGTTGTCAATGAGAAGTCAACTACTCCCTTTCACTTCAATAGTGTCTAGCTAAAACAAAAGGAAAATTTGGTGGAATTAAATTGGACATATTTTGGATGTTTTACACTATTCAACAATGCACCAGTTCTCTGATAATATTAAACTTTTAAAATCTAAATCAAGGGTAGGAGCAAAGTTTGTATTGTTAAGCAAGAAGCCACACTTAAACATGTCGAATAAAAAATAACCAGAATTTTCTTGTCCTATGATTCAAGGGTCTTATCTCGGGATAAGCAATCTTCATTGAAAGCTCTAGAAGAGGAAAAGTGTGGGTATATATCTCATCAAGAGGAACAATCTCACATGAAAATTCGTGTGATTTGGATTAATATGGTGACAAAATTTTGATTTTTTCATAATTATGCCAATTTTCGGAGAAATCAAAATACTATATTGGAGATTGAAGATCCAAATGGATAAATGGTTTCTTTGTTCCATGACAAAACTAAAGCGAGGATCAATTTTTTCAAAGATATTTTCATAGGTTCTACTAGATGTTCAATTTTAGAAATCTTGGAAGTTTTGAATTTGTGTTCAAATTCCACTTCAAAATATTTTAATGCAAATATAGATGTTGAGGTCTCAGAGTCTAAATTCTTGGGGGTGTTATCATATGCGCAGAAAGGCAAGTCCCCAAGCCCCAATGGATTCATAGTTGAGTATTTTCTTAGTTTTTTCGACAATATGAAGGAAGAAGTTGTAAAGGTAGTGAGGGAATCACAACGTCAAGAATGCATGCATGGTGTTTTAAATTCCACATTCATTTTCTTAATTCTAAAAGAAACAAGACCCTCAATCTTTTGGCAATTTCTGGCTCATTTCATGTTCCAATGCCATTTATAAATTGATATCCAAGATCATAGTGATGAGGATAAAATCGTTCTTTAGCTTGGTTATTTTGGAAGAACAATTTGGGTTTCTTCAGGATGGCCAGATTCATGATTTTGTATCTTTGGATTAATAAACATTGCACTCAATCATGTCCAAGAATATTTTGACCATCACTCTTAAAATCGACCTATCCAAGGCTTATGATTAGGTAAGCTAGAGTTATGATTAAGTATAAAATTTGTAAATTGGATAATGATTTGTATAAGCACAATAAACTTCATTGTTCTTATTAATGGAAGGCCTTTTCCCTTCTTTAAAGCATCAAGAGTTTTTCTTTAAGGATATCCATTTTCGCCCCTAATCTTTTTGCTGGTAACAAAAACTTTACATAACTTGGTTAAGGAGGCTATTTCCTATTGAAAAATTTATAACTAGGTTCGGTCTTCATAAAGATGAAATGTACTTTTGATTCTTGTAAAGTGTAAAATGAAAGAAAATTATTATTATTATTTTTGGAGCATGGGTTTGATGCTCTAGGATTTTTATTTTATAGGTCAAGCACCCATTGAGTGCTTCTAGGGTTTGTCCTAGGCCAAGAAGTCAAAAGAGTCATTGTCATAAGTCGAATATCCCATCGTGCACATTGTAACTTGTAAACAAAATTATTTTTGTCTTAAAAAGTGTCCAGATACCCTCCAATACCAAGTCAACCCGGTAGCTATCAAGTCAGCCTAAAAGGAAGAGCCACATCCACCTTGAAGAGCCTATATATAGGGGGGAACTCATCCTCCTTGAGACACATTCACTCATATCTAATTCTAGAGAAGAAGAACGAAGAATAATGCAATGAAGAAGGAAGAGGATGAAGAAGATCTTTGTTTATGCTATTTCTCTCTCACCCGTGCTAATGATAATTAGGGTTTTTGTAGTTTATCTGGGTTTCTATCTTCAAGTTCAATCTTGGAGAAAAGAAGGCAAGTAGGTTAAGCAAAGGTCACCAATGGTCATCCTCAAGCTCTAGAAGCAAGGGAAAGGCAAGCGAAGGTCAAAGGAAGGATCAAAAGGAAGATTGAAGCTCACATGTGTGGCAACATCAACTGCTAGGGGATGAAATTTAAGATCTGCAGTGGAGGCCAATAATTTTGTAGCTAGGAGTCGAAGAAGTGCTACTAGAAGATATTTGACTAGGTTTGAATGGATCAAGGTTAGCACATCATCTAGCTAGGTTGGTCTTGGTATTGGAGGGTTCTGAAGTCGGTCTTAAGGTCTTGGAATTTGTCAATTGAAGAATCTATAAGGAAGAGAAGATATTTGTGGGTTTTCCTCTCAAGTGGAGAGGTTTTGGCCCTCACTTGCAACCTATATTATGTGTTCTTGTTCTTCTTGTTTTGGTAGTTGTTTGATGATACATAAATATAATAATAATTAACAAAGTTAATAAGTATAAATACATCACAAATAATTATCAAGTAAAGAGAAATCACTATAATCATTTCCCTATATATTTCTCAACATGGTATCAGAGCTAAGTTTTCAAGGAAAATTTGAGTTTACTTTATGAAATCCAAGGACGAAGTATTTACAAAATTTCAAGAATTCAAAGCTAAAGTTGAGAGCCTTACAGAAAAGAAAATCAAGATACTAAGATCTGATGATGGAGAAGAATATACATCCAAGGAAATTATAGATTTCTATAAGGAGTCTAGGATTAATAGGGAGTTGATAGTCCCATATAATCTAGATCAAAATGGGGTTGCAGAGCAAACGAATCGATCCATTAAAGAAAGTGTAAAAGAAATGTTGCATGATCAAGACCTACCAACCTTTATGTGGGGAGAAGCCACAAAGACAACTGTATACATTGAAAATCGAAGTCCCCATAGGTCATTGGATAATAGAACTCCTGAAGAAGTATTCACTGGGAAGAAACCAACTGTAGATCATCTTAGAATCTTTGGTTGTCTTGTATATATTCATATATCAAAGGACAAAATAAAGAAGTTGGATCCATCAGGCATGAGAGGAACATTTGTTGGCTACAACAACGCCTCTAAGGCCTATAGAATCTACATAAAAGAAGGTAACCAAAAAGAAGTTAGTCGAGATGTCATATTTGATGAAAGTATTGCATTTAAGAAATCAAAGGAACTTCCCATGGACTCTGATGATGAAGAAATTCCAGTATTTGAAGAAGAAGTTGACAGGGAAGAAGAAGAATCTCACCATGAAGATGAAGGTCCTAGTGAACCTATTCAAATTTTGGTCATCTCCGAATCGAGAAAGAGACCTAATTGGTTGAAGTCAACACTACTTGATGCAAAAGGTCATGGAGAAATGCAGGGCACATTCAGGGAAAGCAAGAAGCCCAAACGATATTCTGGGTATGCAACCTACATGAAAAAACTAATAGAAGCATAGCCATCCACTTTTGAAGAAGTTGTCAATCGTCAAGAATGGAAGGATGCCATGAATGGAGAATATCAATCTATAATGAAGAATGGAGTTTTGGAGATCGTACCTAGGCCTGATGACAAATCTGCGGTAACTTTAAAATGGATCTATAAGATCAAACATGCAACAAATGGAAGTATTGACAAGTGTAAGGAAAGATTTGTGGCTAGGGGTTTCTCTCAATTTGAAGGCATCGACTATGAAGAGACATTTTCTCTGACAACAAGGTATACAACTATACGTTCATTGCTCTCTTTGGCAATAGCAATGGGACAGAACATCCACCAAATGGATGTCAATACTGCATTTCTGAATTGTGCAATTGATGAGGAAGTGTATATAGAACAACCCTTGGTATTTGAAGTGAAACACAAAAATGCATATGTTTGCATATTGAAGAAGGCATTATATGGCCTCAAACAAGCACTAAGGGCATGGTATGCTAAGATGGATGATACCTTCAAAGATTAGGCTTCATAAAGAGTTTTTTTTATCCGAACCTCTATATTAGGGTTGTGAAGGGTGAACCAATAATCATTCATCTATATATAGATGATCTTCTCTTGACAGATGTAGAAGGTCGAATTGAAGAATGTAAGAAAAAATTAGTGACAAAATTTGACATGAATGATCTAAGGTGGATGCATTACTATTTGGGACTAGAAGTCTAGCAAGGTCCTGATGAGATTTATCTGGTTCAAGGGAAGTATGTGATCAATATGTTGAAGAGGTTTGACATGATGGATTGCAAACCAATGAAAACCACAATGATCAAAAACATGAAAAGGCTAAGGAGTTTTGAATCAAGCCTGATGGATCCTTCCAAGTATAGACAACTAATTGACTCACTCATGTACTTGGTGAATACTCAACCAGACATATGCTTTACAGTAAATGTTCTCAGTCAATTCCAAGTGGAGATGAAGCATGATCATTTGATAACAACAAAACATATTATGAGATATCTGCAAGGAATGATCCACTATTACCTGAAGTATGATAAAAGGAATGATGTCCACGTAATTAGATATACACATTTCGACTGGGGAGGTAGTGAAAAAGATGGAAGGAGTACTACAGGAGGATGTTTCAGTTTGGGATCCTCCATGGCCTCATGGATGAGCAAAAAGAAAGATACAATTGCTTTGAGTAGTGTTGAGGTTGAGTATATTGTAGCCTGTGAAGTAAGTAGAGAAGCGATATGGTTAAGGAAAATTCTATCCGGCCTATTTGCAGGACCTATGGACCGTATAGTGATACATTGTGATAACACCAATTGCATACAATTCCCTGAAGACCCAATATTTCATGGAAATACAAAGCATATAGTATCACTATATTCAAGAGCTAGTACAAGATGGTGTATTAGAGCTACAATATATCTCCACTAATGAGTAGGTAGCTGACATATTGACAAAATCTCTTCTTAATAACAAGGTTGTGTATTTGAGAGACAAACTTGGTTTGGTTGACATATCCTCCTTAGTTGAGTGTGAGAGATAGTCACATCATTCTTGTCTTCACTTAGGAAGACAAAATGGAGGATTGGGTAAGCATCTAGCATCTGATACTCTCTGAGAGTGTGGTAGGGCATCCAAGATGAGAGTATTCATGGACCGATATTCTTTGAGGACTGGCTATCCAAGATAATAATAGTCCAAAGAAGTTCATACTCTGTGAAAACCCGAGTGGAGTATGTACCTTGAGAGACAATGATGATGGTGTCTATAAATCATTGGTCTCATTTGCGTTGTGCTCTAATCTTGTGGAGAGATAGAGTTGTTAGTCAAGGCCTTGCTATATGAAAATGCTGGTCGGTATGATGCTAAAACAAATGGGTTACCAATCCGACTCTTCTCATGAGATCTCTTCAGATTGAGAATGCCCATGTACCATATATGAATACCTCCCTAGTTAAGATGGAATGTTGAAAAATGTGTAACAAGGTTCGGTCTTCATAAAGATGAAATGAAATTTTGATTCTTGTAAAGTGCAACAAGAAAAAAAAAATATTATTATTATTTTTGGAGCTAGGTTTCATGCTCAAGGTCTTTTCTTTTATAAGTCAAGCATCCATTGAGTGATTCTAGGGTTTTTCCTAGTTCAAGGAGTCAAAAGATTCATTGTCATAAGTTGAAGACCCCATCGGGCACATTGTAACTTGTAAAGAAAATTATTTTTGTCTTAAAAAGTGTCTAGATACCCTCCAAGACCAAGTTGACTTGGCAGCTGGCAAGTCGGCCTAAAAGGAAGAGCCACATCCACCTTGAAAAGCCTATATATAGGGGGGAACTCGTCCTCCTTGAGACACATTCACTCATCTCTCTTATAGCAAATAAGAAGGAAGAAGAAGGAAGAGGATGAAGGAGATCTTTATTCGGGATATTTCTCTCTCACACGTGCAAAGGAGAACTAGGGTTTTTGCAGCAGATCTAGGGTTTCTGTTTTTAAGTTCAATCTTGGAGAAAAGAAGGTAAGTAGGTCAAGCGAAGGTCACCAAGAGTCATCCTCGAGATCCAAAAGTGAGGGAAAGGCAAGGAAAGGTCAAAGGAAGGCTCATAAGGCAAATTTAAGCTCACACATGTGGCAACAACAACTGCTGTGGGGCCAAAATTTTAGATCTACAATAGAGGTCGAAAATTCTGCAGTTGGGAGTCGAAGAAGTGCTACTGGAAGAGATTTGACTTGGCTTGACTGGATCAATGTTAGCACATCATCCAAAGAGGTTTGTCTTGGTCTTGGAGGGTTCTAAAGTTAGTCTTAAGGTCTTGGAATTCATCAATTGAAGAATCTATAAGGAAGAGAAGGGATTCGCTGATTTTCTTCTCAAGTGGAGAGGTTTTCGCCCTAGCTTGTAGGCTATATTTTGTGTTCTTGTTCTTCTTGTTTTGGTAGTTGTTTGATGATACACACATATAATAATTAGCAAATATAATAAGTAAAAGGACATCCCAAGCAGTTATCAAGTAAAGAGAAATAACTATAATCATTGCCCTATAGATTTCTTAACATTTCCAAAGGTGAATTCAACACATTTTGAATATTTGAGTCTATCCTTATCACACATCTTCTATTAGTAGATTATGTTCTTCTCTTTCTTTCTGGATCTCTCAACAACATTTCCGCTCCCTCTCGAATTTTAGAGAGATTCAAACTTGCCACATGTACGCAAATAAATGTGGAAAAGTTTACCATATCTTTCTAAGGACTACACGAAATGGTCATAAGAGGATTGTTGGAGTCTTTTCACTTTCAAAAGAAAGAAATTTTTGAAGGCATAAAATACATATCCTTTCATTTAAATCCAAATGTGTATAGGTTGGCAGATTGGCTTTGGTTGGTAAAGAAGGTGGAAGTGAGGATAAGAATTTGGGTCAAGCGTTTACTGTCGAGAGGTGGCTGACTTATCCTCATTAAGTTACTTATCAAAATTATCACTGTGTTATGGTTGTCTATTATCCAAATTCCT
This sequence comes from Pinus tabuliformis, assembly GCA_031772625.1. Lineage (NCBI taxonomy): Eukaryota > Viridiplantae > Streptophyta > Pinopsida > Pinales > Pinaceae > Pinus > Pinus tabuliformis. The sequence goes on from CM062818.1 coordinate 1,058,355,522, forward strand.
AAATTTATTATCAACAAGATTAGGAAAATCTCTTATTACTTCTTATGGGCAGGTAGTTGTCCCGTAGATGGGATTCCGCTTGTTAAAATGGACTTCTATTAATAAACCCAAAATAGTGGTGGGCAGGGTGGGGACTGAAGAATCCATTCATATTTGGAAAACATTTAGTGGCAAAGAGGTTGTGGAAGATTTTAAATGATAGAGCTCTATGGGAATGAGCCTTAAGAAGCAAATACTTTGTAGGCATGTCTTTTATCGAAGGGATAAAGCTCCCTTCTAGGGTAGCTCTGAACTCCTTGATAGTTTGGAGAACTATCTCTAGCGTTTTCCAATCATCGATAATTGGATAGCATGGAAGATCAAGAAATATAGAACTGTTAGACTATGATTGGACCCTTGGTTTGAAGCTAGCAACAACTATAGGTTCTTAAAGGTCACTATTGGCATTATGATATAGGTGTTGTCCTCGATGGCAACTCACTCAGATGGAAGATCACGGTACAACATGATCAGACTATAAAGAATGAAGAAAGAGAGGTATACGCAGGTTCACCTTGACAAAGGAGCGTATACACGCGGGTTAACAGACCAAAAGGAGCATATAATGTACACACGCACTTTCACAGAATGAAAAGCATGTATATCTTAGAAAACAAAGTTTTTGGTCCAAGGTATTTGGTCCACGGTATTTTGATCCATGGTATTGGTCCATGGTATCTGGTCCGAGGTATTGACCCTAGGTATTTGGTCCAAGGTATTGGTCCTAAGTGGTTTTGGTCCATGGTATTGAGAAAGGCCTAAAACTATAAAAGGAGGAGAATATCATTAAGCCAAGGTGTGCAAGTATTGAATATCTGATGAAGTGTGAGATCTAGTATGCAGGTTATGTGTTTGTGATGCTTTGCTTGATCTGAACTAAGCATACACCTATGTGGATGATGATGGATGATGGATCGGGATCTTAAGGCTTGGAGTGTATTATCATTATGTGGTTTGATCATGGATAGACTAGATCTGAATACTGACGCATGTTTTATTCTACAAATGTTATGATCTGGGTATGACTGAATTCTGAAATAGTTGTGAAGTTTTTAAGTTAGTATTTGCAGATTTGTACGCGGGTTCACTTTGGTAAAAGCGCGTATACACGTTGGTTCATCTCATCAGAGTAGCGTATATATTATGAAATATGATATCTGAATTTGCAATTGGTTCTAGTGGTTGTTGCAGAGTTCTGGGTTCTGCTCTGTGATTTGGTGACTTTGTTCTTATGACAGGCCTTCAGCGATTCAGTTGTGGGTGATTCAGAGATTGATGATTGAGTATTAAATGATCGGTTAATGCAATGGTTGTATTGCAGTGGTGATTGATTTTGAGCTTCAATGTTGTTGATGGGTCCCGTATGAAAATTGGATGAAACGTGGCCTTTAGATTATGGTATTGTGTTCTAGGAGTATCCAGTATGAAAATTTATGAAACATGGTCCCTAGAGGAAGAGAGAAGGTCGTAGCCTTCTGTAGGCCGGCGCCTACGTACTGGTAAACATATCGGCTAGTACAAGAGCCAGGGGGTTGGAGCTCCCTTCCAGTAGTAGCTGGAAAACGAGTGAAGGTTGGAGCCTTCAGTAGGTCAGTGCCTACGTACTAGTAAACAGATCGGCTAGTACAAGAGCTAGGGGGTTGTAGCTCCCTTCCAGTAGTAGCTGGAGAATGAGAGAAGGTTGTAGCCTTTTGCAGGTGGGTGCCTGCATACTGGTATGAGTCTACACCAGTACAAGATGTTAAACAGGCTTTTCTTATATTAAAAAGAAGACAACAGCAAGTGGTTTTTGTCCCGCATTGGGTTTCCACCTTAAATCTTGGTGTTCATGTGTGTTTCTTATTTGTGATGGTTTGTTCTAATATTACTACACATGGTTACTATTTATTTGGTTAATGAAGTTCTGATGCACTGATTAAAGATCAACATATGATGAATTAGTTGAATCATAAGTTTGCTTGACGTACGCTGGTTGCCTTAAACACAACTACGTGTACACGTGACTTACCTTAACTGAAGTAGCGTATATAAATTTGAGTATGGAAATGGAAAAGTTATTGACTTGCTAATACTGGTTCACCCCCCCCCCCCCCCCCAGTATTATTTCCAACAATTGGTATCAAAGCAAGTCCTTTGGTAGAAGCTTGATCGCTTGAAGGAGATCCGTAGAAACAATGGGAAAGAAGCTAAAGAAGAAAGCGCCTCAGAAGAAGAAGACAGCTCAAAGGAATAGCAAAAACAGGAGAGACAATTGGCCATTAGGTGGAAGCAAGGATTCAGATTCCAAATCACCTCAAGATGAACAAGCAAATGAAGCATCAGATAAAATCATAGATCAACAAGATCTATTTAACAAAAGGGAGTGTGCCCTCAAAGAAGAAGTTACCAGATTAAAAGCTCAATTGGAGTGTGCTTTTAGAGTACGTTAAATTTTGCAGGATGAAGTGATATGATTAAAAAATAAGCAGAATGAAGAACTGCCTCAAGCAAATGAAGAACAAGAAAATGAGATTCTCAAACTAAGGCAACAAGAGGAAGAAGGAAGAAAGATTGAAGAAATCCTGAAGAAGCAATATTTGGAAAAGGAAGAACAAAATCAGGTTGAGGTAAATATCTTAAAAGGTAAATTAGAAGAAAATGATAAATTATTATGATTTCAAGACAGTACTAAGATTTTGGATAATATTCTTAGTAGTCAAAGGTCTCCTACAATCAAAACTGGTCTTGGTTTTCATGAATCTGTTGAAGGTGAATCTAGCTCACAAGGTGAGGTAAGGAACTCTAATGAAAAATCTGAAATGCTCAACAAAGAGATGAAAGGTCAACCCCATCAACAACCAAGGAAAGAAATTCTTCAAAGGAAATCTTTTACTCCTAACTATGGAAGTGATAGTCGGTTATTTCCTCAAATGAATAATGTCGAATGTTTTATATGTCATAATCTTGGACATGTTATAGCGAGATGCAGAAGTAGAATGGTTCAAAACCATCACTCAGAAAGATCATCATCTTCCAGGTACTTTAAGGGATATTGTTTTTCTTGCAATATGTTTGGTCACAAAGCCATTGACTGCTATAGAAGAAATATGAAACATGTAAGATGTTATGCATGTAACAAGTTTGGACATATAGAAAAGGAATGCAAGAGAAAAGTTCGAGCACCATACCAAAAGGAGAAAACATCATCACACTCGAAGATATGGAAGAAGAATGAAGTAAAGTCAAAAAAATGTGGCATGGAACAGTGTATAGACATAACAAACTCAAGAGAAGCTGAAAGTATGAAACTTCAATGTTCTAAATCTCATATTCAAGTTTCATGAAGACAAGTCGCGTATATACGCGAGTTCGAAGCTGCACAGTCGCGTATATGTTGGTTGAGGAAAAGCAGTGGGATAGACTCAGGAAAAGGGGTCTGATATGGTTCAGTCAATTATATGCTCTATTTGATTATGGTTACAATCTGCTGATGATGTGTGGAAATGTGTGGGTACTGATAAGGTGTTAAAAAGTTGATGTATATTTGATTAATGATGTTGCCTTGATGACTCTCATCGATATTTTGCAATGATCAGATCCGACAATGAACAATTGGCACAGGTTCAAGGGGAGCATACATTTCGAATAATGCATTGTTGGCATTATGTTTAGAAGTCTTTGGTACCTAATCAATGATGATGAATTATTACTTTATGATGGTTATGATAAGGCCCCGAAGCAAGTTGATCTTGATGAGATCAAGAGGATGATTTGATATATGTAGACTTACTTTGACAGAGGTTGATGATATTTTGGGAACTAATGATGGACATATATAGGTTGTTGATGTTGCTGACAGATGCCTATGGTGCAAATCATATATGATGTATGATAGTTGTTGATGACTATCATGGTCTTGTTTAGGTCTTTCGTCTAAATGTCATGTATATCATTTAAAGACCCATGAGTCATATGATGTAATTTTTACCCCCACTATGCATGGGAAGGATGATGTAATAATTTCTATTTCAGTCATGTATAAACATTTGGTATATCCCCACTTGGTTGGGTGGATGAATCAAATTTGGTATATCCCCACTTGGTTGGGAGGGTGATGTATGTATGAGTCATTGGTGATAGGAAGGTCATACTCACTTAGTTGAGTTGTAGAGTCATGTTATTCTTTTGGAAATATTTTTGCAGACTCTACATGTGCTTAGGGGGAGCATGGATGGTTTAGTGCATCTCAGCATGTACAAAGGGGGAACTCAATTAGAGATTTCAGCATATACTCAGGGGGAGCATGGACAACATAATGTATATCAAAGGGAGAGAATATCTTGGTCCGCCTTTTGCTCTTGATGTCAAAGGGGGAGAGTGACTTGGTATTGTTGTTGCCATCAAGTCCAAAGGGGGAGATTGTTGGCATTATGATACAGGTGTTGTCCTTGATGGCAACTCACTCAGACAGAAGATCACGGTGCAACATGATCAAACTACAGAGAATGAAGAAAGATGAGTATATGCAGGTTCACCTTAACAAAGGAGCATATGCACGTGCGTTAACAAACCAAAAGGAGCGTATAACGTACACACGCACTTTCACAGAATGAAAAGCACGTATATCTTGGAAAACTAAGTTTTTGGTCTGAGGTATTTGGTCCATGGTATTTTGATCCATGATATTTGGCCCGAGGTATTGACCCTAGGTATTTGGTCCAAGGTATTGGTCCTAAGTGGTTTTAGTCCATGGTATTGAGAAAGGCCTAAAACTATAAGAGGAGAAGATCATTAAGCCAAGGTGTGCAAGTATTGAATATCTGATGAAGTGTGAGATCCAGTATGCAGGTTATGGGTTTGTGTTGCTTTGCTTGATCTGAACTAAGCATACACCTATGTGGATGATGATGGGTGATGGATCGAGATCTTAAGGCTTGGAATGTATTATCATTGTGTCGTTTGATCATGGATAGACTAGATCTGAATACTGACGCATGTTTTATTCTACAAATGTTATGATCTGGGTATGACTGAGTTCTGAAATAGCCATGAAGTTTTTAAGTCAGTACTTGCATATCTGTACGTGGGTTCGCTTTGGTAAAAGTGCGTATACACGCAGGTTTGGATCATCAGAGTAGCGTATACATTATGAAATATGATATCTGAATTTGCAATTGGTTCTAGTGGTTGTTGCAGAGTTCTGGGTTTTGCTCTGTGATTTGGTGACTGTGTTCTGATGACAGGCCTTCAGTGATTCAGTTGTGGGTCATTCAAAGATTGATGATTGAGTATTCAATGATTAGTTAATGCAATGGTTGTATTGCAGTGGTGATTGATTTTGAGCTTCAATGTTGTTGATGGGTCCAGTAAGAAAATTAGATGAAACGTGGCCTTCAGATTATGGTATTGTGTTCCAGGAGTATCCAGTATGAAAATTATGAAACGTGGTCCCTGGAGGAAGAGAGAAGGTCATAGCCTTCTGTAGGTCGGCCCCTACGTACTGGTAAACATATTGGCCAGTATAAGAGCCAGGGGGTTGGAGCTCCCTTTCAGTAGTAGATGGAAGACGAGTGAAGGTTGGAGCCATCAATAGGGCGACGCCTACGTACTAGTAAACAGATCGGCTAGTACAAGAGCTAGGGGGTTGTAGCTCCCTTCCAGAAGTAGCTGGAGAACAAGAGAAGGTTGTAGCATTCTGCGGGTGGGTGCCTGCGTACTGGTATGAGTCTGCACCAGTACAAGATTGTAAACAGGTTTTTCTTATATTAAAAAGAAGACAACAACAGGTGGTTTTTGTCCCGCATTGGGTTTCCACCTTAAATCTTGGTGTTCATGTGTGTTTCTTATGTGTGATGGTTTGTTCTGATATTACTGCACATGGTTACTGTTTATTTGGTTAATGAAGTTTTGATGCACTGATTAGAGATCAACATATGATGAATTAACTGAATCATAAGTTTGCTTGATGTACGTTGGTTGCCTTAAACACAGCTACGTGTACACACGAGTTACCTTAACAAAGTAGCATATATAAATTTGAGTATGGAAATGGCAAAGTTATTGACTCGCTAGTACTGTTCACCCCCCCCCCCCCCCCAATATTATTTCCAACAATTGGTATCAGAGCAGGTCCTTTGGTAGAAGCTTGATCGCTTGAAGGAGATCCGTAGAAACAATGGGAAAGAAGCTAAAGAAGGAAGCACCTCAGAAGAAGAAGACAGCTCAAAGGAACAACGACAACAGGAGAGACAATTGGTCGTTAGGTGGAAGCAAGGATTCAGATTCCAAATCACCTCAAAATGAACAAGCAAATGAAGCATCAGATAAAATCATAGATCAACAAGATCTATTTAACAAAAGGGAGTGTGCCCTCAAAGAAGAAGTTACCAGATTAAAAGATCAACTGGAGTGTGCCTTCAAAGTACGTCAAATGCTGCAGGATGAAGTGATATCATTAAACAATAAGCAAAATGAAGAACTACGTCAAGCAGATGAAGAACAAGAAAATGATATTCTCAAACTAAGCCAACAAGTGGAAGAAGGAAGAAAGACTAAATAAATCCTGAAGAAGCAATATCTGGAAAAGGAAGAACAACACCAGGTTGAGGTAAATATCTTAAAAAGTAAATTAGAAGAAAAGGATAAACTATTACGATTTCAAGATAGTACTAAGATTTTGGATAATATTCTTAGTAGTCAAAGGTCTCCTACCATCAAAATTGGTCTTGGTTTTCATGAATCTGTTGAAGGTGAATCTAGCTCACAAGGTGAGGCAAGGAACTCTAATGCAAAATCTGAAATGCTCAACAAGGAGATGAAAGGTCAACCCCATCAACAACCAAGGAAAGAAATTCTTCAAAGAAAATCTTTTACTCCTAACTATGGAAGTGATAGTCAGTTATTTCCTCAAATGAATAATGTTGAATGTTTTATATGTCATAATCTTGGACATGTTGCAGTGAGATGCGGAAGTAGAATGGTTCAAAACCATCACTCAGAAAGATCATCATCTTCCAGGTATTTTAAGGGATATTGTTTTTCTTGCAATATGTTTGGTCACAAAGCCATTGACTACTATAGAAGAAATATGAAACATGTAAGATGTTATGCATGTAACAAGTTTGGACATATAGCAAAGGAATGTAGGAGAAAAGTTCGGGCACCATACCAAAAGGAGAAAACATCATCGCACTTGAAGATATGGAAGAAGAAGGAAGTACAGTCAGAAAAATGTGGCATGGAACAGTGTACAGACATGATAGACTCAGGAGAAGCCGAAAGTATGAAACTTCAATGTTCTAAATCTCATACGCAAGTTTCATGAAGACAAGTCGCGTATATACGCGAGTTCGAAGCTGCACAGTCGCGTATATGTTGGTTGAGGAAAAGCAGTGGGATAGACTCAGGAAAAGGGGTATGATATGGTTCAGTAAATTATCTGCTCTGTTTGATTATGGTTACAATCTGCCGATGATGTGTGGAAATGTGTTGGTACTCATAAGGTGTTAAGAAGTTGATGTATATCTGATTAATTATGATGCCTTGATGACTCTCACCGATATTTTGCAATGATCAGATCTGAAAATGAACAGTTGGCACAGGTTCAGGGGGAGCATACGTTTCGAATAATGCATTTTGGCATTATGTTTAGAATTCTTTGGTACCTAATCAATGATGATGAGTTCTTACTTTATGATGGTTATGATAAGGCTCTGAAGCAAATTGATCTTGATGAGATTAAGAGGATGAGTTGATATATGCAGACTTACTTTGACAGAGGTTGATGATATTTTGGGAACTAATGATGGACATATACAGGTTGTTGATGTTGCTGACAGATGCCTGTGGTGCAAATCATATATGGTGTATGATAGTTACTGATGACTATCATGGTCTTGTTTAGGTATTTCATCTAAATGTCATGTATATCTTTTAAAGACCCATGAGTCATATGATGTAATTTGTACCCCCACTATGCATGGGAAGGATGATGTAATAATTTCTATTTCAGTCATGTATAAACATTTGGTATATCCCCACTTGGTTGGGTGGGTGAATCAAATTTGGTATATCCCCACTTGGTTGGGTGGGTGAATCAAATTTGGTATATCCCCACTTGGTTGGGAGAGTGATGTATGTATGAGTCATTGGTGATAGGAAGGTCATACTCACTTAGTTGAGTTGTATAGTCATGTTATTCTTTTGGAAATATTTTTGCAGACTCTACTTGTGCTCAGGGGAAGCATGGACGGTTTAGTGCATCTCAGCATGTACAAAGGGGGAACTCAATTAGAGATTTCAGTATATACTCAGGGGAAGCATGGACAACATAATGTATATCAAAGGGAGAGAATATCTTGGTCCGCCCTTTGCACTTGATGTCAAAGGGGGAGAGTGACTTGGTATTGTTATTGCCATCAAGTCCAAAGGGGTAGATTATTAGCATTATGATACAGGTGTTGTCCTTGATGGAAACTCACTCAGATGGAAGATCACGGTGCAACATGATCAAACTACAAAGAATGAAGAAAGACAGGTATACGCAGGTTCACCTTGACAAAGGAGTGTATACACACGGGTTAATAGACCAAAAGGAGCGTGTAACGTACACACGCACTTTCACAGAATGAAAAGCACGTATATCTTGGAAAACTAAGTTTTTGGTCCATGGTATTTTGATCCATGGTATTGGTCCATGGTATCTGGTCCGATGTATTGACCCTAGGTATTTGGTCCAAGGTATTGGTCCTAAGTGGTTTTGGTCCATGGTATCGAGAAAGGCCTAAAACTATAAAAGGAGGAGAATATCATTAAGCCAAGGTGTGCAAGTATTGAATATCTGATGAAGTGTGAGATTCAGTATGCAGGTTATGGGTTTGTGATGCTTTGCTTGATCTAAACTAAGGATGCACCTATGTGGATGATGATGGATGATGGATCGTGATCTTAAGGCTTGGAATGTATTATCATTATGTGGTCTCATAATGGATAGACTAGATCTGAATACTGATGCATGTTTTATTCTACAAATGTTATGATCTGGGTATGACTGAATTCTGAAATAGCTGTGAAGTTTTTAAGTTAGTATTTGCAGATCTGTACGCGCGTTCGCTTTGGTAAAAGCACGTATACACGTTGGTTTGGCTCATCAGAGTAGTGTATACATTATGAAATATGATATCTGAATTTTCAGTTGGTTTTAGTGGTTGTTGCAGAGTTTTGGGTTCTGCTCTGTGTTCTGGTGACTATGTTCTGATGACAGGCCTTCAGTGATTCAGTTGTGGGTGATTCAGAGATTGAGGATTGAGTATTCAATGATCAGTTAATGCAATGGTTGTATTGCAGTGGTGATTGATTTTGAGCTTCAATTTTGTTGATGGGTCCAGTATGAAAATTGGATGAAACGTGGCCTTTAGATTATGGTATTGTGTTCTAGGAGTATCCAATATGAAAATTTATGAAACGTGGTCTCTGGTGGAAGAGAGAAGGTCGTAGCCTTCTGTAGGTCAGCGCCTATGTACTGGTAAACATATCGGCCAGTACAAGAGCCAGGGGGTTGGATCTCCCTTCCAGTAGTAGCTCGAAAGCGAGTGAAGGTTGCAACCTTCAATAGGCCAGCACCTACGTCCTAGTAAATAGATCGGCTAGTACAAGAGCTAGGGTGTTGTAGCTCCATTCCAGTAGTAGCTGGAGAACGAGAGAAGGTTGTAGCCTTCTGCTGGTAGGTGCCTGCGTACTGGCATGAGTCTGCACCAATACAAGATTGTAAACAGGTTTTCCTTATATTAAAAAGAAGACAACAACAGGTGGTTTTTGTCTCGCATTAAGTTTCCACCTTATATCTTGGTGTTCATGTGTGTTTCTTATGTGTGATGGTTTGTTCTAATATTACTGCACATGGTTACTATTTATTTGGTTAATGATGTTCTGATGCATTGATTAAAGATCAACATATGATGAATTAACTAAATCATAAGTTTGCTTGATGTACGTTGGTTGCCTTAAACACAGCTACGTGTACATGCGAGTTACCTTAACTGAAGTAGCGTATATAAATTTGAGTATGGAAATGGAAAAGCTATTGACTTGCTAATGTTGATTCACCGCCCCCCCTCAGTATTATTTCCAACAGTCACTTTATCCATGCTTCACGAAGATGGTTTGTTTACCCTATCAGATGTCCATTCTCATAATGGGAAAGAGTGGGGCACTCGAGCTTGGAAAATAGTTTCCAAAATCAGATTGCTAGAATCAACAATTGGTGAATGGAGTTCCTATGTTACTTGATTGGCTTCCTCCATGATCTGAATTTTGGAGGAAGATGAAGAATCCCTTATTTGGACAAAGAATCTTTCGATTCTTTCCAGGAAAAGTTAGGGTACCAATCATAAATTGAGGATGACCCTAGTGGAATTTCCAAATGGTGGTGGTGGTTTGTATGGAAACAAAAGGCTGCTCTTAAGTGCAAATTGGCACTATGGTTAATGCTTGATAATAGAATAATGACATAGGATATTTTACTTAGAAGATGATGGCACGAGCCTAGTAAATTCCCTCTGTGTTGCGTAAATGAAGAAACCATAAATCATCTTTTTGCATAGTGCTCTTAAGTGATCAAATATGGTCTCAAACTAGAATTGTTATAAGACTTGCTTCCGCATCTTGGGATAAAATGGTATTAGAGCATTACGTTAATAATTGGGCAACAAATAACTTTGTACATGAGTTCTCAATGTTTCTTGCATCCTTTGTTCACAAAATTAGGTGGGCTCAGAATATGGCCACGTTTTAGGAAAATTGATTCCCTTAGAAGTAATTGGTTGATAAATTGAGCATACTTGTCAAAATTTCAAATATGAAACTAAGAGGACTAAACCTAGGTTCCTATAATTCCTAATTTGGAGGTAGGAGTGCGATGGAGCTTCTTTGATGGGTCCAGTCAAGGAACGCACCCACCCCCACACGCCCCCCCCCCCCACCCCATTTGTGGTTCTAGTGTGGCTATTTTCTTCAACAATACTCACTTCCTTCATATATGGCTCTTACTTAGGAGAGGATCAAATAACTGAGCCAAATTTTCTACTATGTGGGATTTGGTATAACTGTGAACCTTTACGAGGAAAAACAAGCTCCAATTTTTGGGCAACACACAACTGGCCACAAATTGAATAAATAGAAAGGTTGGAAAATTTTCTCTACACTTGACCCTTATCCCTTTCGAGGTTGAAAGGGAAATAAGGAAACTATAATTGTTCAATTGTCGTCACATATGTAGAGAGTTGAACACACTAGTTGATCACATATCCAAAGATGGCAATCATGGTCATTAGGGAGTTTTGGAAATCCATGAGTACTTAGAGGGATAGACCTTGGAAATCGTAGTCATGAAATAGGATGATATTTAGGAGTTAGGATGACGATGGAGAATAAAGGACTTTTTTGTTTTGTGTAGTGTAATCTTTCTTGATCTTTTGAAGCTTTATATAAATATATGAAGATCTTGACGATCTACATAATGTATATAATGGATTTTTTTCACAGTGATATATATATATATAGTTTATTAAATAAATAATATAATTAAACATATATACATTTAAAAAATATACGTAATGAAAAAATGTACTAAAAAGCAATAAGATTTTAATGCCATAAATAAAAAATTGAATGGAAACTGGAAATGACACATGCGAACATGACGAATTTTTTAATTAAATTGAAAAGTAAAAGGAACCTTTGAGATAAATCTTAACCCTCTATCCCTGATTATTATTAAAAATATTTAATGGAGGTTAAATCTCTATCATCCACCTAGTAATTACTGATAAAATTCTGGAATCCCCCTTCAAAAATAGACATGCCTATCAATATAATTAATTAATTTAAATAAATTTAAATTATTGCAGTTCTATTTTTTTGGTTGGAATTCAACAATGCAATTTCAAAAAAAATTGTGATTTCTTGTTGGTTAAAATGCACTTTTGAATGCATAAATGGATTCAACAACATGAAAAACCCTTGAGACACGAAAACTTTGCAAATTAAACAACTTAAAATTATGATTCTTAAAAATTTCTACTGCATTTTGGACAAAATTGACAAAAAAAGGTGCTCGAAAGAGGGTCATTTCATCTATTAGTTAGACTATGCGTAAATTAAATGGTTGGTAAAACCAATATCCATAATAGACATCAAATCATTTACTCATAACACATTTCACATTACTAAGATTTACAAAACCATGAAAATTAGCTCAATTATAACTTTATTTTAGATCATTATTATTTTTAATTATAAAAATAATTAATATTAAACATAATATATTTTAAAAAACATATAACAAGAAAAATATAATAAAATAATAAAAGTTCAATACCATAAATTAAAACCAAATCTGACACTTGTCGACATGACACTTTCTTTAATTAAATCGAAGCTACGTTAGAGATAAATCCCAACCCTCTATCCCTAACTAGTATTAAAGATATTCTATGAATATTTTGTAGAGGTTAAATCCCTACCATCCACATAATAATTATTAATAAACAAATTAACTATGGAAACGTTATTTCAAAATAAACACACATATTCATACAATTAGAAGTTAATAACAATAAATCTTAACTAAATTAAATTAACTTTAATATGTGTTAATAAAGTTAAATAAACTTCAATTAAACTCTAATTATATGATAATAAGCTTTAATTGATAAAAATAAACTCTAATAAGAATATAAATCTGAAAAATATAAAAATTAACTTAAAAATAATTATAATTATATAATAATAAACTCAAAAAACCCAAATAAACCTTATGCTAATACATCTTATTCAACCCACATAAGGTTGCATTAAAATTTCACTGTATATAGATAAATCCCCATCATTAATTGAGACTTTTAAAATGGTTATGTGATGGAGTGTTATGCTCTCTAATTAGGTTCTGATCCCATAAGTGACATGTTGATCTCATAATGAGTATATTGTTGTAACAACTTTGTGTTTCTTGTTGTCATGGTCTTGTGCCTTAACAAATTTAGGGTTTACCTTGAGTACCATCCTTGGAATTAGGGGGAAGTGGAGGGGTTTTGCCCCGCATATGTTACATCGTGCTCCATCTTGACATTCTGACAAAGAGGGGAATTCTATGAAGTTTTCGTTCAAAGATAAAAAAAAATCTTAGATAAAGTATCTCAACCTTAATTATTAGATAACAAATGTGGGTAGATACATCTTAAACTCTAATCTATCTAAATCTGTCATTGCGCTGAGAGGCGCTCTACAACCCAATATAGGGGAGATGTGTAGGCATAATGTAAATAAGTAAGGAAGTATGTCAACATTTTTTAAATGTTAGAAAACATAAATAAAAAACAAAATAAAATAAAATAAAAATGCCGGATTTATATATTTTTTTAATTAAGAATTAAAACATATATAAATTTAAAATGCAAGACATAAAATGTAATGTAAATTGTGAAATGCAAAATGAAAAATGAAAAATGAAAATTACAAAATGCAAAATGTAAGGAACAAAGCTGCCAATTTGATCAGAAGAAATTGATTTGTTTATAATGTAAAGTTAACATATTATTGTTTCTCTAACATGTTATTTCTTTATATAATATGACAGGTATAATAATCAATAATATTGATGATTATTATTCCAATATATATAATAATAATCATCTCCATTTATAAGTGTTATTATATTAGACCTTGCATATATTATTGATTACACAAAGTGACAATTCTCGAGCATATGGATGGAAAGGGGAGAGAGAGGGAAAAAGAGAGAGACAAAGAGAGCGGGAGAGGCACACAGAGAGAGAGAGAGAGAGAGAGAGAGAGAGAGAGAGAGGGAGGAAGATAGTGACATAGATGGGGGGAAAGAGAGAGGAAGAGAGAGAGTGGGTGATGGGGGAGAGAGGAAGGAAGAGAGAGAGGAGGGGGAGAGAGATGGATTTGGAAGGAGAGAGAGGGAGGGAAGAACAAAGACATAGAGAGATAGATGTAGAGAGATAAAAGGAGTGACAAGGAAGAGATGGAAAGAGAGTGAGGGAGAGAGGAGAGAATGAGAGGAGAGAGAGAGGCAGATATAGAGATGGAGGGGGGAGAGGTGGGGGAGATAGAAGGAGAGAGGGAGGGAGATAGTGACAAAGTTGGAGGGTGGAGAGAGAGAGAAAGAGTAAGAGAGTGATGGGGGAGAAACAAAGGAGGTGGGAGAGGAAGGGAGAGAGAGGAAGGAAGAGAAAGATGAATAGAGAGAGAGGAGAGAGAGTTAGATTTGAAGAGGGAGACAAAGATAGATTTAGAGGGGGAGAGAGAGGAAGGGAATAAGAAAGACATGGAGAGAAAGGTGGAAAGAGAGAAAGGGAGTGACAAGGGGGAGAGAGAGAGAGAAAGGGAAGAGAGTTGGAGAAAGGGAGAGAGAGATAGATAGATATAGAGAGATAGTGTGTATGTTTGGGGTTGAGATAGAGAGACAAATAAATAGAGATGGAAGGAGATAGAGATATAGATTAGGGGGGGATAGAGGCAAGAATAGAGAGACAAAGAGAGGGAGGGAGGGAGAGATAGATAGATATGGAGAGACAGATCATGTGTGTTTGTGGGGGGTGATATAGAGATACAAATAAGGAGAGATGGAGGGAGGTATAGATATACATGGTGGGGGAAGAGATAAGGGGAAGAAGAGAGAGATAGAGAGAGGGAAGGAGAGGCAAAGAGAGAGAGATATGGGAGAGGGATAAGGAGAGAGGGAGGGAGATAAACAGAGAAATGGAGGGGGGAGAGAGAGGGAAGAATAAAGAGACGCACATAGATAAATACAAATATTATAGAGTATTATATAATATTGAACTTTATTAACCATATAAGAAGAGGAAGTTAGGCTTTTACAAAAGGTAAAAAAAAGTTGGATTTAGAAAGCCATGAATATTTTGGTTTTTCACTGAAATAGATGCATTGATTTCAGTGTAGATGTTGATTCCTGTTCATATTTGATTAATTTCACTAGATGCATTGATTTAAGTGTAGTTGTTGATTTATAATCATGTTTTATTGGCCCCTCCCAATGCTTGATAGACCCAGGGTTAAGATGGATATAGGATGGTTTAATTCCATTTCATATATTAAATCTTTTGTATTTAATGATTAAAAGATTTCCCCTTAAGAAATTTGGTTCTGGTAGATGCTTGATAGATCCTAGTTTAAGATGGATCTATATTGATTTGTTTTTTAGATATATAGACACACACACACACCCACATAATTATTTATTTTTGTCATCTAGCTCATACAACTACTTATGTTCCATGTAGATAGATCATGGATCTATACTAGTTTGTTTTTTAGATGTTTTCATATATGTATGCATATACATAATTATTTATTTTTTCAATAATTATTCTTGTTGCCATGTAGATTTGTACATACATAGTTTGTTTTGTTTTTGTTTGTTTGTTTTTTTAGGAGACTCAATAGACCTGTTATTTCTCACGAAGGATACTTGGGATCGAGTCAATAAGACTACCACTATATTCTTAAGCCTAACAAAATTTCCCACAACTTTCATTAGATGGGAAAATCGAGTTTCAAACATGGGCAAGGCCCCTTTATTGGTTGGCAAACGCCTTCTAGTGTGGGACGTCCACCTTTCAACCTAAACATAAATACATAATTATTAATTTTTTGTTGTTGTGTACATGACAACATCTCCCCATATTAAGTTGTAAATATATTTTCTTATACAACTACTTATATTACATATATACACTTTTTAATATATATTGTTAATCTCACCTATATTAAACTATAGATATCTTTACTCCTACAACTACTTACATGTTAATACACCTTTTAAAATATATTGTCAAATATTATTTTTTATAATGCTATATTATTGTGAGTACTATTTTTTCATGTCAATCTCATAGTTGAGGAACAAAACCTCTTAATAAATAAAACCTCTTATAGTGTAAATCTTAATATAAATAAAACATTGAAATTTATATCTCAAGGTTTTTAATATTTTAAATATTAATAGGTTTGAGTTAGAATAAACCTATGATATAGGGTTTTTTTTATTTTATAAAAGCCTATGTTCAATATGAGAGTTTATCATGGTGAAGTAAGTAAATCTCATAATGCATGCAAGTGAGCATCCAACTAAAATATTATGATTGATGGTATTTATTCTTTCATATTTATTTAATATTTAGACTCAACCCCAAGCACTTGAAAAAAACATATTTATATAACTTCCCTAAGGGGCACTCTCCAACCTAGTATGGTATAGATGTTGTAATGTCCTATCCCATCTTGTCATGTCCTGTAAATATTTTGATTGGGCCAAATTACATTAAAAAAATAGAAGTAGAATTAATAATTAAAATAAAATAGAGGTAAAATAGTCAATTTACCATTCATGGTTTCTTGGTTGTAGGTTTTGACCCATGGTTTTTCCCATGGTGTTCTTCTCTCTCTCTCTCTCTAAACTAGATCCAACTTAACTCGAGATATACCAAGCACCTAGAGAGATCAATGTGCAAATTTCTTTTAGAGTGAAGGAGATTTGATCCCTCTCGGTGCTTGGTAGATCCGAAGATAAGATGGATCTAGGCTGGTATAAATTTGGGTCTCGTGACTTGTTGTGCTGAGAGGCACTCTCCATCCTAGTATGGAAGAGATGTTGTAATGTCCTATCTTGTAAACATTTTGACTTAGTAAAATTACATTAAAAAAGAAAAAAAAAAAAAAAAAAAAGGTAATGTAATGTAAACATTTTCCCTCTGTAAAAATAAAAACAACCCTATAAAAATAAATTTAAAAATGACCCATGGTATTCACATGGAATATTTCCTATTTAAAGGTGGGGGGGGATTAAACCAACCTAGATCATCTTAACTCTTGAACTACCAAGCGCGGAGAGGGATCAAATCTATTTTCACTATAAAAGAGACTTGAATCTCAAGAGATTTGATCCATCTCAATGCAAGGTAGATCCAGAGTTAAGATGGATTTAGGCTGGTATTTAGACTTAACCCCAACCACCTGAAAAGACAAATTTATGTAAATGAAAAATGTACAATTTCCCAAGAAAAAACATCTCTATATAAATATCTGAATGTTATTGAAGGAACAATCTCGAGGTTGTACCTACGCAAGGTTGTGGGCATTACGTGCTAAGTTGGATGACTTGATGGGTGTAAAAGATTACGAGTGACATTGTAGTATATGGTGGTTAGTGCAAACAAGTTTTTTTCTCGAAGAATAACTCGTACTTCCTTTTGTAGAACATATGAAGACAATACATTATGTATATACACTAAAAAGTGTATTCATTAAATGTCCAACAAATTATCACGAAACAAAAATGACATGAAGGGATCTCCAAACTAAGAGTTGATAAGGTATATCATTTCACTAGTCTAACCTCACTGTGAAGATTAATACATGATATTACAAAGAAGCAAAAAACAGAATAGCCCAAAAAAAATTCTGGTGTAGCAGCTATGAAAAAAGGAGCAAAATCCTCAACATTGGAAGACAAAAAATCAAGTGCATGAAAGATTCTTGTTTTGATCAATAGACAACAAAAAAACCAACTATAGCAGAGAAACCGTGAACAATACAACAAAATATGTGTCGAGAATGCAAAATGGCAACCAAGAGCATCTAGAAGTGGGCCCTGTTCAAATGATGATGAGACTCCTGAAATTGGTCATTGATCTGTTATACAATAATCTAATGATATTTCTCCAAAAGTATTCCATATTTAGGTAGACTATCAGCCTTTTGGTTCTTGTCCCTGTAAATGTGCAGACATGTGAAATATATAAAAGATGGTACAATTCTATAAATCTCCTCAATTACAGGAATCTAAGCAAAAAACCAATGAGGACAAAGGGAACGGCTGGAAAGAAGCAACCCCTAATGATCACCAAGAAAAATCAAACCCACATCAAGAAGATGACATACTTATGACTGGGGAAGAAGATTTCACTATCATCTAAGGGCTACATCTGATGGCCCTCGAAGATGCATGTCGTAGGAATGCAATGAAAACTATTTCTCCCAAGCATATCAATCTTTTAGCAACATCCCTCCAAGAAGCCAAAGCATTGATGCAACTAGGGGTTCAAACGATCACTACCAAAGACAACAAGAAGAGAAGCAAAGATTTCAAGAAAAGAGGGCGAAAATTATTGTTGGAACACTTGGATACCCTAGTAAGGAAGCTAGTAGACTTTGGTCAATAGAAGAAAATCATAGAGATCTACGTCTCTCATCACCTTGTTCTACGATGAAGATAATGTCCTAGAACACACGGGGTCTGAATAGCCCCTCCAACCAACATATTCTACATTAGAAGATCGAACAAGACCTCCCAACAATTATACTTATCCCAGAAAGTAAATGTTCTTGTAAATATTTTGAATCCATATGTTTAGATTGTAGAAAAAGGCCAATGTGATTATTTTTGATGTGGAAGGAGCATCTAAAGGTTTAGGGATCAACTGGGACTCCTCTCATATTAGCATGGAAACTTTTCCCTTGAATTCCTCTGTTCTTACGAATTCCTTCCATATTTTGGGTTTGTACCTGCACAGATTCCTCTCCA